>CAIIXF020000002.1:14764466-15964466 GCA_903813345.2 Owenia fusiformis | reverse complement strand
AATTACTAACTTGTCTTATTGATCAATTCAAAAATTATTGATTTTGTGAATAACAATTTTATTTTAAAAATATAGTTCTTAAAATATTCTGCAAAGTAATGATTTCAAACTACATGTAAAATATATTGGTATATTTAAAACTACAATTCGTTCTATCATAATAGGTTATCAATATTCTCTTTTATTGACAAAGAAGTACACTAAAACCTGTCTGTAAAGAACATCTGCTCACAAGGAACACTTTATATTAAAAAACATAATATTTTTCCACGGACGTCAAGTAAGTTTCTGGCGAAAGATGGAGCATAGATTATAAAGAGGACTGGAAACAAGATGGCAGTCTATTTCAATTCTGCCAACTTGTGTTGGCCTATTTATCACTATTGACTCAGTTGTTCATCTAGTTTTATTTACTTTAGATGCTTAGTAATCTATTTAGTATAATATTGTTTCCAAAATTATTGTCATTTGTGATAATTAGTACTAAAAGTACTTTGAACAGGTCAGCTGCCATTTGCTTGGCCCAATCGTCCAGTCCACAAAAACAGTGAAATCATATTAAAAAAATACCAATAAAACTTTAAAATTGAGGCAGATGCGATACAAAGAGACTAATTTCAGGCGAGATTCGGGAAATAAAAAGGTAGGTCATTCTTGTTTCCAGTCCTCTTAAATAATCTATGCTCCGGCTTTCGCCAGAAACTTACTTGACGTCCTTGTATTTTTCCATAAACTAACATGATGAAGGACCCTCTTTGTAAAGATAATAAAAATGTATTTGTGTCATGTTTAGCTTTTCTGTAAATCTTTCATGATCAAACTTGCACATTATAAAAAAATGACCAGTGATCATTCTCCTTTGTGAGTCATGTCATGTCATGCCATGGGTGTCAATTGTGATACCATCAATAATGACAATTTTTATAAATGCTATGAAATGAGGTTGATGAAAGTTGAATATCAGTTCCAAGCAACATCTCTGGACACATCACACAGTAATTCATCATCTAAAATTATCAAATCTTCAAATCAGCAATGTCCTTTAATGGTTTGGCATAAACCTAAAACCTCTCTGTAGGCAACAGCTACAAAGAGTAATACATGGCTGACATCGTTACATACTTGGCAAAGGTAAGGTATTGTTACAAAGAGTACATGGCTGACATCGTTACATACTTGGCAAAGGTAAGGTATTGTTACAAAGAGTACATGGCTGACATCGGTACATACTTGGCAAAGGTAAGGTATTGTTACAAAGAGTACATGGCTGACATCGTTACATACTTGGCAAAGGTAAGGTATTGTTACAAAGAGTGCATGGCTGACATCGTTACATACTTGGCAAAGGTAAGGTATTGTTACAAAGAGTACATGGCTGACATCGTTACATACTTGGCAAAGGTAAGGTATTGTTACAAAGAGTACATGGCTGACATCGTTACATACTTGGCAAAGGTAAGGTATTGTTACAAAGAGTGCATGGCTGACATCGTTACATACTTGGCAAAGGTTAGGTATTGTTACAAAGAGTACATGGCTGACATTGTTACATACTTGGCAAAGGTAAGGTATTGTTACAAAGAGTACATGGCTGACATCGTTACATACTTGGCAAAGGTAAGGTATTGTTGCAGCAGTTCACTTGACTCCCTGATAGATTCCATTGTAGCCACTATTATATATGTTTTGTGTTGATGCAAAGCCACAAAAGCAGTTTATATAAAGGGAGTCTTATAGCATGAGAAGTGAACAGATTGTATCAGTCAGATTCCAGGCTCCAGTTGCCACTATATTCTTATAAGCTGGCGTATTGTAAAACTTAATTCTCTTAACATTTTCATTTTGACTTTTCTAGATTACTGATTCAGGGGGCCAATAAATAAATGCATGTAGCACCATGGGTACTGGGCTGGGCTCAAATGTGAAAGTGCATAAAACATTATTGTTAACCTTTTAAAATACGACGCCTGCAAACCAATGCAACATGACATTATTTTTTGAAACTTGTATTAAAATAAGGTAGTTTTATGATTTCAAGCAAGGTAGCTGATTGAAAATTTTTGGATTTAAATAAACTTATCTTGAAATATAAGGCTAAGATGCAAAATCAGCCAAAATAGTCAACAGATTGTTTAACCTGTATGTACCTTCAATTCTTCATAAATATTGTTATATTGTAATTCCAAATGTGAGTATTAATTGCCCATTCCACAAGAGTATGGCATTAGAAGATGATATAGAAACAGTAGACAACTAGTCACACATAAAATAACACTTAAGTTCATATTCCTGTGCAAACAGGGGGTCAAAGCCTGTTTGTTAAGTGAAATTAATGAGGCAATTTATCCCAAAGTTCTAATACATTTGAAAGATGAGTACTGAGTTAATCTGTCTCACTTGTTTACAAAGGTTAAAAAATTACTAACTTGTCTTATTGATCAATTCAAAAATTATTGATTTTGTGAATAACAATTTTATTTTAAAAATATAGTTCTTAAAATATTCTGCAAAGTAATGATTTCAAACTACATGTAAAATATATTGGTATATTTAAAACTACAATTCGTTCTATCATAATAGGTTATCAATATTCTCTTTTATTGACAAAGAAATACACTAAAACCTGTCTGATAGAACACCATTCTGTAAAGAAGATCTGCTCACAAGGAACACTTTAAAAACATAATATTTTTCCATGGACGTCAAGTAAGTTTCTGGCGAAAGATGGAGCATAGATTATAAAGAAAACTGGAAACAAGATGGCAGTCTATTTCAATTCTGCCAACTTGTGTTGGCCTATTTATCACTATTGACTCAGTTGTTCATCTAGTTTTATTTACCTTAGATGCTTAGTAATCTATTTAGTACAATATTGTTTCCAAAATTATTGTCATTTGTAATAATTAGTACTAAAAGTACTTTGAACAGGTCAGCTGCCATTAGCTTGGCCCAATCGTACCAGTCCACAAAAACAGTGAAATCATATTAAAAATACCAATAAAACTTTAAAATTGAGGCAGATGCGATACAAAGAGACTCTATTAATACAGATATACAGGTTACAGTCACCAAGATGAGCTAATTTCAGGCGAGATTCGGGAAATAAAAAGGTAGGTCATTCTTGTTTCCAGTCCTCTTTATAATCTATGCTCCGGCTTTCGCCAGAAACTTACTTGACGTCCGTGTATTTTTCCATGAACTTACATGATGAAGGACCCTCTTTGTAAAGATAATAAAAATGTATTTGTGTCATGTTGAGCTTTTCTGTAAATCTTTCATGATCAAACTTGCACATTATAAAAAAAAATTAGTACCGTGGGTACTGGGCTCACATGGTGACAGAAAAAACCGGATATAATTTTTTGCTGATTTTTTGTAACAAAATTATTTCAAGCCACTTGCCACTATTTTGGACTGACTGAGAGACAGATAGACAAATCGATGTTAAGTAAAATGGCTGAGAAAAAAAACGGATATAATTTTTTGCCAATTATTTGGAACAAAATTATTTCATACAACTACTCTTTACAGTGACATGGCTTTTTGCAATGCAAGACACCTGAAATTATTTGTAAAGCTAGGAAATAGGCCAAAATTGAATTTCTGGAGACAAAAATGGCGACCATTTTGAAATCAGGCAAGCTTTCGAACCAGGAGTCATAGGGGAGTTTTTTTGTATTGATGTTGAACAAAAATAATGTGAAACTGGAATCCTATCGACAGAGGTTTTAAGCAAATGGTTCAAAAGAGGATTTCGCAAGACAGATGGACAAATCAATGCTTAACTAAAATGGCTGAAAATAAAAAAACAGATATGATATTTTGCCGATTTTTTGTAACAAAATTATTTCATACAACTACTCTTTACAGTGACACGGCTTTTTACAATGCAGGACAGCTGGAATTATTTGTAAAGCTAGGAAATGGGCAAAAAGTGAATTTCGTGGAACAAGAATGGCGACCATTTTGAAAATAGACGAGCTTTTGAACCAAGAGTCATAGGAGAGTTTTTTGTATTGATGTTGAACAAAATTAACTTAAAACGGAAATCCTATCGACAGAGGGTTTAAGGTAAATGGTCCAAAAGTGGATTTTGCGAGACAGATGAACAAATCAATGTTAACTAAAAAGCTAAAAATAAAAAAAATGGATATAATTTTTCGCTGATTTTTCGTAACAAAATTATTTCATACATCTACTCTTTACATTGACATGGATTTTTACAATGTAGGACACTTGAAATTATTTGTAAAGCTAGGAAATGGGTCAAAAGTGAATTTCGCGAGAGAAAAATGGTGGCCATTTTGAAAATAGGCGAGCTTTTGAACCAGGAGTCATAGGGGAGTTTTCTGTATTGATGTTGAACAGAAATAACTTAAAAAAGGAATCCTATCGACAGAGGTTTTAAAACGTGCTACTGTTATTGACGGAAAGTGGATTTCGCGAGTCAGATAGACAAATCAATGTTAACTAAAATGGCTGAAAATAAAAAAATGGATATTATTTTTCGCTGATTTTTTGTAACAATATTATTACATATATCTACCCTTTACATTGACATGGATTTTTACAGTGAAGGACACCTGAAATTATTTGTAAAGCTAGGAAATGGGTCAAAAGTGAATTTCGCGAGACAAAAGTGACGGCCATTTTGAAAATAGGCGAGCTTTTGAACCAGGAGTCATAGGGGAGTTTTCTGTATTGATGTTGAACAGAAATAACTTAAAACGGGAATCCTATCGACAGAGGTTTTAAAACAAATGGGTCAAAAGTGAATTTCGCGAGACAAAAGTGGCGGCCATTTTGAAAATAGGCGAGCTTTTGAACAAGGAGTCATAGGGGAGTTTTCTGTATTGATGTTGAACAGAAATAACTTAAAACAGGAATCCTATCGACAGAGGTTTTAAAACGTGCCACTATTGTTGACGGACGGACAGACAGACGGACGGACGGACAGACAGACGGACAAGTGAGTGACTGCAAAAGCTCACCATGTGAGCTAATAATAATAATAATAAAAATGACCAGTGATCATTCTCCTTTGTGAGTCATGTCATGTCATGCCATGGGTGTCAATTGTGATACCATCAATAATGACAATTTTTATAAATGCTATGAAATGAGGTTGATGAAACTTGAATATCAGTTCCAAGCAACATCTCTGGACACATCACACAGTAATTCATCATCTAAAATTATCAAATCTTTAAATCAGCAAAGGTAAGGTATTGTTACAAAGAGTACATGGCTGACATCGTTACATACTTGGCAAAGGTAAGGTATTGTTACAAAGAGCACATGGCTGACATCGTTACATACTTGGCAAAGGTAAGGTATTGTTACAAAGAGTACATGGCTGACATCGTTACATACTTGGCAAAGGTAAGGTATTGTTACAAAGAGCACATGGCTGACATCGTTACATACTTGGCAAAGGTAAGGTATTGTTACAAAGAGTACATGGCTGACATCGTTACATACTTGGCAAAGGTAAGGTATTGTTACAAAGAGTACATGGCTGACATCATTACATACTTGGCAAAGGTAAGGTATTGTTACAAAGAGTACATGGCTGACATTGTTACATACTTGGCAAAGGTAAGGTATTGTTACAAAGAGTACATGGCTGACATTGTTACATACTTGGCAAAGGTAAGGTATTGTTACAAAGAGTACATGGCTGACATCGTTACATACTTGGCAAAGGTAAGGTATTGTTACAAAGAGTACATGGCTAACATCGTTACATACTTGGCAAAGGTAAGGTATTGTTACAAAGAGTACATGGCTGACATTGTTACATACTTGGCAAAGGTAAGGTATTGTTACAAAGAGTACATGGCTGACATTGTTACATACTTGGCAAAGGTAAGGTATTGTTACAAAGAGTACATGGCTGACATCATTACATACTTGGCAAAGGTAAGGTATTGTTACAAAGAGTACATGGCTGACATCGTTACATACTTGGCAAAGGTAAGGTATTGTTACAAAGAGTACATGGCTGACATTGTTACATACTTGGCAAAGGTAAGGTATTGTTACAAAGAGTACATGGCTGACATCATTACATACTTGGCAAAGGTAAGGTATTGTTACAAAGAGTACATGGCTGACATTGTTACATACTTGGCAAAGGTAAGGTATTGTTACAAAGAGTACATGGCTGACATCATTACATACTTGGCAAAGGTAAGGTATTGTTGCAGCAGTTCACTTGACTCCCTGATAGATTCCATTGTAGCCACTATTATATATGTTTTGTGTTGATGCAAAGCCACAAAGGCAGTTTATATAAAGGGAGTCTTATAGCATGAGAAGTGAACAGATTGTATCAGTCAGATTCCAGGCTCCAGTTGCCACTATATTCTTATAAGCTGGCGTATTGTAAAACTTAATTCTCTTAACATTTTCATTTTGACTTTTCTAGATTACTGATTCAGGGGGCCAATAAATAAATGCATGTAGCACCATGGGTACTGGGCTGGGCTCAAATGTGAAAGTGCATAAAACATTATTGTTAACCTTTTAAATACGACGCCTGCAAACCAATGCAACGTGACATTATTTTTTGAAACTTGTATAAGGTAGTTTTATGATTTCAAGCAAGGTAGCTGATTGAAAATTTTTGGATTTAAATAAACTTATCTTGAAATATAAGGCTAAGATGCAAAATCAGCCAAAATAGTCAACAGATTGTTTAACCTGTATGTACCTTCAATCCTTCATATATATTGATTTACTTTCTTTCCTGCATATTCAACTCTTCTGCTTTATTAATAAACTATTAGAAAAATGACACTGTAATATAAGTCATCAGCATTATTATCACAACAGTATGTGGAATGGTTACTATTTATAATCATTATTACAGGGGCGTAGCCAGCTTTCAGTCAGGGGAGGGGTGCAATCGCCCCAAAAATCGGTTTTTAGTCAGAAGGGCATAAGGAAGCCAAAAAATTAAGATTTATCTTGAATTTTACAAAAGTTGATGCAACTTCCTTCAAATAAAATCTTTTCTTCTTCTATCTCATGGTTATATTTTTATTGGTTATTGGGGGGGGATGGGTGCGATCACACCCCCTCGTTACGCCTATGTTATTAACAGTACTAATTGTCAAAGAATTCTTCGATGTATTAGGAATTGTTCAAAGTATTAGTAAGTCATTGCACTATTTAGAATCGTTCAATGTTTTAGGAAGAATTATCATAGTATCAGGAATTATTCAAAATATTAAGAATTGTTCAATCTCTAGGATTATTTTACGTGTTAGGAAATGTTTATTGTATGTAATAATTGCTCAAAATATTGGGAAGTATCTATAGTATTTGGAATTGTCAAATTAATTGGAAGTGCTCAAAGTGTTATTCAATTCTTTTGAAGTATATCTCTATTATTCAGATCAAATGTTAAATAAATGTATGTAATTATTCATTAGAAAGTATTCATAGTCTGAAAAATAGACAAGATGCAAAAAAGAAATAATCTTGATTTACGTACATCATTAAAATTCATAATTCAGTCAAAGTGATATCATGTTTGAAATCTACATGTAAGTGGTTTTATTAACTTGGAAAATTTTTAATCTCTCTAGGTTGGGGAGATTCTACATGTTATAAAATCATAAAAGGTGAAATGTATTTTTTTGTATTGAATAAAACTTTCTTTTACTGGTCATATTTTAATTTGTATATCTATCAGTGATACATTAGGGTAATATCAAAACTGAACCACTAAAACTGATGAATATTATATCTGCCAGAATTAGTCACCTGGTGCTGAAATTGGTAACTACCTACATGCATCTGGATTATTGTTATCAAGAATTAAGAATAAAGTGTTCAATGTAATAAGAACTGTTCAATACGTGATGAATTGAGGAATTGTTAAAAGTAGTTTGTAATATTAAAGACAATTTAAATATGTGTTCCATGGAATATATAATATTTGCACAATAGCAATGTATTCTATTAGTTGACTGTTTCTACACTGAAGAAAAACTTGGAATATCAGGTAGGAATTATAATACAGTAAGAAATACTACAGGAGAATATATGTTCACTACCCCGAGATATCATTTCTATATCCCATGTTTATGTAACTTTAATCTAACTGGTTAGTTATTGAAGTTTGCAGAAGCTAAAAATTGTTGTCAAGATATTTCACTATAACTTGTTTCCTAAATTAGCGCTTTCTACACAATGCTCCCATAGAACAAGTCTCTGTCAGAGTGGCTGCCACATATTCAGAAAAACCTTTCAATCATGTTGCACATCGTGCCACTGGGGGCTTTTAATTAGGAGCAGTGACACACAATTGTGGAAAAACTCATCAACATTCTAACAAACTAATTGCAATTGATGGCTTTTTGCAATTTCCCAAAATCTCTGTAACACAGTTCTGTCACACAATAGCAGGGTTGTTAAACTGCCACCACTAACAGAATGGTGTGTGAGTTGGTATTGAATGCCCATGGCCAAATTAAGCAAATGAAATGAATTTGAGATATTATGCCTGGATGGTATAGCATATGTTTATACATATTGCTTACATTTTTGTTGATCCCTCGACTTAATTGACATTTCAGTTACTTACTTTTTATTCTATCATTTTGACCAAATGTTGTAGCCACATTTGGTAGTGGCACTAGTATTGTAACACCCCTCGGGAAAAGACACCTTGTAGAGCTGATATTAACATCCTTTTTAGCGTTTCTAAGGCATTTATACAGATTCTTACAAATTAAGTTTATTCAGAATGACACAAAAAATACCATCCACTAATTTTGGAATAACTTTCTGAATAATCAAGTAATCCACATGATTTTTTGTGTAGATAGAGCATTCAATGAAAAAAGATTGTTGTACTTGGATAGCATCAACAACTTTCAGATTTAGAGATATCACATTTTCCTAAATAAATTTCCTAGGTAAATTTTTAAGAAAGACAGATTATCTAATTTACAGTTTTGAGTGATTTTGTGTCAAAGCATGCCTCCACGGAAAATGAGATATCTCTTAATTTCAAAGCTGTTGATGCTATGCAAGCATGCCAATCTTTTTTCTATTGAACACTATATCTACATATAAAAGTAATGAAGATTCCTTAATTTTCCCAGTAGAATCTATATATGCTATAAAAATGAAATTCCTCATTCTACAAGTGTGAATTCCAATTATGCTGTCAACTCTGATTTCAAAGATTATTTTGAAACTCACTGAAAATGTGTTATAATTTGAGCACAAATGGGAAATCATCCAGTCAAATGAATTTGACAGAAATCTAATAAGATAGGTCCCACTCCCTTTTTAAAGGCCTCATAAATACAGTACTATGATATTGATAGCAGTCAATACTATAAAAGTAAAATCTTGATAACATGTGATGAGATTTCACGATTCAGTTAATATAATATTAAGTACGAGACTTAAGTTCCTAAAACTCTCATTACAAATAAGGGACTGAGACCGACAGAAGGTTTTTACCAAAACGCATCACTGAATTTCGGATAAATCCATGAAGCGGTTTGCCTACATCAGAATATGGGATTGTGTGTGTGACAATCTAAATCATGATTCTAAAAATAATGGTCTGACTTTCCGTATAAACTTGCTCCCATTAGCAGTCATTCATTATATATAAACAGGCTCTAAGATGTCAATTATAGTTGAAGCACATCTATTTTTCATGAAATGACTGACTGAAGTAGCCAAATGGGAATATATTGTACACTCTTGTAAAGTCAGTAGATCTCCTTCATATATCCCCACAAATAACCATCATTTCTAGTTCCCAGAGAGGTAAATTCATACAAATGCAGGTATTTCCATAGAGTCTCTAAAATCTGAGAATCTTTGGACACATAATGTTGTCTCTGAAATGTTCCTTAATGCTGATGATCTGAACTTGGCTCCTATCGTATTACAAATTGTGCACAAAGGATGTTTAATAATAGGTGTTTGGATTTGATAGGTGATATCATATTTATTACAAGGACCTCCTTTAAATTTTGTCAATATTATTAAAATTTATTTATTCTTCATCATTTTTCTGCACACGTTTCTCTCACAAAAGCTGATCATCACATTAGGTCACAAAAGCTGATCATCACATTAGATCACAAAAGATGATCATCAAATTAGGTCAGAAAAGCTGGTCATCAAATTAGATCACAAAAACTGATCATCAAATTAGGTCACAAAAGCTTATCATCAAATCAGATCACAAAAGCTGATTATCAAATTAGGTCACAAAAGCTTATCATCAAATCAGGTCACAAAAGCTGATCACCAAATTAGGTCACAGAAGCTGGTCATCAAATTAGGACACAAAATCTGGTCATCAAATTAGGTCACAAAAGCTGATCATCAAGTTAGGTCACAAAAGCTGATCATCAAATTACTATATTCCTTTTCTTAGTCTATGTTCATTTTCAAGAGATCACAGCAATTTTGAAATATTGCTTCAAATTGTACTCTTTAGAAAATCTACTTTGCAGAGTTCAGATCTGACCTTTATTTTGAGATTTGACTTTTCAATGACCCTCATGTAAGGTCCTACATGTGGAAAATCCCATGACGTCCCCATGTTGGAGTGCCAGGGGAATTAGCAGGACAGGTCATGGGCAAACAAGATAAGATCCCATGGGACCCATTGACGTATTTCTGACTTACAGGTTACTTGAAAGGTTACTTGAAAGCTGATTGGCAAAAGTATACACATAGGAAATCAGTGCTCAAGTGGTAGCCTATATTTATATAAGTTAACCTGAAGTTACCTCCTGACAAAGAAATTACTCCGATAACATCAACCAGTGGAACAATAAAAATGTCACTTGTTTATTAGTTTTTGTAGATATTGTCTTGAGTACAAAATAATGATCTTAAAAATTAATAACTGAATTTGATGCTCAAATAATGATTATTATACATTTATATCAATTTGATAATAATATTTAAAATATATTCCTCTCGAATTGCCCATACACATTTCCATTTCATGTGATGATAAATATTCCATAATGACAGCTACAAATCCAAAGCATTACAGAAATGTATTAATAGACATATAGGTATATGATATATCTACATGTATATCTTTTATTGATTCTCTGATGTCATCTAACCATGACATATCAGTCACTAAGAATATTAGAAATATGAAATACATGTGCTTATATGAATCCAAATATAACAGAACATGGGCATTAATTGATTCACACTTCTACTTATTTTGGAGGATTTGCTGTTTTGAACATTAGGCGGCTACTTAATTTGGCAGACTTGCCACAATGAAAAATTTGGCAATTAGACTGTTCTTTTAACCTCTTGAATCCCAGGCTCTAAAATTGGCATGAAACCAGAGAATTTTTCAATTTGTTGCCACCTTTTGACGTTTTATTACATACCTATACAACTTTAGATGCTCAGCTTAGTAAAATTGGACGGCAGAGATCATTTCTACACGTTTTAAAACATTTTTTGTGTAAATTGGATGAAAATTGTTCAAATGAGAGCAATTTTTGTGAAAAATTTTGTGACGGATTTTCTCGTCCCTCTGGGCACCAGTCTTATTTCATTTGTGACGGATATATCCGTCACTCTGGGTATTCAAGAGGTTAAAAGAGTTGAGAATGGACATATTGTTGTTGTTATTGTACAAAAGTGACAAAGGAGCATGTAGGTTATTGTAAACAATTTCAGAAGGTTATATCTTGGACTATGACTATTTTCTGACAATGAAGACAGGTTTATCTGTTAGATCAATTCATTATCTCAAAGAAAATTATACATGTATACAGTAATAATAAAGTCAAACAAACTCGGAGATATTTAACTAGCAATCAACCCATCAACACACTTTTTCAAAGATGTTGACCCAATTTTCACCAAAAATGCAATCATTTTTTACAATGTTTAATGCATTACTATTCTCTATTTTGATGTATCAAATAGTTCTTGAAAGAAAAACTTAATTGCTTTAAGATAAGTGTTCCCCATGTTATTTCTCCATTGAAAAATCTCATGCTATCCATTGGTTTCAGTTCATTTTGGTCATCCAAATTCAGTATCTTTAAAGTCCCTGGAGCAATCAACTTTTCCTTTTAGGAAATCGAACATGTCTTAAAGCACATTCTAATTATGCATTCAACAATATAATAAAAGGTTGCATTTTTGGTGAAAATTAGGTCAACATTTTTGAAAAAGTATGTTGATTGGTCAATTGCCCCTTCAATATCACTTAGGTCTGATTAACTAAATTATCAATATATACACTTTTCTCGAAGACAATGAATGGATTTCAAAGATACAACCAAGTTCATCATGATTAGAAAATATTCATAATTCAAGTTAGAATCGTTTGAAATTGTTTACGATAACCTACATGCTCCTTTGAACAAATTATGAAAGAAAATATTTAACTGGAAAATGTGGTAAATTTTGGTCAGTGCAAATCTCCGGGAATTTAGGAATTTGGTGGCGACTTAATTTGGTGGACTTTAACAATTTGGCAGATCCGCCAAATTAAGTAGAAGTACAGCAAATGTTTTTATAGTCTTGAAGCAAATCTATTTGTACCCACTCTAACATAAACTCCTACAGGGATGTAAAGATACAATAACTAGGTTGACAACTAGAGCTTTATGGTAAACATTAAGACATATGAGATACAGGTAAAAGCCCTCAAGAAATATTTCCACTCAGTTAATCATGAATCTGAGAAAGAAAGCCACTAATAACAAGAATAACAGGAAATCAAATGAATATAAAATGATGTGGATTCATAGAATGATATCTTACTGTTTTGTATGATGTATGTATAGGTATATATTCTGCAATGATGCACGTAGTATGGTTAATGATGTAATTGTTTTATGTGCAATCGTAAGGAAGTTATGATCCCTGTGTAGGATCCTACAGCTCTGCTTCCGAGACAGATTCAACTTGTCATTAAATCATCATCAATAAATAATATGATGTGTTATTAGGTCTAAAACCAATATGTAACTGTAAGGCATTAGTGGCTTAATCAGAAATGTAATGATACTCTATGAATTCACCTTTTCTTCACCTTCCCAACACAACAATGAGGGGAAGGTAAAGTACATGGGGGGGGGGTACACGATGATACCCTAGAATTTAGGGTTGCTTAAGTAAGATAAGTTTTACACATAATTCCCATCTAGTTATCTGTAATGCATGCTCTATGGGTAATTTTTTATTGGAAAATTAAATACATGTAAAGGATAATTTAGAACCAGAGTTATTAATATTAAGATAAGTTAAGGGTAAATTCAGACTATTCCTGAACATCATTCCCTAAGGGCGGTAAGGTATTGATGGTAAATATTATGAAATTTAATGAGTAATCAAACATTTCATTTTTGTGAAGATGATTCTTATAGTATAGAAGACTGTACAGGATTTTTTTGAGATTTACCTTGTAATCGCGAATGCAACTAACGCCTATTGGCTACAAGATTAACTTAGTATTTTACGACCAACTCATTTAAATATGAATGGAATAGTGGCAGGTACTATTCATATTTAAATGAGTTTCCAGTAAAATAGTAAATTAATCCGGTAGCCGACAGGCATTAGTTGTATTCGCGAATTCAAGCTTAGCAGCAGTAACAGGCTAGGTTTATATCTTCGTATCCAAAAAGACATTAATATAAGATCTGAACAACATATTATAAAAAATACTATTCTTAGTCACAAAATAAATATTTCATGAGAAAATAAGTGGTAGTTCCATTTGATAAAGTGATTGTTTTGATAAACAAAAGTTGACAATTCTTGGAGTATTCTTATGATATGTATATGGCAAAACCAATGCGCAGATCAGAAATCTGACAACACATTCTTCCAATCAATATAAAATATATTTCTGAGAGAATAAGAAATAAAACACAAATCCTATTAATTTTAGAGTTAATGGCATTCTAGTACAATTGTCTGCTAAAACAAGTGATCTTTTTATAGTTATTAATTTATTTTAGTTGTACTATGCCAAATGTCTTGCTTGCTATATATCAACATAAGGAGGTGGAATGACAGCAAGCTATTCAACTTGCGACCCCCTTGGTGCCAGAAACAATACGCATTCAAGTGGGTGCTGCACAAAAGTCTATTTGCTGATGACTATGCCCCGACATTTGAACATTTGAAAACCAACTTATTTTCAAATGCTCACAGAAAATTTGGTCTCAAACTCTCATTAAATAGAGTAGCGTAGAATATGTTACACAATGACATTGGTATAGTTTCATACATAATATACTCAAATGCAGGAAATGAACAAAGTGTTTCTAGCTCCTGACTGAATGCTTTTGACTCAATTGCGATTCCAATTTAATTCACTAAAAGGTTGCTATTGATATCAAAGTCAGATCACTCATTAGCATTGTGATGTACTAATAATAAACTGTACTTAGTTTCTAAAACCCAAATTAGTCAGAAAGCATAATTCTCTAAGCTTCTTATTCTATAAATGGTGAAGTGCGAACTTTGGTTGTCTTACACATGTACTTCAACCAAGCTAACTGATAGTAATGGCAGGTGTTGACTAAAAGTAACCCTAAAATATAAATAGCTAACAGTTATAGCAGATGTACACTAAATGTAGACCTAAAATATAAATAGCTTACAGTTATAGCAGGTGTAAACTAAAAGTAGACCTAAAATATAAATAGCTAACATTTAAAGCAGGTGTACACTAAAAGTAGACCTAAAATATAAATAGCTTACAGTTATAGCAGGTGTACACTTAAAGTAGACCTAAAATATAAATAGCTAACATTTATAGCAGGTGTACAGTAAAAGTAGACCTAAAATATAATGAATAGCTAACAATTATAGCAGGTGTACACTAAAAGTAGACTTAAAATATAATAAATAGCTAACAATTATAGCAGGTGTACACTAAAAGTAGACTTAAAATATAAATAACTAACAGTTATATCAGGTATACACTAAAAGTAGACCTAAAATACAATTAGTTAATAGTTATAGCAGAGTTATAGCAGGTGTAGACTAAAAGTAGGCCTAAAATATAAATAGCTTACAGTTATAGCAGGTGTAGACTAATAGGTAAACCTAAAATATAAATAGCTAACAGTTATAGCAGGTGTACACTAAAAGTAGACCTAAAATATAAATAGTTAACAGTTATAGCAGGTGTACACTAAAAGTAGACCTAAAATACAATTAGCTAATAGTTATAGCAGGTGTAGACTAAAAGTAGACCTAAAATATAATAAATAGCTAACAGTTATAGCAGGTGTACACTAAAAGTAGACCTAAAATACAATTAGCTAATAGTTATAGCAGGTGTAGACTAAAAGTAGACCTAAAATATAATAAATAGCTAACAGTTATAGCAGGTGTACACTAAAAGTAGACCTAAAATATAAATAGCTAATATTTATAGCAGGTGTACACTAAAAGTAGACTTAAAATATAAATAGCTAACAGTTATAGCAGGTGTACACTAAAAGTAGACCTAAAATATAAATAGCTAACAGTTATAGCAGGTGTACACTAAAAGTAGACCTAAAATATAAATAGCTTACAGTTATAGCAGGTGTACACTTAAAGTAGACCTAAAATATAAATAGCTAACATTTATAGCAGGTGTACACTAAAAGTAGACCTAAAATATAATAAATAGCTAACAATTATAGCAGGTGTACACTAAAAGTAGACTTAAAATATAATAAATAGCTAACAATTATAGCAGGTGTACACTAAAAGTAGACTTAAAATATAAATAACTAACAGTTATATCAGGTATACACTAAAAGTAGACCTTAAATACAATTAGTTAATAGTTATAGCAGAGTTATAGCAGGTGTAGACTAAAAGTAGACCTAAAATATAAATAGCTTACAGTTATAGCAGGTGTAGACTAATAAGTAAACCTAAAATATAAATAGCTAACAGTTATAGCAGGTGTACACTAAAAGTAGACTTAAATACAATTAGCTAATAGTTATAGAAGGTGTAGACTAAAAGTAGACCTAAAATATAATAAATAGTTAACAATTATAGCAGCTGTAGAGTAAAAGTAGACCTAAAATACAATTAGCTAACAGTTATAGCAGGTGTACACTAATGCTGCATTTTTGAATTGCCCGAGGCGGTAGTGCATTGCGCAATAGGTAATGAGATTCCCCCCCCCCCAAGTATCAAGAAAAAGAACAAAAAAGCCCCGTGGCACAAATTAAATGATTGCATGCACTAACACTCACTGACATGCGCTGTTACCCGGTGGTAGCTGTGTAAGTGAGTTTGGATGAACTGCTTTTGCATGGTTAATGTTTATATGAATGGCTTTTTACAATCACCTGAAATTATTTGTAAAGCTAGGAAATGGGCCAAAGGTGAATTTCGTGAGACAAAAATGGCGACCATTTTCAAAATAGCCGAGCTTTTGAACCAGGAGTCATAGGGGAGTTTTCTGTATTGATGTTGAACAAAAACAACTCAAAAACGGGAATCCTATTGACACAGGTTTTAAACAGACGGACAAGTGAGTGATTGCAATAGCTCACCAAAAAGAACGAGAAAAAACAAATCTCGCATAGATGCACCTGTCTCAAGCTTTGAAAATACATGTATTGCCTTTTGGATGTGACAAGAGGTAAAATTGCAGATGATTGTTCTGTAATAATCATGAATGCCAATGAGGATTGGCAGCCAACATTCCCCAGATCATACTAGAGTTCATTCGGTGCATTAAACGCTACGACCAAGCAATGCCTGGCATATTTATTGTCTGACAACAATAACTGGCTCTAAATTCAAAAATAATTTTGTAAAATCTTCCGCCTACAATTACTTTGGACATCAATTTATAATTGATAGCCTTCTTACTGTGCTTCTTTAAATCATTACAAAATTTAATTTCTGGCAATCATATCTACCTCTGTATTGATTATAACATGACTCCAAATAGGCTAATTAGTCTTCATTCTTGTTATTGTCTGACATTATGATGGTTTTCAATAGAAGGAAAATGAAAACCAATATTCTTAACCTTCAAAAATACTGGAATTTACATTGAAGTTTTTCACTTCAATATGTATATATATAATGTAAAAGGTAAAAGTGATCATGCCTAAGGAAATTACATTTTTATTTAATGATGTATGGATGAACACTGGCAGACACCAAACAACCATGATAAACAACAAAATTAGTTTCATATTTCTGAATAACATTATGATTATTTACAATAAAACACATCATATACATATACAGCATTTGTACATATATTGGCACTTGAATAATTATATTTATTCCATAGTTAACATAATATTCATAGGAATCATGTCAAGGATTTTTGTAACAAGTGATGAATATCATATTTTTTCAATAAACCATTGAATGCAGCTTGTATGTCACAACCAAAGGTTAATAGATTTTTTCAAAATGAGGTTGACAGCAACACGGCTATTCGGTCACTCCAATTAGTAAGAACACTGGGGGACAATTACTAACAACCATAAACAACATTATTAGTTTCATATATCTGAATAACATGATGATTATTTACAATAGCAAACAATGATGAACACCATTTAACTATGGAATAAATATGGATACTGGTAATGATATCATATCCATATCTGGATAAATATTATATCTATCATAAATCATAGGTTATCTTCTATATATGTCATTCAAGGAGGACTGGCAATCCCCAAAATTCAGTCATATTTCAGTTATATCTTCCTAGATCTTCTTTCTTATATCGCTAAGACTTGTTGATCATGCGCTATAATGACAACATTTAAAATTCAGCCTTTCTCCGATGATCTATAGTCTTACTACCACCAAGCAATCTTTAGTCACAAACTAAGTAAGAGATGTTTGGGAATACCTTAATGACTTTTCATTGATCTTCACGTCATGTGGTTGAGTGAAGCCTCTTTTAATTAAAAAATTGCCATGAGGGAATCACAGCAGCCGATTCTCCTTCTAGTTGACTAAACTTATTTAACAAAGCTTCTCTTCTCCACATCATGATCAAGAAGTTGCATATTTATCATATACAGATTATAATACAGTATACATTTGTTTCTTGGTTAACACACCTTCTTTTGGGGAATGTTTGTTATTAATCAATTTCAAGAACATTTTGTGAGGTCAAATTGTCAAAAAGACAAGAATAAAAGTTAGCATTAATAAACAATGCTCCTTATCTGGTCTTTATTTAGAGGTTATGTCACTATTACTTGAAATATGCCTGATTTCTGCCAAAATAGGTTCTATATTGCGAGGCTCTATATTTGGGCAAGAACGAAGGCATATTTCATGTCATAGTGACACAACTGATGTATTACCTTTATTCCCATTACTACTTTGTATCAATGGCGTCACACAATTGTTTGAGAGTAAAATTAGATGGAAACGACACATGATGTTACTTTCCCATTAACTTCAATACAAATGCTTCGCTAGGTATGTAATACTATACACATAATGAAACGTATTTTTTGGGTTCTGAATATTTACTGCACTGTCCCTTCAGTCCATATTGAATTCAAAAACATTTTTTTACAATGATTGTAAAACACTGGATAGTCTTGCATTAGTTAATTACAATTTTCTAAGCGTGAGTTAGTGTTGCATTAGTTCATTATAATAATCTAAGCATAACATAGTGTTGCATTAGTTCATTATAATAATCTAAGCATAAGATAGTCTTGCATTAGTTAATTACAATTTTCTAAGCATGAGTTAGTGTTGCATTAGTTCATTATAATAATCTAAGCATAACATAGTGTTGCATTAGTTCATTATAATAATCTAAGCATAAGATAGTGTTGCATTAGTTCATTACAATAATCTAAGCATAAGATAGTGTTGTATAAGTTCATAATAATAATCTAAGCATAATATAGTGTTGCATTAGTTCATCATAATAATCGAAGCATAAGATATTGTTGCATTAGTTCATTACAATAATCTAAGCATAAGATAGTGTTGCATTAGTTCATCATAATAATTTAAGCATAAGATAGTGTTGCATTAGTTCATAATAATAATCTAAGCATAAGATAGTGTTGCATTAGTTCATTACAATAATCTAAGCATAAGATAGTGTTGCATTAGTTCATTACAATAATCTAAGCATAAGATAGTGTTGCATTAGTTCATCATAATAATTTAAGCATAAGATAGTGTTGCATAAGTTCATAATAATAATCTAAGCATAATATAGTGTTGCATTAGTTCATTACAATAATCTAAGCATGAGATAGTGTTGCATTAGTTCATTATAATAATCTAAGCATAAGATAGTGTTGCATTGGTTCATTACAATAATCTAAGCATAAGATAGTGTTGCATTATTTCATTCTGATCATCTAAGCATAAGATAGTGTTGCATTCGTTCATTATAATAATCTAAGCATAAGATAGTGTTGCATTAGTGCATTATAATAATCTAAACATAAGATAGTGTTGCATTATTTCATTATAATAATCTAAGCATAAGATAGTGTTGCATTAGTTCATCATAATAATCTAAGCATAAGATAGTGTTGCATTAGTGCATTATAATAATCTAAGCATAAGATAGTGTTGCATTAGTTCATTACAATAATCTAAGCATAAGATAGTGTTGCATTAGTTCATTATAATAATCTAAGCATAAGATAGTGTTGCATTAGTGCATTATAATAATCTAAGCATAAGATAGTGTTGCATTAGTTCATTATAATAATCTAAGCATAAGATTGTGTTGCATTCATTTATTATGATCATCTAAGCATAAGATAGTGTTGCATTAGTTCATTATAATAATCTAAGCATATAAGCTAGTGTTGTATTCATTCATTATAATAATCTTAGCATAAGATAGTGTTGCATTAGTTTATTATAATCATCTAAGCATAAGATAGTGTTGCATTAGCTCCTTATAATAATCTAAGCATAAAATAGTGTTGCATTAGTTCATAATGATCATCTAAGCATAAGATAGTGTTGCATTAGTTCATCATAATAATCTAAGCATAAGATAGTGTTGCATTAGTTCATTATAATAATCTAAGCATAAGATAGTGTTGCATTCGTTCATTATAATAATCTAAGCATAAGATAGTGTTGCATGAGTTCATTATAATAATCTAAGCATAATATATTGTTGCATGAGTTCATTATAATAATCTAAGCATAAGATAGTGTTGCATGAGTTCATTATAATAATCTAAGCATAAGATAGTGTTGCATTACTTCATTATAATAATCTAAGCATAATATAGTGTTGCATTAGTTCATCATAATAATCTAAGCATAAGATAATGTTGCATTAGTTTTGAATCCCCTAACACCTCTTGCATAACAGGGTGCAGTCTTCCCCCAGATGTGAATAACAAGTCCAAACAGCACCAACACAGCCCCAAGTATGACAAATATAAACAATGGTAGAAAACTGTTGAGAGCTTTCAGTGGGGAAGATGTCCTTTGTGGAGCCTTTGTGCTTGCTTCCAATGCAGTTCGTAATGTTGTGGTTATAATTGTTGACAGTGTTGTATTCATGAGTGATGTTGCATTATTAAAAGTTGTTGCATTAATTGAGTGAGGTACAGGATTAGTAGGATTAGACATAATCCAATGTTTCTAGCGACTCTTCATATACTAACTACACATCTCTCTCTTAAAGCAATGTATTTTGTGAGTCAGACTCTTTGCTAAGTTCATGTGTATTCCAAAATATCCATATCCTCTGTTATTTTGCGCATTCTACTTTTAATCCCAAGTAGCTTCAGTTATTGCAATATTTGACTTACGGCAAGTCCTATGAATTCAACTCATATATATTTGTTCCATCAGTTCTACTTTTTATCTAACGTATAGTTTATGTTCAATTTGTTTATCCCATTTCTAGCAGTTATAGTTCATTCTCTCACCTGTAGTTCTAGTTCTGTTTATGTCAATTGTACTTCATTGGGCAGAAGTTCAAACAAAATGCCAATGCACAAGATCTCCAGTCTCTAAAGCTGCAGACTGTTTTGATTTATCTCAGTATGCTTGACTTTAATGACTATCTAGCAATCTAAAGCCCTCCTTCTCTTCTGTGGAGCAAGTCTAGCTAGTCTTTTGTCTGGTTAAAATGACAATCTCACTTCACTATAGATAATTGTTATTAATTTTGCTCATCAACTCACATTATTGTTCGCTTTTGTCCAACAGCACTGATAAAGAAATCTTCGAGTAGGTCTTTTCACTTCCTATGTCTTTAAGCGGGATGATATCATTTCCTATGCCTGTAAGTGGGACATTATAACTTCTTACGTTTTTGTGCGGGTAGTTATACCTCTCTATGTCTATATGCGAGATGTTATAGTTTCTAATGTTTGTACTCAAAACAATATAAATAACTGCTATAGGATATTCAACTTCAGTGAAGGAAGTATAATTGCCCTTTTGTTATTGTCGCAGTTCTATTCTCCAGTTCTCCAATCTTTAGTCATGAAATGTTTGAAAGGCTTGTCATTTTTATGTAAAATCCATCAGGGTATGAAGCATTTCAATTCATCAACTGTCATAATATTAATTTCCTTTCTAAAATTAAGGAATTCATAGATATGCCTTATTATTTTACAAGTCTATTTTTGTTCCTTAGATTACTGTGCATGTGTTATTGTTATTTCTGGATGAGGTTACATTCTGCAAGTGCGCTGAATGCTACCTCCGTATCACTGCTTACAAACTGTTCTCCTAATCAGATTGTCATTCTAACAGAACTGGCAGATCAATAGCGTTTATATACATCTACCTTTAACATTGTATTCAAAACATTTCAAACAGAGACTGTCTCAACTCCTTTAAAAACTTAAACCTGCACATCGCTCCAAAACGCAATATGTTGACATATATTGTTTTTACATTTTCAAGCTCTAATATAAAGTTTATGTAAATGAAAATTGTTTTTTTCTGCGTAATATCAAAGAACAATCATTTAGTTAAAAAAATAAAAAGGCGAATGCGGGATTCGAACCCGGGCCTCCCGCGTGCTCGGCGAGGATTCTACCGCTACACCACCGTATTATTATGGATGGTGGAATTATTTAACGCTACTTATTTTGAATGCTATGATTCGGAAGTGACGTCACGTTCTTCATTTAGAAACCTTTCCAAAATCATATCGCCGGCTCCGATCGAAGCAAATTCAATGAAAAATCTTTGAAATGACACATTTATCGTAAGTATTTCTACACAAGATTTGCCCCATTTGTGCATCATTCTATAATCTTTCATAAGGCTTAAAATGATAAAGTTCACCCCCGAAACAACCCAGGATTGCGTTTCGGAGCGTAGTCCAGCTTTAAATCACTGGATCTCATTAATTAGTGAGTGGGTGCAAAGCAATAACATAATTCTTGTGCTCTCTATTCATACTTTGCGTAACTTCTAATCATATAATAAACAGATTGTGTTCACACTAAATGTGTGCTCTCAAGGTCATCAGTGTTAAGATTTAGGGACAAAAAATTATGGCATTTCAAAACAATTTTTTTTCTTTCCAATGGAAATTCAAAGTAAAGTTTATCTTTATAATGCAGAGTTGATAAATTTAAAAACACTAAACAGCATTTCCCCCGACTCACAATATTTTACGACATATAGTTTATATAATTTCTAAGGCATGCATTTTCAAAATATCTTACATTGGCCATTTTCCTTACTTTGAAATGCCTTTACTTCTTGTCCCTAAACCTTGACATATATAACGTCTACAATGAATAAATTGTATGTGTGCTCTCTAGGTCTACAATGAATATATTGCATGTGTGCTCTCTAGGTCTATAATGAATATATTGCATGTGTGCTCTCTAGGTCTATAATGAATAAATTGTATGTGTGCTCTCTAGGTCTACAATGAATATATTGTATGTGTGTTCTCTAGGTCTACAATGAATATATTGCATGTGTGCTCTCTAGGTCTATAATGAATGAATTGTATGTGTGCTCTCTAGGTCTACAATGAATATATTGTATGTGTGTTCTCTAGGTCTACAATGAATATATTGCATGTGTGCTCTCTAGGTCTACAATGAATATATTGTATGTGTGTTCTCTAGGTCTACAATGAATATATTGCATGTGTGCTCTCTAGGTCTACAATGAATATATTGTATGTGTACTCTCTAGGTCTACAATGAATTCATTGTATGTGTGCTTTCTAGGTCTACCATGAAAATGTATATGCGTGTTCTGGTCTAAGTATTTGTACAAAACACTTAAACACTTCCTCACCAAAGTTTTTTCCCATTTCTTTGGATGGAAAATCAGCCCAGAAATAAGTAGAATACAGCAACTTCGCTGAGAAGCAAATACCATCAAATCAAACATATTTCACTAAATCCCTAGTTGTTTTCGACATTAGGCATATATGATAGAAATAACCAGGAAGTAGTAGAGTAGTACTGTCCTTTTGGCAAAATGATGTGACCGATGATCTGGTATAAACCGGTATATGAGTTATCAGCAAAAAATCATAAGTTTCCTGAAAAATGGTAACCGTTTTGAATTCACATTCCTTCTTGACCAGAGTTCCATGCCAATAAGGCACTAGTACCTTAATTCTGAACAAAATCTAACAAATCAGCACTCATTTTCAAATTTTCTTCTTAATAGATTTCTATGTCTATAAGGCATGCATGTCCATGTCCTTCTTGAGCAGGGGTCCTTTGCCCATAAGACAATAGCCTTTAAGATTTGGACTAATCAAACACCTCTCAATCTGACCACTTTTTGATCCCGTTTTTGCCTGTCATTGACTCTCATGTTAAAGAAACGTTGATATGTGAACACCACCCAATTTGAACAGTGAAGAATTCTATTTGAAAACTTAACCACTGTCTATTATGAACACTTTTCATACAAAATTGCTCAAATATTTCATATCAATCACTGTTTTATTATGATATCCAAAACTAAATGGTCTGATTCACAATGTGTCTGATATGACTATATTAAATTCATTTGAATCAGATTTTCACATTTTTGGAATGCCATGAAGATATGTGACAAATATATTTATTAAGAATGTGTTCACATTTCTTCAAAATCTTGTGAATGCAAAAACTTGAAATATGAACACCTCCTAATCAGAATGCTTTTATCCAGTCTAAATGGCGTTTGGATTAACCATGTTTTACAAATTAAATATAACATTTTTCATGAAAAATAGCAGCTATTTTGAATTAAGCAGCTATTTTGAATTAAGCAGCTATCTTGAAAATTCCTTCTTGTGCAGAATTCTATGTCCCCAAAGCATCAGTATATAAAATTTGAACCAAATTCATCAATATTTGAGTTGTCGCCCAAACACACTAATGGAGGCAGCAGCCCCCCCCCCCACACTCCAATTTAAATGCAGATCCTTTCTTTTTTCTTTTTCTTCTCATATAATTGTGAATAAACCATGTTTACAAATTATAAAAATTATAATTACTACATTGAGGGACACCTATAATGCCACTGGCGATTGGGTCCCTCATATGATATGTACTTCAAATGATGATTAATGGCAATAAAATCTCTTGATAAAAAAAAAACATGAATGGATGCATGGATGAATGGATTCTCTATAACCTTAGAAACTTCATTCGGTAGGACAATGCCCTGATTTACCCTTCACATTCCCCAATCGCAGGTAATCAGATCGACCAGGGATTCTTAATTAGAAAGCTTCATAGCCAGGAAAACATCAAGTCATGTTATAGAATGAAATCATAGATTGTTCAGGAGGCAGAGAATCTACTGAATGTCAACAATTGCAATCCAATCATACGGCAGGAAATTATTGCATTCAAATACTCTCACAAATAGAACCTCGAATTTTCTTAAAAATATCAGAAGTTAATACTGAAAAAATACATAGTGTAATATTTTCATAATACTTTTCATAACACTAAATTAACTTCATGTATTTTAAGCCATGGTAATTTTGTATTGAGTTGAACCCATACTGTAAGGGCTGCAGTAAATGAGGACCTAAGACAAATATATTGTTTTTCTTAGGTTTTATTATACACAGCAATATGAGACACTTTCGAAAGCCCCTTGCAGGAACTGTCATCATTTTCTTTCGACTTGCAATCATCTAATCTATGGTATAAAGCATGGGGCAAAACTGGCATGCTCATAGGACAACCATGTAATTTATTTCAAATCTATTTCTATATCAAAAAGGAGTCTCTGAAAATCTCAGACCAATCCGTCACATGGTTTGCCTGGAAATGTGTAGAAAACACATTGCAGACAATATTTTAGGAAAGAAAGTGAAAAATCCCAAGAACATTTCTGAAAAGCTGAATCATACCCAAGAAACAGAGCACTTAGAATGTGCAAACACAGATTTGCGTACTGATCACAATGAAGTAACCAAGGGTCTAATAAAAACATTGCTGCCATGGAGATGTGGCCATTAGAACATCTTATGTACAGGCTAACAACTGTCAATACATCTAAATTAACATATCATAAGGTCAATAGCTTCATCAATACAGACAAGGTAAATGTATTCATTAGGTTTTACCTATCAAAGAACAAATTAACTAGAATGGAAATGGCAACTCCAAGGAGTAGCAAATTCCAATAATGTTCCCAAATCATAAGTGATACTTTGAATTAATGCCCATTCCTACAATTGAGCAGCTATTTTGAAATTTATGAAGTATGAATCGGAAGATGGCATCTATAATGATATTTGTGAAATATTCCTAAATGCCTTCAATTATTCAAGTATATATAACACCATAATTCAACGAAATCTCAAAATTGATACAAATTCCAGATTTTTATACTTTTCTGTACCTGGCCCTAAGTGCCAAGAACTGGATATACTATACTGAATAGTATATATGTTTACAAATACACTTCCAAAATTGTATACTGTAGATTGGGTTAATTTGGCGCTACTTAATTTGGCGATTTTGCCATTTTTGGCATATTGGCGGCTATTTAATTTGGCGGATATGCAAAAAAAATGTTAATGGAATGTTAAACTTACGCGCTGTTTGCGAATTACCATGTAGATCTAGATCTAAATGGGCATGTTTGGCTATGTTCATTTTTTCTTTTGAGGACCACTGGCGATATTCACCACGTTTGTACATTTTTGTGAGATCATCCTTTACATTTTACACCTCAATCGATGCTGCTACTTTTCCCTGAGTATAAATGAGTGACTGACCAGTTCTGAGCCAATTTATGAGAGACATTTTTTCGAGGTCTCCTCTGCCGAAGGCAGCGCGAAGTAGGAGCGAACGACTACTTTGCGGGAGACCTCGAACCATTGATCACGTTTGCTCCTGTAATTATTCACTTCTTCACCTCTTTAAAATCTGATTTCAAACAGTTGATCAAATTTTCGGACTTTGACCTCAAATTTAAATATTAATATTTATAAAAAAAATACTGACTCCTTATTATATTTTAAAAAGTCTTTCAAATAAAGTGAAATGAAGCCAAAATCAGCTCAAATTATGCAATGTCGTAAAATGGCGTGACTGGAATATGATGCAATCACCCGTGACGTCAGACACGTATTGCCACATCAACAACTAAACAAACAATTAATATAGACTTCACTGATTGGTTTAAAGATTCTTCGCATCATTTGTGACGTCATAAACATGTTACCCAACCAACAACTAAACAAATAACAAATAGGAATATAGGTTTGTTCAGTGCCACGCTCTTCATGCTCTTGAATCACAATCTCCAAGCCTTTCGCCCAGTGCAATCAGTACCTCCTGTGCCTCAGGTAGTGAAGGTACGCAACGAACGAAATGAATTTTGAGAATGCTTGAATCAATTATTAACAGGGATAATCAACAGATATATGAGAGGGTCAAGCATTTTTTTGACTTGGAGACCCCGACTCGAGGAGTTTGCTGCATTTTCTTGTTTCATATTTTTGGAAAAATAAACCGGAAGTGACCTTAATACACTGGACGAAATACCCTAGATGATTCCCGGGGATTCATTCTTAATTTTGGCGGAGATTTATATTGGCGAATTTTTCAATTTCGCCAAATTCGCCAAATTAAAGCGGGCGCCAAATTAACCCAATCTACAGTATACAATAACATAGTAATTACATTTACATATACTTTAGTCTAGCATGCCTAGAAATCACAGCATACTCCATTTTTGAAGCTGCAGGGATTTTGAGTGAAACTATTTTCTATGGCACATTTTCATATTTTTCTTCTCAATTAATTTAATCCTATGAAGTAATACAAAAATGGGATTGTTGACGCCTCTATACAAAGAATATATTGTATTTCTTTATAAAGAAACAGTGTAATGAAACAGGACTAGTTTGTTACAAAGGATCATAATTATTATTTGTCCTTTTAGAATCTTAATCCCACTTTTTTTAAAGTTGCTCAGGGTCAAACAATAAAGCATAGAATCATGCAAAATAAATGATTTCTTTGTTTTTACATTTAGTCCTAATATTATTGTGCAATTTCAACAATCAATCAATCAATGGTGTTTTCATGCACAATATTTTGACACAACACAAAAGTAGATTCCTTCGATTGAAAAGATGTCATCATACTAGACAAATAGGGAGAACTGCTTAATGCATATGCATGATTTATGCGCCATCTTTACTTGGATAAATATTGGATAGTTTATCATAGGATTGTCAACATGATTGCTATACATGTTCAAGAGCAAGTTTGCAATAGTACCTACCTGAGGGTCACTGCGTAGAGAAGCTATCCCCCCTCCTCCAAGAGCATTGTTTAATACAAAGTTAAATGCATCGAGACCAGGTAACTCATATCTACAAGTACAATCATCATAAGCAATGGAGACATCAGTGAATTTATTCATGTATATACACTGTACATGTATACACTGTACATGTATTTCCCTGATTTAAATTTTTAAGTGATATAACAAATATGAACAATCTTAACTTCACTAAATTCAGAAAATGTTACATTGTTGGGCCATGGGCTTGAAACCCCATGGTTGGGCTTACATATTTGAAGTGCACAATGTGAGCTGCTTTCTTACCTTTGAACATTTGGTACTCCACTGGTTTGATCATCAAATACATGAGCAAAATATTTCTCTATTGCATCAGTCGTGAGTGCATTGTGTAAGTATGGTAACAACTTGGGATGTCTTGCTATTACACCTGAAAGAAAACAACCTGATGTTATAAAGTGAATCATGTACACACAGTAACACGTTCAGGTGTCTTGGTATAAGAGAAGGGAAGAATCATTAAATTGTAAAAATGCTTCAATGCCAAATGTTAGTTTCTGGCAGAATTTGAAAAAATAGGAGAAAAACGGCAACTCTCCAGAGTAGCAGTTCCCATTGAACAAAACATATCTTATCAAGTCACTTGTAATTTTGAAAATTTCATGTTAGAAATACTATTAACCAGGCATTAGTGTTGTCTCATTTTGGCAGTATCTATGACACCAAATTAGAAATTCCTCTAGAGCTTGGGAAGTAAATCATAAAATCATGAAATGAAACTAAGGCCAATCTGACAACTAATATTTGAGTTATCAAAGATTGTATATTTTTTAAAATGGTAGTCATTTTGAATTGAGCAGTCCTTTTGAAAATTACTTCTCAACCAGATGTCCTGTGCACATGTAGGATCAGAGAACATATTTACATGGAAGACTGGGTCGAAAATGAGAGAGTGCTACATACTATATCAGGCCCGTAGCCAGGATTTGCCAAGGGGGGTTCAGTTTTCAAAAATTTCCAGGGGGGTTCACATTTGACAATTTTGGCCCAAATATGACTAAAATCACTTGAGAAGTGCTGAAAATGGTGAAAAACTGCATGATTTTGAAAGAATTTTTGGCTACGGGCCTGTATATACATACCTATATTGCACATATTCCCTTTATCACCACTTCTCGTGTAGGCAAGTTCCTCAAGTCTGTATGAATGACTTCCTTTAGCAAGGTTTGGAATGTGTGTCCATGAATCCGTATATTTTGATGGTGAGACTGAATATGATGTGTCTGGACACTCATATGACTCTACATGATCTCCATCCATATGTATGTCAATCTAAAACACAACAAATCAGACAGGTATATTCACTCATGCCTCTGCCTTTTTAATGAAATAATCTAAATTGAATTAATATGAATTGAAAAAGAATTCAACATGGCATTAACATGCAAATTGTCACCACCTGCGATTTGTTACATACACAGAATGCAGAACACCAACTACCAAACACAAAACCAAGCACCAAACACCATCCATAATAAAGTTGAAGACTATTACAATATTTCACCTCTTCTAATGGTGACATAATAGATATTGTTAGTACCTCAGTGTAAATACTCGCATCTGATTGCTCAATTAGCGGTCAACATTTTTGCCTGTACCTCACTTGTGCATCATGGGATATCATATTATTGACCGTGTATGTTACTGTACTACACTTGTGAATTATGGGAAATATGACGTCACAATGTTTACAGAAAAAACATGGTAGTCGGACATTTTGTACACGTTGATGAAAGTGATATTTTGACTTTTCTACACGACGAGTATATAGCAACAATACAAATAGAAACGCAAAATTAACATTAATTTTCTGGTGAGTACGCAGTTATGTGCCGAAAACAGAGAGTTTAGCTTCCACTGTCTTCAGATTTTCTTAAAAATTATTGCTGGCGTGGTTCATAGAAAACATTGTGAAATGAAGCCATGATTGATGACTGTCGTATATATGAGTATTATTAGTTTCTTCTGACTAACTTTTTGTTTACAGTATACAATTGTAGACCTCTCCATTCGGTTAACCGTCAAAATCATATACCTCGACTGTAAACCTTGAAACACTGTTGACCTCGACCTTCGGTCTCTGTCAACAGTAGCTTCTCGGTTTACAGTCTCGGTATACAATTTTGCCGGTTGACCTCTGGAGAGGTCAACAATTGTATACTGTAAACAAAATGCCAAGCTTTTAGTTTTACCTTGGTGTCCTTCTTGGGGTAGAGGTATGAGAACAGTTTGAGAACAGGAGAGCTGAAACAGACAACATCAAATGGATTGCATTGTAGAAATAAAACATAACAATAACAAAACAAAAAATTTAGAAATAATACCGTGGGTACTGGGCCCAAATGGTGTTGTTTTGCTAGTTTTCTGGATATAAAGTCCAAAATCGAAGTGAAATATCCTTGGACCAAGGATGGACCAGTGAAGGATTTTCACAGTTTGATAAGGAGCATCTATCTAACAAGTAATCCACAAGGACAGATTAGTAGTCAAGGCAGATCCAACATTATTTAAGTCTCATTGTCTATTCATTTAAACAAGGTTATTCAGTTGAAAAACAATAAAATTGTTCATGCGAGAAAGATGTTGCTTTATGAACATTAAGAAAGTCCTAAATTGTCAAGTAAATGTTACTCACGCTTTCGGCCTCCCTCCAGCCAAGCCAGTCATTCCTGGAGCTAAATAACACGAAACATTGTTCATTTAAGAGATCATATGATTGGAGCAGTAACATTTATATCAGTCAATAAATTGGAAACATTCTTTTAACTAGAACCTTAAACAGTTTGAGTTACCAATAAAACAGGATGAATAATTCCTGCGCACTAAGTTGATCATACAAATGTTTAATATGTAGATTTTATAAATTATGTTAAATCATGTTGATAAAATTTAATTTTTTCATACTCACTCTTAGGCATCTACTGTATGCTTTTTCACATGTGATATAACTCTTTGACTTTTGATATGAATTTTACAAGTTCTCACCCATCCCAGTTCCAGCCGGGGCTATTTCTCTTGCAAATACCTCCAAGGCTTTCTTCTGTTTGTGGGTCACTGCTAGCCATAATACTGCTTCTCTAGGACCCTAAATGATAGACACATATCATATTCATTAACCAATGATACTTTTTTCTTAATCAGGTCACATTTACAGGTCCAAGATTCTCTCAAGCAACTGAGATCACAGAGGACCAAAGATGACATTAAAATGTTCCATTAGGCCAACTGGAAAGAGAATGGGTCTAGCTATGTACATGTATTTATATATCTCCCCTCTGGTGAGCCAAAATGTATGAAATTGCTTTGATTTTAGACTTAAAGAAATCTTCATTTCACAAAAGTCTGCCAATCTTAAATTAAATACATAAAGGCCCAATCACAGAAATGGACTTTCTGTTTTGAGATGCACATGTGTATAATATACCCCTACTTACAGGACCAGGTGTTGCATGTGTGCCATATGTCTCCTCTGATCCCAGCACTTGTATGTTCACTGCTGTGTAGTCCTCCATGCCCAGTGCCTTTATCATCTTACTTGTCCTATCAATTGAAAATGAAGATCAACTTGGTAACCACACATCTCTTTGTCAATCAACCACTTAAAATGGATTTGATCAATCGAAAGAATACCACTACCCTTTCAATTTGATCATTTTAAAACCACTCACCTTTTGATTATTGCCTTTGCTGTCTTCCGTGCTTTCTCTGCGGCTCTTGGGCCCCCAACACATGCCACCCCAGTGGCCCTATAGCCTGATGCATAGGTGGCGCTAACCTGCCAATAAACATAAACATAATGTTGGTGCCTATATTATCTTGAATGAATTTCAATTCTTTCGACATAAAATCCTATCCAAGAACTCTCATTAAAAACAAACAGGTTTCATACTGCACTCATTATGATGTGTATGATGTAAAACAATGTACTGTAAATGTATGTACTATGCTAAAATGAAGTGGAAAGAATTATCATTTAAGGTGAGATATGTTACCTTATAAGAGTCTGAGGGAGCAGTTCCTCTTGCACCTGAGACAAACACTGCACCACCATCATGCCCTGCAAGTAAACACATACACAATATACAGGGGAAGATATCATGAAACATTACCCCACCATTTGGTGATTTTGATAAAAGTTAGGCAATAATCATCCTGTGATGAGAAAATAAATTTAGGAAAAAATAATATTTGTGAAAAATCAAAAGCAGAAAAAACTACACCAGCCCTCTATACTGGCCTTGGAATAATCGCAATATCTTGAACCTCATATAGGATAATCTCTATAAATGGTTTGTGGTGTTGAAATATCTACCTGGTAGTTCTGTGATGTTTACATTAGAGAAGTCACATGTAACATCAGGCAGCATGTAGCTTGTGGGATCACCTATCTCATATACAAGTTGTTCAGAGACAACTGGTTTGGAGACAAGGCCACCAGTCTTAGCAGGCTTAGAGACAACAAAGCTACCATTGCTGCCACACTCCACTATAGGGAATCCTATATTATCCCTGAAAGTTATAACATTATTAAAGAGCTAGTATGTATTAATGATCACACAGTCTTAAGTGCCTTTTTATGTACATTGGATGGTACTTGTATATCGATCCATATATGTATACATGTATGTGACTGTATAAATAAACTGTATATGTGACTGTATAAATGTAGTTTGTATAATTGTAGTCTGGCCATGCCCTGGATAACACAGTGGCCGTGCCTTAATAAATTCTAAATTCTATATGGTATGCTAAATGAATGTGAGGAGCCCCAATAAATATTAAGCAAAAACATCAATACAAGGTCAGTATATCAATATGTGACAACAAATGTAATAACATTGCGAAATGTCATAAATTTGTGTCACCCTGTACATTAGAACTTACCAGCCCTCTATCTTGTCCCAATCTGTGAAGATACCTCCTGTGGCCTGGGCCCCACACTCGACTATGTGCCCAGCAAGACTGAAAAATGGTCCACATTAAGATGGGAGTTAATAAACAAAGGTTAAAAGGACTTTTGACAACTTTGACCCCCCCCCACCCCCTGGCCACGAACCTGATCTTTGTTATATCTTGAAAAACATTTCTTATACCGATGTTTCATCCATATACGCATATTGCCACCTTGTTACCAAAGTAAGTATTATCATGACATCTCCTTTAGACATTTTTCAGTATTGGAGAAGTAGGAAAGGATGGAGAAAGATACGGAAACAAAACAGCATTCAATTACCTTCCTGCAGCTAGGAGATCATAGTCATCACGTGGCCATTTAAACTGAAATCATAATACAGTCAAATGAACACCTCATATGGTGACACACATCCCACTGCTTATGTCCCAATCTTTTCAGATGTATGCAATCTCACTGGTATGAAGTACATGTAAGTAAAAAAATGATCCAATATTTTTATTGATTACATTACATACTGCATTGCAGATATTTAAGACCAAGTATGGTATGGAAATTACTTTTTAAAAATCATATATTCGACCATAAATCTATCATTTTTTATTAAAATAATATGTTTTCTTCAAAGTAAAGTTATTGGGATAGTAAGATATCAATCCATCTCTCTGAATAAAACCATTGTTTATGACTCCATCTTGACACATTTTTCAAAATTTTTCTTATTTTCTATAAAAATCTTATTCTACTCATTTTAACCACGTGAAACAAAATGTCCCATGTTTTTTTCCTATAGGGAAAACTCATGCAGTCCATTGTTTTCAGCCTAAACCAAAACTTTACATCTTCCAAATTAGGCTTTTGATGGCATTCTAGCCTTTAGGGTATTTTAGATCTCTTCTAATTAGTGGCCACTCTATCCCCCCCCTGGCTATAAATTCTTTCAAAATCATGCAGTTTTTCACCATCCTGAGCACTTTCGCATGATTTTTTGCCAAAACCGTCAAAAAGCTCTACCCCCCTCAGCAAAAGCCCCGCCCTTGGTAAAACCGCTCCCCCCGGTAAATCCAGGGTACGGGCCTGTGCCGATCTTCTTTACCACAAATGGTAATTATGGCTACACTTCCTCACATTGACAGATTTCCTATGATCACTTTTTTCTTGAGGGCCGAATCATTTTTCTGCATCTTATTTATGTGTCTTGTCTTAATTCTCAAAGCCCAAAGATAATTTCAGAATATCGTAAAGTACCTGTCTTTGACAAATTTTACATTTGTAAGTTGTTGGTCTAGCACTTATATTTAAGGCATTGCTAAAATAAAATATTACCTGTCACTTGCATTCACATCTCTAGTATATTCAACTTTAAACTCAAACTGCCGACATTTTTTAGCATATTCCTTTCAGGCCCGTAGCCAGGATTTGCCAACTGACTGTTCAGTTTTCAAAAATTTCCAGGTGGGGTTCACATTTGACAATTTTGGCCCAAATATGGCTAAAATCACTTGAGAAGTGCTCAAAATGGTGAAAAACTGCATGATTTTGAAAAAAAATTGGGCAGGGGGGGGGGCTTCGCCCAAACCCTGGACCCTGCTACGGGACTGCCTTTACACAAAATTCCCCAAATTTCTACACTCAATAAAAATAACTGCACCATTGTCCTAACTTCTCAAATTAAATGGGAAATGTAAAAACAAATATTAATGATTTTCAATAAAATCAATATTTATTTTGTTTGGTAACTACTGACATGTATACTTTATTCTTACAGTACTAAAATTCAACATTTAAAATACAGTTCCCACTGATTATGATTCATGTCATGTCAGTTATTAATGTATTTAAAGTAATTACTGGATCATCATTGGATATTAGCAATATTTTTATTTTTGTTGTTTTGTCTATTTTGCCTAATAAGCTTATTTTTAGGTGACACTTCACAAACAATGGTGTCACTGTTTTAAGTTCATCAAAACACATTCTAGCAGTTTGTTTTCTTTTTACCACTTCGAGTTAATTTTGTTAAAAACTTTTTAAGATTTCTGCTTGGTGTTAAGATATGTTTGCTGTTTATATTGTTTATATCCTTGATGACTATGTGCTTTGATGTGATGTCTAAGGAGTCAATGTTTGCTGACTGTTGTTTCCCAATTGCGGAAACATTCCCAAGTTTGGAATTGTTATTTTCCTTGTCAGTCTGTGCAATGTCTTGAGCCAATTGTTTGGGACTCAGTTTGATAAAACAGTCTCCATTTGTAGTCAAAGGGTGATTGAATTCCAGAGATGTGTCATCACTGTTATTGTTATTGGGCATTGGAATCAGTGCACCAGTTGCAGGGACAATATTTTCATATATGTTTTTCTCATCATCTACATGCATGTCCTCTGGGATGAGTGCAGATTGTGTTCTAGAGGCTCTCAGTGCTCGTTTGCGCCTAGGTGGTGCTATAGGTGACGAGATAGCTTCACGCATTTTCCGTAATTTTTCAAATTGGTCAAACATTTTTGTATCCTTAGATTTCATGTTTGCAGTTTGAAGCTTCAGCCTGTCCAGGTTGTTGTGCAACATTTTCCTTCTCACTTGTAATGTTGTATTAATTGACACATCCCCCTGCTTCACTTCCTGTTCCCTCAAATTCCTACTTGAGCCAAAGATTTCCCCCATACTTTTACACAGGTTAAGTTGGACTGGATACAAGTCCAAGTCACTCTTGGTTCTCTCAAGTGTATTGTCCAATGACCGTATGCAGCGAGGCTTCCCGGACAGTGTGGGGGTGAGGACAACATCCTCAACAGTTTCCTGTAGTGGGGGATTGAGAGTGACATCCTCAACAGTGTCCTCCATTGACAAGTCATATCCACTCATGGATGAATCAGATTCGGTTGAGGAGATGAATCCAAGATGAGAATCTGATGATGCAATATGAGTAGATGATAATGGCAGATAATCAGAGAGATCATCATTTGATTGTCCTGCATGCTCCCAACTTTTGACAGTGCTTATTGTTGCATCAGAGTCCACATGCCTGTCACTACATGTATTTGGAAGTTCTTCATTCCTCATTAAGTCAGCGTGATATGAATGTCTTTTATACTTCCATTTCAGCATGATTCCTTGCAAATAAAAATGTCTTGAAAAATACAGTTTCAGTGTGATGTTGCTCCTTCAGATCCTACACAAATATGAATGTATAATCAAGAGTCTATGTGTTTTATATAGTGTTGCCATGACACTTCTTAACTGTACACAACAATCCTGATTAGCTCTTTGAAGTGCAATCAGAGAAACAACAATGCTTCTATTATTATAATTACAAGATTAAGTGTTTAGCAATTTAGTAGATTTTTAAAATACGCAATTATTTATAGAAATGAATTTTAAAGCCTACTTAAAATATTTGAGTCATTATTCATGTTAAATATTTTGGTCATGAATCATGTGTTTAAGCAACAGTGGATTAATCAATTCATTTACTTTGAAGTTAATTTTGAAACATTAAGAAAATCAAGGTTCTTATATAATTAGCATTAAGAAAAACAACCATCCCTTTATTTATTTGAGATTTAAGTCCATGAGTTAACAAGGGTTTTGAGATTATACTTTAATTGTTGAAATTAAAAAAATCCCCTGTGTCAATGAAGCTTCCTGGCAATTTTTCAGATAGTTATTTGATTCCATCAGATAATACATGTAGTTGTGTGTTGAAATCACAGGTCAAGTTTCATTAACTAGTATATAATGTTAGTTTAAAAATTGATCATTCTGCAGAATTTCATGAATTTATTTGAGTGAATGAAAAAATGATTTAGGAATTTAGAAGGGTAAATATGTAGTTGCCACCAGATGGCTAACTCAAGTACAACACTAAAACTACAAATCAAATTTGCAGTGTCATAATTAGATATTCAATGGTAAATAATAAACCACACATTCCAGATTTCTACATTCCAAAAAATGCAAATTGTGAAATCTAAATTTGAAGGAATCCACAGAAAATAAAACAAACCTAAAACTATCAGGCCCGTAAGACACTTTTCTCCAAGGGGGGTGCGGTTTTAGCTTACTAAAGAGAATATAAAATTGTCAATTTTTTGGCCACGAAAATCAAATCGCGTAAGTCAGAGGGGGGGGGGAGGGGGGCTCAGTTACTCCCTTTATTGGTTTGGAATTAACAAATGCAACTTCCAAAAGTTCCAATTGTTTTGTGGGGGGTGTGAGGAGTGGTCCACTCCCTCTAGAAAATTTTACAGTTTTGAGATGCTATTTGGTGCTTTCTGGGCACTTTCAAAGTGTATGTTTCCAAGTAGTACGCCACCACCATGGGAATAAGAGTTGAGTGAATAAAAAACCGAGCATTAAGGGGGGTCTCCCCCAGGAAATTTTTGAAATTTGGTTGTATTTGGAGCGAATTTGCAACCATCTGGTACGCCTGTGCGTTATGAGTCAATAAGAAAAATGTGTATTTTTTCAAATTCTTTTGGGGGTGTCAAAGTGGATGAGAGGGTGAAGTGGGATGTGGTGCCAGTAAGGGAGCAAGGGGTTGTCCCCCATAAACATTGACTATATCAAGGTGCTATTTGATGGGAATGTACTAAAAACCCTTCGACCCTTCGACCCTGCGACCTACGACTTACAGCGTGTCAAGAATTTTTGAAATATATTTTTATAAAAACCCTTCGACCTCGTTCTAGATATTTCTCAGTCCATATGAAGTTGTATTGCTGGAAATATTACTTTGTGTATAGAACTTAAGAATCTGTCCCAAGAGAGTTAAAGATATTTAAAGCTAGACTTCGATCGGAGCCGGCCCCGGGAGCCGACGATATGATTTTGGAAAGGTTTCTAAATGAAGAACGTGACGTCACTTCTGAATCATAGCATTCAAAATTAGTAGCGTTTAATTACTCCCACCAATCATAAAATCATGGTGGTCTAGCGGACGAATGCTCGCTTAACACGCGGGAGGCCCGGGTTCTAATCCCGCATTCGCCTTTTTATTTTTTTTAACTAAATTATTGTTCTTTGACATTACGCAGATAATTTTTTTTTATTTACATAAACTTTATATTAGAGCTTAAAAATGTAAAAACAATATATGTCAACATATTGCGTTTTGGAGCGATGTGCAGGTTTAATGTATTCGAGCACATTCGAATGTGAACGTTTCTTACCTCCTCAGTAAATCGGTACTGAAGACTGTCCAGGGGTATTTGCTGGGGTACCGACAATTGTCGGCACTCTATCGTCACCTAGTAGTGCCAGATAGAGAACCGACAATTGACGGTACGCAAGTGGCTGCTACGTGTTTTTGCTAGAGAGCTGACAATTTCATAAATAAATCCACTACTTTTACCTTTCGAAATAACCTCATCACTTATAGCCTAGTGGCACTGGTTAGGGAGCACGACTCGAACACACTCGGTCCCGAGTTCGAATCCCGGCAGGACCTACTTTTTTCATTTGAGGGGGGGGGGCATAGTGCTTCTTTTGCAGTATGGAATCGTACAGGCATTAACTTGTAGTGAGCCATAATTTATTTCGACAAAAATTGAAGCTTACCCCCAATAGTGTTATATATCAAAATGCACCTGTCCATATAGGGGTTCGATTGACCTACATCAAATTATAGGGAGTCAGGTTACTTTTTGAGATATCAGCGTCCGTTTATTGTAACTTGCGTTTGCTACCACTTCCTCAATTCTGATATGACGGGCAAACGCGTAGTAAACATGCTCACGTTCGGAACTATTTTCACCTACATCGCTATTTTCGTAATTCAAATGAAAGTTGAACTCCTCTTTATTTTGATACCAAATAGTGGCATACTAGGTACCCTAGAAGCCAACTATGGGTTATTTAGAATGATACCACAGGTTTTTAAATGGACTATATAGGGCTCATACCTTTTGGCGGATGGATATGGAACCTCATACCATAAGCTTCAAATTAAAAACATTCTAACTATTTTCTTCTATCTAATGGGTAGCAATGTGCTAGCAAACGCCCCTTTCTACGCCTGATCGGCTCAGGAGAAATATCCTGTCTGTTTAGAATATATATAGCCGTTTACTCTGCATTAATAGCTCTTGAACGTCTTACTTGTTCATGTTTTTATTGGGTTTTCAACGTTTACTACCATTCCCCGTTCCCGGGCTACCATTTTTTGACTGGGTTTGGTAATCCCCGGGTAACTGGGGCTAATGCCCTCCCCGGGTTTTGCACTTGTTCCCAAATATCCGTATGATATCTGAAATATCCCCCCCGCGCATTGCGCATGCGCCAGAAAATTCGAAAATCAATATTTGTCGGTCCTCTAGCGTGTAAACACAGCATATCTCCCGTACCGACAATTTATTTGTCGGTCCTCTAGCGTGCCACCACATCAGAGTCTAGAGTACCGACAATTGTCGGTACTCTAGCCTTTACGATATTTTCTAGACATAGATATGAAACATTTCAGAACTAGATAACAGCAACGCGAGGTGGAGCAAATCCCATCGAACTTTTGATCTCAAAATCGTTCAACTACTTTTCAAGTTTTAGTAAAAAAGTAAAATAAGACGAAAAATTTCGAACGCAATGCGTGACATATACGTAATTCGCGTGAAAGGTCCGAACGAAATGCGTACGTTTTTTTTCGGCGTTCGTATTTTTGCTGTGTAGACGAACTTTTTTAGAAATTTTTCTACTGAAACATTTTTGCTTGACAATTACCAGGTAAAATGCGTATTTGCGTGCACAGGGAGCTCAAGTTGGAACTATACGTAATCATTTAGTAAACTGGACTGGGAAATCAGAGGTCGAAGGGTTTTTCAATAAAATATATTCCAAAAATTCTTGACACCCAGTAAGTCGTAGGGTCGAAGGGTTGTAGGTCGAAGGGTTTTTAGTACATTCCTATTTGATGATGTCTGGGCACTTAAAAAATGAAATTCAGAATATTTTCTTTTGTTTTGTGGGTGAGGGGTGGCTAACTCTCCTAGAAAATTTTACAATTTAAAGGGGTATTCCTTGCAAGACCATCTCTCTCCTAATATGGTAGCTATAACCATATACATACTTTGCAAGTTTATCAAAAAACAGAAAAATGTTTTGAAATGGTCAATATTGATCACTTAAAAATGTAGTGCTCAAATCCAGTAGGCTGCCATCTTTTAAAATTTCACTCAGGAAGTGATGTCATCGACTCTCAACTTTGCATATAACATTAGGTAAGGAGCTATTAGAAATACTAAACCAGCTGAATATTTTTTTCAATTTGGTCTATGATTAAAGTCCTTTTGATGATCTCTTCTTTAGTTCTAAGTTGACAACTCCTGAAAATATTTTTACACTGAAGATAAGGGCTTCTTGTTTAGAAGTGATTTTGTACTTCTTTCCTATACTGTAATAGACAAGGTTATAACAGGTGAGAGTCGATGACATCACTTCCTGGAAGAAATCTGAAAAGATGGCAGCTTACTGGGAATGAGTACTACATTTTTAAATGATCAATATTAACCATATGAAAACATTTCCCATGTTTTGCTAAATATGTAAAGTATATATGATTGTAGCTACCATATCAGGAGAAAAATAGTCTGGCAAGGAATGTTCCTTTAAAGATGATATTTGGTGCTTCTGGGCACTTTTAAAGTGTATTAGGGGTGTCAAAGGGGGGGGGGGTGCCAGAGGGGGAGGTGGGGCTGGGGTGCCAGAGGGGGAGCAAGTGTTTGTCCCCCATATCAAAATTTACAATATCAAGGTGCTATTCGATGAAGTTTGGGCACTTTAAAAGTGTCTGTGCCTAAAAGTGCCTATTTCCCAAGAAAATTTTACAATTTTAAGATGCTATTTGGTGCTTTCTGGGCACTTTAGTCAATAAAGTCAATAAAAAAAATTTGAAATTTTTTTTTTGGGGGGGAGGTGGAGTGGGGATGCCAGAGGGCGAGTAAGTGTTAGTCTTCCAGAATCATTAACTTTATCAAGGATGATGATGATGTCTGGGCAATTTAAAAGTGTCTGAGACAGTACATAAAACAAATTCAGAACTTTTCCATTGTTTTGTTTGGGGTGTGAGGGGTGGCCCACTCCCCCTAGAAAATTTTACAATTTTACAACGCTATTTGGTGCTTTCTGGGCACTTTTCAAAGTGTATGAGTCAATTAAAGAATTTGAGAAAATCACAATTTTTTTTTTTGGGGGGGGGGGTCAAGGGGGGGGGGGCGCCAGAGGGGGGGGGGGGGGTCTATGAAAGTGCAAGATGCAAGAGGGGGAGCAAGTCCCCCAAAAACACTAACTATATCAAGGAGCTATTTGATGATGTCTGGGCACTTTAAAAGTGTCTGAGACAAAACACTAAAATAAATTTAGAACTTTTCCATTGTTTTGTGGGGGGTGTGAGGGGTGGCCAATACCCCTAGAAAATTTTACAATTTTAAGATGCTATTTGGTGCTTTGTGGGTACTTTCAAAGTGTATGAGTCAATGAAAAAAAATTACAAAAAAAATATTTTTCAAAAAAAGAATTTTTTTCAATTTTTTTTTCAAATTTATTTTGGGGGGTGACAAAGGGGGGTGCGGTCGCACCCATCGCACCCCCCCCCCCCATCTGACGGCCCTGACTATGAATGTTACCATGACACCCAACAATTACTTCCCTGAATGAAATTTCTCAATTTATGACATCACAACTTATAACATTATTATCTACTGTGATGGCATAAACATATTAATTGAATCAAAAAATCAATTGTTATGTCACATAGTAAATAAAACAATGGTTGCTATAGGACTTGAGTTTCATAGCAACAAGACATGTGATGTCATACTACACAATGAGAATTACCAAGTGATAGAAATTTGTTTCTATGGTAAACACAAACAAAACCAATTGCAATACAAAACTGATAAAGAAATTCTTCAAAGTTGATCTGCAAAGACATAAATTACTAAAATATTTGAAGATGAAAAAACAACCAAATAGAAGCCATAGGATTAGAAGTGCCATGAGCAAGATTGCTATTTGGAAATCGAAAGAAACAAGACAGCTATGGAGGCAAAACAATCGTATAGTTCCATTCAATAATGCTGAAGATGAGGAGAAAGTAGAGGAGGTCACAATGGTGATAGACCTGAATGCCATACATGTATATGAATGGCCAGAGATAGACTTTTCAACATTTGGCAAAAATGGCTTTTACACAAAGGCTGATTGCACAATGGAAACTATCCTGATGATGTCTCCACTTTATGATCCAAAGTTTTCACAACCTCAACTGGAAAAAGACAAGCGTTCACTTCTTCGAAGAGCTTTACATAGGATGGAAAAGAGAGTTAGTACATTGCAACTTAAAATATTCCAAAATTTGCATTGAAAACCCTAGTAAACAGGACATATACTTGATAAATGAATGCTTAAGCGCAAAGGATAACATCTGACACATGAAATGACAAACATAAAACATGACAAATATAAAACATGACAAACATAAACAAAATGGCAAAAATAAAAACCTTTACTATTCACGAAATGGCAATAAACATTCTGAATTTTGTTTCCAGGCAAGAGAGGCCAAATATGCTGTTTCTGCTGCATTGGCAAAAAAATCAGAGAATTTGGACAAACAAGACAAAAGTTCCCAGAAGAACACAAAGGATGACTCTGGCTTTACCTCATTTTAAACACAAATAACGTATCGGCAAATTAGGGAGCTAATATGACCTAGTTATCCACGTGTGGCAGAGAATATGACATGCCTTGTATCAACTTTGGGATTGTGCCATATGAGGCTATGTAGCGATAATGCTAGAGACCCTCGTCTACTCCTTGTATATTTTTAAATGTGTAATATGCTTTATAGTGTACTTGATAATGATGTATATATAAATTGTAAATAATAAATTGTAAATATTATGTTCTAATATACACTAAATCTTGCTGTTATATTATACGAAAATATACGAAATAATATGATAGAATTCTATATTTTCATAGGTGCTACATAAGATCTATATATGCCCTAATTTTCCTTTGAACTAGAATAGGGAGAATATGCTAAATAATTAAAATATTCACTTATGCTGCACCATGAAAATGACCTCTAAGCCTCATTCTGAATTCCCAGACTCTACATGTAGTTTATTTATGGCTCTTTTCAAGGTGTTGCTTTCCATTTTCTTTATTTCTAACATTTCTATAATTTTAATTGCTGTGACAGTTTTATCTAAAATACATTAAATACACCAGAAAATTATAATTTCTATAACATGAGGTCTATGGGGAATTTACCAGATTTGAAAAATTTATTTCAAAAAAATTAAAATTTGATTGATAAAGAATTTTTAAAGCACATTATTTGATGTAATTTTGCATGTAGATTTCTAATATGACATTACTATTACTATAGTACCCCGGACAGGTTGTATGATGCAGTCATTTTTTTACTCTATATTTGCAATAGAACAACCATTCTTATTGAAATTTTCATATTTTATTGTGGAGACAATTTCCAACATGGAAAACAAATATTTTAACGAAATTCCCAATTTTATGATTTTGATAGGCTTTATTCAAAAACACTCCACTGTCAATAAAATACAGGTTTTGCTTGAACAATTAAACTTTTAACCTCATTTCAAAGTTTGTCTAGCCATTGAATTTTTGACAGCCTAAAGTCTTTCCAGATGTATTTGATGCCATATTAATTATGGCTGATAATTGTTATTCATTTTTGTCATATTCAATAGGCCTAATATTATTACAGTGCATTAGGCCAATGAAACTTCTCACTCTGGGTCACGTTTTCTCTGAAAATGCACCTTTTTCTCCACTGGGTTTTTCCGCCACCGTCACTCAGCATGCAAGCCTGTGGCACGTAAATTGTACCATGCTTTTAAAATGTCAGGTCTCCCTGGCAATTTCATGATAAAATTTGACACAGCTGTATTATAACATCTCTGAAGGATCTAATGCCAAGAATACTTCAAATAGGAGATGCGTAATGTTTTACTTCATTTTGGACAGTACTAAACAGTGACCGGGTTGAACTCATGTCCGTGGACAAGAAGATTGACCTCCTCAATCTGGGCTCAATCTAAGGAACGCTTCACAAAACGAGACCCAGGGCAACAAGTTTTTATTTGCCTAATTCACTGTAATAATATTGAATATAACTCAAGTGAATAACAATAATCAGCCGTAATTATTAATATGGCAACAGATATATCTGGAAATTGTCTCTAGAATAAATCTTGAAAATTTCAATAAGAATGGTTGTTCTATTGCAAATATAGAGTAAAAAAACGACTGCATCATACAACCTGTCCGGGGTACCATCAAATAAACTTTTTAATGGCATGATATGGTGACTTGATAATATTTACATATGTTTTCTTTAAAATTCTGATTGTGTTAGATCTAGATGTATTGGATCTTTTTCATTTTTATTAATGTTTCAATTTTTTGTCCAGCATGGGGAGCAGTTTCAAGTGTGAAAACATTAAGATTTTTCAAAGTGGCCTTTTCCTCTAATGAAAACTGAAATATGACCCAACAAAGATTTACCAATTCGGATTCATATCTATAAGCACTGCTTTCCCCAAACTATCCAAGTTAGAATGTGACACTTGTGAATATATCTTACTTTCGAAGAATGTGTTTCAAATCTTGAAATTCATTTTACAAATAACAATGATTTAATTTCTGATTCATTTGAGCTTCAAATGGGCATTCAACACAAGGCTTTAATCCCAATCACTGGCATTATTTTAGTATGACATATTGGCTTGTAAGAATTTGTACAGATCACAACTGAATTCAAACAAAATAGTCTGGAGAGTCTGGCACTGATTTTCATGTGTGCTTTCAAATAACAATTTCAAACTCACCGTGTGTAGTAGAGGTCCTAGGACAATTGCACTGTCCACACATCTACCAGTGATTACAATGTCAGCCCCCAGATCCAGAGCTCTAGCTATAGGACCAGCTCTAAAACACAATCAAATACAGTTATTTTACAATTTATTATGTGTATAGTTTCATTAAGAGTATTATCTAATTCGATATATACATTCTTGCAGTATAGTATTTGTAGTCATCATATTAACTCCATTTATCTTACTCACCCCAGGTATGCATTCATGCTGTGTATAGTTTGAGGGAATGGTTTCCCAGATGTCATATCCACCACACCTGCTTTTGCCAATTCTTCTTTCTAAAAAATACAGAGGAAAGGTGGCTTACTCTTGGTCCACGAAAGAAACAAAGGTTATGATCATGGCAAATGAGGAGGTGACTAAAATTGAACAAAACATTGATCTTAAAGATCAGATCAGGAGGGAAGCACAATAAATAAGAAAACAATGAGTCACTGTGGGAATATATAGTATGTGCTATTTACTTGGACCCAACTTATAAAAATACACAATAATTTTCTTGTAAATTCTTCATGCTAAAAATATCTCCAGGGACAAGGTGGAAACACACACATTTTTATTAAAAAGTGTATATAAAGTAAAACAATGGAAGTAAATATAACAAAGCATAATATGGCCATTACAAAAAATGGTAGCTACAACAATAAGCTGAACTTTTATAAGAATTAACTCAAGGTACCTTTGGCATGAGTTCATCTCCTGTCACTACTGCTATCTTCAACTGTATGTCATTAGCATGAGCAACTTTCTTCAGTGCAGCAGCACAACTTAGAGGATTCACACCACCAGCATTGCTGATAACCCTGATACCTTTAGACTTGATGTCCTTGATGAATGGTGCAATGGCAACCTGCACAAAGTCTGGAGCAAATCCTAACTCCTACAATATACAATACATACAATAAATATGATTAACCTTGATGTTATTCGCAAATGAATTATCCTCGATGTTACTGAAAAAAGGTACAATGGCAACCTGCACACAGTCTGGAGCAAAGCTTTATTAATTTTTCATAATTTTTTTCTATATTTTCATGCACACTGCAATAATAAAATAAAATACATGGCTGCAGTCAATCTTGCACCCAAGGAGTTCAAAAATGACAAATTCTAATTATTCTCTCAATCTGAATGGAAGTAAATTACGTACTGGCACTTTGGTCTTTGCAGCAGTGAGGAGAGACATTGTGATCTCACTAAGATAGTCAAACACAAGGAAGTCCACATTGCCACCATAGATCAATTGGGGAGCTGGAATAATGCAACATGGTTATATATTATTATTAGGAGAGACATTGTGATCTCACTAAGATAGTCAAACACAAGGAAGTCCACATTGCCACCATAGATCAACTGGGGTGCTGGAATAATGCAACATGGTTATATACAGTGTGTCTCAAAAAATGTTACACTTACAAAAAGTTCAATATATCTATATTTTGGCTTTTCCCCTAAAATATACTTTGGATATCAAAAGACAAATCTTTCTAGAATAATTTGACACCATCAGATTCAAAATCTGTCCTAGATTGACTGCCCAGGGCAGCTTTTAGTGTCCAATGGTAAAATCTGACATCCACTAACTTCTATGTGATTGGATGGACCAAATGAGAAAAGAGGAACAGTTTCTTTAATATTTAACTTTCTTCTGAGTTGAAGCTTGACCTTTTAACTGAGTCATTCTGTAATTTTCTTATTTGTGTTACAAATGATCATTGGGTCTATCCACATAAACATGTGGTCCCCTCAACATGTTCTCCAAAGCAAATCCGAGGTACCCTTGCCCATGCGCATATGCAAATTGTAATTAATATCACACTGATTCCATCAATTATTTTTGCAGAAGTTCATTTAGGTCAGTTTGTGATGCTGTAAAGAGCTTCCAGAAGCCCTTCAAAAAATCAAGGGTGTAAAGTGGCATGACAATGGGGCCAATCCATGGTCCTTTTTCCATATAGCTTTGAAATCTCGCCAAAGACTCATTTTTAATGAGATTTTAGGAGATCTGCATTTTTAACCATAAAAGACTAACATTTTCTTCTATTTGAAGGCATATTTGAATTCTGTATGAAATTTTCTATCAAAACAACTTTGATTTGCACCATTATTTACCTTTATTCAAATTCTAATGATTTACTAACTAGTTGTCTAAAAAAAAGGTCCGGCTAAATCCCCATGGACACGATGCTGAAAAACCTTAAAAAGTTCATTTACTCTTACAAGGATCACAATTTTAATGTGAAATCACAATCCACATGTCAATAAGATCATATAGTTATATTTCAATGGTGTTTTAAGTAGATCCAAATGGAATTACTTCTTAAATCAAGAAATTAAGTGACTCTGGCAATACATTTACATGTATTCTATCCCTACCCTAGCCCTACCAATACCCATGATGCCATCTATTTTTCATTTATATGGAAAAAGGTCAATTGGGTAATTCAATGCTAATCACTGATTTCCAAAGAGTTCTACCAAACGATCTACCATAGGTCTTTGCACCATCATGTTGCCATCATACATAACAAAATTGAATACCTGATAATGGAATCTTGTATTTCTATCCAGGAAAGAAACACCTGGATCATTGATCATATCAAGATATCACTGTCCACAGAGTTCACACCAAAAAAGAATTGATCACTATGTCCAACCACTGAGAAGTTGGCGCAAATCAGATTTCACATGAGTCTGTAAAATCTGATAGTGTGGATTTATTTGAAAAAGACTGGTCTTTTGGTATCTAAGTATATTTTAGGGGAAAAGTCAAAATCATGAGAGATATTGAACTTTTTGTAAGTGTAACATTTTTTTGAGACACACTGTATAACAAAAATTACAATTCCCCGATAATTTGCCATATAAGAAATAGGACTTCTCTTCTATCTACTTAAAGGGAATGCGAAGTTTTGTCCCTTAAACTTGATAATAAGTTAGAATAAAGATATATCTTTCAATCCAACTTAGTTTTATTGTTCTATCATTATCCTTTTAATTGTTATTGAGCCCCGGGTTTTGCATATGAACTGGACCACGGAGCTGCCATTTCAACCGTAAAGTGGTTCTTTACGACATTGTTATGACGTCATTGATGCCAGATTGATGCCTTGGCATTCCACAAGTTTTGTGGCGCCATTTTTGAATCAAAAAATGAATGCCGAGTTGTTGCCATTCCAAAACCAAAGAAATCATTTCAAAGGAACTAAAAGAATACGTATATACCACCCATAATAAAGAACGATTTCAATAGAATATTAACGCCGGCATTTTCGGAATTGCTTTTTACCTATCTAGACATGGAATGCGGGTTGGATTTATTCTTTATTTACACTTGAAACAATCTGGGATTCGTTTTTATTAGGTCTAGCGCTAAATGCGAACAGAGAATGCTAATTCTATCAGGCGAATGCAAACTATTTGAATAAAACATAAAATTAATTCAACCAACCCATCTTGAATTTCCAAGAATGCAATGGTTTAATTTGCTAGTCTCATTACAAAAGTACGTGTTCGTACTTTAATATTCATTGCATTTATGTTTATCTTTAACACAGGTATTCAAAGAAATTAAAATTTTTGATTCTTAGCCTCACGTCACATTTTTACGGGGACCGTACGGTCTATCAAATCTGTGGTAAGCAGGATTTCTACGGTTGCCTAAGTATTTCTGCAGTCAAATAATTTAGCAGTCACATTTGCTAAGATAGCCGTACGGCGTATCTTGATTATGAGGAAAAACTATGATTCCCGTAAGCCTACAGCTGATAAATGATGACGCACGATCAGCGTAGGGCGGCCCTACGACGTGCATAGTTTTTCTTGAGGCATCCACAAGGGGTTCTATGGTTCGGAAAGGTCAATTGTAACCTATGAAATCCAAGCGCAGCCGCAAGTCGACCGTGAACCCGACGTACGGCCGTCGTGAGACCTACGGTTTGGCTGCTGCTTGTTGATATCTACATGTATAGTGACCACAGGAAAGAAAAAGTTATAACTCCGACTCTACACCTGATAAAAACTGGATATGTCGTGTACGTAGACAGCAAGGTGCAGTGACCTTAAGTCGACTGTAGTTTTCCTATGTTTGCCGCAGAAATTTACTGATTTCAGGGAAATACGATCGACGTGTGGTCGCATTGAACAAATGTGACTGAAGCTTTTAAAGTTCCACTTATTTTCCGATATAGAAAAACAAAAGGTTGTATGCCATTAAATTGAAAATCATTATTTCGAAAATACTGTAGAACTGTACTTACCACGGATGTTATATAATTAAATTCGAGCTCGAAATCAGGAATTGTTTTTAGCAAAAAATAAATATATAGTAAAATAAATATTAAACTATTGGCGTACTATCAATACGGCAATTCAGAATTGCCTTATCGTCGTTGAAATGAAATATCATACTACAATCGACCCCATCGTCTCCCCGCATCACTGTCATATCGAATGTCATATCGAATGTCGCTACGGTGATATGATGATTGAAATTGGTCGTTTAACAACTGAGAAAAATTAAACATTACGTATTATTCTTTGAAAATATGACAGTGGCATGTCCTTGTAAAGCTATTGCCAATCTTAGTTTTTAGGAGATTGACATTTACATACGTATCATTTAGACGACATCGATTTTTCGTTTTTTTGTTTGCGTTTTTCATCAGAATTTAAATGGCTAAACACTTTAGGGAGTTACTGTTTCATTGGATTACTACTTTTTGTTTTATTTCTTTCATTCTCCAATATGCACCTATTCATATTTGAATAGAATACTACAGATTGAAGAAATCTATCACTAATGATTAGGTAAGAAAGCAATTGCGGCAGTATGCCTATTTGCCGACGTAAACCTTAAGGTTAATAATGATGTGCCGTAAATGCTCATCAGCGCATTAATGAACATTAGCATAGATTTTGATATTTTAAATGGTATGTCGTGTATTTACATAAATATGGTAAATGCAACTATTTGTTGGATGCGTTCAGCCGATGATATAACTTACTTACTTTCACCACAAATACGCCAACACATTAGCCACATTAATCTTAGTTAAAATAAATCCCCATTGATGCACAGTAATGCATTTATATAATTATGTGTAAATGCCATTTTGTATATTTTAATGCATTTACCTCATTTATTGGTTAAAAAGCATTAGAAAGCATTTACAGGATTTGAACAGATTTATCCTTTTTGACCCAATGTTATCATTATATAAAATAATTCTAGTGGATATTTTTCAAGTGGAATATAATGCGATGACTTCCGAATCGCGCAGCCGATATCTCATAAGTTTAGTGATTTTTCTACCTAGCCTATACTATATCACATTGGAGAAAATAAATACAAACATTTGAAAAAATACATTGCAACAATTCAATTACTATGAAGAATATATTGAAACAACTTTTCAAAATATATGATATGATATGGACATGAACATGCGGCAACAATGTTAAGCGGACAGAAATAGTTATAAAATATCAGTGAAATGTGTTCTATTTCTGCGATCCGAGTATGACGTGATTATATAGCGACATTTTCCAGGCATCAATTTTAAGGCATCAATGACGTCATTGATACATAACAATGGCGGCATCCGCAGCGATCCAGATATGGGTACTTTGAACTTGAATTATATGTTAGTTCAAACACGATATGTCCCATGAGTGAGCTGGAGTGATAGATGATGGTTATAAGTAGCCAGCGTGTAAATTAGAACATGAAACTTCGCATTCCCTTTAAATCCTGCATTCCAGCTGATGGCACAATGTTACAGCATGTGTATAACCCTTTGGGTAAGTCAAATGATTTGAAATTTGTATTTGAAACAAGTGTTTAATTTTAGTATTTCAGTTTGAGTAGTCACATTCATTTAGGAAGGATGTATGGAAAAGACAAGATCCCTCCTCCTACTGACCACAGGTAGCCTCGGAGCAGGGTTTGAAAATGAAATGTAAAAGACTTACCAGTCAGTGGTGGGAGGGTAAAAAATAAACCAACCATGGGACATTTTAATTAAGTTTATAATTTCTTCCAAAAAATTCAATATCTAACTTTTTCTCACTCTGGAGTGGTGAGTTGCCAAAGTGAGCATTTAAGCTACAGAACTTCAAAGTAACTTTTTATATAATTTTTGTCTCTTGTGTTCTTTCAATGGGAGTGGTTCCTTCAAAAATAATTTGGACTATTTTGTCATATGTGTACATTGTAAGTGTAACATTTTTTTGAGACACACTGTATAACAAAAATTACAATTCCCCGATAATTTGCCATATAAGAAATAGGACTTCTCTTCTATCTACTTAAAGGGAATGCGAAGTTTTGTCCCTTAAACTTGATAATAAGTTAGAATAAAGATATATCTTTCAATCCAACTTAGTTTTATTGTTCTATCATTATCCTTTTAATTGTTATTGAGCCCCGGGTTTTGCATATGAACTGGACCACGGAGCTGCCATTTCAACCGTAAAGTGGTTCTTTACGACATTGTTATGACGTCATTGATGCCAGATTGATGCCTTGGCATTCCACAAGTTTTGTGGCGCCATTTTTGAATCAAAAAATGAATGCCGAGTTGTTGCCATTCCAAAACCAAAGAAATCATTTCAAAGGAACTAAAAGAATACGTATATACCACCCATAATAAAGAACGATTTCAATAGAATATTAACGCCGGCATTTTCGGAATTGCTTTTTACCTATCTAGACATGGAATGCGGGTTGGATTTATTCTTTATTTACACTTGAAACAATCTGGGATTCGTTTTTATTAGGTCTAGCGCTAAATGCGAACAGAGAATGCTAATTCTATCAGGCGAATGCAAACTATTTGAATAAAACATAAAATTAATTCAACCAACCCATCTTGAATTTCCAAGAATGCAATGGTTTAATTTGCTAGTCTCATTACAAAAGTACGTGTTCGTACTTTAATATTCATTGCATTTATGTTTATCTTTAACACAGGTATTCAAAGAAATTAAAATTTTTGATTCTTAGCCTCACGTCACATTTTTACGGGGACCGTACGGTCTATCAAATCTGTGGTAAGCAGGATTTCTACGGTTGCCTAAGTATTTCTGCAGTCAAATAATTTTTTAAGCTTTACAAGGACATGCCACTGTCATATTTTCAAAGAATAATACGTAATGTTTAATTTGAACAGATTTATCCTTTTTGACCCAATGTTATCATTATATAAAATAATTCTAGTGGATATTTTTCAAGTGGAATATAATGCGATGACTTCCGAATCGCGCAGCCGATATCTCATAAGTTTAGTGATTTTTCTACCTAGCCTATACTATATCACATTGGAGAAAATAAATACAAACATTTGAAAAAATACATTGCAACAATTCAATTACTATGAAGAATATATTGAAACAACTTTTCAAAATATATGATATGATATGGACATGAACATGCGGCAACAATGTTAAGCGGACAGAAATAGTTATAAAATATCAGTGAAATGTGTTCTATTTCTGCGATCCGAGTATGACGTGATTATATAGCGACATTTTCCAGGCATCAATTTTAAGGCATCAATGACGTCATTGATACATAACAATGGCGGCATCCGCAGCGATCCAGATATGGGTACTTTGAACTTGAATTATATGTTAGTTCAAACACGATATGTCCCATGAGTGAGCTGGAGTGATAGATGATGGTTATAAGTAGCCAGCGTGTAAATTAGAACATGAAACTTCGCATTCCCTTTAAATCCTGCATTCCAGCTGATGGCACAATGTTACAGCATGTGTATAACCCTTTGGGTAAGTCAAATGATTTGAAATTTGTATTTGAAACAAGTGTTTAATTTTAGTATTTCAGTTTGAGTAGTCACATTCATTTAGGAAGGATGTATGGAAAAGACAAGATCCCTCCTCCTACTGACCACAGGTAGCCTCGGAGCAGGGTTTGAAAATGAAATGTAAAAGACTTACCAGTCAGTGGTGGGAGGGTAAAAAATAAACCAACCATGGGACATTTTAATTAAGTTTATAATTTCTTCCAAAAAATTCAATATCTAACTTTTTCTCACTCTGGAGTGGTGAGTTGCCAAAGTGAGCATTTAAGCTACAGAACTTCAAAGTAACTTTTTATATAATTTTTGTCTCTTGTGTTCTTTCAATGGGAGTGGTTCCTTCAAAAATAATTTGGACTATTTTGTCATATGACTAAATGTGGCAAACCTACTCATTCCATACTAATTCAAGTGATAATTAGCAAAAGTTCAATTTGCAAATAAGAATGCAAAGTGAAGAGGCTTTAAGATGCAGTAAGATGGGGTCAAATGGGGGGGGGGGGGGGGGTTAGGGTTGCCTTACATTTGGAGGGGAGTGATGAGTTCTACTTATTTTCATCATTTATTATTATTATGTGTTATATTTAATTTCTCAGTCCCTAAAATTTTGATTGAATTTCAGAATAAAAAAGATTAAAGGATGCAAGATAGGTTTTTCAATGGTGAGCTAATATTTTAAACCATAACGGAAAACTGTACGTAATAATCATGTCAAAATATTTTAGCGTCTTATTTGATTTTTGCATTTTAAGCCCCGGGGCCATTGAATGAGTGATTTTGAACCCAAGCACAGAGATCAGCTGGTCAGTGGGGGTCGGTCTTTTCCATACACACTATTCAGGAAGGGACTGAATGTGATACAAAGCAATGCAGGACGTTCCAAAGCCAGCTTTGACAAATCTTTACTTGAATACGTTCATGGGGTGTCATCTCTCTTGAAATCCCATGATAAATAGGAAACTGTACTTTGACACCCAGACCAAAGTCCCATGCAAAAGATTGTGATATGTCAGCCTTAACAATTAATACTTTGACAAAAGCAATTAACGAACAGAAATGTAAATATTTTTTATATTCACAACAAGAAAGACAATGTTTTATGATCATGTCAAGCATGCTAAAACAAAAAGTGAATATCAAAACTGTAAACAAACACCTGCAACAGCAGTATCGCCCCAAAATCCAGAAGCACAGCCAATTCGCACAGTTTTCCCCGAAAGAATATTGGTTGCATATCTTCTACGTATCACTCTATTTGTGGCACAGCTTAAAATCCGTAGCAGTTTCATAATTATTCTTATATTTGTGTTTATATCTCTATCATCAACAAGCAGACATGTTTTTACCAGGTTCGATTCTGCGCACTAGAACTTCCGGTTGCGTTGAGGTCAGCTGACCTGGAGTAAAATTTGTCAAATATTATTTACATTTTAGCAGTATTTAACCAGATTTTAACATGGATCGTGAACATTTTACAAAGCTGATTTTATCATAGCATTCTAAGGTTTCTTGAACATCCGAAGAAATCGATTTTAGTGTCACCATGGAGTCGGAAGGAGAGACAGTGTATGGAACTCATGAAGACTCACATCAAGTGATGTCAGAAAAAGTGCAAGCACTTGCCAATGAAGTGTATGTTGAGTTCCAAAGGATGATGGAATCATATGACGAAAATGTTTGTCGAAGACTCATGCCTCTCGTTGTGAACATACTTGAAGGGCTGGATCATTCGTTCACAGAAAAGCAAGAAAATGAGGTTGAACTGGAATTGTTACGTGATGATAATGAACAATTGTTGACGCAGTATGAGCGTGAGAAACAACTCCGTAAAGCATCAGAGCAGGTTTGTACCGAATACACAAAACGTGTTATTAAACAGTGAAAAAACACATAAAATTGGAGTAAGATATCTCTATTTATGGAAATCTACAAATGAATGTTGCTCCACATATGGTCCACCAATCTGGACCAATCAAGGACTGATTTCTCTTGTTTATTTTGCCAGACACAGCTCCTTATTTCAGTCTTGCTTCGCTTGACTCACATTATTATGTGTATTGTCTATGTTTTCTTGAGACTTTACATGGTAATAAATGACCTCAAGAGTAGCTGTTACATATTATACATATAGGGGTTGCGCCATTGGTCCGACCCAGTGGTATGAATCCCATTTATCTGAAAACAAATTGTTCTTGTCCCAATCCCGGTTGTCAAGCTGTATCCAATAGACTGACGAGAAGTCAGTCTGACATTTTTCAGCCAAAATGTCAAACTATAGGATATACTGTAGTCCAGATAACTACCCATTAAGGGAGCATATCAAAAGTTCAATGTAGGATTATTAACTATATTTGCACAGTTAATTTGTGACCCCCCTCCCCCTCATAACTGTGTTTGAGAAATGTTGATATGCGTTATTTCGAAAGTTACAATATATCTAACATAATATGTAATACAGTCATTTTTCAAAACTTCAGGTACTGTGCACCAGTTGTATTACAGAACTTCGGGATCATTTGAATGAAAAAAATAATATGAAAGGCATTTGGATAGATGCAACACATAGTCATTGGCTTTATAGCTGGATCGTCTGCCTTGAAAAAGTCAGTAATCTGACGATCATAGAACAGTCCCACTTTCTTCAATCTTGATTCAGGAATTAAATCCAATTTTGTTTGATCATTTTTGTATTCTGACCACATTTTATTAGCCTTGTCAACAATCTTGTGGTTTGGTTTGGAGTTTTTCGATTTGAAACACACCCCATTTACAAACTTCTCCTATTTATTACTGGGTTTATGAAGTTTAGCGTATATTTGCTTAAAAAAACTCATTTTTAGAAAGATTTAAATCGTTTTCATTTCGGTTTTTACCATTTTTCGTACCGGAAGTGTACTGGATGAAAAGAGCACCACTAATTGAATTCCCGAGAATGATGTCCAAATGCTAAATTTTTAAGCCAATGTTATGACCCCCTCCCCCTAACTGTGTAAATACAGTTATTTTTCCGATATCGATCTTTTGATAAGCTCCCTAAGCCATATCCATATCATGACCAGGTTATCTGATATGTACAGGGTGTCCATGAGTTGTATTTACAATTACAACACAACTTCTAACTGCGATTATTCTAACTGCATCAGTTCCTTTGCTTGTAAATTACTGATTATTTAAAGCTTCAGTGTCAATAGTTGTAATGGAAATGGAATGCAGGTTTTAGATATTTTGAGCTAAACATTATGTAAAGAGGCTTTTCATCATGATATTTCCCCGTGCTCTCTCAAAAAATATATCGACAACTTTTAATTTTCAGATCATAAGGTTTCCGTTAAATAGAATTTGGACAAACAGGATTCAGATGATTGGGTTTTGGACCAATAGGATTCTGACAATTGGGTATTGGATAATTTGGTTTGGGACTAATGGGATTAGGACCATTGGGATTCAGACGATTGGCTATTGGACGACTGGGATGACAATTTTGCCTGATTTTTAGCTCATTTTCAGAGATTTCTGATAAAAATAGTATATCTGTTACATTTTTATGAGCTTTTGGAATATCAACTACCAAGTTAATATAATTAAAGAATTTATCATTGTGTATAACATCTGTCTTTATGTGATTGGTGATTGGCTTTTTGGTGAAGTTCATCTGTAAAGTGGAACAAATTAGGATGATCATATCTGACTGATGATAAGTTGTGATAGCCATATGATATACATTTGCCTACATGTAACATAACATGTGTACATCTCCAGAATAAACACTTATCTCAAGTTCTCAACCCAAGACAATGACAAACTCCAAATGTTGTTTGTTCTTACTAAATGTTTAAGTGACCTAAAAAGTAGAATTGATCAAACAAACTTTTTCTAATAAAGTTGGTCATTTTTATAGTTGCTGAAATATCAGTAAATGTTTGATGTATTGGCTGTCAACTTTAATTATCTAAATATCCCACCATTGCCACCAATCTATATCATTCATGCTTTATACACATGTGACATGCCCTTGCCTTTTGGGAGAACAATACATGTATCTGGTCAAAAGATGACCACCATAATGCCCTCTGGCCTCAAGAATATTTGACAGTATTTTTGCAGTGCTACATAGCTCATGATTCTCTTGATCATACAGATACTGTATTGTGGTACACTGTACAACCCCCCCCCCAGACCTGGCTGTCTATAGTAAAAATCAAACCAAGTTGAATTCCTACTTTCTGTTCAGATTCTGAAATGATTCTTTTTATCCTGTCATTTATTGTTTAAATAGCCCAGAATCTGGTGATCATGCATCTATATTATATTTTTGGTTGTTTTAGAAATATCTAGAGGTTGAGGACTCTATAGAGGAGGAGAGGAAACAGCAAGAGGGTAGGATAGAAGCCCTGGAGAGTGGGGTACATAAACTAGAGCTCAAGGCAAAGAATCAACAAGATCACAGTAAGATTTCATCTTCCTTATTCCCTCTCCTTATGACCTCTTTATTTACAGGCAGAAATGCATATTCTCTCTCCTTATGGAAGTGAAATCATGTTTGGGTAAAATTTTAAGAATGATTAGCCATCACATAAATACAATTGTGCCTTGTCCTGTACTTCATGAATTATATTTAAAACTTTTTAAAAACTGCAAGCTTTAGACTGATTCAAGGTTATGAAAGAAAAAACAAGATGAGAAAAATATAGCACTGTGGTGTGTGATAATAAATGTCATGTCATGTCATGTCATTAAATACCAGTGGATTATTTATTTGAACACATTCTCTAAATATCTTCTTAAAGTATTTTAAAATGAAGATGACCCTAACAAAGTAATGATTATCAACCTACATGTACTTTATCTATGTAGTATTGATGGATTAAAAAACTACTGGTGTTCATGAGCATAAAAGCACAAAAACTATTTGCTATTTGAGGGTTGTCTCAAAAGTTTGGCAATTTGTTGTTCATACAATCCATTTATAATTTATAAAAATGGTACTCCCTTAAAGTCCTTTTGAACTTTTTTGTCAACTAAATGGTTTTGGTAGAATGTATATTGTCATCATGTTGATGAAGATTTAAGAATCTAGAATGTGTTCAATTTTGTTTCAGTATCCCGACTTGAAGACAAAGAAAATGAAAAAAATAAAGAGTACAACAAGTTACATGAACGTTATACAGAGGTATGTATCTCCTAAAACCAAGCTACAGCCCATCTCTTGACTCTATCCACATCTATGACATCTATTTCCTTGATATAACCTCTATCCAGGCAATTGCTACAATGGACACATTTTGTATAATTGGTGGAAAGAAAGATATATGTCATTCTGCAATTTATTATGTGCAAACATATACAAAGAACCACAGCATATCTGGGGTTAACAACTTTTGGTATCTGAGTCTCTCAGTAGTTCTAGACTATACTGCTGATTTGTGAATCGTATGCCTTGAATTTTGATGGCTTCTAGTTTTTCACTCTTCTTTGAGCAATGAAATGATTTTTGTTAAATTCAAATTTTGTACAAAATTTCATTTATTTGAATCATCATCTGCAAAATAAAATCATGGTAGAGCTCATATTTTAGAATTGCAATCTACAGAGATTGCATTGATGCTTCACTTTATTAGTTGCAATGGGGTGATTTATTAATATTATTTATTGAGCATTCAGATAGGTACTAATTTCTTATACCAGTACTGTATGATGTAAGGTGTAGAATTGCATAAACTTGGAAAAAATTAATAAACTTGGAAACCAGCATTTTGTTGTCCTCTGGACTTTACCACGAGTGACTATCCAGTTTTAATCAAAAATGTTACATACTGTATATGGTAAAAATTTGTGATCGAAATATAACACATTTTATGTTAATTACTTGATGTACCATCCACAGATTTTTCAACAAAACTGTACCTGTATATTATATGTCTGATATCCAAAAATACTCTCCAATATGGTGTCTAAAAAATTTTGAAAGACTTGCTTCTCCACAAAATCATGTTCTCAAGTTGATCTACATATTATGTTATGTTGTAGTTATTCAAGACTCACATGGAATATATGGAGCGAACTAAACTGCTGATGGGGCGTGAAATATTACAGGACCCTACTGGCCCAACCCCCAAGGGAAAGTAAGACTTTATACCACACTGATCAACCTAATATAAATTCAAATGTTTCAAGTGGTATTTCAAAATTATCATTCATTACTAGGGCTTAATACAGTTTTTTACCTGCTATTTTGCTAAATGAAGTGCCTCCTAAAAGTTATACATGCAACAAACAATTTGGATGTTTGTGAGCAATGTTGGCCATTGGTTATTATTGATCATGGGTTGCTTTACATTTGTAGAGGGTTCGTCCTACCCAACCTGCGCTCCGTCTCTCCTGGATCCACACCTATGAAATCTGGGGAGACACCAATTACGTCACCAGAATTCATTATATCCCCAGGCAACAGAAGTCTGGACTCTAATGCTAGTCTCAAACATGAACTAAAGGGAAAGGGTGAGAAGAATGAGAAGGCCACTGGGGAAGACAAACAGACTGGAACTGATAATGTTCCTATGCAGGAGATGAGTACATCTACAAGTAAGAATTACTGTCATGATATCTACATCTGCATGACAGTTGATGTGAACCTTCATTTTGCTCTATGTAAATGTTCAAGCCAGAATCTTGTTCTTGAGTAACCTTCCTTCTGGCATACCCTTTACTTAGCCTATTATTTCATTTACCATACTTTTGGTGCACCCTCATATTCTGCTAACTTCTTGAACATTGTGTACTTGTCACCTCACATTCATTACTTCTCATGCACCTTTACTCAGATTATTTTCTCATACTTCTTACTTCCTCTACATTGCTGCTAACATTGCAACACTTTAGCAATTATATTGGAGGAAAAACAATCTTGTACACAATGTACTCATTGTATAATCCCAATATCCTGTGCATATTAAACTTCTTGTATACCTTACTTTTCCAACATCGTGTGTGTATTAAATTTCTTGTACACACTGAACTAAACTTATATCTCATGTACTTTCTGGTACATCCTGAACACTTACTTTACTTTTCTTACACCCTGTATTTAGCTTATTTTCCAAGATACCTGCCTTATACATTTATACTGATTTCATTGACCAAGTTACATACAATATATTGATAACATAACACCCTCTCATACTTTTTATATTATTTTATTTATGTTGACTTATTTTATTTATGTATATTTTACAAATGTTTATTTTATGCATGTATACATTCATTACAGCTTGTAGAACTGATCATTTAGATATATTTAAATGCTACAGTGTCATTATGGTTCATTTTGTATTTACTGGAATATGTTTGCTTTGGAAAAATGACTTTGATGAGTAACTGATTTGAATTTCTTTTATCACTCTTTAGCACAGAATGACTGAAAGCTTGAGAAAATATGAGATTACCACAATGGCACTGTTATTATTACATTGCAGCTCTGTATGGCTTTACGTTTTTTATTTTTTGTTTATTTATGCATGTTGTATGATTTCTTTATTTCAAGAAGTAACTGATACAGATACCAAGCAAGATATTCCAATAGATGATGGTGCTATAAGTTCTAATAAAGCAAGTGGAGATACTGTAAACTCTAAACAAACAATAGTCAATGATAAACAATCAAATGATAAACAATCAACATCATTATTAAATCAAGAACAAAAAACAGAAGCAATAAGTCCTATTCAAATTAAATCTACTAGTACTCCAATTGAACGTCTTAGTAAATTGAAACTGGACCTTGACACTACACTGAAGCAAACTGAGAATATAGGCCACAACCTGTTACTTGATGGCATGGTTGAAGTAGAAGAAAAAGGTTTGTAGTAGATAGATTCTTTATACACATGTCATAAAAGTCTGGTAGGGTCTTTCTCTTTGTATTATTAGTATTGGTAGCAATAAAACAGTGTATATTATGTAGTTAAAGTATGGTCATACTTCTCAAGTAATACATCTATGATTCAATTTTCATTAGACTTAAAATTGCATCTGGTATAATAAGGTACATCAGTATTTGGATATCTGATGTTTATTGGGACCTCCACATACCATTAACATAATAGTGTTAGCACCAATATGATGTCCTGTATTGCAGCTGCCCCACAGACCCCAGTGTCTCTGAGGGACATTGTCTCTTCCACCCCAGACCTTGAAGATATTGATGATCTCTCCTCCCCATTAACAAACCTGGCCAAGAGAAAGTTGTAAGTAGAAACATGGAAGATACAAAAAATGACTATTGTCTGTAGTATTCAAGTAAGATTGATAATGTATCTCTGGTTTTTTATCAATATGAACAAACATGGAAAAGTGAACATGTACATATATTTATATTTAATTATATTATATTTAATGAAAGTTAGTTTCAAAGCTTCCATGATTTATTGTGTTGTAGCACCAGGGCCAATGAGTCATCCATCTATGATGAGTTGAACTTCCAAGATTCTGACGCCCTTGGAGATATGGATGATGGTGCTGATATAACAGGTACTGCCATCTATATGCACTATTATATGATTTTGTATCTGCCATTAGAGACTTGATGATTTAAATAAGACTGAATAATAAACAATTGTGGAATTTTTGTATCCCTTGTGTAGACTTCAGCTGTTATAGCATGTATTGACAAGAAAACCCTGCAGAAAATGTTCTCCATAGTTGATGCTTTAATAATATTTTTGTGATTATCTTGGAAGGCAATGAAGTGAACCCTGGTGACTATGCTTCATCTGGTTAGTTGATACGTAATCTAGACACTGTATTATATATATAGTCTGTACTCAGTCAGTATATAACATAACATGACAGCTATCAGCATCATGTAACATGACAAAAAGAGAAAAATCAGCAAAGGAGAACGAGTTGTTTGTAGAATAAATCGTGGGAGTTTTTTCATGCATTTTGCTTGTGTTTTTCATCTAAAAAAACATCAATACACTGACTAACCCCCAATTCATTCTCCAAACAACTTGCAGTCCTTTAAGCACAGTTGAGCTGTATGAAATGTTCTGTACTGACGTCTGCCGCATACACAGTTGAAAGCATCTCAGATTGTTCGAATTGATGTGTATGCAGTAATTGCTAGTTAATATTGTACTTCAATTTGCACGATTTGTTTGTGTATATTATATATTATATGTATTACCTTTGTGTGTTTTGTCAACCATTGTTATTACAAGAAGTATTCATTGTTTTAAATAAGCCTTCATAAAATTGTAAATTAATCATATGATATGTAAGAATCACAATTGTTTTATTGATTTCACTAAGTGTCATTTAAAAAGTGTAGATGTTTATTTAAGGTATAATTTAGTATGACACATTGTTTATGTTAATTAATCTAATTTACCTAATTTATGTTAATTTATGCAGATGAAGAATCAGAATGTGATTCGCTATCTGGTATGTTGTAATGAGTGCCCTCTGGTGTGCATTTTCACATCCTGACCTCCACAAAACAATATTATCTTGAAAATATTAAGGAAATATATATGGGAAATGTGATTTAGTTTTTCTGTCTAGAATTTAGCATTTTATGAATTAACTAAATGAAAATCTAGTGGCCTTGAGTGACATTTTATGGCCATGATGATTTGAATATATACATTATGATTAGCTTTGTTGTAACATTTCCCAATCAAAAAGTGACCATGAAATAATTGTATTTGCGGAGGTCAGATTGTTGAGTTTTTTGCACATTCTATTTGCTCTATGTAGTCATTATATAAGACAAAGGGTTGGGATAATGGTGCTGTTGGTGGGGATTGTTGGTGGGGATTGTTTGTAGGGATTGGGGAATATCATATTAGGATTATTCAGTTATAAATGATTCTCACAAATATATGTTGTGAATATGCTGGAAAGGCAATGTTTGAATAAGGCAATGCAAAGGATGGTTGTATATTTGAGTTGGTCTTTATCGCTAACTGGATCACTTTGGGTTTGTGGTGGTTTCGTTTTTGATGTCCCATGGCTGCCATGATTTGATCTATGGTCGTAACCATGGCAATACTGACATATTCTTTGATTTATTTTTAATGTTGTACTATTGTGTGAAGCTTTTCTTATAAATCTGCTTCATATAAGATAAGTATTCAAAGATTTACACACATGCACACACAAACACTCATTTATTAAATTAAATGATAATTCGATTTAGAATAAGTTGAGCAATAAACAGTTTGACACTAAATCTAATATTATCATTAAAATGTGTTTCTTCTTGATACCCTTTAGGATTTATTTTCATTTTATCGAAGAGATTGTGCTAATTGTGATATCTAACATTTGAACTGATAATAGTATGGCGTTTATCTCATTAAAATGTTTTGTATTTTCTCTTAATTTTGCTTGCACATTGGATGAACCAGTCAATGACAACTTCTTTGGTAAGACACTATCTAAAATCTGATCTACAAATGTACAAAAATTGCTGTTGAGCACATTTTATTTTAAAAACTATCAAACATGTAAGATCCAGGCAAACATTCGTATATTATGATAGGAAAAGTTGCTTTCATATTTCAAATTATCGAATTTGCTTATTCAAGGTAAGATTGAATGCAAGGTTTACTTAAGTTGCTTGTTATATAGGCTTGTTGGGAGAACTTAAGCATATCTATTTTGGATAAGCTTGACCCTTTAGTTTGTATGGTACATGGTACAGTTCAGATGCCACTGTCTACATTTTGGATTTGCTAAATTGGGGGTTCAGGTTTCGACACTAATTTGCATGGGTCTCTGAAATATGGGGTGAAATACGTTGGCATATATACATGTACATGGTAAACATCCTCATATCTATGTTGTGTTTCATCTTGTGTTCAATATACTTGGAAACTGCATTTTGGACTGAATGCTATTTGAAACCTGTATATTGCCATATGAGAACCATATGTTTCTATTTTAGAGAACCAAATATTGCTATTTGAGACCCATGTGTCACTTTTTGAGAGCTATATATTACTAATTGAGAACCATATATTTCTATTTGAGAGCCAAACATTGTGAATTTGCAGGTATGGGTAAAGAGGTGGAGAATCTTATCATGGAGAATACTGAACTGTTGGCAACCAAGTAAGATTTTCTTTCTATTAAATTGCACACATTCTTCTCCCCCCTCCCCCCATAGCAGTAAACATGTAGTATTCTACTATATTGGTGCAATGGGAACATTAGTTGTAAAGCAATGTTGATTCTAATGCAGATTTTAAACTATTACATTATTACCCTTACTCAAAACCTTTATGCAGATAAACTCACCAAGCCAATTAGCTTGTCATCCCTCGAATATTCATATTTATGTCTGTTCTTGTCCGTTGATTGGTTGAGCAGCAATCTGTTGAATGATCTGTCCTAGTCAGGGACTAGTATGTTAGCTATTGATCTTTGGGTATCACTACATGCACTGTATACAGTAATATTGTTTGCTTTGCAGGAATGCTCTGAACATCGTGAAAGATGACCTAATAGCCAAGGTTGATGAGCTAACCAGGTATGTATAATCAACAATATATATCATCTTGAAAATTGTTAATCTCAAGAAAGAAGGCAATGAAATAATGTTAGTACTCCGTGGCACAATTGAAAGCCTTAAGTTTTGATTTATGGCAGAGAACTTTGCTTTATCTGTCTGTCAAAAAATTGTTGGTTGATTGTTACAAAGCTTGCTAAATACTGATATGCTGTTATGTGTTTAGTGAGCAAGAGATGTTGAAGGAAGAGGTCTCCTCAGTTCAGCAAACCAAGTCTCGACTGCAGTTAAGGATTACAGAGCTGGAGGAGGAACTGAAGAAAGTTAAGGAAGACCTTGATAAGAAGAAGAGTGCTGCTCCTGCAGAGGAAGAGGTAAGTCAAAGAGGATCTGAACGAGAAGAGGAGTGTCATTCATATGTATCTATATACTGCGCAAGTTAGCTTTATGTTTATGTCTCTCTTAAGTGTACTGTCTTACAGGAGGAGGTTCCCATTTTTGGGCAAAAAGAGGAGTAGCACTTCAGCTTTTTATATCAACACATTGTTATGGTTTCCATTTTTTTGACGGCAGTTGGTATCTGGTAGTCGGCATCTAACAATTTGTATGTTAATGCATTGTTAAATATTCCAATGCTCAAGAACTTGAAGCGAAACTTAATCTGCATGTATATCTCTCACAGGAGGAGGTTCCAATGGCTCAGCGTAAACGTTTCACGCGTGTAGAGATGGCAAGAGTCCTCATGGAACGCAACCAGTACAAGGAGCGTCTCATGGAACTGCAGGAAGCAGTGCGATGGACTGAGATGATCAGAGCATCCAAGGAGCACCCAGAGCTAGCTAAACCACAGGATAAGAAGAAAGGGTCAATATGGAACTTGTAAGTCTACCTTGCAATACTTATAAACTTCACTCATTTCATCGAATGGCTACCCTTTTGTTGTAGAAAATTCATGATTTACTTACATTAAAAATATTTTTTCAAGCTAAGCCTATTGAAGATCTACAAAAATCATGAATTTCTTTCATTTTTTTTGTTAGTTTTCCATTTAGTTCTGTTTTTGTATCAGCTTTGTAGTTTACATTAATTTCTTCATTCCATTATTGTTCATACTCTAATGATTAGCATACTTAGATATAAGACATCTCAGTATTTTAATATGTATCTTATTCCCTCTCACAATCATATACCACATTCTCGAGTAAGTAAGGTGAATATTGCTGAAATTTAGCAATTTAGACTTGGTCTCTATAATTCACAGTGGATCAGGGAAATGTCATAAACCCAGGTGAATAAACTGAAATCTCATAAACCCAGGTGAATAAACTGAAAGCTTCTTACATTGACACAAAACACGAAAAACACTTTTGAGAACATATAATAAAGTGTAATATCTCCACAATAATCAATGAGCCCTTAAATCATATGTAGTTGTATTAATCCCAAGTTAATAATGCCATGACGTGATGTGATATTGTAGTTTTGGTAGCCTGATGGGTGGAGGCGTAGAGGAGGGTGAAGTGGCAACTGAGGCTACTGCATCAACAGAAGAGCATGTTGCAGGCAAACCCATGGTCATCTGATACAACAACACACTCCATTATTATAGCCTTATTCTATATGTTCAGTGTGGCAGATTAGATATTGTCACTTGACAAATAACCTGGAAAAAAGTATTACAAATAACAAAATTATTGAATAAATTTTTCCATGGTTAAGCTCTAGATTTTCACCAGACAGGAGAAGATTTGTCCAGATCCCGAATGCTAACTTGCCACACTGCTTTTGAGCAATAAGTCTGGTGGAACCCATCATTCACTGTGTGTTTTGAGCTGGGTTCTGCCAGTTTTGCTGCTCTAACCATTTTCAGGTCATGACTAAAGACTTATATGTCTGCTTGTTGTCATTATTGCAACTTGAATGTCCTACTGAATAACTGTAAGAGATTTTGTCCAAATGTCAATACACGCAATACATACTACATGTACATATTGTACATGTAGTTGTGAAAATGGAAAAATGAGTTTATTTCATGATGCTTTAACCCTCCTTCCACATGTATGCTGCTTTGCCTTTCAAAGATCAATATTCTTCAATGAAGAAATTGTATATACCATATCCTCTTCACAAAATTATGTTTGTTATTTTACTATTGTTGATATTTGGACATTATCTTTATAATACTCATATATCAGGGTTGATATCACTCACAAAGGCCAGTTGCAAGTATGAAATGATTGATTTGTTGATATAAGGGAAATGATTGTCTTAGAGTTGTCACAGAAGTATCAAACCAATCATGTCATTTTGTTTGAAATAATGAGAAAGGGCAGTAATCCTATCATTCTCCAAATGAGAAGGCTGCAGTTTGTTCCCTTATAACTATGAGGATTGACTGTGGCTTGGAGAATGCATCTATGTGTGATCTAGTCAGGGGGTATGGGTGATAAAACATTCCCTCTATGTTGAGTTTTAAAGCGTTTACTCATGTATATGTGCTGGTGACCATAGGCATGACACAACACATGCAGTCATCACAAATTTTGAATAAGATATTTTAGCTGCAGTGTCACGAAGAAAGAATGCAGTTATTGTATTATGGTTTAATGTCGCCATTGCAAGTGGTGACATTGTTATTGTCCCTTCCTTTTTTGTGGATGGTGTTTGGCGATTGTTGTCTGTAACAAATGGCAAGTGGTGATATTTTGCATGTATATGCCTTGTATTGTATTTATTTTTGAGCTAAAAACATGCATTTCAAATGCACTTGTTGCAAAGACCCCCACAATAGATATTCTTCATTTGGAAAATATAAAGATAAAAAATGCTTCATTTTTTGGCTTTGCATGCTCATAACCTAAGAAAGTAGCTTCGGAAAATTAGATATAGTTCTCATGGTCATAAACCTGTAAAAAGCTCAAATGTGTATTATCAGGGGAAAATATAGAAGGGAATACCATTATCATGGCTCTACCAGTGCATTGAAATGTATTTACAGAAAACCATATATTTTGTATAATACATGTATTATAATTCAGAAGTTTACTATATTGAAAGGGAAGTGATTTGGAAGAGAGTGTTATGTGGTGTTTGTATTTTCCTAGAATGGACATCCTTAATGGAGGATGAATAACATTCCAGTTAACTCAACCGTCTCAGAGCCATAGGGTCATATAATATAATGATACCCTCTTTGAAATCATTCCTATAATAATGGATAAATTAAAATGATGTCAAATGAATAAATATGCAAGACACTATATGACATAATTTTGTAAATTGAACAAAATATTTTTTTATTCACTTTACAAATTCATCATATGCTCATTATAAGTGGACATTGGGTAAGGGGAACATACACTCTTACTAACAAAATTCTAAACTAATAATTGAATTGATTTTCCATAACATATTCATAAGATTATGAAGCAATACTATGTGGGGTTATTCCACTGGTTTGAAACCCATTGGTCATAAACCAAATCTGAATCCCATTGTCCAAAATGGTCCAAAACACTTGTATTTTGACATTATGCTTTGTACCAGCTTTACTGGACATGCCACCGTTGAGTATCAATTGAACATTAAACAATAAATTATTATGTAATTGAAATGTTTATTTCAGATAATTGGGTTTCAGACCAATGGCATGCACCCCTGCTATGTAATATACATATATGTACTACATATACTATGTAATCTAACTCAGGTTTACATTATACAGTCGAAATCGAAATATCCACGAAATTCAAGATATAGTTAATGTCGCATTATATTCTGTATATACATATATGTAAATTAACTACATGCGTGTAATAGGCATTCCATTAACCATATAGAAAATTCTGGACATCATTATAAGGCATTTTCTCATTTTATCAACATTTTATTGTCATGTATGATTTTCATGCCAATTTATCTATGGTAATGTATATTTCTGCAAATCTGGATGAAACAGCAGTTTTGTGGAAAATTGGGTCCATAGATCTAAAATGCAGAATTTTGTGTGGCTGCTAAATATTCTTCAAAATACTAACTGAAACGAGCCTCATCAGCATGATATCTTTGATTTTAGTCAATTTTTCACAAAAACTGGTGTTTTCATTCAAGTCTTTGTGTAATTAAGTCTCAAGTCTGGGGATCAATAAGACAATTCAAATAATCAGCAGAATTAAAATAATCAAAAAATCAGCAGAATTTAAATAATCAACAAATATGACATTGAATGGTCCATACTTAACTTCTAGAATTTATTGTTAAGAATTCAGAACCAGTGTTTATTGAGCCTTATTGATCCTTTAGATTAAACATAATCTTAACACATTCTGAATTGAATTTAGGGTGAAAGATCGTAGATGACATCTCATCATCTCCCACTCTCCCGTCATATCTCACATATAATCACTGATCGCAACTTCTTACTGATCCCCAGATTTAAAACAATTAAATACATTTTAGTGGATAGTTTTAATTATATACATTTTAGTGTATGTATGGTAACATACCGGTAATGTACATTAAGCCATTGTGATTTTATATATCTCATAGTTATCCATATATTCATATATATATAAACTTCATTGAAGTCAATAAAAGGAAAAATATTATATGCCGCAAAAATGGTGTTTGTTTTACATTTGGGGATCAGTGATTTTTAGGTGATGTATCAATACTGTCTTTTATACATTATTTAGGAAGTGAATCAAGTGAACCTTTACATTAAACATGTAGTTGTGCTTATGTTTGCTGACATTGATACCTCGAGCAGCTTGAATTTTGTTGATAGAACCTGGATATTGCATTGATGTTTTCATTCAGACCCTTGGTAGAGTTGGGTATGACAGATCCCAAACACTTATAGTTTTATGGTCCTAAATTAGGCCTTTGCCCGCTGCCTCCTCTTTTGACAAGTTTTTTCTCAACAACTGATTACTAAAGGACGATTCTCGGTTTGGAGAACGAAGTTCATCAATCTAAATGAGCATTATCCCTGCTTCGGACAAATTTGATTTTTTTACATAATATAGATTTAAATGTCTTCTTTTGAATAATTATAATTTAATTTGGGTAATATTTCTAGATTTTTCGCAAAAAAATATTAGCGCAGTACACTGATGAACTTCTTTCCCCAAATCGAGACTTGTATTTTATTGAATCGGTCTAATTGAACCTTATCCCTGCTTCAGACCAATTTGTTATTTTTACATCTTGTAGATTTAAATGTCCTCTTTCGGATATTCATAGTTTGATTTGGGTAATATTTCTATATTTTTCATGAAAAAATTATTAGCCCAGGAGACTGTTCTCCAAACCGAGAATCGTCCTTTACTGAGAACCTGTACAAAGTAGTCCAAGGGTATCATTAGCAAGGTACAAAAATATGAAAAAGATCAGAAAAGATCCCATACCGGAGCAACACAATGAGAACTTAATAGCATTTGTACCAAAAAATTGGAAGCAATTCGACCAGTAATTACTCAGCAATTGATTAACCAAATTCTTTGAAAACTTTACCTGAGGCACTTTAGGGTATCTTCTGCTAGTGCTATGAATATATAGAGATTATCCTATATGAGGTTCAGGATATTGGGATTATCCCGAGGCCAATATAATATATCTGCCCGAGGGCCGTAGGTCAGCTTTCACTTTACTTGTAAAACACATTGTAGTAAGAATGTCAATTTCAACTTTCTTCTACCGATGTGCGATCCTAGACTGTTGTTACATGTTATACAATACAACAATGCAATATAACGCAACACAATTACAATACATTATCAAGGCTAACTTCACCTTCTAGACTTCTTCTGTAAAAATAATTTTAAAAAATTGTGCCAATAAAACTGTATTTGCTATATTGCCACGAAACAGCCATCAACTACATCGTAAAAAGTCGTAATTATTCGTCGATTTACAATTTCATCATTGGGGTGCTTTGAGAAACGCTTTTTAGAAATCGTGGACAACATCGTCGAAATAAAAAATCATCAATCTCTGAATCGTAATTGCCGATATTTTCGAGAAACAGGCTCCAAGCATGTAATTGATATCTTAAAATTTGAGGCAATACAGGTTTCCATGGCAATAGATTAAGATAAGATAATGTTTACTTGAGAAGCTAGTAAATTCCTTGTTTGTTATATGATATAAACAGACATATGCACCATAGAAATAGATGAGATGCGAGTAGGAATAATCTTGAATTACGTCATTAAATATTCAAAATTAAGTCATAGTGATGTCATATTTGAAATCTAAATGTAAAAGTACATTTAGAAATATGGTTTTGAAAATTGTTTATCAACTTTGAAAATTTAATTTTTTTGAGAATGTGACTAGTTCCATTTCATTCCGGATAGACCCCATGTTACAAAATTACAAAAAGTGAAATATATTGGACAGATAACATTTTCTTTTACTGGACATATTTTAATTTGCAAAACTATTAGATACATAAGAGTTATATGATAATTGAACCACTAAAACAAATGTAATTTAGTTAAAGGGAATTTTCTACTATACCCGCCATGCTATCTGGCCTGGATGAACCACCTGGTGATGAAACTGGTAACTACCTACTCGCATCTGCGTTATTACACAATCGATCTCTTGACCTACATCTGGGAACTTTTTGGAAGGATATTCATCACAAAAAAAGCAGAATAACTTAATTTAGTACACAGTGTGTCAAATAAGTCCCATCCCCCTGCTGCTTTAGCTAAATCTTTGATAGATGCTACCTAGTGTAATATACCATTGGAAAGATCATACATTGCCCCTCTATTTGTATTACATGCATGCTACAAATCTAACCCATCCATAAATTGTTTAAATTCACTGTCATATACAAACCTTTGACTTTTCGAATGCCTGATTTTTAAAAATTCTGTCCAATATGCCAAATTGCCATGTTTCCTGGTTTATGGTCATTTCAATTGATACAATGTAGCAATTTGTGACATTGAATGACAGGCATCAGTTATATATCAATCAATGTAACTTTGAATGATCTTTGCAATGATGTATCACACACTAGGTACCATATGTCTTGGTTTAAGTTGTAGAGGGGGGGACTTATTTGACAACTTGTATTTGTGTCATCCTACATGATAACCAATATTCTGTCAGTTGTTCTTGAAAAGGAAAGGAGATATCACACCAATAGGCTGCAATCACAGTATTTATTTCTTATATTGCTCCACATATGTACATCAACATTAGAACTACTGTCCAGAAAATCAAAAATGGTTTTACAAAAAAGAACAATAATATCATCAAAACTTCATAAATTATATAATAAAATATCTTTCAGACGGCAAAATGTCCAATCAATCCCTGATGCGTAAGTTGTGAACCCCAGTTATTTTCCTGCACCAGTTTGTACAGCACCAATTCTAACTTTTTATAGCTTATCTTATGTGGTTGTGGTATATACAAATCTTGCCCTACCATATATAGAAAGTAAGGTTATAGGTTTTTACTGTTAACATATTGACAACATTCCTTGCGATAATATCCCAGAACAGTTCCTATCATTTATTATGTACAGTACTTGTATATTATTTAATTTAATTAGGATTACTTAATAATCCCCTTTAGAATGTTAACCGAGGATATGTTGGGGACAACATTGTCAGAAAAAGAACAACATGTTCTTTTTGCCGGAATGAGAATAAGGACTTGAGAGATTGCAAATCATTCCTCATTGCAGTCACATATTACATACACTCATGAAAAAGCTGCTTTAAAATAAACTCAAACATTTCCACAATCCACACACTCTTTTACTTTTGAGATTCCTAAGTCTCATCATAAATATTTAGTTGAGGACACTCAAAGCAACAATCATTATTATTGTAATCAGTAATCAACTGAATGGCAAAAGTGCATATATGAAGGGTCTTGTGATATTTATCACAGAAAAGGGGAATGGACAGTGATGTGATGAATGCGTGACATTCTGTTAATGTGAGCATTCTTTACAGTGAGGATACAAACATTTTACAATTTCAGTCTCATGAAACCTTTTGTCAAACAACAAAGAAAACCCAAGATGTCTTTTGAGGAAGAAAATGAGAGGTATTTTTGAGATGTGGGCCTATATATTTAAGAAATGGAGTTTTGTTGGGTGATATTCATTAACAAGAGTTCATTGGTGGTATCCTTTGGGAGGTCTGCCTCTTGTGGTGTTTGTGTTGCAAGCTTTGAATGAAGTAATGGGCTACATTATGCTACAGGGTGACTCAAGAATGAAACCCTCTCATTTTGGCAATCCAGTTATGGATATAGAATATCCAAGAGGGCTAACGGTGGGATATTTGTAAAACATCAATTTCAGGGAGTTAAGAGAAAGTTTAGAGAAATCATGTTTACCATCTACAGGGATAGACATGCTCTGCTCTCACACCAAATTGTTCAAAATTACAAATATTAAGAAGAACAGCATTATTTAACATACTATTGCTTTAAGCTATAATCTTTAATCATCAAATTTTTCAAGGTTAAAATTCAAACTTGTTCTTCAAGAACTTGTCATTCAAATCATCTTAACTTAACAACTTCGAATTATTCAAACTAATATTGTTATTTGGTTGGCTGTGCTGACTTGAATTGTCATTGCTGTTGACATATTTATTCTCTGCAGCCAATATGTCAATTATCTGACTTCATGGTTATGTTCTTCTCTAAAACTATCTTCAAGAGGTGTAGGCATATCTTTCTATCCCTATCTTGGGCTCTGCAGTTCAAGAGGGCTGTGTGGGAATGGAGAAGAATAACAAGTTATGATGAGATTGCTTCAAGGAGGGTTGGCTTCCAGCAATTTTTTCATATATTTTTTGACTGACAATTTGGCCATTTTTGTCATAAAAATTAATGGAAGTGTTGATTAAAAAGTGTTAAAATGAACATTATTGTAATACATGTATTATTATCAAAAATGGTCTATGCCAGTCAAAAAAATATCACGAAAGAATGTTGATAGCCAATGATTCTTGGGATACCTCTACTGATCAGTGAACTAAGTCCTGATCATTTGATTAAGATTCGTTACATGTTGGAATTAATTGCTTGTCAACTAATAATTTTTTGTTACCTGCTTATACATATAGATTAACTTAATTAAGAACTTATTAACTATGTCATTTTATCTTCTTTTTGACTAAAATATATATTTCATCTGCTTATATTGATTTATTTTTCATAATTGTTTTGTTATGTCATCCAGTTTCTTTTTTGCTGTTACAAAGATTGAGATGAATTTTTTTAAAGATTTAAAAATAAGATTTAAAACTTCCTGTATATACTTATCATACGAAATCTTTTCAGCTTTAGTAACCTGTTCAGAGGGTCTGAAAAGCCACCTAAGAAGCCAATGGCAAGTTTGGGAACAGTGAGGTATAATGCCCCAACCACAAACTTACAACCTGTAGGTGATCCCACAAAGACAGAGAGAGAAAAACTTAACCTTGGAAATAAAGGAAAAGCCTATGATTTTCTTGGGGAAGATGCGTAAGTTTTAAGAATATTTATATGTTTAATCTCTTGAATCCCGGGTTCTAAAATCAGTTGAAACCAGAGAATTTTTCATTTTTGCCTGCTTTTGGGTTTCAAGGTCATTTCTTACTCTGGATAGTCAAGAAGTTAATATTCATAAACTTATTTCACTAAATGTTTACAAATATCTTTATCTAGTGCCTCAGAAAAGTTACGTAGAGAGCGAGAGCAAGAAAGAAGGGACCAGTACAAGAAAGTGAGAGCGATTGTGAAGAAAGATGACGGAAGAATGCAGGCCTATGGTTGGTCACTTCCTGCTAAGTTCCAGGCTTCAATGACAAAAGATGCCCAGAACAAAAGTCATGTTCCCGTCCCTGTGCCAGTCTACTGTCGCCCTCTATTGGATAAAGAGCCTGGGATGAAGGTGAGACAACATATTTCAAGCATAGGTGTAATTTTGCATTCAAGAAATGAAAATGATCACTTCAGTTTTTATCGCCCTTTTTCAAAGTGCTATATCGTTGTGGTGTTGTGCTGCAGAGTGGGTGGATGCCACCAAAATTTTGTCATCCGAATCTAAGAAAACTGCTTTCCTGTCAAACTTGAAAATTTTACAGATGCTAGTGCCAATGACTGATTAGAAATTGGGCATTCTGGGCAAAGAATGGGTATCAATATGGCAAACTTTTTGAACACACGTTTCTCTTAAACCAGTCATCAAAAATTTCTGAAAATCTTACAAATTGTCAATTTAATGGCCATCTTTTGAGTGGTAACAATATAATTTGAAATAGATATACATACTTTCATCTATATTGTTTTAAAAACACATCAAATACTTGTTTTGTTCTTGGTATCATGTTTCCAGAGTGAAATGAAACATCTTTCCGAACCTCATTGGAACAAAATGACATAAACACAACATGTTTAGGTCTCTCAATATTGTAATTGTACGAAGGAAATTTTGGTTGATTTTAAAAAAGTATCTTGTTAATGAAATAAAAGGTTTTTCTTGATTCTTATCTATTTTGGGGGGATTTTGTTTTAATTTTTTGAATACTTTTATAAAATCAACAAAAAATTCTAAATAACTTTAATATTGAGAGGTCTAAAAACATGTTGTTTATGCTATTTTGTTCCAACAAGGTTCGGAAAGACATTTATATCATTCTCAAGAATTGGTAGAAAGGAGCAAAAACAATTGCACTAAAAAAACAAAAAATGTTAACAAAAACAGTTATACAAAATATTTCTGAATAATTTTCGCATTAAATTATTGTCAATCAGTCAACATAACATAAAATAACATGTTTTTTTACAGAATGTTTTCAATGATTGGTTTAAGAGAAAAACATTGTTGAATTCAGTTCTCCATATCGATACCTTTTTTTTCTTGGTGGCCATTTTGAATGTACTGTATTGTATATTTAGATATGGTGTGCCTCTGGAGTGAACCTAACAGGGGGAAAGACAAAGGATGGTGGCAATATAGTTGGTGCCAGTGTCTTCTACTCTGACCCTCCTCCTGGGGTTGATAACAAGGACAATACTTCTGATGAAACAGATCTGGACAAACTCAACAATGAAATTAGTGTAAGTACGAGGTAGACTGGCAAGGAATTGAGTTATTGAACAATAGATTTTCAGAACTGTCTCCTCATGGTCAGGAATATTTAATTTAAAATTTTCTGGAAAGAACATTGGCTTATTGTTATAGCAAACTATGATGAACAAATTAAAAAAGAAACAATATTCACTGGTCTTTTAGAGCTAAGCTCAGCCCATAGACTATTGTACACATACTCTACTCCCGGTTAATTTCTCGAATTTTGAGAAAACACGATTTCGCTATATCGCACACGAAAAATACCGGGAATACAGTATAATATGTATGACATTGTTTTGTGAACTATTACTTCTAGGAACATGAGAAAGACATGAAAGCCTTGGAAGAAAATCAAACAATCTCATCATTAGTGTGGATATGTACCACTACAAGCGCTAGTAGTCGCGTGACGGTCATTGATGCCAACAACCCAGCTGATATCTTGGAATCCTTCCATGTCACGTCATCTCATATATTGTGCATATCAAGCGTACCAGGTAAAGTCATATAATATGAGGTTATATAATGGTTGATTCTGTATATCGTGTCTATACTCAAGTGAGTATATGATATATTCACGAGTGACCCATATATATACCGAAGGGAACAAGTGACTATATCATGTACTCACAAGAGTATAACGATGTACAGAATCAACCATTATATGATCTTATTATCCCACTCCAAGTGACCTTGTACATCATAATTACACATATGCCATCTTTCAATCAATAAAAAGTTTATCTAAATAAGCAGTTGTATATAAAGTCAAAGAGTTGTATTCGCTGCCCAGGAGTTGTATACACTATCCAGGAGTTGTATATTGTTCTCAAGAGTTGTATACGATGAGTGTTGAACTGTTGGTTTTATATTGCAGTTATACAATGCTATTATACAATCATATAAAGCATGTAGGGTGGGATAAAATAGAATACATGTATAATTAAGCCTTCTTCAGCATGTGGGATGGGTATATTACTATATTAACAAAGCTTACACGGTTAGTTAGGGACAATGGCTGCATTTCAACAACAAACTCTACTTGATCATTATCTACAATGGCTACATTGGGAGAGTGCAACATAATAACCATTCTACATCAAACTCTACTTGATTATTATCAACAATGGCTATGTTGGGAGAGTGCAACATAATAACCATTCTACATCAAACTCTACTTGATCATTATCTACAATGGCTATGTTGGGAGAGTGCAACATAATAATCATTCTACATCAAACTCTACTTGATTATTATCTACAATTGCTATGTTGGGAGAGTGCTACATAATAACCATTCTACATCAAACTCTACTTGATCATTATCTACAATTGCTATGTTGGGAGAGTGCTACATAATAACCATTCTACATCAAACTCTACTTGATTATTATCTACAATTGCTATGTTGGGAGAGTGCTACATAATAACCATTCTACATCAAACTCTACTTGATCATTATCTACAATGGCTATGTTGGGAGAGTGCAACATAATAACCATTCTACATCAAACTCTACTTGATCATTATCTACAATGGCTACGTTGGGAGAGTGCAACATAATAACCATTCTACAACAAACTCTACTTGATCATTATCTACAATGGCTACGTTGGGAGAGTGCAACATAATAACCATTCTACAACAAACTCTACTTGATCATTATCAACAATGGCTATGTTGGGAGAGTGCTACATAGTAACCATTCTACAACAAACTCTACTTGATCATTATCTACAATGGCTACGTTGGGAGAGTGCAACATAATAACCATTCTACAACAAACTCTACTTGATCATTATCAACAATGGCTATGTTGGGAGAGTGCTACATAATAACCATTCTACAACAAACTCTACTTGATCATTATCTACAATGGCTACGTTGGGAGAGTGCAACATAATAACCATTCTACAACAAACTCTACTTGATCATTATCTACAATGGCTACGTTGGGAGAGTGCAACATAATAACCATTCTACAACAAACTCTACTTGATCATTATCTACAATGGCTACGTTGGGAGAGTGCAACATAATAACCATTCTACAACAAACTCTACTTGATCATTATCGACAATGGCTATGTTGGGAGAGTGCAACATAATAACCATTCTACAACAAACTCTACTTGATCATTATCAACAATGGCTATGTTGGGAGAGTGCAACATAATAACCATTCTACAACAAACTCTACTTGATCATTATCAACAATGGCTACGTTGGGAGAGTGCAACATAATAACCATTCTACATCAAACTCTACTTGATTATTATCAACAATGGCTATGTTGGGAGAGTGCAACATAATAACCATTCTACATCAAACTCTACTTGATCATTATCTACAATGGCTATGTTGGGAGAGTGCAACATAATAATCATTCTACATCAAACTCTACTTGATTATTATCTACAATTGCTATGTTGGGAGAGTGCTACATAATAACCATTCTACATCAAACTCTACTTGATCATTATCTACAATTGCTATGTTGGGAGAGTGCTACATAATAACCATTCTACATCAAACTCTACTTGATTATTATCTACAATTGCTATGTTGGGAGAGTGCTACATAATAACCATTCTACATCAAACTCTACTTGATCATTATCTACAATGGCTATGTTGGGAGAGTGCAACATAATAACGATTCTACATCAAACTCTACTTGATCATTATCTATTATGGCTACGTTGGGAGAGTGCAACATAATAACCATTCTACAACAAACTCTACTTGATCATTATCTACAATGGCTACGTTGGGAGAGTGCAACATAATAACCATTCTACAACAAACTCTACTTGATCATTATCAACAATGGCTATGTTGGGAGAGTGCTACATAGTAACCATTCTACAACAAACTCTACTTGATCATTATCTACAATGGCTACGTTGGGAGAGTGCAACATAATAACCATTCTACAACAAACTCTACTTGATCATTATCAACAATGGCTATGTTGGGAGAGTGCTACATAATAACCATTCTACAACAAACTCTACTTGATCATTATCTACAATGGCTACGTTGGGAGAGTGCAACATAATAACCATTCTACAACAAACTCTACTTGATCATTATCTACAATGGCTACGTTGGGAGAGTGCAACATAATAACCATTCTACAACAAACTCTACTTGATCATTATCTACAATGGCTACGTTGGGAGAGTGCAACATAATAACCATTCTACAACAAACTCTACTTGATCATTATCGACAATGGCTATGTTGGGAGAGTGCAACATAATAACCATTCTACAACAAACTCTACTTGATCATTATCAACAATGGCTATGTTGGGAGAGTGCAACATAATAACCATTCTACAACAAACTCTACTTGATCATTATCAACAATGGCTATGTTGGGAGAGTGCAACATAATAACCATTCTACAACAAACTCTACTTGATCATTATCAACAATGGCTACGTTGGGAGAGTGCAACATAATAACCATTCTACAACAAACTCTACTTGATCATTATCAACAATGGCTACGTTGGGAGAGTGCAACATAATAACCATTTTTCATTTGTAACTCTAGGTGCTACAGAGTCAGACTTCATTAGTGATAATGATATTCCCAATGTTGAGAAAACTCCCCCAGCTGATGTGAGCATTGACCCTCTACGTGACAACCGTGATGTGGAAGAGGGCATTGGTGGTATATCTGTGGTGCAATGTGCTACTGGAGCTATCCCTGATGGTGATACTAAACCAATGTCCCCTGTAGGCTCTCCACCTGTTTCAGGTATGTAGAATATTTCTCTTTACTTCTCACAACAATAGTTTAACAACTTGATTCTATGATTTGTGGTGTATTTAATTAATTGCATCCTGCCCATTGCAAGAGGCATCAATTCTTTCATTCCTTTTAACAATGATCAGGAGAATTGTGTGGTTTTATATTTCACCATAAGTCATTGATTCTTTCTCTTTATTTCTATATAATAGAAACAATAAAAGTGTGCAACTATTCTCTGCTGTTAACGTTTGATGAAAACCACGAGTAGCACATGATTTTGTAGGAGTTTAGTGCGTTTAGATCTATTCTTAACTTTTGATAATTTTCTTAGACACATCTATTCTTCACTTTTAATAGCCTATTCTTACATATAGAATTCAGTGACCATGTTCAGGCCTGTAGTTACCTCTTATCGAGGGGTGGGGTGTCAGTTTGAAAAATTCCAGGGGGTTCAAATTGGACAATTTTGGCCCAAAACACTTGAAAAGTGCTCAGAATTGAGAAAAACTGGATGATTTTGAAATACTACTTTGCGGGGGGGAGGTTCTCTCAAATCTTTTGAACCCCATCTGGCTAAGGGTCTGATGTTAACCTGTTCTTACACGCAGAGCTGAGTGACCATGTTAAAGACAAGATCTCCAGTGTGACTGAAGCCATAGAGTCACTTTCCTCTCAACAGGACCCCGAAGCTGAGAAAGGTTTGTTGAATTTTTCATAGTAATTTACATGTAGAATTACCTTTCTAATCATGTTGAACTTCCATTTCCCTTATGTAAATAATTTTGACAGTATATATGACACACAATATCTTCTGCTACAAATTATATTCAATCACATTACACCATTGAATGCAAATATTTAACCCATTTGAGAAATACCTTTTCATATTTTCAATCATGTACTTAACTTGACTAACATTATTTGCATGCCATGCCTGCCTGCCTCCTGTTACTTTCAAGTGTGACATTCTAAGTTCATTCAAGTGTGACATTCTTCAAGTTCAGGGTGCTCATTAGACATTCAGGCAAAGCACCTCAATACAATTTCTAATAGCCAAAAGAAAGATTTCCTAAGATAGCATTGTGATATTTAAACATGTAAATTGGGATAGAAAATACAGACTTCAGTGTAATCAATAAAAAGTTGACTATGCCTTGTGGTAAACCTGAAGTGTGACAGAATAAATTTTGTCAGTGTGACAGAGGTGACATAGTAAGTATGACAACAGCAGCTGTACAAGTTTGTAAAAGATGACATCATAAGTTTGATCTTGAAAGCATGATAGATGTGTAATTGCACTGTCAGCATGAATTGAAGTGACATTGTGACTTTGTCAAGAGTGACATGTAAGTGTGACATTCCCAGAGTGGCATGTAAGTGTGACAAGAGTTATTAACCCCTCCACTTCCCACTTTTCACTCACGCTATATTTCTGTTTTGAAATGCTAACAGAAGTCAGTGAAAAGAAGCCAAGTCCAGCTGAAGAATATTCTAAAAGTAAGTGAACTTTGCATGATTTGCAACATATAAGCTTCATATCATATTCTTATTGAATCTGTTTTATGTCTATAATTCAACATTCTACAATCCTTGCAAGCTCTCTACTGTCATGTACTGTACATCTTTGTGTCTACTTGATTACTAAGTTACTAACCTCTTTAGCATATCTATGAATTGTTATAATACTAGATGCTTGAATTATGACTTCTGTTACATTAGCCTACTTGAGCCTTTTATCACAATATAACATGTTGAAATCATTTACAATATTACATATGATAATTATTGTCACAAGATTATTCATTTAAATGTAGCATTGATGCATTATCATAAGATTAAAGCATGACCTAATAACATATTGTCACAAAATAACCCAGTGAATCATGACCTCGACACTTAATCACGAGATTTTACATTAAAACATGACGTTGACAGTTTATCACAATATTACACATGGCACTTTCATGGTACTGCACATTTAAACATGACCATGACACATTTTCAATAGTATAATGTTTGTATCCCAGGTCCAGAGATAGCTACTGGTGTGATCCACAAAGCCACTGGGTCTCCTGTTAGATCCCGCCACACCACCCCTACCCCAGAACCTGATGGTGTCAATGCAGACAGACACACCTCTAGGGATCAAAATCCATTGGTAAGTTGTTTTTTATTGCACTTTTTGAAAGTGCTATATTGGATTTAATTCATCTTTTGCTGAAGGGTGTCTTGTGGAGGCAGTTGCCAAGTAAATCTTGTCAAAATTCCAGGAAAACCGCTTGTCGATTCCACTTGAATTTTCATTCAAAAGCAGGTGTATCCTATGGTTTTAAAAAAAGATCATTTATATCCATAAGTGGATATTGATATCTTCACCAGTGAGCACAGTGTTCAACCCTTTTGAACTACCAGTAAATAGCCATAATAATTATTACAAATTATTACAATCAAGTCCCCTCTCCTTAACCTCTTTTCAAATACATGCCCGTAACCAGGATTTTGGGATGTATATGATGCATATATTTTAATCTAGTTTCTTTCAAAATCTATTCTTAACCTAAGTTTATGATTAGAAATTCAGTTCATTTTTCGAAACAATTTTTTATCACATTTTCGTAGAGAAATGATTTGATGAAAATCTGAGAATCACAAAGATTCATGAAAAATAATACAAATCATTTGATAATTGTGTTCTTTAATTGATGATTTGCGATCACAGGATGGATTCTATTATGTAGTGACGCCACAATTAGGCCACTCAGCTATAGATGTTTGATTTTGAGAGATTATCTTCTATATTTCGTGCTTTATTATCCCACCGAACGAAGTTCGAGGGGGATATAAAGAAGCCGTCCGTCCGTCCGTTTGTCCGTCCGTCCGTCTGTCCGTCTGTCTCATATCCTGATTTATCTGGAAATATTCTTAGAAACCAGTCTTATGGAATATTTATATCACAAATAATAAGGATTTCAAGAATCTGCAGTCAACTGGAAGATGCAACAAACAGAGTTACCAGCCTGGGAAATAAACTACCGGTTGACGGATTTGGTTCAAATTTTATAGGCTTATGCCTTATGAGTGTAGGACCTCTGCTCGAGAAGGAATTTTCAATATGGCCGCTCAATTCAAAATGGCCGCCATTTTTCATAAAAAATGTAATCATTGATAACTCAAATATAAGTTGACGGATTTGGTTCAAATTTTATATGCTGATGCCTAGGGACTATGTAGTTTTGCACAAAAAGAAATTTTCAAGATGGCCGCTTAATTTCAAAATGGCGGCCATTTTTCGTAAAAATATGTAATCTTTGATAACTCAAATACCAGTGAACGGATTTGGTTCAAATTTTATGTGATGATGCTTAGGGACACAGTAGCTATGTTCGACAAAAAATTTTCAAGATGGCCGCTTAATTTTAAAATGGCGGCAATTTTTCGTAAAAAACGTAATCTTTGATAACTTAAATACCAGTGAACAGATTTGGTTGAAATTTTATATGATTATGCCTAGGGACACAGTAGCTCTGTTCAAGAAATAATTTTCAAGATGGCGGTTGAATTTCAAGATGGCGGCCAATTTTCGTAAAAAACGTAATCTTTGATAACTCATATACAAGTGAACAGATTTGGTTCAAATTTTATATGATGATGCCTAGGGACACAGTTGCTATGTTCAACAAAGAATTTTTAAGATGGCCACTTTATTTCAATATGACGGCAATTTTTCGTTAAAAAAACATAATCTTTGATAACTCAAATACCAGTGAACGGATTTGGTTCAAATTTTATATGGTGATTGCTAGGGACACAGTTGCTTTGTTCAAAAATGATTTTTCAAGATGGCCACTGAATTTCAAAATGGTGGCCATATTTCATAAAAAAAAACATAAAATTTTGATAACTCTAATACCAGCGAACACAGTAGGGACACAGTAGCTCTGTTCGAGGAAGAATTTTCAAAATGGCAGCTGAATTTCAAAATGGTTGCCATTTTTCTTAATTCAAATTTTATATGCTGATACCTAGGGACACTATAGCTCTGTTCGAGAAAGATTTTCAAAATGACTGCAGAATTGGCCCCCATTTTTAGTAAAAAAGAATGTAATCTTTGATAACTCAAATTTTAATTTATGGATATGGTTTACATTTTATATGGTGATGCTTAGGGACAAACAAGCGTTCAAGAAGGATTTTTCAAGATGGCCACTAATAATCTAAATATGTTTTGTTCGGTGGGATTTGCTACTCCGTGGAGTTGCTGTTTTTCTAGTTGATTTATTTTTCACAAGAGTGATCGATTTGACTAGATCAACATTCATTCTAAGCACATGCCAAGTCTTATATCTTACTGACATGATTGAGATAACGGTTAAGCGCCCCCTGATTTTGACAAAAATGCTTATAGGCATCGATGTTTAGTATGAATTTCACCAAAACTTCACACATATAAAGATAGACTCATGATCTAGTCAAATCGGCATACCTGGTAAATATCCGACCCATGGTTTTCATAAAAGAAATGATAATATTTACAGCTCAAAACTGCCATGTGTCCTCCATTTTGTCTTTCCATCATGTCTAATATCATTTTTATATGACGTGATACCCATTAGACGAAATACATGACAACAGTATCCATAAACAAAATACCTGAATTCTGATCGCAAAAGGTCAATGCAACACTAATTTACTCCTATTATAAAAGAGACTAAGAGGTTTGAAAGAGATTTGGGATCACCATTCACATTAACATTGAAATGTAAAGTAGCACATATCTGTAAGTTTCCTCCTTGTGCCAAGATGGTAATGTGAATGAATGTTATTTTAAAGCCAGAAACAGATGATACAGAAGATATGTCAAAATTACAACAACAAAAAACATACTTAACTGACTGTCAACATATACTTTACCACCTTCTTAACACAGAGAGGGGGTAATTTGGACATCCATATAGGCTTTATTGAATAAAGTAATTTGGGGATTCAACGAAGTTAACTCCCAACAACTACTGAATGAATATAGTAATCCTAGTTTTTTAGATGTCTTAATCTGATTTCATGTTTGTTTCTTTAGAAATTTTCCTTCAATATGGAATGCAGTTAGAATTGTCCTTAGGCTCATAGTGAAGGCATCCTCCCCATTCCCATATGTCCCATACTGGAAATATTTGGCAATCATCTTCAAATGTTCCTGCATACTCCGGATCTTATGTTTAGGGATTTTGGACAATATATCAATGATGTTCTCTCCTCGTTTAGTAATACGTTTCTCTTTGATAAAAATGGTAAATTTGTCATAATTGAAAGGATAGTTATACTTGATGAGATTCTGGAAGGGGTAGAAATATGACGGGTGGGGGGTAAATATCACTGGTATACACCCTGTCAGCAACATATCATAGAATGACTTCCTGGTCGGGGTGTCCCCAGGGGGCTGGAGGCAAAATATGCTCCTTTGTGCTGTCTTGAGTAAACACTTAAACATGTCCTTTGATGCAGAATCCGAACAAGACTTTTTTCCCCTGGTCATGTCAAAATATGTCCCATTTTTCCTTGAATTATTGGCTCGTTTATCAGTTAACTGTCGAATCAGTATTTTCCGAAGGGACTTTCCAAGTGTTTTTCCTGCCATGAAGACTAAAATGTCTTTATTGATGCGTGGTAACTCTACATCAGGGGTGTCGAAATGAATATATGATTCTCTTGGTATATCGACGCCATCTTTTAACAGAGGACTGGACTCAATGTGTGCATACTTCACGAAATCCAAGTGTGGTCTGTTCCTTAGAAAATGACAGTGGGGGGTCCATTTTGGATTTGAGAATAAATCCCCTTGTGGAACTCCTATGGCAAAGAAATGAGGCTTCTTCTGTATGTACGGCTTTGATACTTTAAGTACCTTCCAAATTGCTGTGTCTGAATGTTTCACATTCTCTTGGCAGAAGCAAATCAAGGAAGCGTAATATGGTACAAAAAACAAATCAGCATCATCAGGATTTTCTGTTCTAAATGGACTCTTCAAGAGTTTGTTATGAAATATCACTTCTATACCATGTTGGCACTGCCTAAAGGTCTTCACCCCTCTAGCTAATTCTCCATTAGCACGTCCATAGCCAAGATTTTCATCATAGTGGCAAGCAACACCGTGTGTGTAGTTTTTTGGTCTTTTATTAAGACATTCTACTGCATCTAGGTTTAACTTTGGGTCCAACTCATAGACAAAAACTCGAAGGTTAGTGATATCAATGTGTTGAAAATGTTCAACTCTTTGGAGTACTTTAGTGTCATTTACATGTATTTTATGTCTTTTAATAATTTTAGTTCTTTCTGTTATAGAAACTGAGATATTTCTATTTTCCTTTTCTCCTTTATTTGTCTTGTTTGACCTAAACGTTTCATATATTTTAGTTTCTTGACTTTGACTATTTATGTCATGTTTTCCATTTAATTTTGAAATCACTTCCTTTTTGTTTGTCATTTGGTGTTGTATGCTTGATTTTATTCCTGGTATGTTAGTTTGGATTGTTTGATTGTATTTAACTATTGTTCTCCTTGAAGTGTTCTTGTTAATTGATGTTCCTTTTGTATGTTGATGATGAAAGACACCTATCAGTATCACTGTCCATGCAGCTGTTATTAAAATGAACGTTTTTTTATGTTCTAACTTCATTCTAGCAATTCATGTATTTGAAGACTGTTGTAGTTTCCAATTATCTGTTGTAGTTTCCAATTTATTAAACTTCAATCACAACATCATCACTTATCACTACAGAATTCCAAGGTGATATATCAAACTAGTCTATTGCGGTCTTTCGTGAGCTAGTTCAACCTCATACTTGTTTAACTGTGTTTCAACATCAGTGTCAGTATGTCAACAAATGTTTTAAACAGTGTGTCAACAAAGGTTTTCTGACAGTGTGTCAACAAAGGTTTTTTGTCAGTGTGTCAACAAAGGTTTTTTGTCCGTGTATCAACAAAGTTTTAGATTTATATATATAAGTCTGATAGCCATTGCTGTAGGATTGATTTTTTATTTAGTTTCCTCTTCACCATATGCTTCAACGCATCCCTTGATATAAACTCTTGTCTATGCTTGTCTATATGAAAATCCACAGACATTTAAAATATTTTTTACTGTACTTAACCATGGTGAGCTGTATATACCCCTTATATGTAATTGAAGCATAGCTTTATAAATGGAACTACTTGTTGCTTTACTTTGTATCAATTTACCCCAAAAATTTACCATTCTTGTTTTAATGTGTATTTCCAAAGATGTTGAGAATACCAAGATCCTTGAATAGGGGAGTTGAGTGGGTTTGTTGATTTTTATTATATGCAAGTCGAACAATAAGCATTCTGTTTAGATTTGATTTGTAACTATTGCCCCATATCAAATTGCAGTAATTAATATGAGAATAGATAAGTACGTATATTTTTAAAAATGCGTCTTTTGTAATTAGTGTATACACTTAATTCTCCAATATTGTTTGAGAAACCTTAGTTTCAACTGATTTTATACGGTCTTTGAACTAAAGTTCTTATCATTTGTAACACCAAGGAAATATGTGTTTTATGTTTCCAATATTTGAACATCTGTTTATGAATCATGATTTAAAATTCAATTATATTTCTCACAAAACAAAATCAATTCAACAGATTTTTCAAGCAAAAACAAGTGTTTTTGCTATCATTTGTCTGCCTTCTTTTTATAATATGATGGTATCGATCAGCTCTGCATGCTTTGGAAGAATCGAGATTTTGAATGATATTTTAAATTTTTTCATCAGTTGTGAAGGATGTCAACAAAGTTGCCAGAAAAAGGAGGAAAGTTAACATTCATATGTTTGATTTGGGGTACCAGGATGATAAGTTTTTAGAGCAATAGTGCAAAAAAATTCCTGCGTTCTTCTAACATGATTTAATTTTTCTATGACCCTGTTACAAGTAAATAGGGTATAAAACAAAATCCATGCTTTTAAGTAACAATAACGCATAAGACGGGTGTTTTTTATTGCAATTATTTATGAAATGTACATGGTTCCTCAGAAAGAGGACAGTGGGTTTATTCCATATATCACTGGTAATACATAGGGTTTGGAGGTAACACAAACACTCCGTATACAGGGTGACACAAAAATGACACCCACCTCACGTTGCATAACTTGTTCTCTATAAATAAATACAGTCGTTTGTTCAAAATTGCACTAAATAACTTTCCAAGGCACGATAAAAGTGTGTTTCCTCTTTAATTTGCAAAAGAATACATTTATTCTTGAATATACCAATAAGCCATGATTCTGGTACCACGCCCTCTGCTAAAACTTTATTGAATAACAATGTATAAAGGTGTATTAACTTATCAATTGAATACTTAATATATTCATTAATTATACCATCATCACCCGGACTTTTACCCATCTTTAAGTTTTAACTATCATCCTGATCTCTTCAGGTGTAATTTGACAATTCAGATCAGAACAATCTATTAAATTGTTATTTAATATATCATCATTCATGTTAACATTATTATTTTGACAATTAACATTATCATTGTTGAATGTTTTGAAAAATGTAGGAATCTAGAGATGCCTTACATTCCAGTTCCTTTTTCTCATTCAAAATAGCCCAATAGACTCTACTGTTATTACTCTTAAGAGTTCTTAGATCTTTGATCTGTTTTCTCTTGAAATGTGTTCCTGCCTTTCAAATGGCTGCTTGCTTGCATGAATTACGTGAATTTATTAAAGCCACTTTATTAGAGTCAGATTTATTAAGATAAAATTGTGTTTTGCATTTATGATATTTTTTTCTATGGGATTGACACATTTGAGTACCAAGGTTTTTTCTTTTTCAGCCTTGAAGGTTTCTGGTTCCTTGACACTGCACCAAATGTTGTAATTGCAGCATTATAAAATAATTCATTTACTGATTCAGCTGCATTTTCAGTGGTGATTGTATTTGCATTTAGTTTTTCAGTAATAGTATCCACCATTGAATCCTCAATGTTTTCACAAAAATAAGTGGATTGATTACTTTCCCATCTTTTCGGTCTTTTTTGTAGATTTGCCGGTTCATTAATTCCAGGTTGTAAATCAGAGGGTTTGTGCTGTATTGGGGCTGAGATGTTAAAGTCAATTCCACAATGTATGTCCGATATTATTCCATTAAAAGCACACACTTTAAATTCATTTATCTCGCACAGTAAAGATGCGGTAACAATTACGGAAATCTCTCTGGTTGTTGATTTTCCTATCTTATTGTTGAGGCCACATCGACTGTTCATTATTACCATTTTACATAGTTCAATCAGTCGAGTCCCATACAAATCTAATTTCACATCCACACTTACGCAAATAATAGGCATATTAAGTGTAGTAAGGTGTCCTTTATTTCATTTGCGCTATTACAAATAATCTCAGTTTCAATATAGGGTATAGAATCTCCACCAGTTTCATATTCAAGAATATGTAATACATTGCTTGTGTGTGCATTGAAGTCCCCACAAAGACATATTTCCTTATTGCCTCTCAGCATCATGATTTCACTTTCAATTTCATTGAATGCTTCCAGTTTTGAGTATTTGGTATTATACGGAGGTACATACACAGCTCCAATCAGCAAATCATACTTATTGCTTATGTGAGTTTGTGGTAATGTGGCCCACATTACATAATTTGAGTCACTATCAATAAATTTCATTACATCAAATAAATTTCTCTTCACAATAATTCCGATCCCACCAGATTTCTTTTTCGACAATGCTGCTCTGTTTTTTAATTTAAGTCTATATCCAAATTTTGAGACAATATCATCAAGTCTTTTATCATTGCTTTTGTCAGTTTTTGTGTCAGAATAATAATAATATCATATTGTTTGATGAAATTTATGGTTTCTGGGAAAGGTAGTTTATTAGCTAGGCCACAAATATTGAGTAGCCCAATGTTTATTTCAGGTCTGGGTATGTATGATCACTCTCTATTTTGGTCAACTTCTTCAATAGATTGTGACAATGATTCATCATAATAAATAGAACTGACTTCCTTCTCCTGGTTTACGCGCTTTGGCGATGGTGATACTATTATACTCTCATCCTCATCCCATGAAGTGGGGATTGATGTATACGATTTCCGCAAGTTACCCATAATTTACTTTGTTAACCACCAATATAGCTTAGTGTTGCAGAATAGTCCTTTGGAGGCCTCACTGATTTTTATTTGAGGGGAATAGTTAATATGCTACTAGTAATGCCTGGGTCACATTTGCTCCGATCCATCGGCCAGCGCCCGGCCGATTGAGTGTTTTGTTCAAAATTGTATTCAGTTTGGAACAAAATACTCAATCGGCCGGGCGCCAGCCGATGAATCGCAGCAAATGTGACCCAGGCATTAGCCACTGTATGTATTCCATATACAAATGTTTTATGTGTGTGCACATAATAATATTGAAGTCATAAAATGTCAAAATACCTGCTGAAAAGACAGTTGAATTATAATCCACTATTTGTTCCACTCGTATGTTCCTTGTGTGGTCACACAGTTTGTCAACAATTATTTAGTTGAAATTCTCACTATTTCTCTCAAAAACTCGAGAATTTGTAGACAAATATTTTTGATGTTTTGAATCCTATTGGGGCTCCCAAACCACTCAATTCCGCTCGAAATTTTTTCTGGGCTCACAAAAGGGGGAGGGGGTTGGGCCTCATATCCTAGGATATCCTATAATTATGTTAATAGATATAAAGAAGAAGTCTGTCGATTTATATAACTGCCCAGACATATATATGTTTAGGCAATAACTCAAATACAGATGGATGGATTTGGCTCAGATTTTATAGACATATAGACATATGCCTAATTACCTCTCTCTGTAATGTGCAGGTGAAAGATGGCATCACAATGTCTGCTGACAAGGAGCTTGTGACAGAGGAAGCAGAGAAGATGAGCAGTATGCTGCCAACCATGTGGTTGGGCTCACAAAGTGGAAGGTACACACAAGTCACACATTCACGTCAAAAAGGTTTTATTGGCAACATGGTTTTTAATTTAGGTGGTATATTTGTACTGTGCAATACATGATCTTCTGTAAAATGAAATAAACACGTATAATAAACATTTTAAAGCACCTAGGTTTCTACAGGAATTCCTTTTGAGGATCAGTTTTTCATAATACAAAGCATTATGAAATTGTAGACAGATGTTTCCAAATGAAAGAAAATCCCTAATGTCCTTCTCAAAATCATACACATGTTACAGATGACCAAGTTCTAAAGCCGATTAATCTTTGGGTGGCCATCTTGTTTTCAGTGAGCCATTCTAAAATTCACTCACCATATTGCCATTCCAGAAAAACAGCTTGTCGGATCTTGTTCAAATTCTTACACATTTTAGAGGGTACCAAGTCAGTTTATTAACTTTTTGGTTGCTTCTTTCTGATGTAATTTTGTTTATGACATCTTGTTTCAGTCTATATGTCCACTCTGCAGTGAGGCAATGGAAGAGATGTTTGCACTCCGTCAAGCTTCGAGACTCTGTTTTGCACATTGTGTAAGTAGCCAATATTCAAATTCCATCAACCCAATTTGATCAGTTTTGAACATTTAGGATTGTCTTACTTCTTGCTCTGTAGAAATGATATAGATATCCATATATAATTCCTGGAGATCCCTTGTTGTTGCAGGCACATTAAAGGAAGGGTGTTTGTTGCATTGGCTGATGGTACAGTTGCAGTCTTCCATAGGGACGCAGGTCAGATTTTATTACATATTACATACATAGAGAACAAAAATAATACACAAAGGCTCACAAATGTGAGTCAGATTGCCCTGCTAAACTTGTAAACTTGAGGTCATTATCAAATGGATTTCAAGTATTTGAAAAAATGGATTTCAAGTATTCCAAATGATTCACATTTTTCTATAGCTTCAACAGCAGTGAAGCCTGATTGAGGATGATTACAAATATTTTAGCAGAATTATGTTTCTTTGAAAATTAGATGTAGCAAGATTAAGTTAAATCTAAGTTATTTATTGATCATAGGAATATACTTCTGAGTGACAAGGTTAAAAATAACCTTGATGAATAAACTTGTTATTGCAGATGGCCAGTGGGACTTGAAGAACTACCATCTTCTGGATCTGGGAAGGCCGCATCATTCTATTCGCTGTATGACTGTTGTGGCAAATAAGACCATGTGGTGCGGTTACCGCAATAAAATACATGTGGTCAACCCAAAAACATTGGCACTGGAGGTAGGAGTTTTATGCTTATATCTGAGTTACAAGGTTTTAAAGTGGTTACCTGATTATGGAATTAGACTAAATTCTTAGATTATTTTATGGGCTTTCTTTTGAAAACCCATTGCAGTTTCAAGCTTCAAGAGTATATAGCTTTATAGAAAGTTCACTTTTGATCTACATAATTATGTTGATTGTTTCAGAGAACATTTGATGCTCATCCGCGTAAGGAGAGTCAGGTGCGTCAATTAGCCTGGGTAGGAGATGGAGTGTGGGTCTCAATTCGCCTAGACAGTACCCTCAGGCTTTACCACGCTTACACATTTGAACACTTACAAGATGTAGACATTGAGCCTTATGTTAGCAAAATGCTTGGTAAGTTTTTCCAATTGTTTTATGTCTTATACCAAATTCACATACTGGTTCTGTGTTCTTTCTCTGGCTTTATCTGATTATTAAGAGAACAAAATAATCTGTTTTCTTTCAAGTTCATCAAGAAATGGTGACATATTGTTATGGCCACCATTTTGGAGACCTGCATTTAGTGTTTGAGGTTAGAAATCAGTGTCTGTAACAATTGTTACACTTCTGTTATTTGCATTGACTTAGTTAACATTTAGATTGACTTTAAATCTTCACTGTGAATGCATATAGAGCGATCCATATATTGTCTATTTGATAACTTCCGCATTAACACCCCAGTGTTTAATGAATTTTATTACAGTTTATGAAATGGACAGCAAAGTTGTAGCTAGATATTTTGGAAGAGCTATGGTTGACTTATTAGTAGCAAACAATCGTAGGTCTTTTGCAAAAGATGATAAGAACAAAACGATATCAATCTCTTAATATTACTAATATAATATGACTGTGTGGATAAGATGTCTATGGGATGGTATTTGTGCATTATAATAAGTGAGCCCAGGCCAGTAGCCACGGGGTCCCCCCTTTGGCCAAATATTCTTTCTAAATCATGCAGTTTTTCTCCATTCTGAGTACTTTTCAAGTGATTTCGGCCATATTTGGCCAAAATTGTCTATCGTGAACCCCCCGGGAACTTTTTAAAAAGTCAACACCCCTTGGCAAATCCTGGCTATGGGCCTGGAGGAGCTATTTGTATAGTACATATTCTTGACAGCTCTTATTGGGGTCCACTCAATCACTTCTATAATGAGAGAGTGTCATATACAGACATCTTTGAATAGCACAGTAACATTATATTTGCCAACAAAATCTAATGTTTAGTGTTTAATCATATTTTTGTTTACCTGTTGTCTTTAGTAACATTATATATTCTCATCATTTATATGTTACTTGGTTTGATTTGGCAGCTGCTTTATTTCATAGAATTTAGAAATAATCTTAGCCAAACTTACTTGAGTCAGAATTTATTGGCAAAACGTAAAAATATTTAACATCAAGAACGAACATTTGGGAAATTTTAGTACATACACTTTAGACTCTTGAAAAGAAAATAACAGATTTTATCAATTTAGTATTGTATTGTACATAAATATTTATCCTAACTACTTTCATTTAACTTAATTGTTGATTAATTGTCTTTCCTAATTTTAATGTTTTTGTCCTAATTCTATGATTGCTTTAGTAAAGTAACATTATGTATTCTTTTCAGGTACAGGGAAATTGGGATTCTCATTTGTCAGAATCACATCATTATTGGTCGGGTGTAATCGACTCTGGATTGGTACAGGAAATGGTGTTGTCATCTCTGTGCCTCTCTCTGAATGTAAGTGCCTTTATATTATTTTAGTTGACAAAGTAGCGAATGGCTAAAATATAATGGCTTTATCTATGATGCATGGTAAAACTCTGAAAATGCCTTCATGCACCCTTGTAGAAAGATGAATCGTGTTATATTATGGACTTATGTATCATGCTTCATTAGAATTTCCAGTTATTCGCTCATATGCTGTAATTAACAATCTACTGATTCATTTTAAGGTAACTTCAACTCAAAATTAAGTTATTATTTTTATTGTTTTTTTATTTATTTTTTATTTTATTTCGTTTTTTTCCGATTTGGGGAGGGGAAGCCATTCTGCCATTCCTGGAGGTCTCACGAGATAATTATTTTCACCTCAATCAAACATGGGAAACAATCATATGCATTTCAGTATTTTGCAGGCATCTTTTTAATAAGAATGTTTTGATTGTAAAAGATGCCTTGATATGAACATAGACAATCTGATCAACAGCATTTAATTATATTTTTATCGCACTTTGAAATATTGCTATATTTAAATTGTCTTGTCATCGAAATTCCAGGAAATTAGCTTATCTTTTGCACGTTTTAACAGATGTAAGAGCAGAAAAGTGCCAAGATTTGATTAGATTTTCAGCATGTGACCATTTTGCTCTTCAAAGTGCGATATTTATCACTTTGTGCCTTGTGTTTTGTTATCAGTACAGTTTGTATATTATTTTACTTCCTTGAGACTAGGTGAAAGTAATGGAGTGATTCACTCATATAGCAGTAAGTCATGACATTCATGTATCTGGATGAGGATATGTGGGCACTAACACGCATATCAAATGCTGTATTTAATTCGTCAAGCATTGTACTTTGGCAAATGCCAGTCATAACTCACAAAATTGAAAGAGGAATACCAAATATAACATTTTACACTTCAGTTAACTGATTCTTTGCTTCATTGACAATTAAAACTTTCTTTCTACTGCCAGTCATAATGTGTGAGGCAGCTTCATGTAAGTAAACTCAGATTCTTGGTAGACCTCTTGGCTTAGTACACCCCTTCGCAGGGTCCTCACTAAAATAGCTTTAGCACAACATATCTGAAGAAATATGAAGCAGAGTAAAAGTGCCTCCTACCACCCTTCTATATGATGTCCATTGTGCCGTGCTAGCCTTATCCTTCATGTCATAAATACTTGTCAATGTTTTCAGGCTTGTATGTCTTAACTTTCAATGCTGCACTATGTGTTTGGTGGCAGTTGAAACCATATTGAGTCTGAATATAAATATAGACAAAGTACCGCATTATATAAACTCATCTTGATCATTTTCATAACTAATAGTTCTTCTGACATTACAAAGTATCATTCTAAACACCTTTAAGCCCATGTTTCCATCTCTCGCAGGGGTTTCACTAGAATTTCTCACAACAGGCTAAATAAATGAGAACAACAGGCAAAATTAATGGAAATCATAAATCTAACATGGACAGTCCCTAAAAACAACAGGCAATTTTGTGCAGACGACCGGTGAAAATCGCATGTTGCCTGCTGCTAATGAAACCCCTGTCTCAGTACCATGCATGATGCACTTTGAATGTTTGATACACATTGAATAATATGTGTTGCTACACTCTACTTGTAGCTGCAAAGCAGCACTTGATGCCTGATAGCAAGGGAGGCAAACCAGGTGGAGTCGTCCGTGTCTATAGTGATGCCAACTCGGACAATATCACTCCAGGCAGTTTCATCCCCTACTGCTCTATGGCCCAGGCACAACTGTCATTCCACGGACATAAAGATGCCGTCAAGTTTTTTGTTGCTGTACCAGGTAAGTGCTGTTTATGCAGTCAAGTTCTTTGTTGCTGTACCAGGTAAGTGCTGTTTATTACTGTATGTATGATACAATCATTGATTTTAAGCATTTTATGCATTTTTAAGAATATTCTTAAAAGTCACTATGATACCCCATAGATCAATATGATACTCCTGTTATGAGTCAATATGAAAACCTTCTGTTAAGTCAATATGATAACCCTTATTAAAAGTCAATATGATATTCCCTGTTATAAGTCAATATGATACCCCCTGTTATAAGTCAATATAAGAATAGCAGAAGTTTAGCAAAGAAATGATTTTCAAAATGTAGCTGCTATCCATGTGGTTATCATGTTCATTGATATCCAGGCTGTTTTCAGTGTTTTTAACTTGGTCCTAATAATATGACAATAGTTCAACCTATTGACAGGATGTATAGAGATTTTCAACTGTGTGGCATATTATATACACTGTACATGTATAACCCATATGTTTTAATGCTTGTAAGATCACAATTTAATTGCGTACAATGGGAATTCAAGTTTCCAACACTGAGTAACTAAATGAATATTGATAAAGAATTACATGTAAATATGAATACATCTATTTTCTTATCAAAATCTGTTAGAAATGATTGCTTATAGCTCACTAGCAGTAATTTGTTTAAAATTGTAGTACATGAAACTTCATATTTTGAAGGTGCAGCCCAGAAAGGCCTCTCTAGTAAGGTGACTGACGGATCAAGTAGCAAACTGGCCAAGCCAGAGGGAATCACCAACCAGTCCAGGAATGTCCTGGTCATGTCTGGAGGAGAGGGTTATGTCGATTTTAGAATAGGTACAGATTTCATTTTGCACTCTGATACTGTTTTTTTGGCTCAGATGTCTATTCTTCTATCCATATATTAGTAGATGAAAACGCAGAATGAAATTCCCTTTGTCCATTTTTCAATAATTTTCAGACAGATGAAAACTGCCGTTTATCTCAACTATTCTTCATTTCCATTTTATGGAAATCCATACTGGTAATTTACATGATTGGTTCTGGACCCTTTTGGAGAAATCAGCCTTTTTGTCATCAAAACATCACATTTTTGACAAACAAGCAGTATTATTGTTCTTCTTGACGAGACTTCATATGTTAAAATAAATGAGCTTGCATATTTCATGATTTCATTTTTTCATTTTCAGGAGACACAGATGATGAGGATGAGGGGAGCTCTTCACAAGGGGAGGGAGAAAAGGAAAAGATGTCAATTAGCAAAGGAGATAGGAGTCATTTAATAGTTTGGCAAGTGACACGCTCCGATCTCTAACAAGTGTCAGCTTTCCTTCTTTCCACTGTTTAACACCTAATCAGGTATTCATGTGTCAAGATTTAGCATGCATCGGTGTTGTAAGTCTTTGTAGGCTGATGGTTTTCTTTGGTTTGCTCCTAGACTCCTAGAGATTAAGTGCATAAATTTTATTCTTGTTCTTATGATAATTGTATTTGGTTTCTGTTAAGTTGGCATGTTGCAGTTTGAAGCCTTCTTGTGAAAGACCCTGGTAACAGATAGATAAATGTTTGTTTACTGGTAATAGGTGGCATGTGTTATAGCATATCTTAGCTTGTTGAGTGGATTTGATTTGTTTGGATGTTTATGGTTACTTTACCATGTAGCTTTTACATGCTTAAAGGATTACAGCTCATTTACTGTGCAGCTTTAACATGCTTAAAGGTTTACAGTTCATTTACTGTGTAGCTTTTACATGCTTAAAGGATTACAGCTCATTTACTGTGCAGCTTTAACATGCTTAAAGGTTTACAGTTCATTTGCTGTATAGCTTTTACATGCTTAAAGGTGTACAGTTCATTTGCTGTGTGGCTTTTACATGCTCAAAGGTATAAAGTTGATTTTGCTGTGTAGCTTTTACATGCTTAAAGGTTTGCAGTTAACTTGCTGTATAGCTTTTACATGCTTAAAGGTGTACAGTTCATTTACTGTGTAGCTTTAACATGCTGAAAGGTTTACAGTTCATTTGCTGTGTGGCTTTTACAATTGCTTAAAGGTATAAAATTGATTTTGCTGTGTAGCCTTTACATGGTTAAAGGTTTACAGTTCATTTACTGTGCAGCTTTAACATGCTTAAAGGTTTACAGTTAACTTGCTGTATAGTTTTTACATACTAAAAGGTTTGCAATCCATTTGCTGTGTATCTTCTACTTTCTTTAAGGTACTAGTATACAGATCATTTGCTGTGTAGCTTTTACATATATAGAGTTCATTTGTTGTGTATCATCCCTTATACAATTTAAATCCCAGTTCTTTAAGAACAAACAGTTTTTGGTTGTCCATTGCTTGACTTCTTTTCTACAGATCTTGTCCTTTCAACTTGCTGATCAAAGACTTTCTTTATGGATATTTTATCCACCTTTTCTACAGGCATTCTTACGCAATTTTGCCCCTCCAACCCTTTTCATTGAAACATCTTGCAATTAATTCCTTGTCTGCAGCAGAGAAAAAATCTTAATTAAACAAAACCTGTGTCTGTCTGGCAGAAGAGTTTCTTTGACACTAAAGCCAAACAATTTCTCAAGATAGCACTTGATTAAGGATTATCACACGGGTAACATATGTTCTACATGTGACAGGTGATGCAATATGGGTCACTGGAAGTCTGGAACGTGTGTTTTTGACAGGATGTTTACATTTTTCAATTCAATTTATTTATTTCATAAATCTTAACCCTGTGTACAGAGTATGAACTTGAAAATTGGTCAGTATGTTAACAACATCATGCCATTTGAATGTCTATTTGAAAGGGTTTGAACAAAGGATAATGGAGCAACATATCATTAAAGTAGGATCCAGATCCGGATCAGAGCCAAACAATAGAATCTTAGAATTATGGAAACTGTTGGTGGCTGCTGATTTTCCCATTTTCTGTCTGTCTATTTTTCCCGTTTTTGTCTATCTTTCCTATTTCTACATGTACTTATAATTGGTGAAACCCAAATGAGTTATATTGTAAAAAAAATTGTAATATTAAAATGTCTGTCAAAATGATGACTCCATTTAGTATCATTCTGCTGTGGACCAATGAAATAAACCATATCAAGGTGGAAATAGGCTCAAGGAAGTTCCCTTTAACATTTAATTGAACAATATTATTGTTAACCTTTAACTAAAATTGACTTTACATTGACTTCTTTCTCTTTTTATTTCAGGGAGGTACCAAGATGAAGTTACAGTTACCATGGTAATGATGATTGATTTTTATTGGAATTTTTTCAACACAATGTTCGGCAACATTGTATGCCTTGAATATAGTCACCATGGCAACGTTGTATGCCTTAAATATAGTCACCATGGTAGTTTATAACTAGGGGTGAGACGACAACCCGATGAGTCGAGGACTCGCGGGTTTGGGGCTTCGAGTCGAGTCGAATCGAGTCGAAGTTGATGAATCGAATCATTTTCGAGTTGAGAAAAAAATTCGAAAAAATAAAAAAATTCAGAAAAATACTGTCAATATGCATGTTTTTACTCGATATTGCGTTGAATATATAAGTTTCAATGACTTGGATATGCTTGTATTAAATTATTATATTGTATGTACACATAAATGAAAGAATATATGTAATAAAATCAGAATAAACTTACGACGAATTGTGTTTGTTTATATTTCCGGCTTTCCACCATTGACGCATTAAAAATACGAACGGTCAAAAGCGATGTTGTTCGCACTTTATCTGACTCGAAACGGATTCGAAACTCGAATCGTCATTTTCTGACTCGAATCGGATTCGACTCGAATCAGATTTTTTCGACTAGTCTCACCCCTATTTATAACCATTGGAACAGTATCCCTGCAGAGCAATTCAAATGTATTCAATATGAAGTTGTATAATTCATTATAACCAAAACAACTGGATGTATGTTGCCATACCAACCATATTGCAGTAACTTAGATGTAGCACTAACATTACTGGACAAAACTGGATATTTAAACTTAGAGTTCCATTCAACAATTTGCAACATGTGTACTGTTTATACTCATTTCTGCTTTTTTAAATTTCATTAGCTTTTTATAGCACCAATGTTTATCGCTATGACAACTGGTCAGTTTTTGGGCCTGCTTGGTAAATTCAATTTAACCATTCTGGGTTTTTCCTATCACATTTACAGTTTCAATCTCCTAAAATTCCTCAAAAGCAAATGATTATATCTTATTTTGTTGCTAATGGGTGTCATTTAGTGATGAACTACTCAAGGGTGCAATATTGTCCACTCTGTGTTCTTGTTAATTATAAAGCCTGTAGATTTACATTGTATATTTTGTACAGTGATGTATGAGTTGATTCTTCACATTATAACCTAAGTGTATCATAACTAATGTATCATAACTGGTATCTGCTTGTCTTCCCCATGCTACTTGAAGGCTGACCGAACTCACCTAAGGCTCCAAAGGACATGAAATGCATATGTGTACATAATTGTAGTAAATGTATGTATTATTTTAAAGCATTGTAGAAGGTGTATGTGTACAATCATGGACTTTTTTGTCCATAACACAATGCATAATATTAGCATATCTTAAAAGTTTTAGTCTTCTGTAGCAGACATGCTCTTTTGAGAAACATAGGGGACATACTCTAAGGAAGGGATGTGTCTCCTTTTCATTACAAAATAGTAAATTCATAATGATTGTTTTATGACTTGCTTTGTATTTTAGCATCTAGTCTTTCATTGACTATACTCTGTGATGTAGACATGTATTTACAATTACATTTAGTGAGTTATATAACAGACATATCAATAATATCAATAGATAAATGATTCAACAATTCAGTCTCTTTTATTGCTGGTAGGAAATAGAGAGAGAAAGGGTTAAGATGAATAAGCATTATTTGGTCTTCAATCAACAATGAATACAGGCCCTGCTGATTTTACAACAGCTTTAACAAAACAGTTTTATTTTATCTTTAATACCAAATTGTGATCAGTAAGATGTCTGATTCTTAGTCATGTTGCTGTTAATTTAAAGCCTGTATAAAATAGGTTTCTTTGTCTGCCAATATTGAAAACTCAATGCAGATTTCTCAATCTTACAATTATGCAAATATATCCTCAACAGTCTCAATAGATTGCATAGTAACATTAACATAGAAGTAAAAAGTCACATTTGGGCTCCATGTAAAAACTGACATAAAAAGTCACATTTTGACTCAATGTGAACACTGACATCAAAAGTCACATTTGGACTCCATGTGAACACTGACATCAAAAGTCACATCTGGACTCCATGTGAACACTGACAACAAAAGTCACATTTTGACTCCATGTGAACACTGACATCAAAAGTCACATTTGGACTCCATGTGAACACTGACATCAAAAGTCACATTTTCAGGACCAATGATGTCATATTTATACAGCTGGAGCAGGTCACATGGGCTCCAGTGTGACATCACACTGACCGTGTGCAGTTAAGATTTAACACAGATACCATGAAGAGCAAGACAAACTGTTTTCACATTTCTGATATAAGGACAATGTTATCAAATACATTCATTGTGGAATTGTTTTATTTTAGTCATATTTTAAATTGCCTTTTAGGAGTTAGTACAATGTATTTCAAGTCAGAGCCAGCTTTCAACTCAAGGTGGGAGACAAAATGTAAATTGCTTTAATACCTCAGAATATTATGGACTCACTGTTAAACTCTTCTAATTGGTACATGTGCATCTTTATATTTATTAAGAGTTATCATTATTTATTGCTTTGTATAACAATGTATATATTGGAACAAATATAGATTGAATGTACACATGTATGTATATTGTTTATTTGTTGCTTAATTGTGAAGAGTTGTTGTTAGTTGTTTCTTGAAGAGAGAATCAGATCTAGCGAGCTGGCCAACAAAAATTATTTCTATTTTAGAATATTTCTGGCTCATTTCATTCCTTGTCATGTCTGTTTTCTTAAAATCCCCAAAGTGCACACTTTATTTCAAGAAAACAAAAGGTTTTACAGTAATGTATTATTTTCTATATTATTTGGGAGAATTTAAACATTTTTCCCTCATTTTTTCACTTTGAATCCATGATAACTTCGTCAATTTATAACATATCATAATCTTTTGGGAGATATTGTATTTGAGATTGTAATGAATAGATTGGTAGGTCAACTGTACATGTTGTTGTAATTTTGTCACCTCCATAGATCTGACTCTGCCTTTAAAGTTGACCAGTGTAATTTGAAGTACTCCATATACTGAATATTTTATACCAATTATACTATTACTTCCCAGGAAATAACAACATGAATACAATAGACTAGGTGCGAGTAGAAATAATCTTGATTTACGTCATAAAAAATTAAAGATTCAGTCAAACTGATGTCATATTTGGAATCTACATGTAAAATTACATCTAGAAATGTGGTTTTGAAAAGAGTTTATCAACTTTAATAAAAATTTAGGTCGGGGAGATTCCCCATAGACCCCATGTTGTAAAAACACAAAAAGTGAAATATCTTTTCTTGTGTTGGGCAGATAACATTTTTCTTTACTTGGCATATTTAAATTTCAGATCAGATTCGTAAGGGTAACATGAAAAGTGAACCACTAAAACTGATGAATATTCAAGTTTAAGGGAACTTTGTAATACCCTGCCATGTTATTTCCCCCGAATCAGGCACCTGGTGGCGAAACTGGTAACTACCTACTTGCATCTGAGTAATTGATATTGAAAACCTATTGAAAAACCACATTCACCCATTTATCCCCTGTACTGGAATCTTATTCACTTGGTTTTCTTCTATTTAGTTACTTTCAAACAATCCATTTTGATAAAATACTTATTTCCTGATTGGGAATTAATATGGGTTTTATATGTCAGGCAATATATTGGTGCTTACCTCATCATAAATGACCTCTATTTGTTCTATAGTTACTGTAATATTCATATACAATATCACGCCAAAGTAAAATTGGTATTTTTACATTCAACAGACTATGGCTTTTAAATCAACCATGAGATATGGTGCCACATCCAATGGTAAATGGATTTTTATGTCCCCACCACATAGTGTGGGGCCATATTGTCGGCCTAGGCGCGTCTGACTGTCTGTCAGCCATTTTGAATGTCTTAAGAAAAGTTAGCGCACGATAATACTTTGTATCATATTGAATGGTGTTTTTGAGTTTTCATACTTTAACAATTTAGTAGCTTTATAAATAATTTCAGATGTACTTTGTTGTAAAAGCCTACTTTATTGTTAACAGTAGTTATATGTGATAAATTTGTAAAAAGAAATCAGCAAAAACTCATAAGGACTTTTTTATTGTCGGCCATTTTGGAGTTTTCGGTCCTAAAATCTTGTCTGTGAAGTCTTGTCTGCGCGTTTTCAGGTGAACCGTTCGGTGGATCAATTTCAAATTTTCAGGGATGATTCTTAGTATAAAAATCTAGATCTCATTAGTTTTTTGGCATTCTGGGTAAATGTCAAGGCAGCCATTTTGGATTTTCCGTCCTAAAATCTTGTCTGTAAAGTCTTGTCTACACGTTTTCAGGTGAACCGTTTGGTGGATCAATTTCAAATTTTCAGGGATGATTCTTAGTATAAAAATCTAGATCTCATTAGTTTTTTGGCATTCTGGGTAAATGTCAAGGCAGCCATTTTGGATTTTCCGTCCTAAAATCTTGTCTGTAAAGTCTTGTCTATGCGTTTTCAGGTGAACCGTTTGGTGGATCAATTTCAAATTTTCAGGGATGATTCTTAGTATAAAAATCTAGATCTCATTAGTTTTTTGGCATTCTGGGTAAATGTCAAGGCAGCCATTTTGGATTTTCCGTCCTAAAATCTTGTCTGTAAAGTCTTGTCTACGCGTTTTCAGGTGAACTGTTTGGTGGATCAATTTCAAATTTTCAGGGATGATTCTTAGTATAAAAATCTAGATCTCATTAGTTTTTTGCCATTCTGGGTAAATGTCAAGGCAGCCATTTTGGATTTTCCGTCCTAAAATCTTGTCTGTAAAGTCTTGTCTACTCGTTTTCAGGTGAACTGTTTGGTAGATCAATTTCAAATTTTCAGGAATGATTCTTAGTATGAAAATCTAGAACTGATTAGTTTTTTTGCATTCTGTGTAAATGTCAAGGCAGCCATTTTGGATTTTCCGTCTTAAAATCTTGCCTGTAAAGTCTTGTCTACTCGTTTTCAGGTGAACTGTTTGGTAGATCAATTTCAAATTTTCAGGGATGATTCTTTGTATGAAAATCTACCTCTGATTAGTTTTTTTGCATCCTGCGTAAATGTTAAGGCAGCCATTTTGGATTTTCCATCCTGAAATCTTGTCTGTAAAGTCTTGTTTACATCTAGAACTAGAACTGACTAAATTTTTGGCGTTCTGGGTAAATTTTAAGGTGGCCACTTTGGATTTTCCGTCCTCAAATTGTGTTGGTAAAGTCTTGTCTACTCATTTTCAGGATAACCATTTGATGGGATCACCACTTGGTGGGGACATTTTGTACACATTTGTGTCCTTGTTGTTACTTTGCCCAAAGGAGGCTGACATTAACAATGGCTGATCAGAGATTTTGGAAACTATGAAATGAAAAGAACATCCAAAGATTAACTCATGATATGTCTCATATCTCACTATGCTCGCTCATGCAGATACCATATCCATTCTTGGATAAAAATCATATCACTTATAAATCATGGAATATCCCATATAAATATTATCATTGTATCATTTATACTTATTGTGACCTTAATTTACTAAATTTCAATGACCTTTAATCATATAAACCTCTAGTAGTAATGGCTAACTATTAACTATTCATGGATACATGTAATTTGGTAAATAATGTACAGTATGTTCATCTTATAACAATATGTTTTCTTTCAAATGAAATCTCTGTAATAATAAAGATATCAATCTAACTCTCTGATTAAGACCTCACCTCTTTTTCAAAATGTTAGGCTTTTTCTAGAAAGAGGATCTTGTTTCTCTCAATATAAATATAACAAAAGTTTCTTCCACATCATATTAACAACTTCTGAAAAGTGTATTGAAATGTGATAAAGTTAAAAACTGCATATCCCATGTTATATTCCAAAAGAGAACTCATGCTATCCATTGTTTTCAGCATAATTTTGGTCATCCAAAATTGAAAACTAGACTTTCAATCCTATTCTACTTTTGAGGATGCTTTACACCCCTTGTTGGATAATCTTTTCATGCAATCAGAAAATCAGAAAAAATAAAATCCTCTTTTGTGTAAATAGGTTCCCAATTTGGAAAAAAAATTTGACATGGGCTCTCTATTCATAATTTTGGGAATTGTTCGAGTGATATTCTTATTCTTGAGAATTTACTGGAAATATAACATATTGTGTTGATGAGAAATGTTATGTTTAATTGAGAAAGTAATCACAGTAAAAGATATGTCTGTCTAAAATCACTTGCCATACCATACCAGGTCCTTTGACTATACTTGTATACTATACAAATAATTTAATTTACCCATTGCAATGTTGTTTTTTTTGTTTTCAGTCAAGTTATTTTAAATGCAAATCCCATAGGGCATAGTGAAATTTAAATGCCATGGCATATTTTGATGGAAATTAATATATAAATACAAAGAGCAAAGCAATTGGTGAATTAAATTATCTTATTGTTTAATCAATTATAGTCATAGTGTAATTCTGTAATTTTATCAAATTTTCTTGAGTGGTCCCTCCTTATTAAGTGCCAAAGTAGCCTAAATTTGAATAAATAATATAAACTGGGAGCCAAAATAGTTTATACCCACATATCCACCCTTGACTTTCATAATATGTTGATCCACATTTACTTAGTTTGCACAAAGCTATCTCCTGAGAGATGGCTATGTGCTACCCTTTGCATTCGTTTGACTTCACTTATTAAAAGAGAGCTTCGTCTTCAGTAGTTTAACTAGACTCTGCGCGCAGGGTAGCTATGTGCAAATATAGTAAATCCACATTATCCCTAATCTTTAAAGCAAATTATGAATTTTTAAATAATCTGTATGCATATTACCAGATAGCATGGAAAATGAACAAAGTCAGTTGACTATTTTGGATACTTTGTTCATTATATCTTTGCTACTGTACTCTAGATTATAACAAATGTTATATTTTTTCTTTTATGTTTCTTAAAAATATTATTTTTCTCTTGGAAATTAGATTTTTCAACAAAACGTTTAGTCCATGTGCTTACTTTGAATACATGTAGCTGTGCCACTATATTTTATTGATGTTGTGTCGTGGTCTTGAAGAGGTATATTTCATGTGACATAACTTTCAAAAAGTTTATAATTCCCGCTACATGCATCAGAGACATCTTTATAAAACTTATCATAATTGGCTGTTACACTTACCAAACGTACAGATTATGTTTATTTATAGCCAGACATCTTTAGACATATCGCTTCATAAATATAGCTCAATCATCATTATGTAACATATGATAATTTCCAAGATTCGGTTTACAACATAAGTAAAAATTATTTGCATCTATATTCAATCGAAGCAAGTTTAAAAAAACGATTAAAACAATCTAAGGCAAAAAATTGAGGGAGTAAGTCTAATAAATCTACTTACCAAGACGATTGGACGATTGAATGTTTTGGAAAGCACCGGATTTACGATTAGCCTTAAGGTTTGCACAAATGCAGCCGCAATATGATAATGATATAAATTTCATATGATTGGCGTCAACCAGCAGGTAAGGAAGGACGTGTACAGTTGTACACCTACTCTTCAACACGATGATCTCCTCCAAAGTTACATGAAAAGGAAATAATTTTTAAGAGTAAAATTTCTTCAATTTGAGAATGAGGGATCTGTCATTTTGTAATACCCTCATTAGCTTGGATCAAAAATGAATACAAATTTTTCTATTTTCAGGTGGATCTTAGTTCCGTGCTTCAAAGATGACATCGGAATCTGATAAAGTCACTGACCCGACTGTTGAATTCAAAAATGAAGATGGGATAGTCGAACCAAAGGTGGATATAAAAACTTCTGGTACGAAAAACCGATTCAGTGGAACTGTATTGAACATGGATACTTCAGTCGCATCACCATCAATCTTTCCAATTTTGTTTGAGCGAGCCTCAAATGCATGGTGGAATCCATCATTTGATAGCCCTGTCTTAGAAGCTCAACACCAGAAGAATGCATTCCCTCAAACACAGCGGAGATTCCAATATGCATTATTCTACATCATTCTCGCCTGTGCAGCTTGGAGCATCTTCTTTGCAGCGATGGGCAAGGAATGCTGGGTGGAATATGTGGCTGGAGGAGTCGCCTTGCTCGTGTTCACCGTGGTCATTCTAGTATTCACATACACTAAATACTATGAAAGATTCTATCTGCCCACGTCAATACTCATCTCTGTAGTCATATGTGGACTTGCGCTCTCAAATTTCCACCGCAGCAAGCAAAATTTGTCATCCATGTCAACCGTAGGGAGTTTTTCTGGCTCTATTCAAATCCTTCTGATGATGTACACAGTGTTTCCAATGCCTCTCTACCTGTGTCTTATCATTGGAGGCTCTTACTCAGTGGTCTATGAAATCCTAGCATGGTATACACACCAAAATGTACCAATTCAGTTCACCATTGGGAAGGCTTTACTGCACGTATGCATTCACCTTATTGGCACTCATATATTCATTAACTCGCAGGTTAGGAAACGGAGCACATTTTGGAAAGTTGGTCAGAGTATTATGGCCCGTCGAGATCTTGAGATCGAAAAGCAGCTTAAAGAAAAAATGATTCATTCTCTTATGCCCGAGGTGGTTGCTGATGAAGTGATGAAGTCGCGTGTTGGTGAGGGGGACGAGCAACAGGAAATGGATGAGTACATAAGCACAGGGAGGAAACGTAGCAGTAGTCTCAAGAAACAAAAGGGTCAAGAAATATTCCGAAACTTTTATATGTCAAAAATGGATGACGTCAGTATTCTGTTTGCTGATATTGTTGGATTCACGAAAATGAGCTCCAATAAGACTGCAGCACATCTAGTCGCACTTTTGAATGATCTTTTTGGACGATTTGATGTACTGTGTACTAAGAGTGGTTGCGAGAAAATCAGCACACTTGGTGATTGTTACTATTGTGTGTCTGGCTGCCCTGAACCTAAAGCTGATCATGCCAAATGCTGCGTCGAAATGGGCATTGGAATGATTAAAGCAATCCAACAATTTGATGAAGATAATAATGAAGAAGTGAATATGAGAGTAGGTGTTCACACTGGCACAGTACTGTGTGGACTTGTCGGCACACGCAGATTTAAGTTTGATGTATGGTCCAACGATGTAACAATGGCAAATCTTATGGAGTCATCTGGCAAACCAGGACGAGTGCACATATCCGAGTGTACATATGCATTCTGCAAGGACATCTATGAGGTGGAAGAAGGAGAACCCATTTTAGGTAGGTGCATCATCATTCTAGAAAACTAACACAGTGATTTCCCCAGAATTGAAGCAAGTGGATGCTCCCCAATTAAGATTTTGAAAAAAGGCCTACTTTTACTTTGTACTTTTGAAAATTGGAAAATTCATGAAAAATTGGATTGTTGCACTTTTGAAAACGAGAAAATTCATAAAAAATTAGATTGCTTTGATCAATGTTTGTCAGTAATGTGCAAATGATATTTTTGCATACACTTAATTGAGGAAAATTCTGGGGAACACGAACTCATCCATTGGAATAATGAACTACCAATATCGTATCAGTAATACTCTATATTGTGCAAATCTGTGTGAATTTTATTTTATTTGCTTCGCGGTCATATCTAAACCATCCAATCTCTACTAAATCTCAAAAAACTTATCCTCATCCTCTCATCATCTTTGAGAATTCCTTTGATCGAAGACAAAGATATTTCTGATATACATGTGCCTTTACTCCTTATTATGATCATCTTATATTAATCATAAATACAGGGTGATCACTAAGTTCTGGGAATTTATCTGTCATTTCATTATTTTTCAACCAATCTACTTGAAATTTTCAAGGTAAATGGAGAATATAGTTTTGGGTTGGATAAAACAGTTTCATTGTCATATGATGTCACAATGGATAATTATTGTTACTATAGCAACATGACAAATGGCGTAGCGGGTCAAGAAAAACTTGAATTCATTTTTATTTTACTTGATCCAAAAGTATGGTTAATTAATACCTATTTGGTAGAGAAATTTCTGTGATTTTTTATGTTTTCAAATATTTCTAAGTTTAGTTTTTAAAGTAACATCTGTATTGTGATATAAGAGTCCACTTTGCTCAATTTTCTTATCATTGGTCAGACTCTCAAATTCACAATCATGACTCAAAATAGCGGGGAGTTATCTTCCATTGTGACTATTTTTCTTCCCATTCCTCAAATTGCCCATACTAGTCTTGAAGAATTAAGGTTCACACAAGTTGTTCATGCCCCATATTCACCATGTAATGTTCACCAGATGAACCACCATTAGGTTCACTAAATTTGACTGTTGAAGCTTCATATAGAGATCATCATAAGTTTGGTTCCAATGAGGGACTGATCTCAACAGCTTGAGCAAATTTTAAAGGGATACCAAGGGGAGGACTGGAAAGCAACTTTATGGACTACAGTAGGTTTGACAACAATACATAGGCATTCAGGCCTATGGAAATCATTATAAATGAAATGATCCTACCAGCAATGAAGAATACTTCTGAATAAATGACTTCAAGAGTACTGTTCTGCCTCTAGTACAATAAGTTTGAACCAACGATCTAGGCAAGATGAATATGTTTTAGCAGGATATTTTTCAAATTAACGTCAGTCAAAATTTGCTGACCCGCTGACCACTTTTACTTTTTTTATAATTGCAATAAAATAAATTGTAAAAGTAATATGTCCATGAAACATTGTCTGTCAATTCAGAATTATACAATGTACATTTGCTGGAAGTTTCAACTGAATTGGTTGAAAAATATTGAAATGACAGACCAATTCCCAGAACTTAGTGATCACCCTGTACATGTACATGTATTGTGCTCTGGCCTGTTGTTTTGGCTCAAAGTTTTGCACAGAAAAACCTAATACATCCCATCAGACAGATCGCCTAAAATTGTATTTATATGATGTGAGACTCGACATTCACCAGGAAAGTAGAAACATTTTGTCAGCCATGATGCAAATTAATTTTTTACTGCTTAACTTATGATCGGACATAAATATGATGTGTACTTCAATGTAATATTTATAAAGTAACATCATACTTATGTCCGATCATAAGTTCGAATGATAGGTGTATTGCAAAAATTAATTGTATGACATGTATGAGACCAATGTAATGCTACCAGGGAAAATCTGACCTGCAGGCCTTACATTTTATACATGTTTTTTCTGTTTTAAAAAAGTCTATATGTGTTGTATATATCTTAGTTTTTCAAAGAAATCAACAAATATTTCATCACTGCTTTATCTTAACATCGTAATTTCGATCACTTTTGAACGAGTTACCTTGAAATATCAAGACGTCATGCTATTCTCATGCTTATAGAACTTAATGTTACTGTCCTTGACCATTTATTAAGCAGTAAAAATTAATTTGCTTCATGGGTGACAAAATGTTTCTACTTTCCTGGTGAATGTCGAGTCTCACATCATATGAATGTACTTTTTGGCGATCCGTCTGCATGGGGTGTTATACAGCATTGTAAAGAAAACCCTAATAAAGCATTTAGGTAGGATTGTATATGGAATTGCATTCATTCATTTGATACATTACAATCTAGGCACCACAATAGACATCTCAGATGAGGAATGTATCCAGACTCAGAACAGCTAAATAGAAATTCTGGGATTGGTCTCTAATCATTATCTCATACAGACACACAAGTGCAATTATTATGTTTTCCATTTTCTCATATTAATGTTTTGTACTTCTCAATACATACAATATAAAATCATGGTAACCCTTTCTGAACATGTCCTCTCATTTCCATACAAGCAGGGAGAGTTGTGAAATGGTCTGGCTAGAATGGATCAATATCCAATTAGCCCTATCATGTCATTCATCTTTATACCATATCTCTCTACAATGAATGGTTATTACTCTAATTCTCTATTATGTTTCTCATGTTTGTGATCATTGCCTTGTTTGCTTGATGTATGTACTATTTTAGAATGAATAAAAAATAATGCTTGGATTATTAGTTAGTCACATGACATATTGTGAAATAGAGACTTGTTAGATGGTCACATGTCATATTGTGAAATAGAGGGATGGTCAAATATCATATTGTGAATTAGAGACTTATTAGATGGTCACATGTCATATTGTGAAATAGAGAGTTATTAGATGGTCACATGCCATATTGTGAAATAGAGACTTGTTAGATGGTCACATGTCATATTGTGAAATAGAGGGATGGTCACATGACATATTGTGAAATAGAGACTTGTTAGATGGTCACATGTCATATTGTGAAATAGAGGGATGGTCAAATATCATATTGTGAATTAGAGACTTATTAGATGGTCACATGTCATATTGTGAAATAGAGAGTTATTAGATGGTCACATGCCATATTGTGAAATAGAGACTTGTTAGATGGTCACATGTCATATTGTGAAATAGAGGGATGGTCAAATATCATATTGTGAATTAGAGACTTATTAGATGGTCACATGTCATATTGTGAAATAGAGGGATGGTCAAATATCATAATGTGAAATAGAGAGTTATTAGATGGTCACATGCCATATTGTGAAATAGAGACTTGTTAGATGGTCACATGTCATATTGTGAAATAGAGGGATGGTCAAATATCATATTGTGAATTAGAGACTTATTAGATGGTCACATGTCATATTGTGAAATAGCGGGATGGTCAAATATCAAAATGTGAAATAGAGAGTTATTAGATGGTCACATGCCATATTGTGAAATAGAGACTTATTAGATGGTCACATGTCATATTGTGAAATAGAGGGATGGTCAAATATCATAATGTGAAATAGAGAGTTATTAGACGGTCACATGCCATATTATGAAATAGAGGTATGGTCAAATATCATAATGTGAAATAGAGAGTTATTAGATGGTCAAATGCCATATTGTGAAATAGAGCGTTATTAGATGGTCACAAGTCATATTGTGAAATAGTGTAGATGGTCACAAATAGGTCACATATCATAGATATAGTGCATTTTCAACTTTAAGGTATAAGCCTTGGACATAAATGTTTGTTTTTCATGCCCTTTTACAATATGGTAAACATTTGTGAAAAACTAAGAAAATTAGAACATAGAAGTGCCTTAGTATTTGTCTCATCACTAGCAGTCGCATATAAATGATACTTTGATTGCCTTAAATCACAAAATTTGCAGATATTGTCCTGACCTATCAAAACTTACATTCATCTCCAGAATATTAAAAGTTACATGTTCATGTAAGTTTATTGATGGGTGTTCTAGATTCTAAATATAACAAGCTCAAGGTAATTTTGACTGAGTTGTTGTTTCAAGTGTGAAACATATCTGTCTTGGAAAAGTAAGTTATTGCTGATTCTTGGGAGAGCACTTCCCTTTCTAATATTTAGATTGCACTTTCCTCGAAGAAGTCTTAGCCCTATTATGGATTGATCTCCCCAGGATTTTTTCCCAGGTGTGTGCGAAATTCTCATTTTCATAATTCAGACAAAAATTGGTCAAACTATGCCAATTTTTCATGATTTTCAAGTGGGTGCAAGTAGATTTTCAGGTGGGTGCGAGCCTATTTTCAAAATCTCAGGGGAGATGCGCCCACTTGCTTTAATGCTGGGGAGATCACTGCCTAAATATGTGACGGATTACAATGGTACATCTAACCATCATACACTTTTACAGAGCAGACTAAAGTGTTGTGCCCAGGGTATTGATGTTCTTGTATTGAAACTAGTTGTAGTAGTCACGTTACATTTTGTCTCTTTTCCTCAATGAAGGGATTGCCATGGGAATCCATATTGGGCAGGCTAATTAAAGTGTTGCATTATCTAGAACATTCATGACTGACTGTTGCCCATCTTGATCCATCAGGTATTCCATGACTGAAGAATACTGGTTTAACAGTATGACTACTATCCTGAAATTCCAGTATGAGTATTGCCTTAAGATTTCCAGTTCCAGACTCTCAAAGTCCAAGTCAGACTTTTATACATGGTATTAGAAATGTGGAATAGTTGTGCAATGAACACTTGTCTCTTTGAAGGACTGAATGTGACCTTCAATTAGTGGAGAGAGAACAACTTCCTGACCTTACTATGTTCAAGGTTTCTTACTTTAACACTGAAACATTTGTTCAAGGTTTCTTACCTTAACACTGAAACATTTGCCAGAATAATTTGTAATTCTAAAAATATTCCCATGGGGTCATTATTTTGTGGATAGTTGTTGCCAGTATTTATACCATTATTTGCTGAACGGTTATGTTCAGGAAATCATTTCTATTTAACCTTTGGGAGAGTCTAGGCTCATGTTTGCCAAGTTTAATAATCTGAACAATGAACTCCACAGCTTTTTCTCCATACACCAGAAGCTGAGGATGTCACTGTTGTATATGGTGGTCCTAATGGACACTGACAAATCAAGAGAAAACATGAAATGAGCTCAGAAATACATTCTAAGTACATGTTTGAAATTATTCCAGTTATCTTTTCATTGTAAATTAACTTTTATATGCGAGACAATAACTATTTTTATTTGATAATTTCCTAATTTTTATTTGATAATTTTGCAAACAAAATATCAAATTGTTTTTATGTTACCACCAAAAGTGGTGACATATTGTTATAGTTTTCATTTTTGTGGATGGTGGTCGGCAGTCAGCACCTAGCAAATGGCAGGTGGTGATATTTTGCTTGTTAATGCCTTGTTTTAAGACTGAAATATGAAGCAAATAGAAAAAACTACATGGTTATCAATCATGGTAATGGTATCCCTCATTTTTGTTACCACTAAGAAGCGGTCAGTAAATTGTAACAATTGTTGCACTTTTGTTACCATTTGCAGGTGGTAGTATTTTGTTAATGCCTTGTAATGCTTTATCATCATATTAAATGTTAGATAAAAATATTGCTTTCACCAAATGAATCACTCTCACTAATTCTATATAAACACTATAAATGTCAAATCTAGATATATATAGACTGATTAAGACTCAACTAAACGCAACTGAAGTAGTGTCCTTTGTGTAGGTATAGCTACCAGAGTTTAAATAGGGAGGTTAAGTTACATGTATGTAAGAGAACATGTATGCGAGCATGTAATATTTTGACCCTAGGAGATGACTGTCCCCCTATCATTTCATTTATTCTGGGACCTAATTACAATTATTTCCATATACCTTTATACTCAATCGGCCAAGTAAATGAGAGACCTAATCCACAGAGGACCATAATTCTAACATAAGTAATTCTCAAGATATATCCAAGGTATATAAGGTATTATATGAGCAATAATTATAGGACATACCTGATTGTCTAAGGAAAGAATCTTATGTTATACAGCTTCTTTAAGATATACGTTTTTTTTAAATGTGTACATGTCAAACATTCAGTACTGTATAACACATTAAATCTGCGCATTAAATTTTTGCGTTTTTCATTTACATCATTAATTTGCGTCATTTTAATTTTGCGTTTTGTGCCCATCGCGAATTATGCATGTATCAATTTAAATGAGATTCCCCCGGTGATTGTTTGACCACATATTTGACTCGGCCAATAAACAGATAAAGAATTAATTCTATGAATAGCGCTTTGTTTATAATAAGGTTAATCGCCGCGAGTAAGCTTACGTGACGTCATTGACTGATTTGAGAACTGACACGCTAAGCTCAAACTGCCAAACAAACTATAATTACCCTGAATACCGACGATTACCTTTGTTTTTTTGTGTTTTACTGATCCAATATATCCCATAAGTTTCTTCAATACAAGTATGCAATCAAACGGAAGGTGAATGTTGGTGTATTTAAAAGTTATAATTTTATTCAGTCTAGAAACGGTCAAGAAATGGCGACGACTCCAGGGGAAAAGCTACAACGTCGCCAATAATTTTCTGCTCAAAAAACTTAACCGGGACTTGTTATATAAAAATATGTTAGAATCGATTAATCGATAATTGATCAATTAATATTTTTCGATAATCGATTAAGAAATGTACCACGGGTGCACACAACTAGTTCTCATGGATACTTGGGAATCCTGCATGACTGATACTTGGATTCTAATTGACTTCAGAATTAATAGTACGCCGATCAAATTACAAATCTATGCAGGAAATCACTGATGATTTATCGTAAGTTTGATCTGGACGTTTGACTTGTTTTTACATGTTTTAAACAATATCAACAACAATAGTTTTTTTTATGGTATGATGTTTCATTTTACAATATGAAGCAATAAACACGATGATTATAAACATATTTGTTTTATTTCCTGGTTTGCAAACATCAATACATTCAAGGTTGACTGTTTACAAAAATAACCCTATGGTAAACTTTGGAAATGGCGCCATCACATTTAACAATTTTCATTTTATGTCTTAGTAGCCTACATATTTATTTCGCTACACGATGAATTTGCGAATACATACCCTCGCGAATTTACGCAAATTCATCATGCACGCGAATACATTGTGTTATACAGTATATGGGTGCTTATTAGAATGGCCTGAAGGATGTATTTTCAATTTTCTAAATGCCCGGCACTAATTACAGAGAATATGGTACATATAATATTCAGGATGAGCTGCTGGGTCATTCATATATTCTCAGGTCTCAGATGTTAACTGCATAAAACCTGACCTTTAAAGTGCCATCTGTTGATTTACTCAAATGAATATTCTCAGAATTATTAAATTGATAAGGAATAGTGATATACAATATAATTGCTCAGAAAAAAACATTTTTTCTTGAATTGTTAAAGCAGTTTAATTTGTGCATCACCAAGAAAATTATTAGCTAATATGTCATCGTTTCAATGTCCTATGTTAAATGAAGGCATTTTATTATGCTTTGGACACAAGATGTTAGACAGTAAAAAAGTACATGTATTCTGCGCTTATTGCTAGTTTGACAGCAGAAACATGTGATGGATATCAGAATGACTTATTGAAGGCAATAATAATACCCTTGTAAATGTAAAAATAATATGCATGTGGCCAAAATTAGTAGCCAAGTGACACAATAATTATATATCACTCAAAAATATATTGGCACTTTAATTTACAAGCAAATTTAGAAGGGGGATTTTAGAAAATTCACTGAACATTGGTTGAAGATAAACCCTCTTACATTTCAAGTTATGCAGGCAATTTCTCTAGATCATTTTTTTTCAACCTTTACTCGCTTCAAGTTAGAAAATTAAAAGTGTTTTCTGTTCTGTTTTGCAGTAGCAAGACATAGTTAGTATGTCAGATATTTTCAGGCAGTTTATAGTTATTATTAATGATTATAGGAAAGTACTTGTTTCATTCTAAAGTATAGGGTTGAACCTACCCTTTTGTTTGTCATGCCTAATGCTTAATTGTTTTGAAGAAGATTGAGAACTGGGACAGCCTTTCCAGCACCCCCTTATTTGAATCCCTTTCCTTTCGAACTAGATGGCTGATCTGGAAATGACACATAAATTAAACAGAGACACGACACATAAAACTGCTATTCCATCAGCTCGGTTCAAAAGATATAAGCTAAAAAATCAGAAGTGTTGATCATTTCATTTGATCTGGCTCCCGGGAGTCCCGGGGCTAGCTCCCGCCGTCCCGGGGCTGGATTTTTAATCCCGGGTTTTTAATTTCCCTTTGAAATGAAAATAAAACCTCAAAAATCTTTATGGGACAAATTACTGAAAGATTACTGAAAGAATCAAAGACATGTGGTTAAATTATGCAAGGTAAATATGTCTCTAGCCTTGCCCAAGTCGGTCTCTTTTACTTATCTTGATTTCTATTATGACGCCTTGTACCAAAGAGAAAGCCATGTGCTTTACCGACAGTTTGTTGATGTCCTGTAGCGTTAGCTCATTATTATGCACGGTCAAAAACAAGTACACTTTTCACCTGAATCTGAGCACGAATTCATCATGAAAATACAAATATTTTATCAGATAAATATCAATGAGAGTTTAGTGGATGCCGGGGCATCGATTGGATAACCAAAGGTGAGAAGATTTCAACAATAAACGTTGAAACGATCGCTGAACATGTAGGCTGATTCAATCACCGATCGACGACAACATGACCCGCTACATTGGACTCGGTCTTCGTGCATTTTCATCGCGAAATCCGTTTTAAATCAACATTGAATCGCATGATTTAATTTATATTAATGACTCTAACCTTCCAATGTACATTTAATTACATAATATATTGTAACTCTAACGAAACACTGGATCAGATCATTGAATTTCAAGTCATAGATGGGAAGTTTGTTTTGTTTAGGCAGCTCAACCTGATAACGTTTTGATTGGTCATTCAGCCTGAAGTCACACGTCGTGTCTACGCGATATCTGTCAATCAATAAGGTTTCGCGATACCCCTGATAGCGTAGGTATTATGGAAATCTCGAAACCATTGAATATTTCAGCATAATATTTGAACCAATCAAATACTGAACCAGAGGGGAGAAACCAGCGCAGATTGCCTGCGTAGCAATGACTCCCAGAGGGGGTCTGATAATTGAAGCATTGAATTGAACCGACCCGCGTAATGTAAAAAAATTATGAAAACAAATCAGGAGTTCACGTCACGAAAGAGTGGTTTATTTTGTTCAATGGTCGGGATATTTCAAGTAAGTATTGATACTATAGTCGCCAAAATAATGGTCTTTTGTTCTAGACACGCGTGGCAAGTTGTTTTAGCTCATTTTCGCCTCAGCAGTTTCATTTCCATTTGGCGAGGTGCGACAGACGAAATCGTAGACTGAAAAAACAAATAAAACATTTTCTACTTTAAAGGATGTATCTCATTATTATCTTTCTCTGGCAATTTTTCAATATCAAATCACTGAATAACTTGAATTTTGAATAACTACATACCTTTATTATCAATATTGTTATTCTTCTTACAATATTGTTATAATACTGTATTCGATAAAACAGTACATGTATGAGCATTGACTGGCTGAAATCTATGATTTATATTCCAGTAATAATAACAAAATGAATGCTGCAAGGATGTCGTATCATTTCTGTGTTATTTTACAACTAGGTCTTTAATAAAAGGCATATTAGTTTTTTATCTGCCATCATCTTTAACAAAAACATTTTAACATTTTAAGTCTCCATACTAGTACATACAGAATTCTATATTTTATGAAAAAGAATATCTGGGAACATCCTGTTTATTTCAAAAGTTCTTAAATAAGCATTTTCCTCTTCACAAAATTAACAATGTTCCTCCTGAACTGTCTGTAGTCGAAAGCCCTTCCTAAATTAATCAAGGATTCAAGTAACATAGAGCTGATAAACTCATTTTGGATGTTTTCTTTCATTGGCTTAATTATCCCATCGAACGAAGTTCGGAGGGATATAGGGAACGCCTCCGTCCGTCCGTATGTACGTCCGTCCGTACGTACGTCCGTCCGTCCGTACGTACGTCCGTCCGTCCGTACGTACGTCCGTCCGTCCGTCCGTCCGGGCAATAACTCAAATACCGTTGGCCCGATTTTATTCATATTTTGTACACATATACCCTATGGGGGTAGAAGTTCTGCTCGAAAGCCGATTTTCAAAATGGCCACTCATTTAAAAATGGCGGCCATTTTACTGCAGATTTTACAGTAATTTAGGTGCAATATGTAAAACTGTAATAGCAATATGTTTTAAATGTAAAAAAAATTATATAGGACATTAATAAAGCTAGAAATGTAGATATTAAAAAAGCACATGGCAGCCATCTTGAAAAATGGTGTCCTTTACTCGTTATTTTACGATTTTTGCTGTAACTCGAAAGTAGTGGAGCGATTTTGTTCATATTTGGTATGTGAATACTATAAGCATGGCACACTGTCTAATGACACTTTTGGTAGAAGGCGGCCATTTTGAAAAATGGCGGACATTTTGAAAAATGGCCGACATTTTAACTTATTTTACTAAAACTCGAAAAGTAGTGGAGCGATTTTGTTCATATTTGGTATGTTAATACGTATAAGCATGGCACACTGTCTAATGACACTTTTGGTAGAGGGCGGTAATTTTTCAAAATGGCCGCCATTTTAATGTATTTTACTATAACTTGAAAAGTAGTGGAGCGATTTTGTTCATATTTGGTATGTGAATACTGTAAGCATGGTACACTGTCTAATGACACTTTTTGGTAGAAGGTGGCCATTTTGAAAAATGGCGGACATTTTGAAAAATGGCTGCCATTTTAACTTATTTTACTATAACTCGAAAAGTAGTGGAGCGATTATGTTCATATTTGGTACGTGAACCCCTATAAGCATGGCACACTGTCTAATGAGACTTTTGGTAGAAGGCGGCCATTTTTCAAAATGGCCACCATTTTAACGTATTTTACTATAACTCGAAAAGTAGTAGAGCGATTTTGTTCATATTTGATATGTGAATATTATAAGCATGGCACACTGTCTAATGACACTTTTGGTAGAAGGTGCCCCTTTTGAAAAATGTTCGATGGGATTCGCTACGCTTTGGCGTTGCCGTTGTTCTGGTTTTTAAATTGGGTTACCAGAAAATTAAATATTCATATATTATTTTTATCAGATAAAGATTATGTGTTGGATTGAATGATTAACATGATGTTTAATTATTAAAATGCTCTAGGGTACAGAATACTATGTTGCCATGACAGCCATAGACCCGGACATTTTTAAGCTTTTATACTAACTTTATAGATAAATTACCTTATGCACATTGGAATTGACAATAATTCCTGAAAATTTCATGTTAATTCAAGAAACATAAAAAGGAGACCAGTTTTTTTTTTTTTTTTTTTTTTTTTTTTTATTAAGAAATATTTATTGCTTCATAAAAATATCATAATATAAATCCCTTCAGTCGCCCGAAGGCATTATAGAAGGGTACATTAATAGCACAAAATACAAAATTATGATTAGGTCAAGGGGTTCACTCTGCACTTGTGGTTGGCCATGGGGTGGAAATATTAAGTGTGGATAATATAAAATAAAGTATAGTATATATAGTATGTAGGGAGGGGAAAACGTTATAGGTTCATTTCAATGAATTCAGCGATTGAGGTTTGGAGATGTGAATTTAGATCAAGGGAAATATTGTCAGAGCCATGTTTCATTAAGTAAAGGAGATCATTCTGAGTTAAATGTTTATCTGATAGTCCAGTTATATTAATAATATCAGTTTTTAATTTTGTTATCTTTTCTTTAATAAGGGGACACTGAAAGAAGAAGTGTTTTTCTGTCTGGGGGGCTCCACATTTACAGTTTGGATTCTCAACATAAGTAAAGTTGTGAGCATAAAGTTGGGCTTTGAAAAGAAGATCAGCTCTAAATTGGTTAATCAAAATTTCATGAGATCTTTTTAGATTGAGTTTGGAGGTGCTAATAAAACTTTCTTGGTTTTTGAACAAAATCTTTTGGTGTTTTTTAAAGGATTGGAGAGTTTTCAAATTACGTAATCGTTTTGGTAGTCGTGACCAGTTTGATATTGCTGATGGAAGGAGACCAGTTGTATTAGTATTTATTGAACAGCCCTCGTATGGGGAGATTATTGCATGAATTCGAATAACATGCCTGAATAAGTACAGTTTGACAGAATCGATTATTCCTAAGTCTATCAATGTAACACGAATAAGAAATAAATTAACATTAACTATAGAAAGATTTATTTCAAGATTTCTATTGATTTCATATTCTACCACTTGTGTACGTTTCACTAGAATGAACCTTGCAAATGTGCATTTTGCCAATTTGAAAAAAATTATCAATTCATTTGCATACATCGCTTTTTTTAGTATAATTGATTGTGATATTTATTCAAGCTGTTGTTAATAGAGTTGTTCTAGTATTCTGGTCCTGATCAGCAAGCTGCTCAACTTTGAACAGTTTACCTATAATCTCATGTAGTAAAAATATGAGTCAATCAGACCTAAAAATAAACCAAAAAACGGACCAAAAACCAATAATATAGAAAGATACATTTGTGAATTCTGATACGAAACTTATATTTTAGACATTGGGATTTATGTGCAGTCCCGAGTGTGCAGTATAGTAAATCTCCTCAGGATTTTTTCTCAAGTGGGTGCAAAATTCTCATTTTCATAATTCAGACCAAAATTGGTCAGAATATGTATTTTTCCTTGATATTGCACTGTGGTCCTTTCCTAGTTTATTTTTATGTCACCACCAAAAAGTGGGGACAAAAGTAGATTTGACCTTTAATGACCCCCTCAAAGTTAAAAATGTCTTTTTTATCTTGCTTTATAGGTGGTGACATTTTGTCATGTTAATGCATTGTTAAAGTTTGGTTTGACCAATATTCTCTCAGCCTAATTATTTAAATGTATAAACAAGGCTTAATTATAAAAGGCCATGTCACCCACAAGGGTAACATAATGTTATGATCTTCAATTTTTTGTGACAGCATTCTCTGGTTGGCGGTTGGCATTTGGTATCTATAGCAAATGGCAGGTGATGACATTTTGCATGTCAATGCCTTGTTCTATATAATGTACTGTGATCCCTGAATTGCTCTATTTTACCTCACATGGGTGAGCCATTGTAAATCACCCACTTACTTGTTTAGGTTAAATTGCCTCGGACAATACCATAAAACTTACTGGGCACACTCTCCATTTCAATAACTTAAAATAATAAGCCATTTTTAGAAATAATTTTAAATATTGTTGCCAAAATAATTAAAGTTGTTTATGAAAGTTTGGCTTTCAAATGGATTTGTGAATAATTGGAATGCATAAGAATTTTCTATTTATAACCCCAATGAATGAAGTTAGGTAAGGATTTGGTAAGACCTGTCCATCTGTCATTCAGCCTATCCATGTATCCAGGAACCTATTGAAATTGAACACAAACTAATTTTTATTATACATTGATTAAAGGCCCAATGTAAAGTTGCACACTAGTTTAATCATCCAAATATTAATTTAATAGCATGAAGAATTGTTTGGGACATTTTTCGTAAAAACTATATGATCTCAACATCACATTGATTTGATTTGATTTTTATGCATAGATCAAGGATCAATGAATTACATGCTTATAAATTTAGGGTCCCACAATACATTATGAAACGATACGATACATATCTCGATACTCAGGTCACGATAAGAGCAAAGATATGATACATAATAGTGTGGTTGAACGGGGGGGGGGGGGGGGGGGGGGGGGTATCAAGTATCAAGCCTACCAGTTCTGTAAGCCAATAGTAGTCATGCATATTTTGCAATTTCTTTTGAAGTCTGGCTGTGCTTTCCCCTTTACTGAGGATTTTTCTTGACTGACAATCCGCTAATCATTCTGTTCGTATTTATACAACATTTTGGGTGCGTCATGTCCAGTGAGCAACCAAACAAAAAATATAAAAACAATCTCTCAAAAAGTCAAATATTCAGTAGATTTTGGCTAAATATGATGGATTTCGAGTATGTTAACAATATTTTTGGTGTATCAATATTTGACTCTTCGTATCGTTATACTCGTATCGTCACCAAACGAGCCGATGCATTGATATATTGATGAATCGCGAGACCCCTATTATAAATAGATGTGTGTGACAACTTGATTTTTAAATAAAAGTCAAAGTCACCTATTGTATTTTGATAATATTGGGTAAGGCAACAATATAAGCAAATATCGTTTCAACTCTACATAGGGCCTTTAAAGGCTAAAAACCCAGGACTCCATGATTTATGAAATGATTTATTGCATAGTTCCTGTAAACTGGATATTAAGCTTAACTAAGACTGGGAGCATACAAGAAAGAAATTCTATATGAGAAATATATGTGTTATTGTTTCAAAATATATATTAATAGATTTTTCAATGAAGAATGGTATAGAACTCAAATCGACCCTTAATATACAATGAATAGCCATTTGTTGTTTTATTCATAATGATGCAAGTACAAGACTTCCTAGTTGTTCAATAGACACTGCTATATGGTAAATGTAGTTACCATGGTTACTAAACTAGACAGTCTATCAGATAATTTCTACAGAATTTTCTGCAGTAAAAAATGATTTTCAATGAAATGAAGTAAACCAGCCTCATGTGTTTAATTAAAACTATATCCGTGGCAATATTATTTTCTTGGAAGCATACATACATATATAATACTTTGTATCGCCAAGTGGTATACCATATTCCCTCCTATATACGCACAATGCATCTCCCAAGAAGAAGCCTCGAATTAAATAATCCCCAGAGATTTTTGAATGATAAATATATGGCCAAGTATTAGTGTATTTAATTAATTTCCTCATTTAAAATGTTTGTTTTTGCTGGAAAAGATATATGTAGAAATATTTCTGGATCTGAAACTTCCATGGCACACTACGAGTGTCTAATGTTGACCGATATTGCAATGGTCAGAATTAACATTCATTATAGCTTTTAACTCATCACTTTAAGGCTATCATGAATGAGTTTATTATATAGTTTACATGTAATAATAAGTATATCTGTTGCAGCACAGAAATGGCTCGATCAATTGCAGGAAATGAATAAATCCTATTGGCGCCCAATTATTTGTTTTAGAATTTTTTTATTGTAACTCAAGTTAACCATTTCTGCATACACATTTCTTGATATACAGGTTGCCATAGGAGCCCTTGATTAAATCTATAAATCTATGAAAGATATATTCTCTGAAAGTTTATCTATGATATCAGTAACTAAAAATGCTTTAATTAGAAAGATACCAAGCCCTGATAACAGATCAAGTTTTCAAAGTCAGAAACACTTTGGCAAAGTCTTGTTAAGTCTTGTTAAGTCTTGCCCAAGTCGGTATTATATCTTTTAATTATCTTGATGTTCATTTAATATACTGCCTTGTGGCATCCCTTCCATCTCCACTGATATTATGAAAGGCTATTCAACGATTTCGAGAATTCCATAAATCCTTCGTATTTGTTAAGGCTATCACAAATTTGTATTTATAGGCAAGATGACCTTGTGACCAGTACATGTGTTGATAATCGTATTGACCATACTCCATGGCAGTGTGAGTCTTTAACATATCAATACTGAGACAGTTTGATGCGTGACTTCAGGTTGATTGACCAATCAAAAAGCATCTCAAAACGTTATCACTGGTCACTTTAAAATTATCAATGATTTGATTGAGTATTTCTTCCAAGTTACCATATATTCTGCAATTTAAAGGATAGGTATCGATATGGTGAAATGAATTCAAAAATGTTTTTCTCTTCAACCAATTATTGAAAACATTCTTTAAAAAACACGGTCCTTAATGTAATGTTGACTGATTGGCAACAATTTAATGCAAAAATTATCTATATATATTTTATATAACTGTTTTTGTTAACTTTTTTTGTTTTTTAGTTCAATTGTTTTTTGTTCCTTTCTACCAATTCTTGAGAATGAAATGAGATGTCTTTCCGAACCTTGTTGGAACAAAATAGCATATACATGTACAACATTTTCTTAGACCTCTCAATATTACAGTTATACAAAAGAAATGTTGGTTGATTTAACAAAAAATATCCAAAAAACTTGAAACAAAACCCCCCAAAATAGATAAAATTAAGATAACCCTTTTATTTCATTAACAAGATACTTTTTTAAAATCAACCAAACTTTCCTTTGTACAATTGCAATATTGAGAGACCTAAACACATTGTGTTTATGTCGTTTTGTTCCAATGAGGTTCAGATAGATGTTTCATTTCATTCCGAACATATGATACCAAGAACAAAAAAAGAAGTGTCTGATGTGTTTTCTAAAACAATATAGAGAAAAGGATAGATATATGTTTCAAATGATAATGTTACCATCCAAAAGATGACCATTAAATTGACGATGTGTAAAATTTTCAGAATGTTTTGATGACTGGTTTAAGAGAAGCGCATGTTCAAAAAGTTCACCACATCGATACCACTCCTTTATATTGGAATGTAAGCAGTCATTAAAATGAATTAAACCATGCAATTATATATTAATTCAAAACTGAATTCACAATGGAAATGCACAAAGATCTGGTCTTGATCTGGAGCTAAGCCAGGTCTAGAGTTACCCTTTGCATTCGTTTGACTTCACTTCTTAAAAGAGAGACTCGTCATCACTCTTTCAAACTAAAATGAACCTGTGAACTCACCGCGCCAATCAGTGTTCGTCGGCCAAATTTGACCGACGTTCTATATATGGTCATTCCTTCTGACGTCATCGCTGAGCCCGGAATTGACCAATGACATGCGCATATTTAATTAGAACGCATTTGGCGTATGTTTCTTAAAGCTCGCTGATTAGTGAAAGAAAGGTCAGCTCTTAGGTCAGAAGTGATTTATTTCCCAAACTGTCACGGTTACCTGTCGTGGGGGCGGGGCTACTAAACTGTAATATGGTCTCTACTAGGCAGAGTGTAGTTTAACTAGACTCTGCACGCAGGGTAGTCTAGAGTGGGATCTAGAGTCATATTTGATTATTTCAGTGACCTTTTATAATTTTTCTTATTGAAATCATCTCAGCTGCGGGTATTCAATTGATGCTCTTGCAACTACTAAACTCTGGTTGTCATATTGTCAATGACATTATGGTTGCTGATGGCTAACTTAGTATCTCAAGTGGGTGTATTATCTCAAAAAGTATCATGAAATACATAATCTACGAGGATTCAATTATAAGACAAACATGTAGAAGTTTTCTATTGTCCTTTATTTATGGGAATATCACCTTAGAGCCTAGAAGCAGCAGCTAAAGAATAGGTTCAGTCCAAAACCTTTCTCCATCCTTAATAGTCATTGAACTACTGGGAAGATGGATTACAATTAACTCAGATGCAAGGATTGTCACTAATCTCTTCTTTGTTCTAAAAAATCTCAGAGATTAAGACCAGTCATTATACTGATACATCTTTATTTCCCCTCATAGTTCTAATATTCTAGGATAAATACTGAACAATAGATAATCCTTTTCAGGGGCTTCAATGATATCCCCAGCATTGAGCAAGTGGGCGCAGCACCCACCTCAGATTTTAAAAAACAGGCTTGCACCCACTTGAAAATGAGAGTGCTTGCAATTGTGAGAGTTTCAGTGTGAATTGTGAAAATGAGAAATTTGCACCCACTTGAGAAAAAATCCTGGGGAGAGCACTGGGCTTTTATTGACATAATAACGACACTGATTTTCATTTGTAACTATTAATATGCAGGGAGCATCGCTGGACTATGACAATATTACCGTGGGGATGCGAGATTAAAGATGTGCATGTCTCCTGCTACCTAAGCTTCTTGTAACTAGAGACTAATCTCGTTGTTATAGAGAGACAACGGGTCCAATCAATAATGCCTTGCTTATTTGACACCCGCCTTATTCCTCATTTAAAACCTTTTCCATGACAGATAAAAAAAAACATATGTGCCTCCCTTGCAGATATGAAGAAATGCGAGCTTATTTCATAGAACATTATAAATTAAACATGTCTCCCAATTCTGAATAATATAAAGTACCCGGACCTTGTATCTATAAATATATGCATATCAAGTGATATATCAAATATGTCAAAATAAAGTCAATGGCGGTTTCGTTTCGAAATTCATTTATTTATTTCCAATAATGTAATGAAAAAAATATATGTTGAGGTGGCAGCTTATTAGGTTTTGTTATCCACATAATTCATAGTTTTTTTATCTGTTTTTTAAATTCTTCAAACTTAGATAGGATATTTGTTGAAATACGGTAGCTATGGAATACATCTGTTATGCAAAGTCAGTTTAAGATATGGGATTTATCCCTTTAGGATATGCTCTGTGTCCAAAACCTCCCAGTACAGTACATATGACTTATTATCGTCACCGCCACAAGTGGTGACATATTTTTTATTGTCTCTAACTTTTTGTGGATAGTGTTTGGGCGTTTGTGTTCAGCATTTGGCATCAATGACAAATGGCAGGCAGTGGCATTTTCCAAGTTAATGCCTTGTATATAAACATACTTAGAGACATTTTCATATTCAGCTTTATTCTTCTCTATTTTCAGATAACCGCAAGCACAAAGTTTTGACAGAAGACTATGATACAGCCACACAGTCTTACAAAGTCCAGCATGTGCAGGAAAAGACAGGTAAATATTTTTTCCACATTTTACAAGCATAATAAGTTTATAATGTCTAATCATTCATTAAATGATGACGCTGTGGTGATACATTATAGGAACATATAGATCATATGAACCTATCATTCAGGATTGCTAAATTCATGAGGTGAATATTCGATGAATGTAATAAGCTTTCCTCACCATATAAATATAAACGCAATATAAATGTCATATAAATGCCATATTCTGTCATATATGTCAAATTCTGTCAAATTGTTCATCAATATTTAATTATAATGCAGACCCAAAATAGTCAATTATTCTGGATTATATCCAGTGTGGCTTGTAAGCATGTCAATGTTGATATGAACCCACTGAGCAGGTACTATCCATACAAAGATGTGACTGTAAAGCTGACATAACTTGGACTTACACTGATATCTAACATTGCATGATGTAAGAGTTCAACCTGGGTGTATTGTAACAGGTGTGCCTGGGTATAGCTACAATTGCATTGTAGCTGCATTTGAATAACATTGCAGTATAGCTACTATAGCATCATAGCTGCATTTGAATAACATTGCAGTATAGCTACTATAGCATCATAGCTGCATTTGAATAACATTGCAGATGTGCCTGGGTATAGCTACAATTGCATTGTAGCTGCATTTGAATAACATTGCAGTATAGCTACTATAGCATCATAGCTGCATTTGAATAACATTGCAGATGTGCCTGGGTATAGCTACAATTGCATTGTAGCTGCATTTGAATAACATTGCAGTATAGCTACTATAGCATCATAGCTGCATTTGAATAACATTGCAGATGTGCCTGGGTATAGCTACAATTGCATTGTAGCTGCATTTGAATAACATTGCAGTATAGCTACTATAGCATCATAGCTGCATTTGAATAACATTGCAGATATGCCTGGGTATAGCTACAATTGCATTGTAGCTGCATTTGAATAACATTGCAGATGTGTCTGGGTATAGCTACTATTGCATTGTAGCTGCATTTGAATAACATTGCAGATGTGTCTGGGTATGTCTACTATTGCATCGTAGCTGCATTTGAATAACATTGCAGATGTGTCTGGGTATGTCTACTATTGCATCGTAGCTGCATTTGAATAACATTGTAGATGTGTCTGGGTATAGCTACTATTGCATTGTAGCTGCATTTGAATAACATTGCACATGTGTATGGATATAGCATTGCAGTTAAGAACATAACAGGTTGACTGATTATAACATTGCAGCTCAACTTGGGTACAATATGGGAGCTAAATTTGGGTATAACATTAATATTATATGGCTAAAATTGGACATAGTGTTGTGCATTAATCTTGACGACTGTGTCCTTTCCAGATTTAAAGACATACTTCATCACAGGGCGTAAGAATCGCCAAGATTCCTCCAATCAGGATCTGCGATCAGTTACAGACACACCCCCTACTGAGCCAAAACATAAAAAAGAGAAAGAACCAGTTGCAGAGTCTGGTGAAGTTGCTGTAGAAATTCCATCGGTAGGTCCATTGATACATTCACTACCTTGCAATAAACCTCTCTCAAGTAGTGGGATTCAATGACATGGGTTATTTGCTTGTTGTCAACAGTGATTACATCATGTTCACACATTGTATCCAGATTGCTAAACCTGGTTTCTAGCATTAAAGACATTAATTAGTAGTAGCCAGTCAATTTCAAAATGTGTCTACGTGAAACACCTTTGGAACCTCTAAAAATGTTCCACTTGGGAGGTGTTCCACTTATAGAGGTTCATTTAACATTAAGTCAGTTGGTCTTGAGAGTCTGAAAAGTGTTCCACTAACAGAGGTGTTCCTCTTCTAGAGGTCACTGTACTTTGAAAATTGGCAAAGATCTTCATTTCAAATCAAGAACATGTCTAGTCTACATACGTATAATTGATATTTCTGAATGGAAGTTTTACATCATAAACATGAAACTGATCTATTTAACATAATACATCTTAAGTTTTCTCTTAGGGTTGTGTACAGTTGATCAAGTTTGAAAATGTATTTGTTGTTGTATATCAATAATTGTTAACCTCTGTTATTCTAGGATTCTGGGGATTTGGAGAGAAAGGACAGCTTGAGGAAGGGCATGATGAAAAATCACCTTGAACCACAGGTTAACAAAACTTACTTTATTTTAATTCTATGTACAGGGTGTTTCATAATGACATCCCCCCCAATCCACAGCCAGTCCTAGATCACATGGCCCCATAATCTATATATCATAAAAAAGCTTATTGAATGTTGGACTCATTGGCCTGGCATGTTGATCATTGGGAATGTAATTTGTGAACTTATGTTTTGTTGTCACCATTACCCTAATTTGGTCAATTTATGACTGGCATTTATAATTGATATAGAGAAGATAAGAAGATGTATAATTCATTGTATCATTTATAGCTATCTGGGTAGTTTAAGATATTTTTTTTAAATTCTTTCAAATATCATTAAAATATTTCCTCAGCATCCATAAAATACTATAATTGTTACATTACTAATTTACTATAGGTAATAGCTGAGCCTTGGTTATGTGTATTTTCTTTTGAAAATTGTTTAAAGATGGCGTGAGTGTTTTACCAATATGTGATCACTTTTGTTTCTGATTACTGCAGACCCTTTTAACAAGGTACACTGCTTATTTCTTAGAGATTAATGTGGCTGTTCGATTATATGCCATAGATCAAATGAGCACCTTTTTGTAGCGATATGAGCTAAATCAAAGTTAGCTTCGATAAGTCCAGAATTGAACAAACAATGGAGGTATGCCATCTATAGCATTGGTGATTGATGGGGGATGGTCATTATGAAACACCCTGTATACTATACACTTGGAGACTTTTATAGTTTAGTTTACCTGAAGTCTAACACGTCAAGATAATCATATATTAGTTGAAAAACTATTTACAACAGCATATTTGAAGCCTTGTGATATACAGACTCTGCACAATATTTTCTGTATTTGGCTTAATCCATAAATAACTTGAAATGTTGTATTGTCGAGCTGTAACTTTGTAGAGCAGTTTCTCTTTACACTTGGGATAAAGATTGTATCCAAAACCTTCCAGTGCATAACCCTTATATATCTTTTGTGTTGTATTTTCCAGCAGGAGGCACTGAATGGCATGTCACCAACAGCCCTACTGCACAGAAGGGGAAGTGGACTCTATACTGCCGAACTTGCCCTGGATGAAACAACAGAAAAAGGTACCCTGGTTCTAATAGTAACATTTCATTCACTGGATTCTCTTACTTTGTTTTTAAGGTCTCAATTGTGAAACATTGTGCTGGGTGTTTGAAAAATGGTCAGCACCATCTATCCTCCATCCCATGGAGTGTTAATTGAAATGTAATTACAGCAGTGCAAATCATTTCCTCTTATGCTAGCCCATCGTTTTGAAAGCATCCAGTAAAATATGAAGTTAAAATAAGTTCTCATTGGGTTATCAAGGCTTTACATATACCATCCCAGGACCATGTTTTGGTGGCAATGTCTCTAAGGCGGCGTCCAACACTGTGTCTCTTTGTATGGTCATTCAAACCACCCTGCTCCACTGGGTAGAGGAATTCCAGTGCAGTACAGATCTTGCCAGGCAGAACCTAGAAACATCAATCAAATCATATAAACCAAATCTAAACAAAAGTATTTTATCTTATTTTTTGTTTCGTATTCAAGTATTCTATTCACTGCAAATTTTGAAAAATAAAGTAAATCAAAACTGGAACTTAATCTAGTGAAATTTATGAAATTCAATCCGAATTAACAAACTGAACCGGCTGCTTCAACCATGACCAGTACATGTTAAGCTTTGCACTGGAAGAAAATAGTATTGTAGTATTTCGAAATAGACTTAAAAACTTAATTTCAAAAAACTGTATTCTAGTCTCAACCATAGTTGTAATACTGAGTGCTTGTTTGTTTCCAACATGTTTCTCTCTATTCCTTTCCAAACATAATTTGTAATGTGACTCTGTGATATGATCTGTCACAGTAGTATACTTAACTTAAACGTGTATGGAAATATAATTTAGCAAATATCGAAGCACTTAATCAAGACATAGAGGATATTGACTGGAATGAATTTTTTAATCAGTTTGAAGATGTAAATATTTTGACTGAAGTGTTTACAAATAAAATGATGGCATTGTTTACATTGCACATTCCAAGCAAACTCAAAAAAGTAAAAGCCAACGATAAACCCTGGTATAATGAGATAATTGCTCATGCTATTCAAAAAAAGAAAAAATTATTTTTGAAGTTTAAGTTAAGCAACTCAGAGCAACACTATATGGCTTATAAGGCCCAAGCTGAAGTTGTTAAAAATCTCGTAATATCTACCAAGGAAAATTTTACAAATGAACAGGTTGACTCATTGAATGGCGAGACTCATGCCAATGACAAATTTTGGGTACTTATCAAAAAACTTTTAGGCAAAAAATTTAATAGTCAAATTCCGACATTGGAACAGTCAGGCATAATCTTCAGTTCTAGTCAAGAGAAATCTGATGCCTTTCTTAACTTCTTTGTTGAAAAAAATCATTCAAATGAAAATTTTGACCACTTTGACACTCCATTTCCTCAGAGGTGCGATAATCTGTTAAGTGATATTACATTTGATAGACAGGATATTACTAACATAATAAATAATCTTGACCCTTCCAAGGCCAATGGCCCTGATGAAATCACCATCAAAATGCTCCAAATATGCTCAAATTCAATTTCATTTCCTCTCTACATTTTATTCAATAAACTTTTACAGGCAAACACTTTTCCTCAAATTTGGAAACTTGGGAATGTTTGCCCTATACATAAAAAGATAGCAAAAATAATCTTAACAATTACAGACCTATCTCTCTCCTTAGCATTGTTTCCAAAATCATTGAAAGGATAGTCTATGATAAAATGTACAAGCACCTTATTGAAAACAATCTACTTTACAAATATCAATCCGGATTTTTGAAGGGTCATTGCAATGAAATCCAACTTCTAGCGATTCATGATTTTATTTGGACAAATTTTAGTAATGGCTTCGATACTAGGTCGGTCTTTTTGGACATTTCGGCCGCTTTTGATAGGGTACCACACCATCTGTTAATACATAAGCTGAAAGCATATGGCTTTTCAGGAAAGCTCTTGAATTTTATTATTTCATACCTCTCAAATAGAAAAATAAAGGTCACAGTAAATGGTAAATCATCTCAAACATCCCCGGACAACTATATAAACTGCAGTGTCCCTCAAGGAAGTATCCTTGGGCCACTCCTCTTCCTTATATACATTAATGACCTGCCTGATACTTTATCTTCAAAATGCTTCATATACGCCGATGACACGTCAATATTTTTGCCAACAAGCCCAAATGACAACCTATCTCATATTCAACTCCAAAATGATATTCAAAAGGTAGAAAAATGGTCTGACATCTGGAAACTTGAATTTAAGCCAGAAAAAAGCAAAGAGTTGATTTTTTCTAAAAATAATAATGCAAATAATTATCCTCCAATTATGTTAAATGGCCACGCAATCACAAGAACTGACACCCACAAACATCTTGGCTACTACTTTGACAATAAGCTATGTGGATCAGTTCACATCAACTATTTAGCCTCTAAGATCCAGACAGCACTTAATCCAATGAAAGCTCTGAAAGGAAGACTGATGTCCAAACATCTCAATATCATGTATAATGCCTATATCCAGTCACTCTTTGACTACTGTGATGTTCTATATGATGGTGCAAACCAAATTGACCTAAAAAAGCTTAGTAGTTTACAGTACCAAGCTGGTCTAATTGTGTCTGGAGCTCTGTCAGGATCAAGTGCCTGTAAAGTATTCAAAATTTTAAATTGGTCTTGCTTACTTGATCGTAGAAATTTTCATTTTAAGAGTCTTATGTATAAAGTCGACAATGCCCTCATTCCATCATATATAACAGACATATTCATTCCTTATAAAAGAGTCAATATTAGAAATACGCGTTTTAACAGAGACTATATCATGCCTATTAATTATCCCAGAAAATCACCAATATACAAGATGGTCGAGATATGGAACAATGTACAACGTGATCAGCCTTATCTGAAGTCCCTTCCTTCATTGGCCTCCTTTAAAAGGAGACTAAGAATCGAAATGTTCCCTGGGATTATATCTACTGTGTCCCTTAATATTCTAAATCGCAGGCAAGAGATGTACCTCAACAGAGCCAGAGTCGACCTTATTTTGAAGACCCAATTGATATCTCACAACTGGAATAATGTTGACTCCCCAAACTGTGAGTGTGGGTCCCCTGAGACCTTTAGACATTTATTTTTTAGCTGCCCCATGAGAATGAATAAACTCCATCAATTCAATGAAGCCATTGAGTTAATTGTGGATGATATATCACGTTATAAAACCCAACAGGATAAAATTGATTTATATCTCTTTGGTGATCCCGAACTCACCCATGATAAATTAGACAAACTATTTCAGTTGACAGCAACATTTCTTTTAGAAAACTGTTAATGGTTGTGCATGGTTGTACATAATCTGACTACCTTAGACCCCACTTACTCAACCCCTATGTGTAATTGGTCGCCCCATCTATGTTGCAGCAGGTCCCCGTCAGTACACTTCATTTATAACATGCCACATCTAAACAGTGGGTGTGTTTTATTTTTCTTGAATTTTTCGTATATTTATATGTAACATTGTAATTGAAAGCGGACATAAAATGCCAGAAGGCGATTTGCCGCATGATTGTGTACTATGCCATGAAAAATATATCAATGAAATAAACCTATTGTTTAAAAAAAAAAAAAACAGTAGTATACCTCTACTAGATGCTGTCCATGCATAGCTTTGAATTGACCCCCAGCTACTGCTGTGATATGCATTTGTTCCTCCAGCTCAGGGTCCAGTTGTTTCACTGTATCCAGTACATCTAGTAGACCAGAATGGGCTGCCAGGAGGGGAAGCACACCTGCAGACATGGCCTCTACAGACACCATACCTGCAATGTAGCAACATGCCAATGATGCTTATTGCTTTAAATTCTTGCCTTGAGTCTGTTTTTATATGCATTATATTTGAATATGTCTGTAATGCCTTTGCGCGATTGACATTAAAATATTTTTTTATATGCATTTATCAATTCGACAAAATTTAAAATCTTAAGGCTGCCAAAATGCTCTGAACAATGGGCTGCCATGATGTGTATGCAACCTTCCAATGGCATCTGAACTATTGGCTGTCAACATATCAATTTGAACCTCCCAAAATGTATGTGGATTGTGGTACCTACCAAAATGTATGGGGTACCTACCAAAATGTATGGGGTACTTACCAAAATATATGGGGTACCTACCAAATTATATGGGGTACCTACCAAAATGTATGGGGTACCTACCAAAATGTATGGGGTACTTACCAAAATATATGGGGTACCTACCAAATTATATGTGATACCTACCAAAATGTATGTGGTACCTACCAAATGCCTCTGGGCCTTTGGGTGCCATGATTGCTATGTCAGCTAGGGGCAGCAACCAGTGCAGCTCATCATGGTTTAGATATCCAGTCACCAATATTTTTTCCAAAATATCAACACCATTATGCCCATTTGTTTCCTTGTCGCAGGTGTTTTTTCCTTGTCTATTGAGCTGTGAAGTTTGGAGAACGCTTCGACCATCCTTATTGCTGAGAGTACGAGGAAAATATTGCCTCACATCAATCCCTTGTTCCAAGAAGGTAACCCCCTGATCATTAGGGCTCAGAGCAGCTGATTCAAATAATGCTATATCATCATGTTTAAGTGCATAGATCATTGTCTCCAGGTGTTCTCTGTATTCACCAAATCCTACAAGAATTAATTTAGCTCTGTGATATCTCTTTGTTACTTGTAACCATGACAACAGAATCTCAGCCACACCTTTGAATGGCATCATCATTCCAAAGTATATAATTATGGGATCTTCCAGTTGTAAATCGGGAATTCTTTCCAAGAGATCAGAATCACATACCCGAATATTATAACCAGTTCCAAGTTTTTTCAGTTCATTGTGGATGTTTTTCTCAGCTGCAGGATAGGAAATAATAGCTGCATTTCTCCCTTTGTACTCTTCAGTTTGGATATGATTTTTTATTGTTGCCCTGAATTCTTGCAAACTCTCGTGCATGTTTGTTGATGGGATGAATAAATCTGGGTCCATGCCTGGTGGGATGATTATCAGTTTATCATTGAGTTGAAGATAATCATCTTCAAATATGCCTTTCAGTTGTTGAACAACATGATGTGTTCCTGCAATTATGTGGCTACATTCTCTGAAAGCTTCAATGGCATAAGGTTTGAACTTTGGGAATGGCTGTAGTGTGAATACTAAAGCACTCCCATGGATTTTGATTTTAAATGGGACATTTAAGCCCTCAACTGCTCGTTTAACATTGACAGGAGAAAGCAGTGCGTGATTGGCTATTATTTGATCACACCCCCATAAGTTGATGCCTCTACGTATAGCCTCAGACATCTTCCTAATATGTGCTTCAATTTCATCAGTTGTGCATTGAGGAATGGTCTTGACAGTGTAGCCAGGGTATTTGTCATAGTTGTAGACAGGCAGCAGACCCCCAATGTCTGGCACTACCACCCTCACCTTGCCTAGTGAGATCCTCGCTTCGGGGAGACACTCCTGACAAAATAACAAAGCGCCAATTAGCAAAATATGTTATATTTGTAAAATAACATTACTGTTAAGTCAAACACCATTAATTCGACATCACTGCAAATATTTGTATTTGGAATATTCAGTAGATGAATTTAATTTGACTCTTCTGTAAAGCTGGTCACTAAATAGAGGCTTTCGTGATTATTTTAGAAGTAATATTAGAACCCTGAGGCCCTATGAAATAAATTGAATGTTCTCAAGAAAACATGAAAGATGTATCATACAATTTAATAATTGATAGATTTAATTCTAATATAGCTTTGTGTCAAACATAATTCTCTTATTGAGATATTATAAGGGTGCCATCTTTAAATGGAAACATAAACTAAATGATGTGCAATCTAAGTTAACCTGACCGCATCAGTGAGTTAGAGTTCAAGTGAAATAGATGCCCAATTACCTGTTCCTATAAAATTACCATATTGATATGCATGTATAATTGTGACCTCAAACTCTAACATGAAACCCTTTCAGAAAATATCTAATTATCTATGCAATATCTGAAAAACCTAATTATTACCACCTTACCTAGTGCTAGTTTAGAAGGCTCATATTTTACTATATTGACGTCATAGTGGGGAATCACTCAAAATTCTTTAATAGTTAATATGCTTATTTTTGGAATCTCATTGTAAAGTTTCAAGACATTTCAGAATTTGGCATGCATCTCATAAAAGCCTAATACAGATGATATTTTCAAAATAGTAATTTTATAATATGTTAAAGATGAAATGTGATGAATGTCGTGAAGTATGTTATGTACTGGACCTGCCACGCCATATTTGTAATGGTGAGGCCTTGGAAAATATAGATGGCATGATTCAATGTGACTTTGTTATGGAATGTTCGATATAGTACATGTATATTCATGCTGTGTTAAAAATGAATAACGGTATGAATGATACATATAATGTTTGAGCCTAAGCAGTTTATTATCATATGGTAAGTACAGTGCGACATTTACAATAATATAAAAAAGAATTTCCTTACATTTGGTCCAATGAAATCATCTACCCAGGGGTATAGCTTAGCCTGGGGGTCCTGACAATACACAGTAACAGCATGTCCCTGAGCCTTCCATGTCTTTGCCAAGTTACAGGAGTAAATGTTTGAGCCTGGCCCTCTTAGGAGGTAACCATGCACCAGTATGATGTGCTGTTTGCTGTCCTCCATAACAGTGGCTCTCTCAGCAGCTTTGTAGAGTTGGACACTTGGCTGTCTAGATGATCTCACTACCTATTTTATGTATATGCTTCTTGCAAATACCTGTCTGATTAAATGCTAATCTTCTTTGTAATTAATATGATGCAGATGGCAACCTGCTTTATAGCCACATTAGAGTCACATGATTCATATAAAATTAGAATAAAGGTCAAGACAACAGCGCTTTCATTGGTATGAAAATGGTTCACTGGAGGACAAGACGCTTTATTGCAACAATTTTTTATATTCTGTTAAATAGTGCATTCAAGTCCACTTCCTTATTAATTTTGAATATTTGTGCTTCTTTTCAGATATGCCAGCATATTGTTTTGTGTTTAAAGGAATAGAAATACTGCTATGTACATTAAAACCTCTCAACTTGAAAAACTTGATAAAATCACTGAATATGTCTTTAACTAGAAAACCACTATAAACTGAAACAGTGAACATTTAATTAATTTAGCATCACTTGTATTGATATTTTAAATGAAACAACTAAAAAATAGTTTTTTACCCAAAAATCTGGCAAATATCCACTGTCGACATGTTACATTTTGAATAATTTTCCATCTTTAAACACTCATAACTCAAACAATATTTGCCTATTATACTTTTTTCGTCTTGATAAAGGTAGATGAAAGTGTTATTTCAAAGGATGAATTCTAGTAAGTGTCCCATATTGTGACGTCATATAGTTTGAAAAATAGAATCTGTCGACAGCGACCTTTTTTGCTCATTTTTTGTTACCTTCAACTTTTCAGGTGTACCTTAAACAAAAAATTTGAAACCAATTTCTAATAAATCATACATGATTATTTTGCTCATAAACTGTAGTTTATTAATAAATAGTTGATTTTGTTCTCAAACATGTGTGTTTTCTCCTGTATGTGGAAAAGGGGAGGATGAAAGGTTTTCAAAAATCATTAAAATAGGTGAATTTAGGCCATTCACCTATTTTCAAACATAGCAACACATATATTTATTTCACCTAGAATATCAATTGATTTGTGTTTTATGATGCTCCTAAGACATTGTTAATATGTATAAGATATCAGAGTTTTTCGTATTAAATATTTTGAGATTTAGAGGTAAATGTGGAGGATTTTTTCTCAAAAACGTCACATTCTGTCTCGTTTAAAAGCGAAAATGTGTAACAATTTGTGTGCGAACTATTTGCGACGTGTCTATACTTTGTTTAATGTTATACGAAAAAGTGACATATTGTTATATCCACCATTTGTTAAGCAGGCATTCAGCTTGCACCTGAGCTGGGTGTCAACATCTGTAACAGATTGTTATCCCATCGAACGAAGTTCGGAGGGATATAGGGAACGCCTCCCTCCGTCCGTCCGTCCGTCCGTCCGTCCGTACGTACGTCCGTCCGTCCGGGCAATAACTCAAATACCGTTGGACCGATTTTGTTCATATTTTGTACACATATACCCTATGGAGGTAGAAGTTCTGCTCGAAAGCCGATTTTCAAAATGGCCACTCATTTCAAAATGGCGGCCATTTTAGTGACGATTTTACAGTAATTTAGGTGCAATATGTAAAACTGTAATAGCAATATGTTTTAAATGTAAAAAAATTATAAAAGACATTAATAATGCTACAAATGTAGATATTAAAGAAGCCAATGGCAGCCATCTTGAAAAATGGCGGCCTTTACTCGTCATTTTTACGATTTTGGCTGTAACTCAAAAAATAGTGGAGCGATTTTGTTCATATTTGGTATGTGAATACTATAAGCATTGCACACTGCCTTAAGACACTTTTGGTAGAAGGCGGCCATTTTTAAAAATGGCCGCCATTTTAACACATTTTACTATAACTCGAAAAGTAGTGGAGCGATTTTGTTCATATTTGGTATGTGAATACTATAAGCATGGCACACTGTCCTATGACACTTTTGGTAGAAGGCGGCCATTTTGAAAAATGGCCGCCATTTTAACGCATTTTACTATAACTCGAAAAATAGTGGAGCGATTTTGTATATTTGGTATGTGAATACTGTAAGCATGGCACACTGTCCTATGACACTTTTGGGAGAAGGCGGCCATTTTGAAAAAAAATTTGAAAAATGGCCGCCATTTTTTACTATAACTCGAAAAGTAGTGGAGCGATTTTGTTCATATTTGGTATGTGAATACTATAAGCATGGCACACTGTCCTATGACACTTTTGGTAGAAGGCGGCCATTTTGAAAACAATTTTGAAAAATGGCCGCCATTTTAACGTATTTTACTATAACTCGAAAAGTAGTGGAGCGATTTTGTTCATATTTGGCATGTGAATACTATAAACATGGCACACTGTCTATTTCTAATAACGCTTTTGGTAGAAGGTAGCCATTTTAAAAATGGCCGCCATTTTAACGTATTTTACTATAACTCGAAAAGAAGTGGAGCGATTTTGTTAATATTTGACATGTGAATACTTTAAGCCTGGCACATAACAATATTTAAATGTGGCCTACTTTGTTGAAATATCACTTTTTGCGTATGTCCGAAAATATTACATGTACATCACAATTTGTTTGAAAATTTACTTGTACTTGTAGTTTGATTTTAGGTTAACTTAAATACTATTGACTTACAGTATTAACTTGATACTGTTCTTGATAGATGTCAAAATGATTGTATTGCTACTTTTGTTGAAAGCACCTTCTTATTTGAGCCAGTTACCCATGGCACTAGATTTATAAAGGGACATGTACTTTTTGCAAAATGGTATTTTTACATGTTTGTTTTCTCACCTTTCTAATGTTCTCTCCATATTTGTTTCCAGGGAGTGGTTTGAAGATGGACCCAATGCTAGTTCCTATCAATGAGACGCTGACAAAGTTTCGCCAAGTCAGGGACCAGAGTGACATCCAGCTCACCAAATGTATTGAAGAAAACATCATGGGAGTCAACTACTTCTACAAACCACCTATAAATCTCTTTACGTTGAATTTTCTACGTTCTGAGGAGGAAGTGGAATATCGTGATCATTATCTAGTAGATGTCCAAACTGTGAAGACAATTGCTTCACCAAGATTCAGCGCATTGTTTGATATGGCAATATCTTTTCTAGTCATGGTTATTATATCAGTGTGCTGTTTCATGATGTTCCACCCAACACCTCAATGGATTGCATTTTTCTGTGTCGGCATGATTCTGGAAATTGCTGTACTTATACCCCTTATTAGGAACATATTTATTGACAATAGCGAAGCAGAGTTTGGCAAAATCATGACATTTTTTACAAGCTGGTATCCACGTCATATCGTTGGTGTGGTCATAGCCTCGTTGCCGTCGGGAGCCGTTTACACAAACTTCTCATGTGAGTTGGATAATGATGCCGATAAGTTCTTTGCATATCTCATCGTGGTATCATTGTTGCATTTCTGCAACTTTTCCATGTTCTCATCATGGATGAAGTCAGGATTGGCAATTATTGCCGGAGCAGTGTTGCTGATTCTCCTCAGTGTTGGTATATGTGGTGAGATCAGCCCAGAGAATGCAATGACCACAGTTTCTATAGTGGTCTTCAATGAGCCATTCAACGCCAGCGAGTACAACAATACCTCCAGTACCACACCTTCTCCAGGCCTGTACTCCCGGGTGGGGCACCCAGTGCTCAGGTTTGAGATTATCCTGGATATGGTACTCATGCTTCTATTGGTCTGTTTCCTCAATCGTGAGTTTGAAATCGCGTACCGCTTGAGTTTCCATGGTGATGTTGAGGCAGCTGCCGACAAGCGACAAATGGAGGTTGAGAAGGACCAATGTGATTGGTTGCTTTTGAACATTATTCCTGAATACCTATCAGAAACTTTGAAGACCACATCCAAGTACTCCAAGAATCATCGTCAGGTTGGAGTTATATTTGCTAGCATCGTCAACTTTAGCGAATTCTATGAAGAGTCGTTCGAAGGTGGGAAGGAATACTATAGAGTCCTTAATGAACTGGTAGCAGATTTTGAAGATTTGTTTGATGAAGAAAGATTCAAAGATATTGAAAAAATCAAAACAATTGGCAGCTGTTTCATGGCAGCTGGGGGTCTGAATTCAGAATGCAGGGAACAAAACAAAAATGAGAAAGCGCATTTGTACGAATTGATGGACTTTTGCTTGGGCATGCTTGAGGTCATTCACCAGTTCAATGAGTCAATATTCAATTTTGATTTTGAGATGGCAATTGGGTTCAATGTCGGTGATGTGACTGCAGGTGTTATAGGTACTACAAAGCTGCATTATGATATTTGGGGGGACACTGTGAATATAGCCTCGAGGATGTACTCTACGGGCGCTAGGGGCAAGATTCAAGTCACAGAGGATACAAAAAATATCATGGAAGATGTATTTGAATTTGAATATCGTGGAGAAATCTTTGTTAAAGGAAAGGGTGACATGAAAACATATCTTTTAGTTAAAAAGAAGGATGGTGCCACATGGGACTGAGTGTCCCATGTATTTTCAGTATTTTCACTATATGGTCTCGGGACAGTTGCTAGAGACATCCATTGGACATATTGACCTTCAGTTACATAATCACCTTGAAAAATCAACCATTTGTAAATGTCCATTCACAATGGTATAATTCTTAGGTGGATGAAACCCAAATAGCTGGGCTTTATTCAATTTTTGAATGGCTTGTGAATATACCAAGGGTATTGATTAAAGTCCTGTCGTGAGGAAATATCCATTTTAAGCTGTGGTCTATGAGACATGCTTATGAAAATTGAAACGTGAATGCATATAAGTGGGCTTTATCGTAAATAAACCTGAATTTAACTTATGACTAACCAACTGACATTGGGTAAATCCCAGCTTTGAAGAAAAAGTCTATACCTTTCAAATATTGATACCTTTCATGATTTATTTGATGGTCAGTATAGTAATGATCAACCTGTGATGGTATTCACTCCCTGAAATAATCACATTCATTATTTTCTTTAGATCTTCCTCTCTGGTTTGATAACAGAATACGGTTTTTCCTGATGATACACTGCCAATCCCAAAGAGTACTATACAGCGCTTTTATGAAACAGTGCTGGACAGTACTATACATTGCTATTTTCTAAAACTCACTCTACTATACCTTGCACAAATAATACAAGTATAAGAGCTAGAAACTGGACCATTTCAAATGACAAAATTAGTCTTTGATAGATATTCAGTATGCTATTTGGTGTATGTTAACTATTGAACTGGAGAGTGGTCCACAAATCGAGAAACTCTTGACACCATTGGTGATGAAAGCATATGTCTGAACTATCAGAATAAATATACATATTCTATCACTTTATGACCAATCGTATACATACATATATATATACTGTATATGTACCCAGTTATTGCCAAATTCATGTATTATTCTTGTGGCAGTGGGAAGAGATTACATTCATATTTAACAGTCATTCTACGCAATATTCGTTACATATTATAAAGTTTTAAGGTGGTTTAGCATTTTTCAAGTTAGTGAATCAAATATTGATAAGTTATTTTGCTAAATGTTCAATATTAGCATGGTCTATGATAAAAGAGTATATAAAATGTAAATTGGCAAAAAAAATTATGTGCTTGCGCTCAAAACTTTTCAAAGTTTGCGGCCCATTTCTGACAATTTGGCCTAAAAAGGCCAAGTAATGCCCTAAAAGGCCCACCAATAATTGAGGCCCTACAAAAGTTTTGAGCCCAAATTTTTCTTTCTTGGCCCACCCCCTGGATCCGCCAGTGCGGGTGTGAAGGCAGTTGACCATATGCACAGTATGTATGTGCTATCAAGACCATTTTTATCATGTGTGGGTGAACAGTGTGTGTGCAGGGCAATGCTGTTCATACTTTCACATAGTTTATTAGACCATCTCTTTAATATTTGCTTCGTAATATCAATGTGTAGATACAATTCATTTTTCTGAATTTTTCGTCATTTTTGAAAATTAGGGTGATATGGCACTTTTGAATTCTATTCTCATATGTTCTGAAATAGTGAAATGCATACAGTATTGCATTATATTTAGCAGTTATGTCCCTATCATTGAATATATGCCTACGGTCTGTCACCAATATAGCCCGAGCTTGCGAGGGTTATATTACGACAGACCGAAGGCATATATTCAATGATACGGACATAACTGTTGTATTACATACTTTTATATCATGGCTATGTTATATCAATGATGCCACGTGTCTGTGTGCGAGTGAAAGTAGGAAGAAATGAAACATGATGTCCCGATGACGTCATAAGATTGTCATGGTAAAAGGTTTGGCGGCTATACAGGAATATATAGCCGACCTTCAGCTCCATTGACTTCAATACAAATGCTTCGCTGGGTATGTAATACATCTATATATATATGTATATTTGTATTTAGCAATTATTGTAAGTGGGCCATATTTATAATGACTTATATTCTTAGTATCATATAATAACTTTGAATTAAAAGCTAACGTTGTTAATATGGTGTAAATAAGTAAGTGTTGTGGTCATCACGATTTTAAATATTTGACGTAGAAATCCTTGATAACTAGTCCTGTGGATAGTTTGGTATCATAACCCTATGATACATGTCTCTATTTGTATATAATATTGATACATATAATATGTATATTGTATTGTTACATGTATATTATTTACTCTATTATCTTTATATATTGAATATATCTATCTTGTAGTTAAATGCACTTAATGAATATTGATATGTAGTTCACTCAAATGAGTATTGATGCATATAGTTCACTGAACATGCACATTGATACATGTAGTGCATTGCATGTATACTGCATATTGATACATGTAGTGCATTGTACATGCACAATGATACATGTAGTTCATTGTACATGACTATTCATACTAATGTAGTTGACTGTACATAATGCATGAAGTTCACTACACATGCATATTGATACTTGTAGTTCACTATACATGTATACTGACTATTGATACATGTAGTTCACTATACATGACTATTTATATATGTAGTTCACCGTACATGACTATTTATATATGTAGTTCACTGTACATGTACATTGATACATGCAGTTCACTGCATATGCATAAAAATACAGCACATAACTATCAACAAAACATTAACATGCAAAGTGTCAACACCTACCATTTGTTGCAGACCTTATTTGGTACAGACTCTGAACACCAAACTGTGGAGACAAAACACTGTCCACAACAAATTTGGAGACTATAACAATATGTCACAGATATTGTAATAGTCTCCATTTTTTGTGTATGGTGTTTGGTTCCAGAAGTCAGCGTTTGGAGTTTGGTGTCTGCAACAAATGGAAGGTGGTGACATTTTGCATGTTAATGCCTTGCTGATACATGTAGTTGACTGTACATGATTATTGATGTATATAGTTTAATTGAAATTTAGAAAAATTATAATCTGTATAGTTAAAAGTTGCCAGTGCAAATTATGTCACATCACAGGAAACTGAAACTACAGATCGACCAATCAAAATTGAGTATGTAGATTTAGGTACTAGCGATAGGGAGGTTAAAGTTGTTTTAAAGAATATGAATGTGTAAAGTTCTAGTTTCTTGGGGAGTACTTTCTCGAGGAACTATTGCAGTATTACATGTTCAAGTTTTCCCAAAAAGGTGTTACTTAACCTCAAACACTGATATATCGAAAGTAATAATTTTGTCAAGCAATTTGATAATGCCATTTATAATGTCTTCTATTCAACATGTATCACCATGAGCCTACTTTCTGTTTTTGAAGTAAAGGATGATGTTTCAAGTCATACTTTATGACTATTCCAACTGGTGCGTTAAAGTGCAACTTAGTGTATCATGCATTAACTTGCAACTTGACAGCATCATGATTGAACTTAGAGTATTTTAGATGACATGACAGGCCTTGTATCTTAGTGTTTGAAATAGTACATGTACAGTAGCATAGTTAGTTTTTTGTACATTATGATAATATTTAGAAAGGACGATTCTCGGTTTGGAGAACAGTCTCCTGGGCTTATAATTTTTTTAATGAAAAATATAGAAACATTACCCAAATTAAACTATGAATATTCAAAAGAGGACATTTAAATCTACAAGATGTAAAATTAACAAATTGGTCTAAAGCAGGGATAACGTTCAATTTGACCGATTCAATAAAATACAAGTCTCGATTTGGGGAAAGAAGTTCATCAGTGTACTGCGCTAATATTTTTTTGCGAAAAATCTAGAAATATTACCCAAATTAAATTATGACTATTCAAAAGAAGACATTCAAATCTATATTATGTAAAAAAAAAAGAAATTTGTCCGAAGCAGGGATAATGCTCATTTAGATTGATGAACTTCGTTCTCCAAACCGAGAATCGTCCTTTTGCCGCAATGTCTGCCCCTTTCATTGATGAAATATCTGTTGCTGTGATTGAAGCCTGAGAATTTATGTAATATGTACATACTGTAAACTCAGATATCAGGACAGGGTAGAGTGACTTGATGGATGAACTTGCTCTCGTTGGACATTTTGTATGGTAACCATAGTTAATATAACAAAATGTCAGTTATTGTGAATAATCGTTGTAAATTGTATTTGGGTAGCATGCTTCAGTATTATGAGCATATTGACAATATATTTATTCCTATCTATCTTTTAATATATACTTTAATATATACTTTGATACTTACTAATGAACTGAATGGGTTCATCTCCGTGATGATAAAATGTAATGGAGATTCTGATGTAAAGATCTTAGAATGGTGGTGCAAAAGAAAAGTCACAATGATTCTGCCTTAAGGAAGTCAGCCTGGTAAAATAGAAAAAATCTCACAATGGTTCTGTCTTAAGGAAGTCAGCATGGTAAAATAGAAAAAAAGTCACAATAATTCTGCCTTTAGGAAGTCGAATAGAAAACTCTTTCAACGAACTGTGCTGATTTGTTTATCTACATGTGCAAGACACTTCGACTTCATTAACAGTGAAAAATAGTATGTTTGTTACCATAGTAACTTATGTAGAAATCATACAAGGAACTGTATTTAATGTTTCATTCAAGTTGAGAGATATTTCCAGATTGGCTTTTGTATGGATTGTATGTATGGATGCACAAAATATAATGATATATGTGGACATTGTTGAACTTGAATAAATGAATATATTCACTCAGTTTTGTCTTCACTTGTTCCAATTACACTGTACAAACCAAACGCAATCCTTGGAGTTGTTATCCCAGTTGTCCTTCTTTGATCATGGAATAATTCAAATACTAATCAATATCCCAGATGCGAGTAGAAATAATCTTGATTTACGTCATTAAAAATTTGAAAATGTGACTTCTAGGTCGGGAGATTCCCCATAGACCCCATGGTGTAAAACCAAAAAAAAGTGAAGTATCTTTCCTTCTGTTGGGCAGATATTATTTTCTTTTACTGGACATATTTTAATTTGTATAACTATCAGATACATAAGGGTAATATGAAAAGTGAACCACTAAAACTGATGCATATTCAAGTTTAACAGAATTTTGTAATACCCTGCCATGTTAATTCCCCCGAATCAGCCACCTAGTGGTGAAACTGGTAACTACCTGCTCGCATCCGAGTAATTGTCTTGACAAATTACTGAACTGGTTACTTAACCAACAATGATCACCAAACAGTTTAAAAACTCCATTAATCTCATAATCCAGATAATGTTAACTCTTTGAAGTGATTGACTCAATAAAGGAGGGTTTTCAACTCCCATCATACAAAGACATTTTCTTACACCATGTCATCATTACTGATTGGTCAAAGACATATGAATGATGGTGAATTTGAACCAAATGAAAGTGGTGAGTGGTAAATAAAGTCAACTGTGAACTATGGCTTGTCTCCCCATCCTCTTGAACTGATAGGTACTGCTGACCATTTGATAATTATGTCACCACCAAAAAGTGGTGACATATTGTTAGGTCTCCATTTTTTCTGACAGTGTTTGGCAGTTGGCTTCTGTAACATATTCTTACAACTTCCAATAACTAGACTGACTTTTCAAATCATCTACAAGTTCTCAGAAGTTCAAATATGACTAGATTTGAGGTTTGACCTTCAATGACCTTCTCTAGGTCAAAAAGGGTCATAAAGGTATTTTCAAATTGACCAAACTATTTTTTCAAAATAATCTACAAGTTCTTAAAACTTCAAATCTGGTCAAAAAGGTATTTTTCAACTTGCATCGAATTGACCAATTTTTTCAAAATCATCTACAAGTACAAGTTCTCAGAAATTCAAATCTGAATTAAGATCATAATATTGTGAGCAACTAGGTGGTGACATTTTGTCATGTTAATGCCTTGTTGTTCTCTTGTAACTGGCATCAAAAGTTGAATATATGTTGAACTCCCTCCTTGGAGTGAGCCAAATAAGAAAACAACAATTTTAGTTCTCAATTTTATACTTGTAATAAGTACTTATACCTTACACTTGTAATGAACAATGAGATGATGAATTCAAGTGAAACTTCAAAACCTTTATCGAAGCCGACATTATGGGAATTCCTAGATTGAAAACTACATGTATTTCAATTTTAGTATATTTTCTTCCTTTAGAAGTTTATGTGGACTCAAACGGTTAGTTCTTTCAGTCACACTCTTTTTGTATAGTATTTTACTTTTGAACAATAAAACATCCATACATTCATATAGAAATACAAAGAGTTTTTTAATTTGTTTAATTGTTGTCCTCCCATTCTTTTAATATTTGGGCCCTTCAATAAGATGTTAACGTATAATTAACTTCAAATGGACTGTTACACAACGCTTCACCTATCAAAAAACATGAAAATTCAAAAGAACATGAAACCAACACAGAACAATTGAACTCTAAATATATGACATACAAACTGGATGGCCATCAGTCCTAGATATGAAAAATTGTAACTGTGAACTTGTTGATTAAAGTTCTGACAATCTACAGGGCCATTTTCCTAACAAAATTATCAAAACTAGTCACAGATCTCAAAAAGAAGCTCTTTGAGTTGATGGAACATTCCATTCCTGGAAACAAATTATTATACAGGGTGTCCAAAAAAAACAGGACCGTAAGAAAGTTGAATAACTCGGTCAATTTTGTGAATTTCGTTCTGAAAGTTTGATGGTAATCTGTTTATTGTGTCAAAAACTACAGTCCTTTACAAAACATGCTCAAAGTGGGCACTTCTCTCTATGCACAAACGAATCCTGCGAACAAAGTTGTTAATGACCCTTACCTATACACATTAATGTGGATGATAAATATTGGGGTAGTTATTGCCCTCTTAAAATTGTTAGGGGCCTCTCAGTATACAAATTGGCTTTGAGAAATCCTCAAAGATAAAAATTTGGGGGATTTAGATCAGGCGAATGAGCTGCCCAAATGGTTTGCATTCTGCAACTGATGAGCTGACCACCAAAGCATTGCCTAAACCATTTCAGCATATCATTTGCAGTGTTGGGGTGGTATTGGCTTGTTGAAACCACTGCTTAATTATCTCCTTAGATGTCCCTTCTGGTGCTTAGTGACCTCCAAAACTTGGTGAGAAGTTACTGGTCCTTGTTCATGGTGATAGCAAGTCCCCAGTCACCTTCGAACCAAAAGGGACTGATGATTCCATGTTTCCTCATTGCCACCCAGGGAGTACATTATTCAGAATACAATGGATGCTGTAACACTTCATCATGAGGATGTAAGCCCCAGGAGCAATTGTTCTTGGAACAAACTTGTCCATTCAGAAAGACATGTGTGCAGGAGGATCATCAACAGCTTTGTTCGCCGGATTGAATTGTGCATAGGGATGAGATTTGCACATTTGGGGCATGTTTTGTAAGGAGCTGTAGTTTTTGACTCAATTGGTTATTATCAAACTTTCACAACAAAATTCACATTGAATGAACTAAATAATTCTGAAATTTCAAGGCAAAATATGTAAAATTGCCCGAGTTATTCAACTTTCTTACGGTCCTGTTTTTTTTGGACACCCTGTATGACCAACAAACAAGCAATTATATAAACAAATCGGATAAACGAAAAAGCAAGCAAATGGTATTTCTTTTTACCTTAGGATTCTCTAGGGGAGACGTGAACTCTCCGTCCAAAATGTATTTCTATACACCTCGAATCTTCAAAAATGCACCCTACTGCTTCTTATAACGGGAACTTCACTGATGAAGTTTAACGCAGAAAAATACTATAGTATTTTTTGCAAGCTTTTTAGTGCTTCCCGGTTATTTTTCTACCTTGACCCACAGATTTAAGACACATTTTGGTGTAAAAACCTAGGTGATTGAAGTAGAGTGGCAAAGTTATGATAGTCGGAAGTTGATGCCAATAAAAATAAAATTCTTAAAATATTGATAATTACCTTGTTTCCTATATTGTAGAAAATGCAAAGTGATCATTATTGCTCTGTTTGATAGATAACCATTTATCCCATTGAATTCCCCTTTCCAACTTACTTTATTTCATGAAAATTGAGCCACGATTGACTATATCTTAGTATTATGAATATATAGTTAAAATAAAGTTAAGTGGTACATATTCGCAAATCGCGTTCTCCTTACGAATTTGAGAGAAAACGTTTTTTTAAACTTCATGATGAATACCTTTGGAATACTTTTGCACATTATTGAATGTTCGTGAAAACTGTGGTATAATATAATGGTTATAATGATAACCCTCTCCAACTTTTAGATATAATTTTTTATTCTCCCCTACCCCCCATTTTTCAATTTCACTAATTTGATTTATATTCCGTTGCTATGTGGTTGCTAGGCAAAATAATGGACCGAAATTATGTTTGAATAATACCAAGTCAGGCATTTCTCAATTTACTTACTGAATCATTGATTGTGTAGTACAACTAAAGACAAAAACAAGTTGAACTTGAAATTGTTGATTATTCAATATTGTAAACGCGAAACTAATTTTAGCGGAATTTGGTGATACCTACTATCTTTGAAAGTGTATAAGTTCAGTTCCAGAAAAGGTATTACCTTGATTTTTATTTTATTTGAAAGATGATAGATTATTCAGTAAAGAATTTAATGTTCAACATGCTTTATTTATTATCTATTTTCTTTATACCAAATCACTGATTGCTGCTTGTAGTACATTTTGAAAAGTGGTATCATATCCATGGGCGTAGCGCCTATTACGCAAAATACGCACAGGCGTACCAAATGAATTTGAAAAAAAATAAAAATGTGTTAAAATGCATTAATTTATTTGCAAATTTATTGATGCTTCCTACCGCATCTGTATTTTTACCATTGTCAACATATAAAGTTGATAAAAACGCTTAGATTCCATCCAAATTGGACATATTGATATGTCCAATTCTCCATACAAAGATAAAAACAAGTTGAACTTGAAATTGCTGATATTCACTACACGTTCCATTTATTTCAATGTGTTTTCGCGATACCTGCTATCTTTGAACGTGCATAAGTTCAGTACCAGAAAAGGTATTACCTTGATTTTTGTTATTTGAAAGATAATAGATTACTCTTTAAGGTAATATAGCAAATTAACAATGTATCACAAGATGTTAATTAAAATAAGGCCTTAAAAGGCTCATTTACGTCCCAAAAGCTAATTAATCGGACCCTTAATCGATTGCCCCCCTCAGATCCGCCAGTGCACAGACTACAGTAGAGAGTGGAACAAAACTTCACTAAAAGCATGTCAATGTAACCTTACAATCCCAATTCTATTTTCTGAAAAACAATTGAGATACACCTAACATAAAATTTATGGAAGACTTTATCATGTTTATGGCGGCATTTGGGAAGTGTCCCTTTACATTTTTTTATATCCATTTTTGGCCGGGCTAGATAAGAAATCGAAGGATTATCCCGAAATAAAGCTAGAAATGTTTGACTATGATATGAAATAAAGAGATAAGAGCAATGAATATTGTAAAATCAACAATTTTTCGAAACTTCTCTTGCTCGTATCGTCTTTTTGCCACTTAAAATATAAGCGCTCTACTGTAGATCCATTACAAAATTACCAACTAAGGAGAATTTAAACATTTTAAAAAGACGGTAAGTAACTTGACAAACAAATCCGACCTATTGGCCCCTTCCCCGAGCCCCCTCCCTAGGTGGCTCAAAAATACTTTGGGGAACAACTTTTTTGTAGAGCCTAAATTAGTTTGCCATTTTGGGCATTACTTGGGCTTTTGGATATTTTTTTAATTTTAGGCAAATCTATCAAAAATGGGCATAAATTTCAGATTTTTGGGTTATAGGGACCACGGAAAATCAAGTATTTTATTTTTGACTTTAAATGTGCCCCCTTGTTAGCAGTCTGGATCCCAGTCCGTTCAGCGCAATTTTGCCGCTTCACCTAGTGTTTGAAATTGCCTAACCGAATGACATTTCAGACAAACAAATGTTTACAAACAATGTAAAGATTTTTCCGAATGGTCTTGAAATGAGACTTGATTTACGTTTATTTCTTCGGCAAATGCTTTGAGATTAATCTTGATTTTTGACATTTCTCTTAGAAAGTTTCTCATGATAACGAACAAGCCTACAAATGCCCTCTATTCCTATACAGTTGCAATTTATGTTAGTATTTGAACATGTCAATCTACAAAATTCGATATAATCTACTGTAAAACATTTTTGTGCTTACTAAAACGCTAAAAAGAAATCATCATCAATGCACAACCATAAACAATATGAATATGCCTTGTTGGATGTTCTTTTCGTTAAGATCACTTATTCTGAATCAAAGAAGTAGTAACATATTGTTACGGCCATTTTATGTCCAGTGATCACTATTAAACGCAATCGCTAAAGAATAAATAAGAGTGCTCAACTAAAAGAGAACTTTACATGAGAGAGATCAGATAGATGCTCTAATGCAATTTCTCTCTTGGCTGTCAATCAAGTTTAAAGAGCACTCCCGAACAATGCCGAACATTCCCGACTGATCGCACCTTGCTCGCACCTGCATAAATTAGTGAAACCGACAAATAATACGCTTGTTTTTAGTCACGTGATACTAAATTCTTATGAATATTTAATTTCCGTGCGCTTGATTGGTGCTCGGCAATTTCCGGACTTCTCTGTGACAAGCGAAAACTTTTCATCAACAGCCGCCATTTTGAGGAATATAGCCTTGGAATTATTAGTTTTCTTCCATGGATTGTATGCTCTTTGGTCATGATAGTTAGGCAGAGACCTTATAGGATTTTAGTTAGGATATAGGATAATATTCTCAGTAAGGATTAAATCGTATATAGTCGGATATATGGACAAATATTGGTTTCAACGCTTCACCTAGATTCGGCTTTGTGCTTCAGCAAATTCGTCAAAACTGCCGATAATCAGACAGTCTAAAGATGCCTTGAATATTGTCTTAGGAAGCCATCCGTGCGTTGGGATATATATTGTGCTTGCAAAATGTATATTTTATGGACAAATGTGGTGCAGATGCGGTTTTAAAGCCAAAATATAAATTTGAATTTGGATCATTTTTATGTACACAAACATGGCCGACCAACAACTCGTGGATGGGCCCCCGAATAAAAGACAAAAATTGTCATCGTCGGGTCTGATAACCCCGGGAGATGGCGGTAAGTAGCATATATTCTTTGCATTAGACTTCTCTGAAAGTCCTGAAACTTTGATACTGATACGATTGTGTGGACGCTCAAAATTTGAATTTTAGATCATTTTTCACATTCAATTTTTGGCTGTTTCGTTTGTTTGGAAATCGAAGGTGAATAAGTCTATCATATTCAAGAACATTTGAAGCCTAGCCACTTGCTTAGCCTATACCCCTTCCAACTTACAGAGTGGTTTCTGATTTAGTTCACCTATGAATTTGAATGAATGATTATTTTGGAATGAATGATTATTCTTCAATGGACAGTTTGACAAAATCTAGGAGGCTGATTTAGGCATTCATGCCTTTCACGGACACCTAAATTTGGGGTATTACTAAATACCACCTAGGTGTCCCCTTGGGCACCTGGATTGCTAATTCCATTTTAAACCACGTACACATTTTAAATATAGTATTATTTCCTTTGTCATATTAACTTGACATTATATAGGCTTAAAATAATAATTTGTAGTCGAGAATATAGCAAAGAAGATTCGAAAATAAAATGTAAAAAGCTTTATTGTTCATAGAAAAATGGGCACCTGGAATTTTGCTCATATGTATGGTTTATTTGTAGTAATAAAACACCATTAATGCTAAAGCGTGCATTTATATTTGAAATATATATATTGTTCTTACTTGTTGCTAAAATAGTGAATTTGTAGCATTTTATAGTGAGCAAATAATGAAATATTATTCTTACAGATGACTTTCTCGACATCGATCAGAATTTTCAAGACAATTAAAAATATCATAAACAGAAATATTTACATAAGTTCCACGAAAATACTTTATTATGTACCATATTAACACTAGGAAAAATGTTATCTTGAAATAAAGTAGAAAATATGCCAGTAAGGCATTTCAATGGGGACACCTAGGTGTGGGGCACCTAGGTGGTATTTAGCACAACCCTAAATTTGTTCATCTTCTGCTTCATATGTAAACTAGACATCTATTAAGTGTTATTTACCAAGTAATCGCATTAGGTAGATTCAAAACAAAAGAGAAGAGTTGAAATGTTATCTTCATAAATTGACCAATGATGATATGATTCAATTTGAAACTGAAAATATCATGGATAATCTCTGACCTATTTTATCTGAGACATTTGTAAATTAGTTACAAGCACAACTTATATCGACAATTTTACAAAGCTTCTTGAATCTGACCGATAAATAGCAAAAAAATCAAGTACATGTATTCCCAGGTGTATGAATGTAGGTTGCTCTTCCGAGTTTGGAGTATATAGCTCTCTAAGCTAAACAGATTCTATTAATTTAGCTTAATACTTATCGCTTGGACTGAAAGATACGTGTTATAAATGTTTATGTAAATTTTATTGTCATCTTTCTTAGAGTAAATATGAAAAAATGATGTGAAAATCATGCTTATCAATACTGCTGCGTGAGTTAAATATTTGTCCCATCCTGAGTGCTCTCCCCATGATGTTTTTGTGAAAAGTTTCATTATTCTTCTCACAAGAATTTAACTGAAGGTACAGTACTGGTAGTAATTTCTGGGTAATTGTAATCTTTATTTCAAGGTTACTCATTAATTTATTATCTGGAAGTGTTAAGAAGCAAGTTGTATGCATGTTAGTTTATTATGTCAGGTGAAAGATGTGATTGAAACAGAAACATCTTCTTGTAATTTCAGAATTTTTTGGGAAGCTCTATGATTTGGAGACTGAATTACCAGATGATTTACTGGGTGGATCTGATGCTGGAGGGAATAATAGTCAACCCTCTGCAGCAACCATTGCTCAACAACAACATGAGACTACTCAACGTAACCAGCAACTTTCTCAGCTCCTTTCCAGTGACTCACCTACACCTTCAATACCAAGTAGTCAGACAGCACTTGCAGCACAGAAAGCTGGACAAGTCCCCAATCCTCGATCTAGTGCAGCCATAAATTCTAACACTAATTTAAACAATTCATTGAAAAGTCCTCTAACAAACAGTCTGTCATCACCGCCAGGTATCAGTCAAGGTGGTAAAAATGCACCTCCTGGACAAATGAATGTAGACAGCTCTCTTACGAGTACAGCATATAGCTTATCAAACAATGTAAATTTCAGTCTCGCCAATACATTAGTTAATTCAATGAACTCTATAAATTCTACAAAACCAATGAATTCACAAGCAAGTATGAACAATTCTATGAACACTTCAGCGGGTAATGCACACCCAAATTCAATGATGAATGGGCCGAATGGACCACATTTTGGCAATCCAGGCCAAAGGACTGTAAGCTTACAAGGAAATCTAATTGGGAATCTTGGTGGTACTGGTATAGGATCATCCCCTCACCCAGGAATGAATGCTCAAGCAAATATGTTAAAGGTAAGTGTACCATTTATTTATGTAATTGTTTCAATGCTCATGATTATATTCTCTTCACACAAATATTTGCGAATAAGAATTCAAATTCAGATGTCAACATTGTGTTTTTATCTTATATGCAGTTGCATGTATGCCCATTGATTCGCTTTCTCATTGAGCTAGAATGGCATTGTTATTACAGATTGTTTTTTGCTAAAGTAAACAATTAATGAACAACAGTATTTTCCTAAGTGGGGCAATTTCACATTGCAAGTGGGTAATCTAAATAATATTAAATTATATGGCCTTTTGTGTTCCAATGTTTTCTGCTATAATTTTATAAGCATGGCTTCAAAATCAACATAACTTAAACTATATAAGGGGCCATAGCTTTAAGGCACATTATACTGAATTAACAAAACTCTGTCAAAAATCTTTTTAGAATTTCATTGGTTGATTGATTAATCATTCAACAAGATGCAGTAACAAGGTCATTCTGACTATAAATGTTACTAATAAATGTATATCAAATTCTTTGAACTATTTTCATATTTCATTTTCATAGTAATTTTGGTCATATTGTGTTTAGTATGATATTGCCGGCCATAAAGCACCTAACTACACCACTGTATCTCAGCTGTATTGAATGTTTAAGGTTAAACACCTGGCCTTGAAACTAAAAAAACTTGCCTGGTGCTAAAATAGTGACCTGGCCAATCTCAGGGAGTTCTTTGCTTCCATTTTGTAGATTATGTGGGTTTAAAAATAAAACAGTGTTTTGTGGATTTGAATCTGTGAGGAAAAGGAAATGATTTTTAAAAATTTAGTACAGGTTTAATATGAACAGTTATGAGCTTTTTCAAGATGAATAGTGCAAATCACATCTGGTAGAAACAACAGGTAGTTATCATTTGAAATCTGGTAGCAAGTTGGCAATATGAATTTCAAGCCATTTATAATTGTCGAGCTATTTTGTATAGTGTGTCCAAAGATTGAACTAATTGTCTAGCAATACATGTAGTTCTATTTATCTGAATTTTTGAGGCCATACACTGATTATGTTGCACTGTCATTTGCTCTTAATATATGTTTAGCCAATATGCTTTGCAACTTTGATGTGTTGCCTAGTTTGGTTGTGCTGTCTTTGCAAATTTTGTATTGCATTGAATAGTATACCATGTTTCATAATTGTGGTGATTGTTAAAGTGGTACTCTGTATTACTTATGGTTCCTCTTGCCTTGGTTGTGATGTTGTTAGGCTGGTTGTGCCAGAATACTTAATACTTTGAACCAAATTGGACAATTTAAGAAAAACACTCTTTGTGATGACATATTGTTATAACCTCTATTTTTGTGACTTGCATTTCTATATATGTAGTATGGATTGTTGCAGTTTTATATAATTTGGAAGTGTGCAACATAGTGTTGATATATTGTCATAGTAATGCTTCATTTAATGATTTGTTTTCCAGCAAAACGGTCCATTAGGGGCAGGTGGACCTCTTGGAATGAATGGTCAACAAAACAGCCCATTCAACTTTAACTCACAGTCAGTGTCACAACAGAATTCTCTCTCTGCATCATCTCTGTCTGCCACGTTGAACTCTGTACCAACAAGCAGCCTGGGCTCACAAGTTGCATTGCCTAACACAACATTTGTGAACACATCTTCAGCATTGGTGAACTCACTTAGCTTGGGAAATATGACAACAGCTGATCTCAACAAGACAACACCTACTTTGAATAATGTAAGTAGAAAAATTACAAGTTTCTCGTCAATCATTAAAATCATTTTGTGTTGACATGAAATTAATATAGTCAAAATCTATCCATTTAAGTCTTATATCTATCCTTATTGGTACTCAATCTAGCTTGTAACTTTAAAAAATCAGTAAATGTACTTAGCTCTACTGCAGGCTATATGTAGTTTTAATGAAAATTACTTAAAGTTTATGCCATAATTTCTGGTTCAATTTTGAGTAGTTATAAGCCTGAACTCTTATACTACAGAAATGCCTACACTGTCATACTTTTAGTGAATCCATTAGATTGACCTAATTTTCTCTGGATATTGTTACATCAACCCATCTTCCTTCATCCAAACAAGTTATCAAACTTGTAGATTCTAATTCCTCCATTCAACTGTGACTTTGATGCAATTTTATCACAAGAATATGACACTGGATCAGGTACCTAGTTCAGAGGTCTAGAAAAGCTGTCGCCATTCACCAATTGCGAATATTTTTAGCACCTGGCGAAGGTCTTGATCTAAATATTCGCAAAGGTGGCAAAGATCTTTGTACAGAACCTACCTGAGAAACAGATAAATTATCGGGGATTCTTCATTTTCAACTTTCGTAATTTTTGTAATTTCACCCATGAGACGCCACAGTTATTTTTGTTTCAATGGAAATTTAACACGGGGCACCTTCACAAGACCTGTTGTGTTCGGTATTTTGATGAATCAATTGAGATGCCAAAACTTATTTTCGAGTAAATGAAAATTTAACATTAGCTTATATTCCGGCTGTTTCGTTCGTTTTTCTGATACATTCAATCTGTCTGTGTGTTGAGCTAAATATTTCAAAATTATGCCGGGACGATTGAGGTTTAGATGACGATTTTCAGATTCTGAAGCCGAGATTGACAGACTGATTGAAAAGTATCAGTAATAATGATTATCAGAAAAGACTATCAAGAATACAATCTACATAATCTGTAAAATATGTTTTTTGTGAAAATATAAGAAAATATTGTGGCTAATAATTTTTCAGAGTGGCTAATAATTTTTAGAAAACATTAGCCACATTAGCTAATAACTTTTCAACTTATCTAGACCCCTGACCTAGTTGCCAGTAGGTAGTTAACAGTGTCACCACTATATGGATAATAAGGTATAACAAATGTTGAATATTATGATGAAAATCAAGATTTTTATTGTATTTTCCAAGAATTGGAAGGGAATCCTGGAGAGTAAAATTAGACTGTTTTTTCTAACTCATTGAATTCAGTGGTTGTGATGAAGCACAGCAAAACTGTCTTAGTGAGCACCTGTGTTCAATATACACTGGTTTTACTGTAGATGTGACAAATCTACTGCAAGTGTTAATAAGTCTGTAAGTGCAAATATATTATAATAATTAGTCTCATCTTTTAATATTCTAGCTTTTGTACATCTAGCCACTTTTCTGATTCTGTCAATAAGTTTAATATTGTAATAATCATTTATTTATACTACAATGACCCAGATGCGAGTATGTAGTTACCAGTTTCACCACCAGGTGGCTCATTTGGGTCAGATAGCATGGCGGGTATAAACAGGTTCCAGTGAAGTTTGACATTTTTCCAGTTTGACAAAAGTATTAAACAAAACTGTTTTATAGGTGTTTTTACTCATGACATATTTATTCATTGCATCTTCTTACATTAATTCAGGCACATGTATTTCAGAGGGAAACAAGTTGTCTGAATTCAGACAGAAACATTCCTTAGCTAAACATATAGTGTATCTTATACTTGAATATTCTGTGTCTGAATTCAGGCAGCGGCATTCTAATCTATGAGTAACCTAAATTTTCACTGTATGAATTCAGACACAACTTGATAATACTGAATTTGTTTATCTCTTGTGTCTGAATTCAGACACAGGCTTTTCCATATTAGAAAACAGAAGCTGATTTCAACTGTCTGAATTCAGACACAATTTGATAATAGTAAGATGAATTTGTTTATCTTATGTGTTGTGTCTGAATTCAGACAGTGGAAATCAGTATCAATTTTCTCAGATTGAAATCTTGTCTGAATTCAGACACATAAACAAATTCATCTCACTATAATGAGACTGTGTCTGAATTCAGACATAGGCTTTTCCATGCTAGAAAACTGATTCAACTGTCTGAATTCAGACATGGACTGATCATAGTGAGGTGAACCCTAATTAAGTTATGCAATGTTGCATATGACCACATTATCCATACTTTTCTGACAGAAATGGACATAATATACTCTAATTCACATCAAAGTAGTTAGAAAATAACAATTTCTTTTTATATATGGTTCTCAGTGACAGTTCTCATGGTTTAATCTACTGTACATCATTACAAAATGTATATGTTCAACCTTAAGTTCATCAAATTGTATGTCTGACTACTTTAATAATATATTTCAGCACATATTTTTGAGTACACTCAGTACATACAGAAAGAGTTGTCAAGTTATTCCATTCCATTTCATTTGATTTATTTGATCCTTTTAACTTAGAGATGTTAACATACATTCTGCATCACATGATTGAAGCTTTTTAAAATTGATGAACTATTTACAATCAAATTATTTTGTTAATAACTATTATGATACTAGTATAGTAACTATATAGTAAATATAAAAGGTATAATATAAAATGTACAACCCAAGGGAAAAGTGAACCATGTCACTTTCACTTCATTTGATAGATCTTTGACAATTTGTAGCTGTCAAAATACTAGATTAATAGTATTTATCTGTGTGTCTCGAATTGTGGCGGGGGGGTGTCAATGTTTTTTTTAAATTTTGTTGTAAGTTGATTTTATTTCTGATTTGTTGTGGGATTCAATTAATTGGACTGTGTTAAAGCGAATGCTTAACTTCAATTTTAAGTTCCCTGTCAATAGTCATGGTACAGTAGATGCCATTGGATATAAAGTTTGCCGTGTTCAATTGATATCCCGTTAAAAGTAAATTTTAATGTCCAATTTCCACAACCAAACCAATCTTCACTGCTTCACCAGGACTCATTCTATATCCTACTATGTATTCCACCTCAAACTTCTGTCTAATTTGGAGGGGTCTCTGGTTTCCCCCTGATTTAATGGACATTTGCTTGTTACAACCTGAAATAGTATAGATTAAACAGTTTTATCTATGTTATCATGAAGACTCAACTTGACGGATGGACAGACAAAAGCAGACAGACACTCCTAATAATAAAGAAAAATAACAAAATAAGCGGGAAAATATCACACTTCAAATTTAATATGGAGTGTTATGGAATATAATAATTTGAGTGGAATATACCTTTTTGACCATTATTGTGTTTTGATTCAATGTAATGCTCATACCTTTTTCTGCAGACCTCGACTTTGTTCGTTCAATAATGCTGTTAGGATTAATCACTTTCTTTTTTGACTCATGTGTATGTCCTTCTCATATAGCCATGAGAGTTTGACTGGATTTTCTGAAATATTAATTATCAGTCTATCAATGTCAAGTAAGAATAAGTTAATTAATTAAGTAGAATTTAAAACAAACAAATTTTTTTTTTAAATTAAATATACATTTTGATGATGGTGTTACATACTTGCAGTGCAAACATAGATTCCTTCCAATATATGCAAACTCTCTTTGTTATGTTCACTGACTTTTGTCACTGTATAGCTCGGCAAGTCGATTATCAAATGATATTGGCCCTGTTTCAAATGTTGGTACCTTAGTTGCCATCTCATATTTTCCAAGTTAGTTTTGCATTGTGTTTTCTACCACAAGTAAATGCATCCAGGAGTGTTGTCTTCATAAGATCTACATCTAAAGCCTTCTCTTTTCAAGTATTAGCGGTTCTGCAAAATAAACAGTGCTAACATATTATTTGACCTCACAGACTTGACGTTTTTGTCTTATACAAGATTAAAAAACCATAAGAGTCATTATAATATTTTGAATTCTCATATTAAGCTGTCACCCAAGGAGGATTGGAAGCCAGGGTTCCAACTCAATATTCTTTAATCTCCAATCGATGCGATAGTTTCAGATCCTGCCTGTATATTTCTACGGCTGTCAGGAGAATGACTGATATTCTTGATTGAATTTTGTATTCATAACATGGCTATGTGATAATACCCATATATGAAACAGAATATCGATTGGCGTCACTGGGAGAAAATCCTCCTTGGCCGTCACATTAGTTATTTATGAAGAAATGTATATTATTTAGGGTCTGCCTAAAAAACAGATGACTGGGTAGCCGGTGACTCAGGGTACCTAATGTGTCTAGCAGGGTTACCAACTTTCAAAGTTGGACATTTTCCCCTAATATAGTAGCAAATTGACATGATAGCCCCAGCCTCCTAAGTGTAAACTATACTGTTCTATATTTACACATTATCTTTTTATCAAAAACCTACCAGAGACCAAGCACTTTTTGAATAATCGACTATTTTTTCAATATCAGAATACCTGGAAGGCATAAAATCAAATCCTAGCCCTGCTAAGAATGTTACCAAGTCAACTGGAAACCTCGTTATCCAGTCACCCCAATTTTACACAAAACCTTTAATTCTCCTCTCAAGCTTAACCCTCTTCTAAATTATTTTTACATCTTTCTATCCTACTCTGGACTTAAAATTATGATAAATTGACTTACCAAATTCACAATTCCCTGTTGATGTATCTGCCATACTGTACATAAGCATGTTCCAATAATCCAGTGTTTAACTGTTTAATTCAGATCTCTTTCTTCAAAATGTTAATAATTTCTAATATTGTCTGTTAAACCTGTTTCCGCCAAAAATTTGAATGGGTGTAACTTAAATCCCTTCTTTCATTGGATAGTGTAAAGTTTGGGTGAGTCTAATATTTCAAAAAGGGTACACAGTGATTCAATGGACTGATCTGAAAGCTTATTCCCTAAGTGCTACTAACTGTATCTGTATGCAATATACACCACAAAAGTAACATTAACATCTTCAAATAGAATAGTTTCCATTGGACAATTGATTATACAGTATACAAAAGGAAAATAACAAAAGCATGACAGTTGGAGAAATCCTAGGTGCTGGAAATTTGAAGAAGATTCTAGGATTTATTTCCAATATGTTGATGATAGTCGGGGTAAGTTATTTTTATTAAGATAGTTTTAAATACTTTTTCAAAAATTACATTTAATTTAAGAAAATCCAACTAATCTTAAATATAAAAAGAGATATTGAAGATTAGAATTAATGCGGATTATGTGAGCTTCCCCCTTAAACCAACTAGAACTTTTAAACCAAGAATGAATCACAGCCCCTTCAATGAATGATATTGGTTTATTTAAAACTTATGAATTTGAAAATTTTAGATGAATAAATCACTGGCCCTTCAGAGGGGAATAATAGTGCAATGATGGTGGTCTTTCCTAACTTGGACTCAACCACCAATGATAGGGTTAAATTACTGTTGCTGCAAAATGTTGATTATATAAAGCTATTAATAATTTACATTATTTTTTGTAGGAACAAAGCCCTACATGCATACATAAAATATATTGATTGTGAAGAAGAGTCTGCTACCAACATATGGATAAAGGTGAGTAATTAATTCTAACATGTTTATTTGCCTTGTTTTCTTTAAAACAATTTTTCCTGAAATTTTGAAACAATATTCAACATTTTTCCCTTTCGTTTGGGGCCCACATCTTTTGTATTAAAGGATAGTACCTTGTTGACTCCTTACTTTTTATTCATTATAAGTTCTAGTTCAGTGTTCCATCTGTACTTTGTTGCATTAGGCCATATGATGTAGATACTTTGTTTTATGTCATGCTTTAAAGTCCAAATTACACAATGGCATAAGGAAAACAAACATTAACACTTGTTCATCCTTCTTCAAAGGACTTCATTTATGCTTAAACAGTCGAAATGTTGAGGCATGCACAGACCTCTATTTAGTGATATTTTCATTTCAAATATGGCGGCCAATCCGATGTCTGACGACCCTTACAAAGAATCTAGGCAGTTTGCATTTTTACCTCCTGTGAAATAACAAGTGGAATTTAGTAGTTGTTTTGTGTTTTATTATCATTCTGCATCGTAATTCTATGTGATGTGGTGTTGAAATGTCAGCAGAAATACATATCCATACGATAATCGAGTGAATCAGATAACAGATTTTTCGAAAACCCGTCTCGTGCTAAGAGTGTAAAAACTTGTATTAACATGCTCAAAAGTGCCAATGTGCACATCAATGTCAAGCTAAATCAATGTTGTGTCTAAAACAGGTACCCGATCTACTCAAACCAGCTTGTCATTCACGTATACACGCTTAGCAAACACTGCGAAATGACCTGAATCTTGGAATTTCGTTCGAGAGCTAGTAATATTTGCTCCGGTCTTCGTCATAAGTGTTCATCAGACTTCACGCATGCGCAGGAGAAAAACCATCAACCAATAAGGTTTATAAATCAATTTTGCGCATGCGCCTTACAACGGTAAAGAAATTCGTATTTATAAACGAACCAGTTTGAGATAACCCGATATCAGTCGGAGAAATCTGACGATCTACGAAACTCACTTCAAAAAATCAAATGCGGACTGACGGCGTATTCTACTATGTTTGGATCTAAGATTTTCAGTATAGATAAAGTATTTTATGATCTTTCGAATGAGGTAAGTCTCTAGTTCGAAAGACAATCGTATCAACTTGAACAAAAGTTGAGTTTTGACGAAAAATTTTAACATGCGCAGAAGTCCCATTTTCGTTGTTCCATATTGACTGTAAATTCAGCCCTTCACTCAAGCCCAGGTAGTTTCATTCTTGGGGCCTTATATAAGCTGAGTTTCCTAGTGGTCAACGCAGAATATGAGTTGTGCAAATTGTCCAATTACATGTCTCATTTCCTGGAACTTATGAATAATCTTACCATTTGTGTCTCTTCAAACCACCTTATTTTTGCAGTATTCTTTTTCTTTTTCGTGAAATTGTTAAATATTTTAATTTTGGACATACTAAAGAATGTTCTACGGATGATGTTTTATTCTTAAGCTAATATTTTTATAGATCCTATGATTTTTGTGGTAAAGATTACAAACTTCTAACTTAGTCATAAGATATGTAAGGGCATACCACTATAGTATAAAGACAGCTTTGTGGACCATTCAACAGGATTTTAATTACCCTTGTACACTGTGTGTAGTAGTTCTCTTAGGGTATGTGGTGTAGGCTTAAATTGTTTAATGTCCAGTTTGTTTGCTCAAGCCCAACAATTGAATAGAGAGAAGCAAGGGTATATACTTGTAAAATACCCTTGCAGCAAGGATGCACTTGTTTGCTGGGAAATGTATATGATAAATTGCTTGAAAAGGGTATGGTATTCCTATTTGCAGTGATTTCAAATACACATTTAACTAATCATGTACATTGGTACATGTGGCATGCAGTATGTTTCAAAGATATTCATAGAAATAAAATGCTCAACTATTCAATTGATTATAATTAATCCAACCTTATTGATAATTAACAAATCAATTATATTTTAATATCAATCTCAGTGAGGTAATTTCCAAAAATTTTAAAGCAGGTAATTTTATGGGTCTTCACATGCAGTATCATTACTCTGAACAGATTTGCCATTAAAACTCACAAAAAGATAAAAACAGATGATTAAATAAAGGAAAAGGAAAGCAACAGAAATTAACGAAACAAAATAATTACTTATAGTATGAACCTAAAAGTTAATTCATCACTTTTGTTTATTTTTTAGTGAATATTTGTTGAACATCTTATAAGGGCAAATTCTTTGAAATTGATATGCATATCTAATAACCACAAATTGCACAAGCATTTACACTGCCATATAATTTAATTTGATATCAACTACAATGTTTAACTCCTTGATATTATGACAAATTCCATCTGAAATTCACAAAACCACTTAGCGATTTCTTATAAAATATAGCACCAACGAGATACTTATCTATTTTTATAGCATAACATCTTTACACAAAAGCTAGGCTTTTCAATAGGTTGAGATCACTCAGTTGTGAACCATATAATAAAATCAACTTCTAGATTGAGTTTCATGATTTAAGTTTGGAGAAATCTGATGAAGTTGAATTTGGTTATATTGACAGTTACCACTTAAATGGATCAAACTTTCCAATGACTGATTTTGACATTATCTATTGTAACGAGTTGATCTAATAGAATGGACTGTTGGTACTGTCTCCTAAAATAAATAAAATACCACCCTTTATTTACCAGTGATAGACCACTTCTTCAAAATGGGAATGTTAACCGTATAAAAACTAATTTGATTATGAATTTCTTTTTAATAAAATGTGTCAAATACAGAATCCAGGCTAGTTTAACCTTGTTAGAATACAGCATGTTTCAAATGCAACTCAGGGCCAAGCTTGATACTAAATGAATATGGGCTAATAGGACCATCCTGATGCTAAAGTGTCAGCAAAAGCTCAAAATTCATTTGATGTACTTGTATTGCAAATATTAGAAATAATGTTCAAAAACATCAAAGAAGAAAATGGATAAACAACCAATAGGAAAAATAAATATGAAACACAGCAGATGCTCATCAAGTTTCAACCTCAATCTAAAGCATTGTTATATTCCTTGGGCTATGAGGTAAGTTATGTGTTAGCATGCCACCAAGAGAATATTAATTGTCAAGATTTGGGTGATAATTATTGTATCAAAGACAAAGTGTCAATTTTTCTAGGGAATTCTAAGTGTTTCGATATGGGTGAAAGACTAAAATATAGATATTGAGATGCAACAAATATAATTGTAATCGCAGATACTCTTAACAATTTGGCTCAAAATTATGTAATGACATGCTAGTTCCTCAAATACAAGGTTAAATTAGAAAGTTGATCAAAGTTGAAGATACATTGTGGACTATTGTGACTATTATTAAATTGTGAAAATACTTAGTTACACCCAAATTCTTGAGTACATACATGTCTCAGCTAAAATCCAGTTTTAGAGGAACACTTTTTATGTTATAATGTTAAAGCTTTAAAACAATGAAGCCATGTATTTGGTTTATAACAAGATTCAAGGACACAGCATATTTATGCTTCCTTGCAATTGCTGATACCAAAGTTCTGGTACCAGGGACATGTCAAATTAATCAACCTACTTCAGTGATGTGATCACCAACTTGTCAACACTAAACAGTTTTCCATGACCTTAAATCATTAATCACGGAAACTTGAATTTGAATCGGGTCATTTATATTTTTAATAAAGGGAATATCTCAAACTTTTTAGAAAAGGAAGGATATTCCATAAAGATTAAACATATATGATACCACCCCTTTTAAAATATATCCCATGTTAGTTGTGTTACATCCACACCTCTAGCATCTGATACACAGATACAAGTGGGTTAAATTTCAAAATGTTAATTTTTGCCCTCCCCAAGTAAAATAAACATTAACATTATGTAATGTTGTGATAAGGGGGAGAGGGTTATATCATATTAAGTAAGCTTTAGAGAACTGATTGATCTATTTCATTGCATGGAAACCAGTGTTTCCTAAGTGACATTTTTGTGGTTTTGAGAAAATGGGTTTAAAGTTGAATATGAACCATTTATGATACAAGGCTGATTTTATACTATCTCATGTCATTGTAAGGTTTATGTATATGATTTCAAAACTATTATATTTGCAATGGTAAATGTAGTTTTTCAGAAAGGAAATTGTGGCAGAAGATACTTTAGCTGTTTTGCACGTTTTGACATTTACGTCGACTCATTGTATCAAACTGATCAATTCATTGATTTTGCAGTTTGGAAAATAAAACTTATTGTATCATAGAATTCCCTTTCAAGTTTATAATGTTGAAGTTTTCAATCAACTGTTTTAATTGTAATTAATAATTCAATTAATGCCATATATCACAGTCATTGTTTTTTTAGTAAATTGTTTTTATCATTATACCATTATACTGTACATTAAACATTATTGCAATATTAGCATATACTGATTATTTGTTGAAAGGGTTGACTCAGAATTTTAATGCAGAGTAGCACGGGGTACCATCGAATAATTTTGGCAACGTACCGGAGAACAACATTTTGCTAAGAAATGGCAATAATTTAGCACAATATATTTTTTAACTAGAGTTCTATTTTGATTTTGACAAAAGTAAATATTCCATGCAGTAACTATTTCATTCATGAGTTTGTTGGAATTCTGTTGGAACCCAGTTCTGATCAAGTACGAAGTTATTGAAATCGGCGCAGACGGACTTTACTCCGAAAGATGGTTTTTCGATTATAACTTTTCACAACATTTAAGTATAGACTTTTGAAAAAAGTACAGAATAGTCCTTATACTTTTGAATAATTCTGTTATTTCTGATTCACACGACTCTGATTTGTTTAATTAAAAAAAAGTTTTAAAAATATTACTTAAGAACGTAACCGGAGCTGGGAACGTAACCGGAGCAGATCAGTTGAATTATTTAATCAAAAAAATTAAAATATATGATTTAAAGCACATATACTAATTTAAAAACATACGGGATTGTTCGAATGCGTATTTATTAATATATATGCTTTAAATCATATATTTTATTATATTGGGATAGGTTATTTTCTTTGGTATAACAAAATATTTGAGCTAAAAAATAATTTGTGAAGTTTTCTAAATGTTTTTTTTAATGAAAAATAGCATGCTCCCCTAAGCTGGACAAATCTTTGACCACCTGTGACTTACCAACCATATTAGGCGAGTAGGCCAAAGAAATAAATTATGAGTTTAATAGTTCAACTGACCCTATGGGAAAATTTGGTATCATAGCAAAGCTCAGAGAATTGTCTATGTCGTGTGATAAATAATTTGTGTTGGAATAGGTGACGTTGTCATGGAAACGGGCGTTGAACAAAAGATGTCCTTAATAAGAATAAAAAGTACAGCACCATTGCAAGGGATATCTGGTTAAGTCAATGTGCAACTTTGAAAGAATGAAAATTAAGGAATTGAAAGAATTTTAGTTTATCTTCAACATTTAACTCAAAAGTATACATATTCTACTCTTTTTTGATTATTGTGATGTCATAATGGTCTATTTTGAATGAAAAACAGTTGGTCTCATATGAAATTATTAACACCATTAGATTGTGTAATCACAATTGCTTACAAATGTTACCTTTATGTATATCAAATGAAAGCTACTGCTCTCACGATCATTTTGGTATATAAATTGTAAACATTGATCATTTACTCTCTGAGATATTATGATATAAGGTGATTTAAATTGTGGCCTGAGTTACAGAAATTATCAGCAGTTCGGCATTATCGCAAATGACAAAATATTGGCGAATTTCTACCATTGTATACATTCTTATTGATATCATAACTTTAGTAGTATTTTGACCCTATGAGAAAAGTTGGTATCAATGCAAAGCTTTGACAACTGTCTATGATGTGTGATATATGATAAGTGTTTAAACAGGTGCCGTTGCCATGGAAACGGGCGTTGAGCAATAGGTATCCTTAATAAGATTGAAATACGCATTTCAAGCCAGTGATCCAAATATGCATATTTTATTAATAGCAATTGTGTGGAAATAGACCAATTTTTATCAATCTTGAACTATAATGACTAAATGATTCTATATATTAAATTTTAAAGTGTTATTGTGACATCACAATAGCGGATTTCAAATGAGAAACAGTTTACTTTACATGGTCTCCGTGAAACTGATATCTTCCATGATTACAATTGCAAAAGAATATGCACTTTATGGATATCAAATTAAAGCTAGTGCAATAACGAGTATTATGATAAGTAAATCAACATGATTAGATCAAGCTATGCCGTGGTTTCATGCTTTTGAATCTGGGGTATCAGTGGTTATAGACACAAAATACTGTATGAGAGGTCTGAGACTAACATCTTTTATGCTAGTCTCGGGAGAGGTGGAACAACTTTTTATCCTGATCGATGAGTCTGAAAGTCGCAAGAAAAGTGTTTTCCTCAGTACGTACGGTATGTTGTCATGTATGTCTCATATCAGACAAAGCTTTATAAACATTTAAAGTCACTAATTTAAGTAAATACTCCTATTGTGATGGCATTATAATAAATGATTTACAACTTTTGGTGTTCTTTAAAGTTGCACTAAACTGTTTTACTCATTTTAGACATGGGCGTGATTTAGAAATAATTATATTCATTAATTCCGATTGGCTTGGTCTCCTTATTAAAAACTTATTATTTTTTGGTGAAACTTATAAATTGTTCTTAATGATTTGAAAGTTCCATGGTCATTAAAAAAAATAGCAGGGTGTTCAAAACTTTTGGACCCCCTCGTATATCAATTTTGTGAAGACTAATTATACCACTTTCGGAATCCATCGAGCTGTGTTTGTAAGGGATAATTTTTCACAAGAATTATTTTTTTGTGAAGTCGATTATAAATATTTTTGTTATTGAAATGCGTACAAATGAGAAACTAATGCATATTTCTACTTTGGTTCAGCCTTCAAATTTTGAAATCACGACATGTCCATATATGTCAAAAATATCAATGTTGCACTTCATGAGCCAATCATCCATGATAACTTCACATACTGTACGGCATGGTCACATGACCTCAAAAAGTCTGCAAAAATATTCCTTCAATAAATTCATGATTATTTGAGGATTCTTTTCATGTAGTCGACTATTGGATAAGTATCAATCTTATATTGTGAAATATACTTTAAAAATAATTAACAATTTAATTTGTATACAATCAACAATTTTAAAGAATGATTTCATAAGAATTTATCATTCAATCAAGTTAGGAATACTGTGTTTATATAAATCAAATTCTGGCTCTGGCATCGCCTATTTGAAGGAGTTGCTATGTTTTAAATGGGAATTATTTGAGCTAAGGACAATGTCTATCAAGGCACAACCAGGGATAGGGCCTTTTATGGAACAAAAGTGCGAACTTCTATGGATTGACGGGATACCACTGTGGCCTTCTATGGAACAACCATGACCATGTAGTAATCTATAAGAGTCTTCCTTAAAATCACTGTTGTGCTGGTACTGGGCCTTCTATGAAGCCATTGTCCCTTATTCTGAAGATTCTAAATGCAGACACCACCATGTGTATGGAAATCATTAAAGTCTTATTTGGACCTAATGTTTCCATCATTGAAAAAACGAAGGCCCTTTTTCAAGGATCTGACTCTGTCTGTCATTCTCTGTCTGTCAAGACATCTCCTCCGCCTAGACCGTTTGACCCTGAGCTCCCATACTTGGTTAACATACTAAGTGGATTGGTGGACATTTTACGAAGATCAGAGGTCAAAGTCATTTAAAGGTAAAAGGTCAATATCTAGGTATTTGGCTTTTTAAGACCCTTGATCTGTGCTATGACCCTTGACGACCCATGATTAGGTGCCCGGAGGTCAAGGTCAACTTTGTGGGGCAAGGTCATTCCCAGATCAAATGCATCTGGGGCTGTTGTGACCTTTGGCGACCAATGATAAGGTGATCTGAGGTAAAGGTCATTACTAGGTCAAATGTCAATATCTAGGTATTTTGAAATTTAAGATTTCTGGGGCTACTTTTACCCTTGGTGACCTGAGTTCCAGGTCAATATTTACGGGTCAAGGTTATTCCAAGATCAGAGGTCAATACCTTGGTTTTTGGCGTTTTATAATGCATTTGGGACTGCTTTGACCCTTGGCGACCCATGATTAGGTGACTTGAGGTCATGGTTATTCCAAGATCATAGGTCAATATCTAGATATTTGGTGATGTTAGGTCCTTGGGGCTGCTGTGACCCTTGACGACCATTGATTAAGTAACCCAAGGTCAAAGTCAATTTTTATGGGTCAAGGTCGAGGGTTGCTATCTAAGTAAGTACCTTAAGTGCTATTGTGACCCTTGTCGACCCATGATTACGTGACCTGAGGTCATACCAAGATCAAAGGTTGATATCTAGATATTTGGTGTTTTAAGAGCCTGGTGGGCTGTTGTGATCTTTGGCAACCCATGACTAGGTGACCTTAGGGTTAAGGTCAACATTATATTTGTCAAGATCTCAAGAACAAAGTTCGACACTTACTTGAAGGATTCTGTAACCCTCAGTGACTCATGATTAAGTGACCTGAAGTCAAAGTCAATGTTTCTTGGCCAAGGTCATATTAAGGTCAAACGATCAATACAGACGAGCATTTGATGGGAGCTGTTGCCATGTGGAGCTGTTATGGACCCTTGGTGACCCACTCGAATGGGTAGATTGCTAGTTCTAAGCAGCTGAACGTTTAACTAGGTAACTCTACGGTATTAAGTTTGGAGAAATTATTATCCCACCGAACGAAATTCGAGGGGGATATAGAAAAGAGGTCCGTCCGTTCGTTCGTCCGTCCGTCCGTTCGTGTGTCCGGGCAATAACTCAAATAACGGTTGACGGATTTCATTCAAATTTTATAGGCTTATGCCTTATGGGTGTAGGACCTCTGCTCGAGAAGGAATTTTCAAAATGGCTGCTAAATTAAAAATGGCAGCCATTTTTCGGAAAAAACTTTATCTTTGATAACTCAAATACCATTGATCCTATGCCTAGGGACATAGGTGCTCTGTTTCGAGAAGGGATTTTCAAGATGGCAGCTACATTTCAAAATGGCCGCCATTTTTCATAAAAGAATGTAACCTTTGATAACTCAAATACCAGTTGATTGATTTGGTTCAAATTCTATATGCTGATGCCTAGAGCCAAAGAAGTTCTGCCCAAGAAGTTCTTTTCAAGATGGCCACTGAATTTCAAAATGGCCGCCATTTTTCGTAAAAAAACCCATAATCATTGATAACTCAAATACCAGTGGATGGATTTGGTTCCAATTTTATATCCTGATGTTTAGGGAAATAGGAGATCTGCCTCAGAAGGAATTTCAAAGGCATCAGCTGAATTTCAAAATGGCTGCCATTTTTCATAAAAAAGGTAATCTTGATAACTCAAATATCATTGGATGTATTTACTTCAAATTGTGTATACTGATGCCTAGAGATAAAGGAGCTCTGCCTGAGAAGAAATTTTCAAGGTGGCTGCTATTTATCGAAATCTCCACAATTTGTCATTAAACATGTAATCCTTGATAACTCAAGTACCAGTTGACGGATTTGGATTAAACTGTATATGCTGATGCCTTGGGACATATGAGCTCTACTAAAGAAGAAATCTAAAGATTACAGCTGAATTGGCAACCATGTATCATAAAAACACAATCTTTGATAATTCAAATACCAGTGGATGGATTTGGCTCAAATTTTATATGGCCGCTATTTACCAATGTGGGATTTGCTACTCCGTGGAGTTGCTGTTTTTCTAGTTGTTTTAGTACTGTTACCTATATTTCTATGTTATACCTGGATAGAATAAATCTCAAGTGAAGAAGGGGTATTCTTGAAATTAGGTCATCTGAAAGAAAGATCATTAAAATATAAATATTTGAAAGTTTCATAAAGTAACTGCATTTAGTTTCAGAGATAAACTTGTATTAACACTATCACTTATTTTCCATGTTTGGAATTGGAAGCCTATATATAGACTAATGATAATTATATTAATCTTATTTTTATCTTGATTTGGATATGTTCTTTGATCCATACATGAATGTATCTTGATTACGCTAACCTATGGAATAGAGTCTCTTTAATAAATTGAAAAATCACTGAAACTTATCATTTTCATTGTTAAGCAACCACCAGGTACTAGAATTAAGGACCTTCGGCCCTGTGTTCAGACAGTGAATTGTAACCACATTATGTTTGGAAAGGTATAACTTTATACAGAAAAACTTCTTTTTTTGTCCAAATGATATGAGTTGGTAACTTGGTAATTGACCTTATACATGACAAAGTTCCTTGAGAATGGAAAAAGTCTACTTTTTGCCAATTTAAAGTAAACATCGAAAACTGAAATTCCAAGAGCTTTGAAATCTTCACAGGACATACGTTGCAAATACAGCAACTACTTATTAGTCAAAATTCAATATCAGATCCCATACTAGATCCCATATTAGCCAAAATTCAGTATCAGATCCAGTATCAGAGCTATTCCTTGAGATTTCTCTTGATTTTTACGTTTTCGTTCTATTTTAAGACTTGTTAGTAGTTGAAAATCAAATTGCATCATTTTTGGTCACTATCATCGGGCGATGACATAAAAAAAACATGAAAATAAATAAAATAAAAAATATTATGGAATACATAGGTAATTGATGATTGTGATAGCATGTGAATATTATAATTTCTTTGGCCAATCAGATCTAGCGAGTAAGCTTAGCAAAAATTGTTTCTATTTTAGAATATTTTTGATATCATTCCTTGTAGTGTCTATTTTCTAAAATTGCCAGAGTGTATACTTTATTTCAGGAAAATCTAAAGATTTTACAACAATTTATTTTTCTGGCAAATGGTAATAACTTTGGCAAAACAAGTTTCATATTGGGCAATGCGCTGTATGCCAGTGTATGTCAAATTAGACAATCATGATTTCAAATACAGTTGTGAACCATTAACCATATCTAGTGGCCCATCTGTGACATGAGTCACAAAAAGGTTATTGCAAAATAAAATATATGGATGCTTTTTCTGAAAAAATAAGCTTTCATTTGATCTACATGCAGAGAATATTCAAATAATAGTTTTCTGCACATTCTTATCAATAGTTTAAATAATTCAGTATTAACAAACATTTTGTTCGTGAATCTGTTTGTGCCAAAACAGGTCAATTTAGCCATTGTAGCCAGTACTGATACACCAGAAAGAAATAAGGGTTATATCCACAAACTGATCATATTACTTTTATATATCACTGAAATCAATAGACCAGTAGCTTTAATATGATATATAACACGGTCACATTCCAATAAAATTGAAATTTCACAATGAATTGCGGTAATTAATTTTGATTTTCAATTATCTTAATCAAAATTCACCATTGTGACATCACATAGCATATATACACTTCAATTAACTGAACTTAATTAGCCACTAATGGTCAATATAAATCAAATCCACCAATATCCTCACATTAGGCACTGAAAGAATACACATTCATAATGTTAACTATGCGAACAAATTGTTTTATATAGTTTACTCATATCAAGGACATATTTTGTTTGACAAGCGTTTCCATAGCAACAAACCCCATTTCAGTTATAATCCAAATCTATCCCTATGTCTACAAGAACAAAGTGGTAACTGTTCGAACATACCAATTTTATCCATAGGATCCACATAGGATCACTTCATTTGTATTCACAGTATTTCACTAGATCACCAACTAATAATGAATATAAATGCATTATTCTTGATAATGAAATCTCCAATTCAACACCTGTTTCCATGGTAACAATACATGCTTTTCAAATGAGTCAATATCATACATTTTAGATATATACCTCTTTATTGAAATGAGACCAAAACTAATCCAAAGGGCCACAGATATTTAAAGTTATAAGACAATTAAAATGTGTTTTGGTATTGAAATTCACAAACTGTGTGCTAAACCTGTGCAATTATAGTAGATATCAGTAGTTCTGGCCATTGCTTCATCAGAGCAAAATATGCTATATCTCAGTGGGTGATTGTCCAATCCTTTTGTTTCGTATACCAACGTATTTGTAAGAAAAGCAGCTTTCATTTGATATACATGAAGGTGATATTTTAACTAAATTATAATTACACGATGAATTGGATTAAAGGAGACCAAATGAAATAAACAGTTTTCTATTTGAATTTCACAATTGTGATGTCACAATGTAAATTAAAACTGTTTTATACTACAAATTTAGTCACAAATGTTCAAGATTTACCAATCTCTATTGAATTCTCACCATTTACGCATTAAAAAGGAGAATATTTTTATCATTTGGTGCACATAAACCTGAAATTGGTATTTAGTTCTTATTAAGTATAACTATTGTTCAATGCCCGTTTCCATGGTAACGTCACCTGTTTTCAAAGTAGGTATCTATCACATAGTACAGGCCAATATCTCAGCTTTCCAACGATACCAAAATATCCCATAGGGTCAGCCGACTATTAAACTCCTTTATTTATGGACTTCTGAGGCTTGGCCTACTCGCCTATATTTCATGACTACCAGCCTGATATAGTCACAATGTTACATGACTTTAAATATCAAGTAGTTATTTCCTAAAATGACAGGGTTGCAGCTTTTTTTGACCACCCTGTACAGCAATATTACTTAATATTATTATATTACTTAAATAATATTATAGTTTTCTTTTGTTTAATTCCAGGTGATGTTTGAGACCAAAAAAACGGCGAGCGGTTTATGTTGGCTATTTCCAAAGCAACAACATGTATGCATGTCAATACAAGGATTGCCATTGCGCATGTTCATTTGTTGCACAATACAACATAGAAAAAGCAAGCAAGATCAAAGATTATTAATTGAGCCATTAGAGCCAAATACGACACCAATCTCAAAAAAGAAGCTTTAAGATGAAATTGGGGAAGATAGCATCTCTCTATATAGGAATGAACAATCTCACTGTTGAGTCAAAGCCAGTGATATGGTGGGATCAATTTATGTGGCAAACGTCAAAGCCATTGTAATGTGGCAAACGTCAAAGCCATTGTAAATTCCTTGAAGATGAATCTGACAAAATGCGAAGACTTGATGAATATGACCCTAATTTACTTCAGATTTTTTTTTGAAATCGTTAGATTAGAACTTGGGCTAGTATAATGATGAAGCTAATAGATTATAATGTATTATGAAAGAACTAGAGTATTACTCATATTTACACGCCTAACCATCGACAACGTAGTGACAAAATATACCATTGCACACTTTATATTGTACAGTGTCACTAAAAACTGATGATGCAGGTGTGATGTAGGTTTTCAAAAATTAATTTTGGGAATACTTGAAAGATTTCAATTTCATCTTCAACTTTTAGCTTTCTGATCATTTATTTTTATGAGAATATGTTTCTCTAAACTACACAATTTAAGATGAGTGAAGATTTGATAAATATTATGTATTGGGTGTAATTTTAATAAAAAATCAGAAGAGTAGTTGTCAACTCCACTGAAGGGTGTCAGTGTAAATGAAATTCATGAGATGTTATATTGAACAATGCAATAATTAAACAAGTTATGTTTAAGGAACATGTTCAATTATCCCCAATACAGATGTTCTAAAGTTAAGGTAAATTTGATTTTTAAATCTTGTTGAATGTTATTTCATTTTATAAAAGTGTTGGTGTGGTGATTAATATGTGACCATGGGGTGTTAGCCTCTTACCCCTTGATCACTTGACATCTGTACTTTAATGTATGAATGAATTTTAATTATCTTAAGAAGTTGATAGAGAGATCTATACTAGTTAGTGGAAGATGACTTTTTAAAACCTCTTTATGCTATATCTGGAAAGTGTTGAGGTTCAATACCATGGTTCAATCAAGTTTATGTAATACTGTGATTGTTAAGTTTCAGTTTTAAATCAATCTGCTCCCCCTGCCCATTAGTGTTATTAAAAATATGTTGTCAGGGTTAACTGTGAATTCAGATATGTAAGTTCGTTGAAACAACGTACATCAAGATGACAAGGCACATTTGTAATTTTTTGATTTTTATTATTTTAACTAAAACATGAATATTTATTAAATTTTCAACCGACCTTAATTGTTGTGTAACTTAAGGAAACATATTCTCATAAAAATAATTTACACTCTTAGGCGACAGGGGGAAAAATGATCAAAGTAAATGTGAAAAACACAACATTTTCCAACCGATCATTGTTTTTGGTTTGATTTACTATGAAAAAAATGGAGCACTGCTCGAAAATCTTTTAACGTAATCAGAAAGCTAATGGTTTTCCTAATCGAATACACACAAAATTAAACATGAAATTCTTTATGCATTCCTCAGATTAATTTTTAAAACCTACATCACACCTACATCATATCTCTTGCTTCATATCAGTTAGAATAGTGACACTGTACATCAAAAGTCTACGGGGGTATATTTTGTCACTGTACTTTGTCGATGATCAGGTGTGATTTAAAATAAAAAAGTTCAAATGATCAATCTTCTGCCTGTTGTACCATCAGTTACAGTATCTTCTAATGAAGTATTTTCTGTAATGCTAAAGATTACTTGATCTGTACCTGATGAACTACTTTTTAAAAATATCTTGTCATAAAATTTGAAATTGTACCTATATAGAATTGCAATTAAAACATTATATAAGACATGTTAATTGCAATCCGATGAAAATTTCTGTTGCCAAACTTATGAATGGAAGCAAAATTGCTTTTAACACACAAATGTTGACTTAATGAATTTGAATTCAAACATCAATTTCGATTAAAAAACAGAAGGGAAAACTATAATTTCTGAATCCTTACCTGTAATGTCAGTTTACTAATTCAGATACCTTATTTCAGTTTTATAGATTGTTGTCTGAATTCAGGCACCTCATCCAAGCTTAGCAAGTTGTCTGAATTCAGACACCATATTTCAGTTTTATAGATTCTTGTCTGAATTCAGGCACCTCATCCAAGCTTAGCAAGTTGTCTGAATTCAGACACCATATTTCAGTTTTATAGATTGCTGTCTGAATTCAGGCACCTCATCCAAGCTTAGCAAGTTGTCTGAATTCAGACACTATATTTCAGTTTTATAGATTGTTGTCTGAATTCAGGCACCTCATCCAAGCTTAGCAAAGTGTCTGAATTCAGACACCATATTTCAGTTTTATGGAATGTTGTCTGAATTCAGGCACCTCATCCAAGCTTAGCAAGTTGTCTGAATTCAGACACCATATTTCAGTTTTATGGAATGTTGTCTGAATTCAGGCACCTCATCCAAGCTTAGCAAAGTGTCTGCATTCAGACACCTTATTTTAGTTTAAGAGAATCTTGTCTTTTTAAATTAAAAATGTGTGGGCATGTCTGAATTCAGACACATATTTTCCCATACTAAGAGTTGCATAGAGTAAAACATCTGCCTGAATTCAGACACTTCATATATCTACACAAAAAGCTTGTAAATATGTTGCTGATGTCTGTACATAACATAGATATACAGTACCTAGAAATATATATCTTTATTTTTATACTTTGCTGGTTGTTTATAATCTTTTCTCATACAAAAAACTTCTCCAACACCCAAAGAATACATTAATTGTCAAATATATTTCTTAATTTATATTAATAATTCAAACTTTTGTCACCTATGGAATTGCCAAACTACACTGGAACCTGTTCATAGTAGAAAGTTCCCTTTAACCTAATATTCATCAGTTTATGTGGTTCAATTTTCATGTCACCCTTATGTATCTAATAGTTATACAAATTTAAATAAAAGAAAATATTATTTGTCCAATGAAAGATATTTCACTTTTTGTGATTTTATAAAATGGGGTCTATGGTGAATCTCCCCCAACTAGAAGTTACAATAAATTAAATTGTTGATAAACAATTTTCAAAACTATATTTCTAGATGTACTTTTACATGTAGATTTCAAATATGACATCAGTTTGACTGAATTTTGAATATTTAATGGTGTACATCAAATCAAGATTATTTCTATTCAGTGTTTTCACAAATTCATTCATATATTACCCCCCCCCCGCCTGTTACTGACAACTGCCAAGCATGTTAGAGTAACAAGCTAGATACAGACATGAAGGATAGTGTGTTTAAATTCATTGACTGTGTGGGTCAAGAACCCAGGAGATCCAAATCTAACTTACTAATTAAGCTGTACAGGCATAAGCCACTTCAACTGTGCTTTTGTCATGACATATTACTTACATTAGAAGTTTGTAAATCTTGGGGATGAGTTTCTAAATCACATTTTTCATCATTTTTTCAAAAATACTTATTTTACTGAATATCTTGTGGAAAAAATGTTGCAGTCAGGTTTATATAATACATAAGATCTTGTTTCAAGGTTGAATGATTTTTGTTGTGTTATAGCCTGCTACGAATCCACTTGCTGCTCCAACCCCTGGCAACCACCCTCCAACAGCAGACCCAGAAAAGCGTAAGCTCATACAGCAACAGCTTGTTCTTCTCTTACATGCACACAAGTGTCAACGTCGTGAGCAGAGTAATGGTGAAATAAGAGCATGTGGTCTCCCACACTGCCGAACCATGAAGAATGTATTAAACCATATGACAACATGCACGGCTGGCAAGGCTTGTCAAGGTAACACAGATTTCAGTTATATACCAACACATCAATTAATTCATTCTGTATTTGAATAGAACAGTGCATTTTCTTTGTATTTCTGAGTTCCCTGTGCAATTGTGAACACAAAAGTAGGTTGTGAAACAGAAGGTTTGATTTGCCAAACATTTGAAAATCAACATTTGGGTTAGTCCAGTTCAGAAGTTCAAACTGTGTGACTTTATATTATTTCAGTGGCCCATTGTGCATCATCAAGACAAATTATATCCCATTGGAAGAACTGTACGAGGCCAGATTGTCCTGTATGTCTGCCACTGAAAAATGCAAATGAGGTTCGACGAAACAGTACATTAGCAGGTACATTGATCTCTATTTGATAATATTGTTGGTATTTCTTGTCATTGTGATTCCAGGTAACCAGCTCGTAGAATTCAGAATCTTTTAATTCTGAAAAATTTGTATATACAGTATATATAAGTTTTAAGTTCCTGTTAAACTGTTGGTATTATTAGATATAAATGTCTCTTTAGCACAAGCTGCGGGCACTAGCCTTACCCCAGGGGCCTCTGGGGGTTCAAGTTCTGGTCCCTCTCAGATGGATCTACAGCGGGCCTACAATGCCCTGGGCCTGACATACACCAGAGGTTCCGACTCCTTGCCTCAAGTGAGACCTAGTCTATCTGCCACAGCAGGTAAGTGCACACTAGAATTTTATTCCAGTGTTTTGGGTCTAATTTTATACACAAGTTAAGTCTGATTTTGATTCATATCATGTTCTTCGAAAGATGATTTGAAAGCAAAATAAAACCCACAGTGAAAGAATTGTTTTGCAGACCACCCTATGCAGACAGAGCCTGTGGGAAATATTGGGTGGGGAGCAAATGAGCGGAGGGTGCGGAGCTAACGGTCATTTTTTAATTTAAATTTGGGATATTTCTGGAACTAAGCCGTTTTGGGACTTCAAATATACCAAGATATGTGTATTTGACACCAAATATCAATACAATTGTGAAAATAGTAGCGCAATTCATTCTATAGCGACGCAGTGTGCCTTAAACCTTTCCCAGACCTATATATTTTGAAATTATCCTTTTAATACTGAGTCCCCAGCATTCATAAAAAATGGTGTTCAAGGTACACTATCTATACAAATTATTTTTGCATCTTGGAAGCCGGGCAGTATCAGTGTGATTTTATAAAAATTCGGAAATGTTTTTCAGATATGAGCCCCCTCTAAATATTGGGTGCGGAGCAGCTCCATAAACGTAGCTCCGCACCCAATATTTAGAGGGGGCTCATATCTGAAGAACATTTCCGAATTTTTATAAAATCACACAGATACTGCCCGGCTTCCAAGATGCAAAAATAATTTGCATGGGTAGTGTATCTTGAACACCATTTTTTATGAATGCTGGGGACGCAGTATTAAAAGGATAGTCTCAAAATATATAGGTCTGGGAAATGTTTAAGGCATACTGCGTCGCTATAAAATGAATTGCACTACTATTTTCACAATTTTATTGATATTTGGTGTCAAATACACATATCTTGGTATATTTGAAGTCCCAAAACGGCTTAGTTTCAGAAATACCTCAATTCTAAATTCAAAAATGACCGTAAGCTCCGCACCCTCCGCTCATTTGTGCCGCACCCAATATTTCCCACAGGCTCTGTCTGCATAGGGTGCAGACACACATTTGAAAATGTAATTCAAAAACATTGTCTCTTTCCATTGAAGGCTTAGCTAACAGGTGCTAAATTTTCATTCATTGATTATATGGCTAAAATGTGTAATATATTAAATGTGAATTAATAAATGAAAATATAAAATTGAACTTAATAATATAACGGTTATAATATTTTGTGCTACAGGTAGTCTCCAAGGGCAACAGTTGCCTGGCAACCCTCAGGCAAACACCAGTCCTGCCCCTGGTTCTGCAGGCCTCAATGCTATCCCAACAACAACCCTGCCCACAAGTATGGCATCGACAGGGGAGAACATAGCTCTAACCAACCGGGGGACCAAAGAATGGCACCAGCATGTTACGCAGGATTTAAGGAATCATCTGGTGCACAAATTGTAAGTCATTCCCCATTTGTTTGCTTCACTAATTGATACGTCCATTTGAAACCAATAATATTACATTGGAATTATTGCAGTTATAATTACCATTCAGAGATTTTTGCAAACAGATTATGGGACACTATTTTAATATATTCATTTATTTGTTACTATCGAAACACATGGGACACAACTTTAAGAATCATGTACTACAGTCCATCATGTATATAGGATGACATATATATAGAGTTGCTACCTAGCTTCACATTTACATAATTTAATTCTTAATATAATACTCTCAAGAGGTTAACAGATTTTCATATGTTAAAGAATTCACATTTTTAAAAGCAAAAATAAAAAATTTAATTACGTTTGATATTTCATAGGAACCTTGAGAAGAAAAGGTCAGATTGACTTGAGACTTGCACAGTTAACATCTAGTATATGTTGAATCATGGTCAGGTTGACTCATACAGGGAGGATACAGCATGAAGCCTGCATATTTTCTATACCCGCATTCTGTTGCCATACCAGTGGAATATGGAATTTAAACTTGTTCTATTTCTAGAGTCAGAATGGCAACATAGATCTTAAACTTACAAAAGTAATATATAAATTTATGATATATAGCTGATTACATAGTCACTTTAAATATCAATTATGTCTATAACTAATCATTTATAGGGTTCAAGCAATATTTCCGGCACCTGACCCCCAAGCATTAAAGGACAGGAGGATGAATAATCTAGTCGCATATGCACGTAAAGTGGAAGGAGATATGTATGAGTGTGCCAACAGTCGCGAAGAGTACTACCATTACCTAGCTGAAAAAATCTACAAGATACAAAAAGAACTTGAAGAAAAGCGTCAAAAGCGAGTTAAGGAGCAAAATCCTAATGCTCCTCCTGGAGCTGCTATTCCACCACCCGCAAGTTTAGCAACCACATTAGCCCAGTTACGGGGACAAGCCAATGGGCCCTTATCTGGTCCCACTCCAAGGTTAGGTGCAAGTTTGCCTGGGGGTACGGATCCATTTAATTCACCTCCAGCCACCCCAATGCCTCTGAACAATCTGAGACCATCATTGGCAGCAAATGGTTTAGCACCCAGCACCAATCAGAACCAAGTAAGAATGGTAAGTCCTCTATATTATTAGTTGTAATAATTATTTGTATTTTAAATCATATTTTATATTATTTAGTATCTACCCTTTTATGACATTTTATTAAATTAGACATCTGGAATGAAGGAATGGTATGAGCCAAAAATATTCTAGAATTAAAACAATCTTTGTTTAGCTTGCTCCCTAGATCTGATTCTGCCTCTAAGGAAACATTTCCATATCCTGGCAGTTTCATGTGTCGTAGAAAGTTATATTTGAATTGTTCCCAGAAACTCATAAACATGCAATAAGTAGTCTCTATGGGTCAGAATTCCTCAAAAGCTACATTTCTCTGCTATAGATGGGTCCACCTCCTCAACCTCAAAGTGTACACCGTGCTTTAGAAGAATCGCAGCGACAGTTCCAAAATGCTCTTCAGAAGAGAGAGGCACAGGTATGTTTCAATTACATGTTGTCAGTCAATAGTTATGTAGGAAAATCAAGCTTTGTATAATCCAGACAAGCAACTTAAGATGGACATTTAACCACACAGATAAATGGTACTTTTATGACCCATGACCATCTTGCTCCTAACTAAATACCCAATAGGCAATATTTCACCATGTAGATTAAAAATATTGATTTTGAAAATTCAAAAAGTTATTTATTCCATTGATAAACATTTCTTAACCTGTTTTCTTTTGTGTAACATGTAAGACTTTAAGTTCTGATCAACTCAACATTACACATAAGATGACTTAAGTCATTATTGTAAGTTAAGCTTAGTAGTTCTGGGATAAAAATCCAAACTTAATTGAGTATAGAAAGACCTAACACCATGTCTGTCTTGGATAGTGTTGTAATAAAGGTGGTTTAGTTGTGATCTCCCCAGGAGCTAATTGAATGGTGCCCTACCCTGTTGGTTCATTTCTAGTGCCCTGTACCCACCCTGTTCAATACATCCACCCTCCATGCTGTCCGTTAAAATTCCTGCTAAAAAATTCGGAAATAATTCAGAAAAATTCAAAAAATTTGAAGATCACTTTCCCTGCATTAAACCCTGATTAGGATATATGAATACTGTAAACAATTCTCTCTTCCTGTAACAACGAGGCCTGTAATGATCTTATAGCTGTAGATGTGCAAAACGATTTAAAAGAGAACAGTTTAGAGATAGTAAGGCCCCTCTGAATGCTGAAACTTGATAAAAATCCTGAGGAGATCACTTTTTAGCTCGATTTTTCAGAATGGAACAGAGCTTTATAGCAAAGCTTCTATTCCTTGATTTGTGAGGAATTGGCCTGCAATTTATCTGATCATCTCCAATGTGGTTTGTCATTATGAAAAATGAAATGTTTCAGTTGAATGATCAGCAACAGCAGCAGCAACAACAACAGCAAACTAGCACTGCTACAACAACAGCCCAACAAACACCTCTTCAGCAGCTCATCAGTGATACTGGGCCAGGCACTACAACAGCCAGCAAAGATTTGGCAACCGCTGTCAAAACAGAAATCAAAGAGGAAATCAAGACTGAAGTGAAGACAGAACCAACTGATAGCAGCTCATATCAGCCAGCAGCTGCAGCCATTAAAACCCCAGAAGTAGCTGACAAAACTATAAAGGAAGAGATTAAGACAGAGCCAGGTGCAGATGCATCAACAGCAGTTAAGGAGGAACCTAGTGATAAACCAGAGCCTTCCACTCCAGCAGACTCTAGTACAGATAGCAAAGATGTGTTGGTGAAAACTGAGAGCACACCACCACCACCAGTCAAACCTAGGGCAAAGAAAAGTATGTATTCCCCTGTTCTAATCGCTGTAATCCTCATCCTAAGATACAAATACAGTTACTATTGTTACAACTTGTTTTTACCACAGGTAACTACTGACAATACAACTGGGAAACAGGAACATCGTTGTTTAGCTTAATTTCTAAGAAAGTTTTGGCTCATTATTATTAATTGTGGCCATTACATTGCAGTATTTATCCCAGATGAATTACGGCAAGCGTTAATGCCTGTTCTGGAGAAGTTATACAAACAGGACCCCGAGTCTCTGCCATTTAGGAATCCAGTAGACCCAGAAGCTCTACAAATTCCTGTAAGTTTGAACATAAATGTTTTATATTTTTCTTTTTCATTATACCTATTCCAGTTTTTAATCCGGATGAATTACGTCAAACGTTGATGCCCATTTTGGAGAAGTTAAACAAGCAAGATCCAGAAGCTGTGCCATTCAGGGAGCCTGTAGATCCCATTGCTCTAGGAATACCCGTAAGTTTTTAAAGGCACAGACCAATCAGCATGTCACACTAATACCATTTAGGATAAGTAGTTGTTCCATAACATAACTTTGGCTGTTGAGTGTAATGACTAGTAAGCAGATAGTGTGGACAACTGGAGATCATACATGCTCTCACTTGGCATTTAACAGTTACAGTACACTTTCTAAGTTCATACTTAAGGCAATAGGGTCTCAGATTGTAGTTATATTGAAGTAATGTGTTCAGGACAAGCTCTAGTTGCTATGGCAATAAATTTGTAAAATGATTCAGCTTTCACTTCCTTGTAGGTAACATTAAAAGCATGTTTTCACCATAACCTTTGTTCATCAGCTTAAATTCCTATTCATTCATTTTTTGATGGAACAAAAATGTGAGAATACATCTTTTATTCATTCATTTTGTTCATGGCCTACTTCACTCTATTTCCCACCATCCACCATTTCAAATACTTTAACTTTCAGGACAAGATTCTTCCCTCACACCGGAATAGCCTGACTACGGTAAAGTCAGATACGGTTGTCACAAATGGCGGAGATAACCGTCGCTTCAACTGTTTAATCACTTGGTCCTCATTTGATGGGTTGTTATTGTCACTAATTCTGTGCATGCATTAAGCTCTTGTGATAATGTATCATATGAAAACCCATTTTCGATCAAATTGGGTCGTGAATCGCCACAATATAGCGTCTTCGATATCGTCAATGACAGTGGAATCTGATTTTTAGTAATTTAGAAAGACAACGGCATATGGTAATTACAGTGTCCGTTGTCCCGTATCTCATTTTGATCGGTTAAATTAAAGACTTTATTTCGATGGTAGAACATTATTATCTGTACAATGAGTATTAAGACACTTTGATTGATTGTTGTTCCAAAGGAATTTGATCTAGGTGCTCTATTAAACATACAGTTCATGAAAATCTAATTGAAGTGACGGTTAAGTCCGCCATTTGTGACAACAGTATCTGACTTTACCGTAGTCAGGCTGTTTCGGGGTGTCCCTGTCATTAAATTCATCAAATCAGATAAAATAATATTTTCATCACCATTTTGAAAATTTATTTTTGAAAGGTCTGTGTCTTTAATAGACGGGTAGTTATTAACATGCATGTTCCTTATCACACTAACACCTCAGTTAAGATCACCTTGTATATTACAATGTAACAATGAAACACCCAACACCTCAGATAAGATCACCTTTTATTATCACACTCTAACAATGAAAACACCCAACGCCTCAGTTAAGATCACCTTGTATAACCACAATATAAAAACACCCAACGCCTCAGTTAAGATCACCCTGTATAACCACAATATAAAAACACCCAACGCCTCAGTTAAGATCACCTTGTATTACCACAATATAAAAACACCCAATGCCTCAGTTAAGATCACCTTGTATAACCACAATATAAAAACACCCAACGCCTCAGTTAAGATCACCTTGTATAACCACAATATAAAAATACCTAACACCTCAGTTAAGATCACCTTGTATTACCACAATATAAAAACACCCAACGCCTCTGTTAAGATCACCTTGTATAACCACAATATAAAAACACCTAACACCTCAGTTAAGATCACCTTGTATTACCAAAACAGTGTTCTCCCCCAAAAAAAATTTCAACTGGGTGCAAGATTTCAAGTCTGAAAAAATCAGCTATCGCTACGCTCACAATATCTCAGTGTAGGTGCTTACTTCACTCATTTTTCAAATCAGAAGTTGAAGTGCAGATTCCAACTGGGTGCCAACTGGGGGGCCTTTGGTTTCAAGTAGGGGGAGCCCCCGGTAAAAGTGACATGGGGAGATCACTGCACAATATAAAAACACCCAATGCCTCAGTTAAGATCACCTTGTATAACCACAATATAAAAACACCCAACGCCTCAGTTAAGATCACCTTGTATAACCACGATATAAAAACACCCAACGCCTCTGTTAAGATCACCTTGTATTACCACAATATAAAAACACCCAACGCCTCAGTTAAGATCACCTTGTATAACCACAATATAAAAACACCCAACACCTCAGTTAAGATCACCTTGTATAACCACAATATAAAAACACCCAACGCCTCAGTTAAGATCACCTTGTATAACCACAATATAAAAATACCTAACACCTCAGTTAAGATCACCTTGTATTACCACAATATAAAAACACCCAACGCCTCTGTTAAGATCACCTTGTATAACCACAATATAAAAACACCTAACACCTCAGTTAAGATCACCTTGTATTACCACAACAGTGTTCTCCCCCAAAAAATATTTCAACTGGGTGCAAGATTTCAAGTCTGAAAAAATCAGCTATCGCTACGCTCACAATATCTCAGTGTAGGTGCTTACTTCACTCATTTTTCAAATCAGAAGTTGAAGTGCAGATTCCAACTGGGTGCCAACTGGGGGGCCTTTGGTTTCAAGTAGGGGGAGCCTCCGGTAAAAGTGACATGGGGAGATCACTGCACAATATAAAAACACCCAATGCCTCAGTTAAGATCACCTTGTATAACCACAATATAAAAACACCCAACGCCTCAGTTAAGATCACCTTGTATAACCACAATATAAAAACACCCAATGCCTCAGTTAAGATCATCTTGTATAACCACAATATAAAAACACCCAACGCCTCAGTTAAGATCACCTTGTATTACCACAATATAAAAACACCCAATGCCTCAGTTAAGATCACCTTGTATAACCACAATATAAAAACACCCAACGCCTCAGTTAAGATCACCTTGTATAACCACAATATAAAAACACCCAACGCCTCAGTTAAGATCACCTTGTATAACCACAATATAAAAACACCCAACGCCTCAGTTAAGATCACCTTGTATAACCACAATATAAAAACACCCAACGCCTCAGTTAAGATCACCTTGTATAACCACAATATAAAAACACCCAACGCCTCAGTTAAGATCACCTTGTATAACCACAATATAAAAACACCTAACACCTCAGTTAAGATCACCTTGTATTACCCACGACAATATAAAAACACCCAATGCCTCAGTTAAGATCACCTTGTATAACCACAATATAAAAACACCCAACGCCTCAGTTAAGATCACCTTGTATAACCACAATATAAAAACACCCAACGCCTCAGTTAAGATCACCTTGTATTACCACAATATAAAAACACCCAACACCTCAGTTAAGATCACCTTGTATTACCACAATATAAAAACACCCAACGCCTCAGTTAAGATCACCTTGTATTACCACAATATAAAAACACCCAACGCCTCAGTTAAGATCACCTTGTATTACCACAATATAAAACACCCAACGCCTCAGTGAAGATCACCTTGTATAACCACAATATAAAAAAAACACCCAATGCCACAGTTAAGATCACCTTGTATAACCACAATATAAAAAAAACACCCAACGCCTCAGTTAAGATCACCTTGTATAACCACAATATAAAAAAACACCCATCGCCTCAGTTAAGATCACCTTGTATAACCACAATATAAAAAAAACACCCAACGCCTCAGTTAAGATCACCTTGTATTATCACAATGTAATAATTGAAACATCAACTTAAGATTACCTTGTTATGTCACCACCAGAAGTGATGACATATTGTAATAGTCTCCACCTTTTTTTGTTGACAGTGTTTGGCGGTTAGTGTTCAGTGGTTGGACGTGTTTAGCAATTGGTATATGTAACAAATGGCAGGTGGTGATATTTTGCATGTTAATGCCTTGTTTTATTGTAAAATTGTTGATGCCTTGATTCAGTAATAAAATTGCGGCATAAACAATATTATCCATGCATGACAAACTTTTTCAAACCATGAAAACACTGAAATTAATTTTCCAGGACTACTTTGATATTGTGAAATGTCCTATGGACATGGCCACTATACGCCGTAAACTGGACACAGGACAGTACCAGGACCCTTGGCAGTTCTGTGATGATGTATGGCGCATGTTTGACAATGCTTGGGTCTATAATAGGAAGACATCAAGGGTCTATAAGTACTGCACCAAACTAGCGGAGGTATTTGAAGGGGAGATAGATTCTGTGATGCAAGGTTTGGGGTACTGTTGTGGGAGGAAACATGTCTACAACCCACAGGTGTTGTGCTGCTATGGCAAGCAGTTATGTACCATACCCAGAGATGCCACCTATTTTAGTTACCAATCAAGGTATGTAATGTAATCATCATCGCAAAATAGGTAAAAATAGAGAAAAAAGAGAAAAATATTAAAGGACCTTGCAATTGTACTGAAACCAATATACCATGTGAGGCCATTCATTCATTAAATATATCAAGAGCAATACCATCTTTATTTCATGTAGATTAAGAATAGGAACCAAAAAGGCACATATTCTTCTGACACATTCTTAACATGAATTAATACATCACTAGCAGAAGTGAAAGTAATACTTTTGACAAAATAGGAACCCCCAACACTTTAAAAGTTGTAAAAATGTTCAGAATGTATTTGTACTAGTAAGATTGATTCCAGGATCTGCTTTCATTGAGATTTCTTCTAACCTGATGTCAATTGTCAGATTGTACTTTATGAATAAAGATGTGCTGGTCACCACTTTATCAACTCATTTGGTCTGCATCGTACAAATTAGAATTTCAAAACAAACTGCATGGATTCCATTTCTGTTTACTTTCATATTTTCAATACAAACTGCATAGATTCCATTTTTGTTTACTTTCATAATTTGCTGCTGTGTTGCATGATGTGCCTACAGTCTGAGGCAGTTTGGCAAATTATCTGACAGATATGTCTATTGTGAAAAGTGTTTCAATGAACTACCAGGGGATGCTATAGAACTATCAGAGGACCCCACAACTTCCAAGTAAGTATAACACAATTAGATATTTCTTTTTATGTACAATAGACGTATTAAAACATGAAATATTGGACTTAGAAGATATGGATACATATATATTTTTTACTCATTTTTTGTTAAATGGTCGTTAATTCAAGGATTTAAAGAGTTGTTGATCTAACAATCTTATATGTAATATTGCTAGAAAGTTTATACTGCTTTATGAAAAATATACTTTTTGAATCCCGTACATCTTTTTTTTCTTAATGTTCTTGTACTAGGAATTTGATCTTGGAAATTAACACTGCAGCATTCTAAAAGTTTAAGGAATATTAAAAAATGCTTGAATACAATCAAAATGCACAACTATGTATCATTTTAATAGATATGTGGGTTTAGGTCAGTAGTCAAAAATTGATATTAAAGGAGGATCAGATCTAGCGAGCAAGCTTGACAAAAAACTGTTTCAATTTTAGATTTTTTTGCTCAAATCATTCCTTGTCTATTTTCTAAATATCCCCAAAGTGCAACTTCACTTATTTATAATATATTGTGGATCTTTTGTGAGATGTTGTATTTGAGATCATAAGGAATTAGTTTGGTAGGTCAGTTGTAGATGTTGCAATTTTGTCACCCGTATAGATCTGATTCTGCCTTTAATATGGCTTATTCCAATGTGAAACAACTTAATTTTTCAGTATTGGGTCAGTTCCCCAAATCCTCTTCTACTAATGCCTAGCTCACATAAGCTCCGATTGATCGGCTGGCGCCCGGCAGATTGAGTATTCTGTTCAAAAATAAATGCAATTCTGAACAAAATACTCAATCAGACATGCGCCAGCCGATGAATAGGAGCTTATGTGATCGAAGCATTAAAAAGAAAACAGATGTCATTAAAACTTGACAGAATAAAATTTAAGGCTATGTGATAAGGGTATTCATGGTATTTTGATAGATTCCATCTACTTAATACCTTCATTTTGATCATAATGGCATTGTTTATCTAATTATAATGACTCAGATGCGAGTATGTAGTTACCAGTTTCACCACTAGGTGGCTCGTTCGGGTCAAATAGCATGGCGGGTATAGGAAAAAGTTCCCTTTAACTTAATATTTATCTGTTTTAGCCGTTCAATTTTCATATCACCCTTATGTATCTAATAATTATGCAAATTAAAATATGTCCAGCTAAGGAAAATATTATCTGACCATTAAAATAAAAGATATTTAACTTTTTGTGATTTTATAACATGGGCTCTATGGGGAATCTCCCCGAACTGGAAATTACATTTTCAAATAAAACTAAATTTTCAAAGTTGATAAACAATTTCTGTAACCATATTTCTAGATGTATTTCAAATATGATATCACTTTGACTGAATTCTGAATATTTAATGACGTAAATCAAGATTATATCTACTCGCATCTAGTCTATTCTTACCATATCTATTTTAAGAATTATTACCATGGAGTAACGGTGGTGTTTGATGTAGCATGAATTCTTTATAATTACAGTATCAATGTTATTAATGGCTACACTTCCTATTGCAGCAAGATTCTTAAGGATCAGTTTGCCAAGATGAAGAACAACCTTTATGAAACCGAACCGTAAGTTAGTCGGTTGAGGTCTCCAATACTTTTGTTTCTTGTTTACAGGCCTCACTAACCAATCAACACTTAAGCCATCTTGTAATAAATGTTGATCCAGTAGTATGTGCATCTTAAGAAATTCTGTCTGCTCTTCCTGAACAAAGTCAAAGCTGTAGTGCTCCTGACTTTCAAATTTCAAGCAGTACAGCTTTGTTTTAAGACAATTTGAAATCTGAAAAGGTGCACATACTGGGATAGACATCTAGTCTTAGAGGTTACAAATAATGGCAGGAAGGTGGAATGGTTTAGTGTGAATCCAGTGAAACAACCAGGGAATCTTGCAACTTTTCATGGTTCAAAAAATGCTTGTGGCATGAAATTGTAACTGAAACAATTCCTTTAGTTCAGTTATCACATGTTTGATATTTTATTGTTATAGCCAAGCACATTTGCCTTATATTAGCTAGTAAAACCATGAAAAGTTCCGAGAAGCACTTTGTTGTTCTACTTGGATGTAGGTTGTGGTTTATTATTTATGCTGTTGTGTACTTAGAGTTCACCTGTTGCTTCTGCTGTTTGTTTTAGTTGTATACGTAAGGACCAGTTTGTTAAGGAAAAGAACGATCAGTTAGATTATGAACCGTAAGTGATTTAATCATGATTCTATTCCTCTCTCTCTCTTATGTTGTTAGAACAGCTAGCTGCACTCCTAGAAGTGTTTGCTCATAATCTTAGATGTGACCCTTGTATCTTTAAAGATCACTGAGAAAATTTACATTCTGTTATGATTTAATCTGGTTAACTGCATCATGGGTAGTTTCATAGTTTCTTATGCTGGTGTATTATTTTATAGTTCATATGGATTCTGGGCACACTTAACGATAATTAAGTTATTTTGTCCTGTATTCAGGGAACTTATTTCACATTTTAAATATAAGAAGTTTGCATTTTACAAATATTAATAACCATTTAAATGTTGAGATGGAATAACCATTTAAATGTTTAGTTGTAGCAGGTAAGCCTATTTAGAGCCACACACAATCTTCTTCCAGTGGGCTATTGAGATGGCTTCACAGTTTAGGAGATTGTAAAACGTGTATGAAGTGTACTGAATTTAATTTATTGTGCAATCCTTTTAGGTTCATGGAGTGCCAAGAATGTGGGAGGAAACTTCACCAGATATGTGCCCTTCATATGGATCAGATCTGGCCTAGCGGGTATGTCATGTTTTCTTTCTTTTTCTACGTACTGCAATCATCCACTTGTGAGTCTGTCTGTCAACAATAGTAGCTCTTTGTTTGAGGTCTGGTCTTCATTGCAGATTGTTTTGAACTTTTTGACCTGACATATTTCATTTTTGAGATATTTACTGCAAAAAAGTTCAAAAGTGGTTCAATAATCCATTTTCAAAATCCAAGAAAATTCTTTGGCTTTATTAAGAATTTATAGAGTGATTGTCATTTAACAGAATACTTCAGATTGAACTGTTTTTTTTCATTATTTTTATTGATTGTTTCAGATTTGTGTGTGAATTGTGCCTAAAATCCCAAGGAAAGAAACGTAAAGAAAATAAATATGTCTCAAAGAGTAAGTATATAATTTTCATATTTTTCATATCGTTTTTGGATTGCTTTGATTATCTTAAAAATTGCATTGAATATTGCCACATCTTTTTCTCTATGGACATGATAGAAAGTGAACTTGTTTTTCAGGACTGCCTAACACCAAACTTGGTTCGTATCTTGAAAACCGTATCAACTCATTTCTCAAGAAGAAGGATGCTGGAGCAGGAGATGTTACCATACGAATTCTTAACAGTTCCGATAAAATAGCAGATATAAAACCGGGACTTAGAAATAAGTAAGTTCTCAAATACATATACCAGTATTATAATTTTCCAGTGTGGAAAGAAGAGTTGGATCTGGTCTGGTCAAGTCAGTAAGGTCTCAAATTACATAAAGAAAAAATAAGTTTGAACATGTCATTCATTTACAGGTACTAAAAGCTAGTTTTTTTAACAAATTTTAATTTTAGGAACTTCTTTATTGCACTTTGATACATGTTTGCGGAAAAACAGCTGAAAACCATCACAAATTGCTGATATTTGTTCTTATTTTTCAAAGTTAGGAATGGAAATACTGTAGCCTGTAATAACAATATTCTGTGAAGTTGCCATTTTCTAGTTCTCATATTATTTCAGGTTTGGGGAAGAACTGCCAGAGAATTATCCATACAAGGCCAAAGCAATGTTTGCGTTTGAGGAGATTGATGGGACGGATGTTTGTTTCTTCGGCATGCATGTCCAAGAATACGGGTCAGACTCCCCACCACCTAACTCCAGGTAATTTGTTTAATACAGTGTAATTTTGGAGATCATGTGCAAATGAGAATTATGAACTTCAATGGAATGACTTCAAGGCTTCATAATAGTCTTCAACCAATAATTATTATGACTTGTGTCCATTCAGGGTTCATAATTTTTTCATTAATCACGTAACAATATAGTGATTGTATGAATGGAAATTTCTTAAAGTCTCTTGAGCTCATTTAGGTGAGTTACTGTTATCATCCACATCCAAAAGTAATCCTTTAGATATTACATTTCCAGTATTCATTTTCTACTTTCAGACGTGTGTATATATCATATCTAGACAGTGTTCATTTCTTCCAACCTCGTCAGTTCAGAACTGCTGTATATCATGAAATCCTCATAGGCTACCTAGACTATGTTAAAAACCTGGGGTAAGTGCTATATTTTACAACTGTTTATGATCACACTCTACACAGCAAACTTAATACTGGCATGAATTTCATAATATAGATACAGTACAGAGAGAATCTATTCATCACATTAAATCTTAAGTCTCTTTCTCAAACTTAGATTCAATCTTTGCCAATATTCTGAATTTGAAAATTTGCCACATGAGATACAGTACCATGCTATATAGAACTATATGTGGCTTATAAAACCTATTTATGTTAATTTCTAGGTATACCATGGCCCATATCTGGGCTTGTCCCCCTAGTGAGGGAGATGATTATATATTCCATTGTCATCCAGTGGAACAAAAAATACCAAAACCAAAGCGCTTACAAGACTGGTACAAAAAGATGCTGGACAAGGCCATCATTGAGCGTGTTGTCATAGATTATAAAGTAAGGAGATAAGTTAATAAGTGTAGAATCCAAGCAATAAATCATTAGTCTTGGCCATACATAAGAAGATGAGAGTATACAAAATGTAAAATTTACAAATTTTGGGGATATGTATCTAGACAACATTGGAAATTATGGGCTTTCAAACCACCATGGTTTGGAAATGGTGATAGAAAATGGACCATTTATTTATTTATTGTTCAAACTATAAAGTCCTGCATATAACCCGAGAAGAATTCTCTGGGATTAGCTTATATATTAAGCTTTCAAGTTCATTATGGATCAGGCCAAATTATTGATGTATTGTATCCTGTGAATGTTGCAGGATATTATTATGCATGCAGGAAATTAAAAGTTTCAAAGTTTTTAGTTTTAAATAAAATCTTTGATTAATGCATACCATTTGGCAGTATGTTGCAGGATATTTTGTTTTAACATACATATGTGGAAATTTTTCAGGATATTCTAAAAGATGCTATAGAGAACAACATGCAAAGTGCTGCTGAGCTTCCATACTTTGAGGGTGACTTCTGGCCCAATGTCATTGAAGAGAGCATCAGGGAGTTGGACCAGGAGGAAGAAGAGAAGAGGAAGAGAGAGGAGGCTGAGGCTGCTGCAGCCGAGGCAGAGGCTGCTATGGGTTCAGTTGACAATGATGAGGGCAGCGAAAATGGGGATGTAAGTTATCTTTCATTTATCTGTCGATCTAGTAGATGTATTTGGTATATAAATTTGGATCTGTAATGAATTGTTACATTTTAGAATTACCTTGGTACATGTACTTAGTTCCAATACTGTACTCCCAGTATTTTTTTGCGTGCGATCTAGTTTCATGCTTATCGCGATCTTGTAGTAAAATCGCGAAAATTAAAATAAAAATTGTCTCAACTGACATTTAATTTAATCATTAAATCTGATTGTTCTACTAGATTATTGAAACAGAGTTTTATAACTTTTGTGTATTATGATTATTTATTTTGTTCAGAATTACTTATTCATCTTGGTTTACTCCAAGTTGAATTTCATAATGTCATAATCTTATATTATCTTTGCTGTGCAGATTGTTGGTGCTAAAGGCAAGAAGAAAGGCCAAAAGAGTGGTCGCAATAAGAAAGCAAACAAGTCAAAGGCCAATAAGAAAAACAGCAAAAAGTCTAACCTCCCCCAGGGAAGCAATGACCTTTCTGCAAAGCTCTACTCTACTATGGAAAAACATAAAGAGGTTAGTAGTCTGTTGATTTTGGGAGTAATAAGTGTGAAAATTATTTTTGAACAATTATGATCGAGTAAATAGTTATTTACGATATGTTTTGCTCAATGTAATTGTGTAGCATTGTGTCTGTATTAAAGCTAATTTAGACTGTGGCAATGGTCATGGCAATTTGATATGATGTTGATAAAATTGGAGTAAAAGTTGAACAAAAAAAATGTTTCATTTTCAGGTGTTTTTTGTGATTCGGCTTCATTCTCAACAAGTCGCTCAAAATCTACCTCAGATTCAGGATCCTGATCCTAACATATCTAATGATTTAATGGATGGACGTGACACTTTCCTCACCTTAGCACGAGAAAAACACTACGAATTCTCATCACTCAGGCGGGCAAAATTCTCCTCAATGGCATTGCTGTATGAATTGCATAATCAAGGACGAGATAATTTCGTCTACACCTGTAACAAGTGCAAAGCCAATGTGGAAACCCGCTATCATTGTACAGTATGTGAGGTAAGTTACACACAGAGTTCTACACTATCAAGTTCCAGAGCTGATTAACTTTTGGGCGGTCATCTTGTTTTCTGGTGGCCATTTTGCAGGTTTTTCGGAAAATCTTGTCATCGCCATTTCTGGAAAATCACTCGGCGGATTTTCTCCAAGATGTAGAGCTGATTAACTTTTGGGTGGCCATCCTGTTTTCTGGCGGCCATTTTGAAGATTTTTCATTGCCATTTTTGGAAAACCGTTCATCGGATTTTCTCCAAATTCACACACGTGATAGAGGATATCAAGTTGTAGAGCTGATTAACTTTTTGGTGGTTATCTTGTTTTCTGGTGGTCATTTTGAAGGTTTTTCGATAAATCTTATCATCCCCATATCAGGAAAACTGCTTGTCAGATTATCTCCAAATTCGCACACATCATAGGAAATCAAGTTCTAAAGCTTGTTTTCTGGTGGCCATTTTGAAAGCTTTTCGGAAAATCTTGTCATCGCCATTTCAGGAAACCGCTTTTCAGATTGTTTCCAAATTCGCACACATGATAGAAGATATCAAGTTTTAGACCTGATCAACTTTTGTTTTAACTACCTACCTTCCAATAAGATTGATCTTAGGTGTAAATTTAGTGGGAAACCTATGAGAAGTGCCATCACTAAACATGAATCCTTGAGATGTAACTGTCAGCAATAGAGAATTTTCTTCTTTATATATATATATGTGAACATAATGATTATTATAATGTACTGTTGTTGTGTTGCAGGACTTTGACTTGTGTCTGGAGTGTCACAAGAATACAGGACATCCCCACAAGATGGAAAAACTAGGATTTGATCTGGACGATGATGATACCGGTGCCAATAATAAGTCAAACCCACAGGAATCTCGTCGCCAGTCAATACAGAGATGTATTCAGTCTTTGGTTCATGCCTGTCAGTGTCGCAATGCTAACTGCCGACTTCCAAGCTGTCAGAAGATGAAACGTGTTGTGGGCCACACGAAAGGCTGCAAACGCAAAACCAATGGAGGTTGTCCTATATGCAAACAGTTGATCGCACTTTGTTGTTATCATGCTAAACACTGCAAGGAGACAAAGTGTATGGTGCCATTCTGTCTGAATATAAAACAGAAGATGCGCCAACAGCAATTGACCCAAAGTCTCATGCAGGCCCAGCTAATGAGGCGTAGAATGGCCACAATGAGGAGTTCTATGTCTGCTACCACAGCCCCTGCTGTGACTGCTCCCCCTCCTGCCGCTGCCTCCCCAGCCATGAAGGCAGGTCCACCTGTAGCAGGGGGAGGGAAACCGGGTGGAGGGGGGCTGGCTCCCCCTCAGGCAGCTCTCCAAGCAGCCCAACAGGCCCAGAAAGCTGCACAAATGCAGGTCCAGAATCTGCCTTACCAGAAACCCCCAGTTACCCAGCCTATGATGCCCCCTGCAAATCCAAACATCAGGGGCCCTGGGCCTGTTATGCCCCAACAACGTCCTCAGGTAGCACCCATGGCTGCCCAACAACAGAACATGCTTCCCTCATTAAACAGATGGGGACAACAGCAACAGCAAGGACAGGGCTTTCCCCAGCAGAACATGGCTCAGAATCCCCAACAGCCTATGAGGCAGATGACTCCTGGTCTCAACCCACAACCCCAGAATCCACAACAGAGGGCCACCAACTCCCACCAGGCTCTTCAACAGTTGCTGCAAACGCTCAAATCCCCTCATTCACCCCAACAGCAACAACAACTCCTCAGTATCCTCAAATCAAACCCTCAACTCATGTCAGCATTCATCAAGCAACGCCAACAACAAAATCAACAACAGCAGCAACAAGCTCAGCAGCAACAGCAACACCCTCAGCAGCAGCAGCTTGGGCCAGGGGGTATGCAGCCTCAAGGTCAGAATCCCCAACAGGTAGCAGGTATGCCTGGGCCACCTCAACCTGGCATGCAGCAACCTGGCAATCAACAGCAGCTAAACACCTGGGCCTATCAACAGCAGCGCCAGCAACAACAACAGCAGCGCTTGCAGATGTTACAGCAACAACAGCAAGCTAGGCAACAACAGCAACAAGTGCAATTTCAACCGCCACAGGCACCTCCATATTCTCAAGGCCAGAGGGCACAGATCAACTTTGGGGCTGCAAACCAGAACTTCCAAGGAGACAGCAATATGGTCTCTCAATATCAACAACAGCAGCAGCTACTACAGATGCAAAATCATAAGCTACAGCAGCAGATGTTAGCTGGTAACCAGCCGATGAGTCCCCAGCAACAGCAACAGATGCTGGCTCAACAAACGAATCCCTCACCCCAGCAGATCATGCAACAGGTCCGCTCTCCACCAACAGCCATGCATCAGAATGTACGCTCGCCAAATCCAACCCCATCACCTCGCCAGGGGCAACCAGTACCATCCCCTCGGCAAAACCCACAGACAATCCCCTCCCCTCATCCCCACACAATGCCCTCCCCTCATCATCAGACACATTCCCCACACCCTAACCAGGTGGATACAAGCATGAGTGGGGATTCTGTAATGTTGACCCAGCTCCCAGGGGCCATGGGCCCTGCCTCCCTCCAAACCACAGGACCGGATATGGTCCTCCATAATGACAATGACAATAATGTTACACCTCTTACACCACAAGAAACTTTATCAAGACTGGTTGATAATTTGTAGCATAACCAGTATCGCTATATATATATAGTAACTTATAATATATTATAATGTACAGTATCAGAGACTTTATATATGAACTATTTTGACAGTGTTTTCTGCGTAAAATAAATACTGTATATGAAAATGCTGAAGAGTAAAACAGTTTGCTATATGGTAAAAAAGTTATTATATAGAGAGTTTTATTACAATTTATTTTATAATGATATGATGAATGAGAATCTGAAGTGTAATGTAAATTGACTTGTACAGGTATACAGAGATAGTCTATTAACAATGACAAAGTTGCAATGTTTCTCTATGTGATGCCATGGTGCTATACCAGGTGAATGTAGTATATAATCACGTATAGCCTAGTTCATAGCCTAGTTCATCTGTTCACAGATGACCTCAATACTAGACGATACTAAGGATGGTAAATGTACAGGGGCTGGGTATTTGTAAAATATTGTCACCAGTTACTGGTTGTGTGTTGGATGTATAACCACCACAGTGGAACACACTGCACACATTGTAATCTGTCATATTCTAGCATTTACAAATAAATGTGTGCACATTTTCCAATTTTAAATATAAAATATATCTACCTTGTTTGTTGAGTTAGTGTCTGAGCATAGAGGTGCAGAATATATATATAATACTATGTGGCTTGTCCACCAAATAATAGTCAAAACCCTTTGCTTGTGAAGTAGCCTTCTGGATTCTATGAAAATGTCTTTCTGAATGTACATCTGACGTTTCCATCTATCTCTGGTCTCTGAATATAAAACTCAAGTTTCATCAATCTCTGATCTTTGAACATGAAACTGACTTGAATATAAAGCTGAAGTCTCTCTGATCTGACGTACATCAGTGGACGAATGAACCATAACCAAGTTAACGAGGCGTATAGCCTTTCTATTTTTTCGTGAAGCCACTAAGTAAAATTACGATTTCTCTAACCCTGATGTCCAATCAACATCATTCGAGCATTTACACTGTTGCTCATAAATATGGAACATTAAATTTGGCAGCTCAGAATTCAAATTTTGGAGAAGGAGAATATTTATTTGGAGTCGGTTCAGACATTTATTTTCTAGGCAAAGTATAACCACATATTTCATCTACAAATCAACATTTTTTAGAGAAAAAATATTCACATTTAAATTTAGAAAATTACTCTTATTTAACTGAGAATTTTTGCATTTTCAAAACACCCCGATCCAAATCGTCATGTAAAACAGATCAAACAAAATAAACATCTGGTCATGAAGATTGAAGTGTCCTCTATCCAATGATAGCATTTATATGCGGTATGTCCTCTTTGTGCTGCAATCAGAGCATCAACCCTACGGGACCAGCATTGAATGAAACATCTGACCTTTCTAAGTGAAATAAGGCCTCATTCCTCAATTTGAGCAGTACGTCTAAATTTTGAGGTTGGGGTCCAAGTCACGCATCTCATTACCAAGGTCGTCCCACATTTGCTCTGCATTAGCCTGATTGGCTGACTTTTGTGCCTATGGTAGCTGGTTCACATTGCCTGCCCTGATGTAATCCAACACGATGCCACTAGCATATGCAACAGCATGATCATTCTGCAGATGAATGTTGCCCCAAAACACTCTGTTTATATATGGTACTTGATGGAGGTCCAAAAGGTCAATTTACTCTGAAATTATGTTTGGGAATCACCAAGGGGGTGCAATTTTTGTAGTATTGCTCCAAACAACCTCTGTAATACTGCTCCAAACATAAATAGGATCACCTTCGTGGAGTGCCACATTATGAAGTGTCCTTATTGTCTCTTTCCTCTGGTCTACGACAGAAACGAACACACTTATCAACTTTGTGGAGGACACATCTTATTTCTTCACATGCTATATGACACAAAAGATTAGGTGCAACGTTTTTGTGCTTTCCTGCCCACTGAAGGCACCTTTCTTTGTTATGATCAGTCAGCTGTGGTTTCTTTAAAGGTCTCATGGCCTTGCATCCGTTCTAAAGAAATCACTGGTTGTCTATAGCTCTGGAACACAGGTTTTGAGGTGAGACAGCCATTCATCTCGTAGACTACTGGTTGACTTAAATCGATTTTGATGACATTTATGCAGCAGGTGGTGGTCTTTCTTACATTATTATTCTCCCTAGGGTTACTATTGCTGTGACATGGAGTCATATTCCAATGCCTTTGGTACCAATGCAGAATTTTAGAGACTGTTCCTGACACACCCCTAGGGTCCTGACAATGCCAGTTTGTTTCATGCCAGAGAACGCCATCCCTATGACCTGCCATGCTCTTTTTCGCTTATTTTGTGGGGCATGCCTTCTAAAAACTCTTCCAACTCTAAATTAAAGTTTTATAAAATGTGCACAATGGTTACAACTAAGATTTGGACACCTCTTTCAAGTTACCAATATCACGAGGTCATGGGGTCACCTGAGTGAATACAAGTTTAATCAACCATAAATATTTTAACTTTTCATACCAATCAGTTTTATATGCAAAACTGATGAGGGAATGAGAACACATTACAAATTTTCACCAAAATGTTATCATTTTGTAGAAATTCCATTAAACAGTTCGTATCTATAAAATATTCCATATTTATGAGCAACAGTGTATGTGTTTCTGACACGTTTGGGCATCCGGTAATGACAATGTTTACCCAAAGTTTGCACGCGAAATTGACGTAACTCATGACTCCGCGGCAGTGCTAGTCTTCAACATATTCTATTTCTAGCGAGACACAGCCATCCATGGCCAGTAGGTACCCAAAAACAATGTGCAATCTGGATTGTTGCAATCTAACAATGTGAAAGTTAACATTGTTACAATCTACAATCTGGATTGTTGCAATCTGACAATGTGAAATATAACATTGTTGCAATCTGGATTGTACAATCTGTATTATACATCCTCTCAGAATGGCAACAATCTTAGCAATACTGCAAAGTGCAGATTGTTGCAATGCGTGCAATCTGCAATCTGGATTGTTGCAATCTGACAATGTGAAACATAACATTGCTGCAATCTGCAATTAACGTAGCAATGTTGCAATGTGCAGATTGTAGCAATGTGTGCAATCTGCAATCTGGATTGTACAATCTGTTTTATACATCTCCTCTCAGAATGGCAACAATCTTAGCAATGTTGCAATGTGCAGATTGTTACAATGTGCAATCTGGATTGTTGCAATCTAACAATGTGAAATATAACATTGCTGCAATCTGCAATCTGGATTGTAAAATCTGTTTATATATCTCCTCTCAGAATGGCAACAATCTTAGCAATGTTGCAATGTGCAGATTGTTGCAATGTGTGCATTCTGCAATCTGGATTGTTGCAATCTGTTTTATACTACTCTCAGAATGGCAAACAATCTTAACAATCTTAGCAATGTTGCAATCTGCAGATTGTTGCAATATGGTTTATACTTTCAGAATCTAATATAACCTTAACATTGTTGCAATATGAATATTGTTGCAATGTGGATTGTGCAATGTTAATAATTAATATTATTATATGATATACACAATCTTTGTAATAGTAAACTATTTAGATGGTTACTCAATAGCAAATATAATGTGCAATATAATGTGTACACTATTGGAGTCAGCTTAAGATTGGCACAAGAATTTTAAATCTGTGCTGAAATATAAGTTTAATTACTTTCATTACTTTGTTTATTTTTTATTAAGAACTCTCTCTTTTGAAGTGGGAGAGTTGTATGTAGCCCCCATGCTTTGTTTCATCGTATCATATGTTGTTAATGAGATGCTGTTTCATGTGCAGTCTCTCCCCAAAGTGATATCTGCTCATTAAGAAGAAATTAAATACTGTTCAAGATAATGAATATTAATTAACATGGCCAATACAGAGCCAGTTGGAGTTACAGTGAAATGTAAACTTATTCAAACTTTGATTCTTCCATATATCATAGGTGTTAGTTGAAATGAAGTCAATGTGAACATGTACAAAAAGGGAGATCAGCTTAATCGTTTTCAAAATGTAACTCTTCAAAAACTTGGACTGACAAAGGTTAATTACTTTAAACTCATCTCTAGTCTTTGATATCCTTTGTGAGGGGAATCCATTTAGGCCTATTCTATTTTCAAGATGACATCTGAATCCAAATTATTCACTGGAAATCAAATTAGTTTCAACTTTTGAAATGTGTGTAATAATATGAGATTCTAACAATGGTCATTGTCTCTATCAAAAAATAAAAGTGTTACCAACAATTGCCTGGTCAATTTTGATGTAACCCTTTACTGAAAGCAGGTGAGTGCACTCTGATCTGGTCAAAACTACAAATCCATCTAAAATCGATGACATTTTGTATCTCCCTCTTCAGCCTTTTGTTGTTTACAATTGTGCTAAAAAAAGCTATAAGACCAAATAGGATTATACATTTAATTAATAAGGTCTCTCTTGGATTGAGCCTTTGGACCATCATAGAACTCAAAACCCACAGCCATCCATTACGATACAATAACTTCCCTAGAAATACAATAGTTAAAGATACTATTAAAATAAGATAATTCTTTTGGAATATTAATAAAAGCAGTACTGTTAGTAAGATTGTTGGCCATTCTGAGAGAAGTATAAATAATGCAATGTTATATTTCACATTGTTAGATTGCAACAATCCAGATTGCACATTGTAACAATCTGCACATTGCAACATTGCTAAGATTGTTGCCATTCTGAGAGGAGATGTATAAAACAGATTGTACAATCCAGATTGCAGATTGCACACATTGCTACAATCTGCACATTGCAACATTGCTAACATTGTTAAGATTGTTGGTCATTCTGAGGGGAGAAGTATAAAACAGATTGCACAATCCAGATTGCAGATTGCACACATTGCTACAATCTGCACATTGCAACATTGCTAACATTGTTAAGATTGTTGGTCATTCTGAGGGGAGAAGTATAAAACAGATTGCACAATCCAGATTGCAGATTGCACACATTGCAACAATCTGCACATTGCAACATTGCTAACATTGTTAAGATTGTTGGTCATTCTGAGGGGAGAAGTATAAAACAGATTGCACAATCCAGATTGCAGATTGCACACATTGCAACAATCTGCACATTGCAACATTGCTAAGATTGTTAAGATTGTTGACCATTCTGAGGGGAGAAGTATAAAACAGATTGTACAATCTAGATTGCAGTTTGCACACATTGCAACAATCTGCACATTGCAACATTGCTTAGATTGTTAAGATTGTTGGCCATTCTTAGTAGTATAAAACAGATTGTACAATCCAGATTGCAGTTTGCACACATTGCAACAATCTGCACATTGCAACATTGCTAACATTGTTAAGATTGTTGGCCATTCTGAAAGGAGAAGTATAAAGCAGATTGCACAATCCAGATTGCAGTCTGCACACATTACAACAATCTGCACATTGCAACATTGCTAACATTGTTAAGATTGTTGGCCATTCTGAGAGAAGTATAAAACAGATTGTACAATCCAGATTGCAGTTTGCACACATTACAACAATATGCACATTGCAACATTGCTAACATTGTTAAGATTGTTGGTCATTCTGAGAGAAGTATAAAACAGATTGTACAATTCAGATTGCAGATTGCACACATTGCAACAATCTGCACATTGCAACATTGCTAACATTGTTAAGATTGTTGGCCATTCTGAGAGAAGTATAAAACAGATTGTACAATCCAGATTGCAGATTGCACACATTGCAACAATCTGCACATTGCAACATTGCTAACATTGTTAAGATTGTTGGCCATTCTGAAAGGAGAAGTATAAAACAGATTGCACAATCCAGATTGCAGTTTGCGCACATTGCAACAATCTGCACATTGCAACATTGCTCACATTGTTAAGATTGTTGGTCATTCTGAGAGAAGTATAAAACAGATTGTACAATCCAGATTGCAGATTGCGCACATTGCAACAATCTGCACATTGCAACATTGCTAACATTGTTAAGATTGTTGGCCATTCTGAGAGAAGTATAAAACAGATTGTACAATCCAGATTGCATATTGCACACATTGCAACAATCTGCACATTGTAACATTGAGAGAGAAGTATAGAACAGATTGCAATTTAGATTGCAGATTGTCAACAATCTTACAGAAAAAATGCAATGTGTAAGTGATTTAACATAGGAGTCAATGGAGAAGCAGATTGTTTTCAGTTTGCTAGAGGTACCCTATTGGCCATAGCTAGACACAGCACGGGAGTTTGGGCTGGAAGCTAACACCCAATGGGCACAAATTAACCACTACCACAACACTACTTTCAGAAAATGAAAAAGCAAAAAATCAAATTAATAATCTGTACAAAGGATACTACACGTTCGTTAAAGATCACTTGTTACTCATAAAATTCTTAATGAATTTTGAAATGAAATCACTACATTGTTTAAACATGCAATGCGCCTATTTTTGAAGGAAAAAGGACAAAATATTATTTGAGACATGTCACTCACACAGTCAATCAAATATGTTAAAAACTTTTATTTGGGATAATACGGATGTGAAAAAAAAATTACTTGCATAGAAAACAGCATTTGAAGTTCAGAGATTGAAAAAAGTGAATTACCACTTTTCACAAAGTGTATGTTTTGAATAACTCTTGGATTAAAAGATGGCGTATGCTTGAAAATCCTATCAAAAATGAATGGATAATTAATGCAAACAACAATGCCATCTTTCTATCGCATTGCTAAAAACTTGACATATAAAAATTGATAGATCAAAAATATTTTTTCATGATCTAGTGTCAATTCTGATGTGGTCTGTTTGAGCTGTTTTTGGTGTCAAATGAAAGATCAGGTTCTTATTTATCCATTGGAAATACTATGAAGATTTAAAATGAGACTTCATTTACGGACCATGATGATAGAGGAAGAAAAGAGCCTTAAAATACCTTTTATTTGAAGCTTCTAGCTCAATTTTGAAGGAAGTTACATACATTTTTGTATATTCAAAACAAATCTTACACGTTTTCTAATGATCTAATTATGTTATATATTCATATTTTTCGTTTATTGGGTACCTGTTTTTTTCGACCGGGTACCAAGTTTAAACCCAGCATGGAGAATTTACTACCCGGTATTGCAAGGTTTTTAGACAGCTCTCACTTAAGTTCTAATAATTATTTGACCACAAAAACAAATGCGTTTGTTTGGCCAATATGTTATCTTCAATAAGGGGCAATAGAATGAAAGTAAAGTTGAATGAATTATCTCTTGAGTTGTCTTTAATCCACCCATCATCACCAATTTTACGCATTTATGTGCCAATTTTCACCAATGCCAATTTCCAATTTCTAGGACTAAATTAAAATGAACATTAAGTCATGATTTACCTCTGAAAAGGAAAAATGAGTCCCCTTGAATTAGGTTAATCCGAACATTTTTTCTGATATTTTATATCATGTGGGGCTTTATACTAATATTTGTCAAAGACAAAAAAGAGGGCAGTTCAGTATCATAAATGACTGTGATGAACTGTATGGAATACAAGGATAATAGTTTACTCGGTGTTATGGCTTGTCATAATCCCGTATTATACATTGTATTGTTCATGTGCTATGTGTCATTCATGTGGAGCTATTTAGAAATAAATAGCACTTTGTAAAATGTGAAACTAATTCTGATTATTCAACCTGGACATTACCAATAAAAGTGATTTTTTTACGCTAGAGATTTGTCTCCAGAAAAGTTAGACTTTGATTAAGTAATGATGTTAATTGTTGAGCAAGTGTAATTTTAAATTCTTTTTGAAGGTGGAAAGAGTATTAGAATGAGCAATTTTATGAGGTAAAGTGTTCAACAGGTCTGGCCCTGTCTTAGTTATATAGTATTTTCCCATGTTTGTTCTGAACGTACTACATTGTTGGTTTGACTGTACAAACTCTACATAGATAGAAATGCAATCACTCTTGATTACATCATGCCATCTATGTAGCATGAACAAATGTATCTAGACACATTATTCCATAAAATATGGAACATATTTTCATATTCTTTTCACTAAGAGTTTGGCGCCTTAGAGGTAAAATATGACAAATGGATTATCAGATAATCCTTATCATACTTCTTTCATTTTTTCATTTTGGAAAGCAATCATGTATTATATCACAATCCTTTCGTACATAAAACATAATAGAAAAATGTTGATTTAAGGCCGGAAATTTGGCCTAAAAAGTATACTGTTTTCGGATTATCTTAATCCCAAGGGGACTCATTTTTCCTTTTTACAGGCAAATCATGTCTTATTGTACATTGTAATTTTGTCATAAATGTTGGAATAAAATGCTGCATTTTGGGCTCATATTTGGGGGAAATTAGTGATGATGGGTGGATTAATGACAGCTTAAGGGATAATCCGATCAACTTTAGGTTCATTCTATTGTCTCTTAATGAAAAACCAATTTGTTTTTGTGGTTAAATAATTATCAGATCTTAAGTTGGAGTTGTCTAAATATGGCTTGCAATAACGTACCTGCCCCTTTACACCAACCAGGAAATGGAAAAACTTGGGATTTTAGAATTTTTTGAAGTAAGATCTTCAGTCAGTTGTACTACTCCTCTATATCATTTACATAGCACGATCACAATGGTCATGGTCAAAATTACCCTTACCATGCTTAAATAGCTTTTTCAGCCCTCTGAAAATATGGAAAAAACTAGAACGCTACTCGAGATTATGTTTACGTAATTAGAAAGTTAATTAAGTCTTGACAGGATCATGCACAATGAATTATACATGATATCCTTCATCATATTTCCCAAATAAATCTGTTATAACCTACATCACAGTTCAATTCAAATCGTTCTTCAAATCGTTAATATATGTGATAACGTACATCTAAAGTGTACATTCATATATTTTGTCACTGTACGTTGTCGATGGTTAGGCACGACAATGTGAAATGATAAAGTTAATTTGCAATCGATTGAGGTCCAATGGCCTCTATGAGATCTGATGATATCCCCGTGTTAAGTCAATAGTGCACAGCCACATGTAAGTCAATACAACCTTGCTGAACTAAATGACCCCTATCTCAGACAGTGTGTGACCATCCCTTTAATATTTTCCAGAGAATTATATGACATCCTATTCATCATGTTACACACAAGAATGGTTCATTTTGACCATGGGGGTATTTGCCAATTATCGCACCTCTTCCTTTGATTACCAAGAGTGTGATGTTATTGATCATATGTAATTTATATTGACCACAAATCAGAAATTTCACAGTGACTCGCTTCGTACTAGCGTTCGATTACAGCAGCGGCAATTACTTGGCGGTTTTCATTGGTTAGTCTCCGGGGTCAGTCAACAGGCCATCTGACGTCTAATCACGTGATTAGACCCCTATGAGTATTCACCATACAAAAAAGAACAAAGGAATTCTGGAATTTCAAAATGTCGATACGTAAAAACGAAAATAATACAAAATATCATAAAAATACTGTTATTTGCAGCTGTTGTAGACAAAATGAATGCAGAACACGAACTATAATGCGTATGCTCGATCTAGATAATTTATTGACTGGATAGCCAGTTTGGAGAAGTGAAGCAACAAAGTTTGAGTGAAAAGTACCAGTGATAAACTGAACAACAGAAATGAACTGCAACACGTGTAAAACCATTACAGTGGCAGTGGTTCCAGACACAACAACTAAGTAAGAAATGAAAATAACAACAACCATGCAGCACAACGACTACACGGATATTTTTCTATGGTACGTATTATGTTAATAGAAACTGCGTACAGTTTGAAACAAAATAAATGACAGGTGGATTTTCTATCACCATATCCAAACCATGTGGTTTTGAAAATATAAGCACAAATGCCAAAGGGAAGGGTGACTAAAAACTTTAAAGAAACCCAGCAAGAAAAGCAAACTGTAAATGTAAATCTGTCATAAGAAAAGTATAGAGTATTCAGTCTCAAATGATGTGGGATAGATAAAATCCAGTGTCAAGTCCATAGGCAATTCAAAGTAGACTAGATCCTCTAGACTGAATTCTGTCTATTGGATATAGACTAGCATTATATTGGGCACATTTTCTGAAAAATTCAAAAGATTCTGTTCAGTGACTTTCCCTAGCTCCTATAGTCTATGTCCAATAGACTGAATTTCCTGAGAATTCAGTCTATTGATCATTATGTCCCTCCTGTGGGAAAAAACAGGAAGTTTCCTGCACACAATTATTATTTTTTAGGAAACTTCCCTTCCCAAAAATAAGCATTACAACAATTCAATTAAGTAGTAAGGTACAAATAAATGTTATAAAAAGTAACACAGCATATTGTCAAATGGAAATAAAGCTAGGAGAAGTAACAAATATGCAAATTAATTTACCCAGTCGGCCATTTTGAATGGCACTTCCTATGTAAACAAATAATTTTCAATCCCATATTTTAACATATGTGGGCTATAGTCTGAATATTTTCATTCCAAATTTCAAAAAAATTTCAGACTAGAGGATATAGTCTACTAGCTTCTTCTTATATTTATCCTAGTCTATATTTATCCTAACTTTTGTATATTTTAGTTTGTTTTGTAGTTTAGCTAGCATATCTGTTTCCTCTTATATTTTGATGCTTCTCTGCCATGTTAAATTACAAAAGGCCAGAGCATTGTGCACATTATACATAACTATCTGAAATATACAAAAGTTAGGATAAATATAAATGTGTCTATTTTTACATAAACTGTTTCAATATGGTCCTTTGATTGCTTATTTTTTAAATTCAAAGTACTTACTAACATTTAAGGTTCAGCTGGAAAGTAACATTTTGGTAAGAAATTGTTGTACCTGCACATGTTATTTTCTGGTACAAAATAAAGTAGGAAGGCATGTGTGTATTTCCTTGCTTTTTTCAGGAAAGTATCATTACACTGTCTAATTTTAGGCCTAGTTAACCTGGAAACGGGTCAATGGTAGCTCCTGTGTTGTCTGGAAACTTTGAAAGAAAATTTGGAAAAATAGAAAGTGTGACATATCAGAATTTCCTGGAGGTGCCATTGAACTCCTACCATATATTCTAAAATTAGACAGTGTAATGATACTTTCCTGAAAATAGCAAGGAAATTGGCACATGCCTTCCTACTTTATTTTGTAACAGAAAATAACATGTGCAGGTGAAGCACTTGAATTTTTAACCAAAATGTTATTTTCCAGCTGTACCTTAAATACAGCCTATTTGAGATTTGTTTTGTTCATGGTATAGGAAAAGTAGTACTTAAAACACTAGTTTGCTACTTTGTAGATGTATGGCACGCATATGTGTACATGCATTAACAATTAATGTTTGGTAATAGCTAGTAGGAGTGTCAGGGACCGCTGACAGATTATGATTTTGAACCCAAAAATTGAATTATATTTTTGGCGGTCTCAGTAAATCAATGAATATGACTACAGGGACAAAAAATATTGGCATTTCGAAATAAAGCTTTTAACTTAACAACACAGGGTGGCGATTTTTAAGGTATGCATTTTCAAAGTCAAAAAATCCCTGGGAATTTCATGTTTGGAGATTTTTCCTGCCAAAAATGCCTTATTTGCAACGAAAGTGACAGCATATTTTTACAATAATCATGTGCATCGTTATTGGAGAGAATACGGTAGATCTAAAGATCGCTTAAATAAAACAAGAATTTGACTATACATTGACAGTGATTGAAGAACTCCCCAGCAGAGCCCCTCGAGGTGAAGGAATTGTTTTCCGCAATCATCTTCAATATTTCCGCTATAGACTGTTAGCTATCGATCTAAAGCTATACCTTATTTTTTAATTTGATGACAGATCATCATTTTTGGTGTAAAAATTATGTAAAAGTCGAGAAATCTTGCATGAATGCACCTAAGTAAAATGTCGAAACAAAACTCTGAAACGTGATCATTTCCTTCATTCATTATGAAATATTTTGAGATAATATTAGCTTAGTATGATGTGGAAGGCACCCACCGATAGATATTTATTGGGAAGATGCATCGAATTACAAAACGAGTCATGTTTTCTGCATTTTGTGTAAGTACTCTATTATCGCACAGTATATTTCTCCGGAAATTTGATTTTTTCTGATATATTCGTTAATACTTGGTCATTCCTCGATATTTCTTGATATCTGAGAAGTGGGAGGGCGCTTATTAGGGTTGGGCGCTTATTGGGGTTGGGACAATAATCCCTGCGGGACCATAATTTCTTTCACAACAGGAGTGGTGCAAGGCTGAGAATGAAAGGTATTCCCTCCTCCGCTTGTATTGGAAGTGACTTGACCAAGTTGCATCCTTGTATTTTTCATTTTCTTATCTTGTATCTTTCAGGTACAACTATGAGAGAGATGCAGCGAACACACCAAGTTAGGGCGACAGCTTGATCAGTCTTTCGACAACTTTGAGCCATCAGGTCCAGTCCACGTAAACAGTAACATGGGCGAGAGGTGTTCGTGTTCCTGTCATCACCAAAGCACCAAAGTAAGTACATTTCTTTTTATTCAGTTATTAAATCTGTTCAGTTCCTCTGTTTTCAGGTTCACTTTCAGCTTGGAGATGAGGAGCCCGATGACCAACGACACAACGGAGACAACAGCTGCGTGCCAACTAGGACTACAACCGACGTTCCTGCTACCTAAGTTAAGTATTCCTTCCTGGTTTTGCCTCCAATTTTGATATTTACTGGAGGACTTTTGTTGGCCAGCCCATATTTTTGGTGGAGGAACTTGACTCTAAGGTAAAGTGGGAGGGGGGTGGTTGGGTTTCTGGGGGGATGGAGTTCATGTTTCAAAATCAGAAATATGGAAGTCTACTGGTTTATATCAAATTGGGAGAAATAAATTTTAACTTGTGTAATATTCTGTAAATTTTTAGTTGTGTAGATTTAAGTAGTCTAAAGTATAATGTAAAGTTTTATTTAAAGTTTTATGTAAAATAACAACTACTACAACATGTTTTTATCTATTTGTAGCACAGATGGTGAAGTCCCTGTGAAAAGACGGTCCTTTTGAAATCACAATTTTCTCCACGAGGGGACTAGGTCGAGTTTCCAGGACTTACCGTAGATGTCGCATTTTGACCAGTCTTATCTCTTGCAATCAGTTGCATCCCATTAGCAGGCGGCTACTCCCAGTACTATTCCAGTTTTCCTGCGAAAATACGGTCCTGGTGAAATCACATTTTTGTCAACGAGGAGATCAGGTTGATTTTCCAGGACTTACCGTAGATGTCGCATTTTGACCAGTTTTATCCCTTGCAATCAGTTGCATCCCATTAGCAGGGGGCTGCTCCCAGTACTATTCCAGTTTTTCTTAGGGGGGAGGGTATGAACAACCAGACAACCAACCAACCAACTGGACATCCAACCGACCAACCAATGACCCAATAGGCTTAATCTATTAACCAACTTACTTACTAACCAACAAACTAACCAACCAGACAACCACCAGACCACCCAATAGGTTAAAACTAACCAACTAACTAATTAATCAACCAACTAACCAACACTCCATCCTACGAACCAAACAACCAACGAACCAGACAACAAACGAACCAGACGACGAAGATCATGGATCTAGTGCTTAGTACTGTATTGTATTGTATTGTATTGTATAGTTTTGTATTGTTTTGTATTGTATTGTTTTGTTTTATATTGAATGTTATTCCATTGACCAATACTTACTCAGTAATGATTCAATTTTAAAGTTGACTTCAAGTACTACTCCAGATCTAAATTTTGAAGGGCTGAAGTCTTGTGTTCATTTTTGCTACAGTTGTAGATTGAAGGGTCTTTTCTTTTGGGTTTTCATGTTAAAATTGTGGGCTTAGTTTCGGGGTTTTCTTTCTTTTTAATTGAACCATCGCTGATCTTTTCCTTAAATGTACTTTCAGGTGCAGTCTTCTTGCCTTGGAGAAAACAAAAAGAACCACAAAGGGAAAACCACAGAGAATCTACAATTTGTGCTACCTATCTGCAGCATTTGTATCTACATACATGTACCTCTTGCCTCGGAGAGAACAAAATGAAACACAAAAGGAAAACCACAGAGAATCTACAATTTGTGCTATCTCTCTGCAGCATTTATATCTACATACCATCTTGTTAAAGGTACTGTAACGCATAATCAGTTCTATCATTTGATGATTTTGCTCTCTGGTTCAGTACGGTTATTCCACAACGACACATTTTTCAATTGTTGGGATTCTAATCCCATTGTTGGCACATGTATGTTTGGCAAACATTTTTTCAAAGAAATGCACTAGATGATGACTGCCTTGATTTCACTTAATGTACAAATGTACCATGAAGCCATGTTTCATTATTTTCACATGTGGTCTGTGATAGTTGCCTGAATCATTCCTACTTCACATTGGGCCAAGTCAAGATGGCAACTTCTTTGAAAAACGAAACAACACATTTCAATTTATTCTTAAAGAATATACATATACTCCACTATTCCATTCTTCCTACAGAGTTACATCTGCTAATGCAGTTAGTTGACTTGATGATATAAATCTTGAGCCAGGAGGGGTACAAGGCGATGACAGATTTACTAGAGTCAATGAAAGGAATGTCTTGGCATTCCCTCCTGCGCATGTATTGGAAGTGACTTGACCAAGTTGCATCCTTGTATTTTTCATTTTCTTATCTTGTATCTTTCAGGTACAACTATGAGAGAGATGCAGCGAACACACCAAGTTAGGGCGACAGCTTGATCAGTCTTTCGACAACTTTGAGCCATCAGATCCAGTCCACGTAAACAGTAACATGGGCGAGAGGTGTTCGTGTTCCTGTCATCACCAAAGCACCAAAGTAAGTACATTTCTTTTTATTCAGTTATTAAATCTGTTCAGTTCCTCTGTTTTCAGGTTCACTTTCAGCTTGGAGATGAGGAGCCCGATGACCAACGACACAACGGAGACAACAGCTGCGTGCCAACTAGGACTACAACCGACGTTCCTGCTACCTAAGTTAAGTATTCCTTCCTGGTTTTGCCTCCAATTTTGATATTTACTGGAGGACTTTTGTTGGCCAGCCCATATTTTTGGTGGAGGAACTTGACTCTAAGGTAAAGTGGGAGGGGGTGGGTGGGTTTCTGGGGGGATGGAGTTCATGTTTCAAAATCAGAAATATGGAAGTCTACTGGTTTATATCAAATTGGGAGAAATAAATTTTAACTTGTGTAATATTCTGTAAATTTTTAGTTGTGTAGATTTAAGTAGTCTAAAGTATAATGTAAAGTTTTATTTAAAGTTTTATGTAAAATAACAACTACTACAACATGTTTTTATCTATTTGTAGCACAGATGGTGAAGTCCCTGTGAAAAGACGGTCCTTTTGAAATCACAATTTTCTCCACGAGGGGACTAGGTCGAGTTTCCAGGACTTACCGTAGATGTCGCATTTTGACCAGTTTTATCTCTTGCAATCAGTTGCATCCCATTAGCAGGCGGCTACTCCCAGTACTATTCCAGTTTTCCTGCGAAAATACGGTCCTGGTGAAACCACATTTTTCTCAACGAGGAGATCAGGTTGATTTTCCAGGACTTACCGTAGATGTCGCATTTTGACCAGTTTTATCCCTTGCAATCAGTTGCATCCCATTAGCAGGGGGCTGCTCCCAGTACTATTCCAGTTTTTCTTAGGGGGGAGGGTATGAACAACCAGACAACCAACCAACCAACTGGACATCCAACCGACCAACCAATGACCCAATAGGCTTAATCTATTAACCAACTTACTTACTAACCAACAAACTAACCAACCAGACAACCACCAGACCACCCAATAGGTTAAAACTAACCAACCAACTAACTAATTAATCAACCAACTAACCAACACTCCATCCTACGAACCAGACAACAAACGAACCAGACAACAAACGAACCAGACGACCAAGATCATGGATCTAGTGCTTAGTACTGTATTGTATTGTATTGTATTGTATTGTATTGTATTGTATTGTATAGTTTTGTATTGTTTTGTATTGTATTGTTTTGTTTTATATTGAATGTTATTCCATTGACCAATACTTACTCAGTAATGATTCAATTTTAAAGTTGACTTCAAGTACTACTCCAGATCTAAATTTTGAAGGGCTGAAGTCTTGTGTTCATTTTTGCTACAGTTGTAGATTGAAGGGTCTTTTCTTTTGGGTTTTCATGTTAAAATTTAGGGCTTAGTTTCGGGGTTTTCTTTCTTTTTAATTGAACCATCGCTGATCTTTTCCTTAAATGTACTTTCAGGTGCAGTCTTCTTGCCTTGGAGAGAACAAAAAAGAACCACAAAGGGAAAACCACAGAGAATCTACAATTTGTGCTACCTATCTGCAGCATTTGTATCTACATACCTCTTGCCTTGGAGAGAACAAAATGAAACACAAAAGGAAAACCACAGAGAATCTACAATTTGTGCTATCTATCTGCAGCATTTATATCTACATACCATCTTGTTAAAGGTACTGTAACGCATAATCAGTTCTATCATTTGATGATTTTGCTCTCTGGTTCAGTACGGTTATTCCACAACGACACATTTTTCAATTGTTGGGATTCTAATCCCATTGTTGGCACATGTATGTTTGGCAAACATTTTTTCAAAGAAATGCACTAAATGATGACTGCCTTGATTTCACTTAATGTACAAATGTACCATGAAGCCATGTTTCATTATTTTCACATGTGGTCTGTGATAGTTGCCTGAATCATTCCTACTTCACATTGGGCCAAGTCAAGATGGCAACTTCTTTGAAAAACGAAACAACACATTTCAATTTATTCTTAAAGAATATACATTTACTCCACTATTCCATTCTTCCTACAGAGTTACATCTGCTTATGCAGTTAGTTGACTTGATGATATAAATCTTGAGCCAGGAGGGGTACAAGGCGATGACAGATTTACTAGAGTCAATGAAAGGAATGTCTTGGCATTCCCTCCTCCGCTTGTATTGGAAGTGACTCGACCAAGTTGCATCCTTGTATTTTTCATTTTCTTATCTTGTATCTTTCAGGTACAACTATGAGAGAGATGCAGCGAACACACCAAGTTAGGGCGACAGCTTGATCAGTCTTTCGACAACTTTGAGCCATCAGGTCCAGTCCACTTAAACAGTAACATGGGCGAGAGGTGTTCGTGTTCCTGTCATCACCAAAGCACCAAAGTAAGTACATTTCTTTTTATTCAGTTATTAAATCTGTTCAGTTCCTCTGTTTTCAGGTTCACTTTCAGCTTGGAGATGAGGAGCCCGATGACCAACGACACAACGGAGACAACAGCTGCGTGCCAACTAGGACTACAACCGACGTTCCTGCTACCTAAGTTAAGTATTCCTTCCTGGTTTTGCCTCCAATTTTGATATTTACTGGAGGACTTTTGTTGGCCAGCCCATATTTTTGGTGGAGGAACTTGACTCTAAGGTAAAGTGGGAGGGGGGTGGTTGGGTTTCTGGGGGGATAGAGTTCATGTTTCAAAATCAGAAATATGGAAGTCTACTGGTTTATATCAAATTGGGAGAAATAAATTTTAACTTGTGTAATATTCTGTAAATTTTTAGTTGTGTAGATTTAAGTAGTCTAAAGTATAATGTAAAGTTTTATTTAAAGTTTTATGTAAAATAACAACTACTACAATATGTCTTTATCTATTTGTAGCACAGATGGTGAAGTCCCTGTGAAAAGACGGTTCTTTTGAAATCACAATTTTCTCCACGAGGGGACTAGGTCGAGTTTCCAGGACTTACCGTAGATGTCGCATTTTGACCAGTTTTATCTCTTGCAATCAGTTGCATCCCATTAGCAGGCGGCTACTCCCAGTACTATTCCAGTTTTCCTGCGAAAATACGGTCCTGGTGAAACCACATTTTTGTCAACGAGGAGATCAGGTTGATTTTCCAGGACTTACCGTAGATGTCGCATTTTGACCAGTTTTATCCCTTGCAATCAGTTGCATCCCATTAGCAGGGGGCTGCTCCCAGTACTATTCCAGTTTTTCTTAGGGGGAGGGTATGAACAACCAGACAACCAACCAACCAACTGGACATCCAACCGACCAACCAATGACCCAATAGGCTTAATCTATTAACCAACTTACTTACTAACCAACAAACTAACCAACCAGACAACCACCAGACCACCCAATAGGTTAAAACTAACCAACCAACTAACTAATTAATCAACCAACTAACCAACACTCCATCCTACGAACCAAACAACCAACGAACCAGACAACAAACGAACCAGACGACGAAGATCATGGATCTAGTGCTTAGTACTGTATTGTATTGTATTGTATAGTTTTGTATTGTTTTGTATTGTATTGTTTTGTTTTATATTGAATGTTATTCCATTGACCAATACTTACTCAGTAATGATTCAATTTTAAAGTTGACTTCAAGTACTACTCCAGATCTAAATTTTGAAGGGCTGAAGTCTTGTGTTCATTTTTGCTACAGTTGTAGATTGAAGGGTCTTTTCTTTTGGGTTTTCATGTTAAAATTGTGGGCTTAGTTTCGGGGTTTTCTTTCTTTTTAATTGAACCATCGCTGATCTTTTCCTTAAATGTACTTTCAGGTGCAGTCTTCTTGCCTTGGAGAGAACAAAAAGAACCACAAAGGGAAAACCACAGAGAATCTACAATTTGTGCTACCTATCTGCAGCATTTGTATCTACATACCTCTTGCCTTGGAGAGAACAAAATGAAACACAAAAGGAAAACCACAGAGAATCTACAATTTGTGCTATCTATCTGCAGCATTTATATCTACATACCATCTTGTTAAAGGTACTGTAACGCATAATCAGTTCTATCATTTGATGATTTTGCTCTCTGGTTCAGTATGGTTATTCCACAACGACACATTTTTCAATTGTTGGGATTCTAATCCCATTGTTGGCACATGTATGTTTGGCAAACATTTTTTCAAAGAAATGCACTAAATGATGACTGCCTTGATTTCACTTAATGTACAAATGTACCATGAAGCCATGTTTCATTATTTTCACATGTGGTCTGTGATAGTTGCCTGAATCATTCCTACTTCACATTGGGCCAAGTCAAGATGGCAACTTCTTTGAAAAACGAAACAACACATTTCAATTTATTCTTAAAGAATATACATATACTCCACTATTCCATTCTTCCTACAGAGTTACATCTGCTAATGCAGTTAGTTGACTTGATGATATAAATCTTGAGCCAGGAGGGGTACAAGGTGATGACAGATTTACTAGAGTCAATGAAAGGAATGTCTTGGCATTCCCTCCTGCGCATGTATTGGAAGTGACTTGACCAAGTTGCATCCTTGTATTTTTCATTTTCTTATCTTGTATCTTTCAGGTACAACTATGAGAGAGATGCAGCGAACACACCAAGTTAGGGCGACAGCTTGATCAGTCTTTCGACAACTTTGAGCCATCAGATCCAGTCCACGTAAACAGTAACATGGGCGAGAGGTGTTCGTGTTCCTGTCATCACCAAAGCACCAAAGTAAGTACATTTCTTTTTATTCAGTTATTAAATCTGTTCAGTTCCTCTGTTTTCAGGTTCACTTTCAGCTTGGAGATGAGGAGCCCGATGACCAACGACACAACGGAGACAACAGCTGCGTGCCAACTAGGACTACAACCGACGTTCCTGCTACCTAAGTTAAGTATTCCTTCCTGGTTTTGCCTCCAATTTTGATATTTACTGGAGGACTTTTGTTGGCCAGCCCATATTTTTGGTGGAGGAATTTGACTCTAAGGTAAAGTGGGAGGGGGTGGTTGGGTTTCTGGGGGGATGGAGTTCATGTTTCAAAATCAGAAATATGGAAGTCTAGTGGTTTATATCAAATTGGGAGAAATAAATTTTAACTTGTGTAATATTCTGTAAATTTTTAGTTGTGTAGATTTAAGTATTCTAAGGTATAATGTAAAGTTTTATTTAAAGTTTTATGTAAAATAACAACTACTACAACATGTTTTTATCTATTTGTAGCACAGATGGTGAAGTCCCTGTGAAAAGACGGTCCTTTTGAAATCACAATTTTCTCCACGAGGGGACTAGGTCGAGTTTCCAGGACTTACCGTAGATGTCGCATTTTGACCAGTTTTATCTCTTGCAATCAGTTGCATCCCATTAGCAGGCGGCTACTCCCAGTACTATTCCAGTTTTCCTGCGAGAATACGGTCCTGGTGAAATTACATTTTTCTCAACGAGGAGATCAGGTTGATTTTCCAGGACTTACCGTAGATGTCGCATTTTGACCAGTTTTATCCCTTGCAATCAGTTGCATCCCATTAGCAGGGGGCTGCTCCCAGTACTATTCCAGTTTTTCTTAGGGGGGAGGGTATGAACAACCAGACAACCAACCAACCAACTGGACATCCAACCGACCAACCAATGACCCAATAGGCTTAATCTATTAACCAACTTACTTACTAACCAACAAACTAACCAACCAGACAACCACCAGACCACCCAATAGGTTAAAACTAACCAACCAACTAACTAATTAATCAACCAACTAACCAACACTCCATCCTACGAACCAAAGAACCAACGAACCAGACAACAAACGAACCAGACGACGAAGATCATGGATCTAGTGCTTAGTACTGTATTGTATTGTATTGTATTGTATAGTTTTGTATTGTTTTGTATTGTATTGTTTTGTTTTATATTGAATGTTATTCCATTGACCAATACTTACTCAGTAATGATTCAATTTTAAAGTTGACTTCAAGTACTACTCCAGATCTAAATTTTGAAGGGCTGAAGTCTTGTGTTCATTTTTGCTACAGTTGTAGATTGAAGGGTCTTTTCTTTTGGGTTTTCATGTTAAAATTTAGGGCTTAGTTTCGGGGTTTTCTTTCTTTTTAATTGAACCATCGCTGATCTTTTCCTTAAATGTACTTTCAGGTGCAGTCTTCTTGCCTTGGAGAGAACAAAAAGAACCACAAAGGGAAAACCACAGAGAATCTACAATTTGTGCTACCTATCTGCAACATTTGTATCTACATACCTCTTGCCTTGGAGAGAACAAAATGAAACACAAAAGGAAAACCACAGAGAATCTACAATTTGTGCTATCTATCTGCAGCATTTATATCTACATACCATCTTGTTAAAGGTACTGTAACGCATAATCAGTTCTATCATTTGATGATTTTGCTCTCTGGTTCAGTACGGTTATTCCACAACGACACATTTTTCAATTGTTGGGATTCTAATCCCATTGTTGGCACATGTATGTTTGGCAAACATTTTTTCAAAGAAATGCACTAAATGATGACTGCCTTGATTTCACTTAATGTACAAATGTACCATGAAGCCATGTTTCATTATTTTCACATGTGGTCTGTGATAGTTGCCTGAATCATTCCTACTTCACATTGGGCCAAGTCAAGATGGCAACTTCTTTGAAAAACGAAACAACACATTTCAATTTATTCTTAAAGAATATACATTAACTCCACTATTCCATTCTTCCTACAGAGTTACATCTGCTTATGCAGTTAGTTGACTTGATGATATAAATCTTGAGCCAGGAGGGGTACAAGGCGATGACAGATTTACTAGAGTCAATGAAAGGAATGTCTTGGCATTCCCTCCTCCGCTTGTATTGGAAGTGACTCGACCAAGTTGCATCCTTGTATTTTTCATTTTCTTATCTTGTATCTTTCAGGTACAACTATGAGAGAGATGCAGCGAACACACCAAGTTAGGGCGACAGCTTGATCAGTCTTTCGACAACTTTGAGCCATCAGATCCAGTCCACGTAAACAGTAACATGGGCGAGAGGTGTTCGTGTTCCTGTCATCACCAAAGCACCAAAGTAAGTACATTTCTTTTTATTCAGTTATTAAATCTGTTCAGTTCCTCTGTTTTCAGGTTCACTTTCAGCTTGGAGATGAGGAGCCCGATGACCAACGACACAACGGAGACAACAGCTGCGTGCCAACTAGGACTACAACCGACGTTCCTGCTACCTAAGTTAAGTATTCCTTCCTGGTTTTGCCTCCAATTTTGATATTTACTGGAGGACTTTTGTTGGCCAGCCCATATTTTTGGTGGAGGAACTTGACTCTAAGGTAAAGTGGGAGGGGGTGGTTGGGTTTCTGGGGGGATAGAGTTCATGTTTCAAAATCAGAAATATGGAAGTCTACTGGTTTATATCAAATTGGGAGAAATAAATTTTAACTTGTGTAATATTCAGTAAATTTTTAGTTGTGTAGATTTAAGTAGTCTAAAGTATAATGTAAAGTTTTATTTAAAGTTTTATGTAAAATAACAACTACTACAACATGTTTTTATCTATTTGTAGCACAGATGGTGAAGTCCCTGTGAAAAGACGGTCCTTTTGAAATCACAATTTTCTCCACGAGGGGACTAGGTCGAGTTTCCAGGACTTACCGTAGATGTCGCATTTTGACCAGTTTTATCTCTTGCAATCAGTTGCATCCCATTAGCAGGCGGCTACTCCCAGTACTATTCCAGTTTTCCTGCGAGAATACGGTCCTGGTGAAATTACATTTTTCTCAACGAGGAGATCAGGTTGATTTTCCAGGACTTACCGTAGATGTCGCATTTTGACCAGTTTTATCCCTTGCAATCAGTTGCATCCCATTAGCAGGGGGCTGCTCCCAGTACTATTCCAGTTTTTCTTAGGGGGGAGGGTATGAACAACCAGACAACCAACCAACCAACTGGACATCCAACCGACCAACCAATGACCCAATAGGCTTAATCTATTAACCAACTTACTTACTAACCAACAAACTAACCAACCAGACAACCACCAGACCACCCAATAGGTTAAAACTAACCAACCAACTAACTAATTAATCAACCAACTAACCAACACTCCATCTTACGAACCAAACAACCAACGAACCAGACAACAAACGAACCAGACGACGAAGATCATGGATCTAGTGCTTAGTACTGTATTGTATTGTATTGTATTGTATTGTATAGTTTTGTATTGTTTTGTATTGTATTGTTTTGTTTTATATTGAATGTTATTCCATTGACCAATACTTACTCAGTAATGATTCAATTTTAAAGTTGACTTCAAGTACTACTCCAGATCTAAATTTTGAAGGGCTGAAGTCTTGTGTTCATTTTTGCTACAGTTGTAGATTGAAGGGTCTTTTCTTTTGGGTTTTCATGTTAAAATTTAGGGCTTAGTTTCGGGGTTTTCTTTCTTTTTAATTGAACCATCGCTGATCTTTTCCTTAAATGTACTTTCAGGTGCAGTCTTCTTGCCTTGGAGAGAACAAAAAGAACCACAAAGGGAAAACCACAGAGAATCTACAATTTGTGCTACCTATCTGCAGCATTTGTATCTACATACCTCTTGCCTTGGAGAGAACAAAATGAAACACAAAAGGAAAACCACAGAGAATCTACAATTTGTGCTATCTATCTGCAGCATTTATATCTACATACCATCTTGTTAAAGGTACTGTAACGCATAATCAGTTCTATCATTTGATGATTTTGCTCTCTGGTTCAGTACGGTTATTCCACAACGACACATTTTTCAATTGTTGGGATTCTAATCCCATTGTTGGCACATGTATGTTTGGCAAACATTTTTTCAAAGAAATGCACTAAATGATGACTGCCTTGATTTCACTTAATGTACAAATGTACCATGAAGCCATGTTTCATTATTTTCACATGTGGTCTGTGATAGTTGCCTGAATCATTCCTACTTCACATTGGGCCAAGTCAAGATGGCAACTTCTTTGAAAAACGAAACAACACATTTCAATTTATTCTTAAAGAATATACATTAACTCCACTATTCCATTCTTCCTACAGAGTTACATCTGCTTATGCAGTTAGTTGACTTGATGATATAAATCTTGAGCCAGGAGGGGTACAAGGCGATGACAGATTTACTAGAGTCAATGAAAGGAATGTCTTGGCATTCCCTCCTCCGCTTGTATTGGAAGTGACTCGACCAAGTTGCATCCTTGTATTTTTCATTTTCTTATCTTGTATCTTTCAGGTACAACTATGAGAGAGATGCAGCGAACACACCAAGTTAGGGCGACAGCTTGATCAGTCTTTCGACAACTTTGAGCCATCAGGTCCAGTCCACGTAAACAGTAACATGGGCGAGAGGTGTTCGTGTTCCTGTCATCACCAAAGCACCAAAGTAAGTACATTTCTTTTTATTTAGTTATTAAATCTGTTCAGTTCCTCTGTTTTCAGGTTCACTTTCAGCTTGGAGATGAGGAGCCCGATGACCAACGACACAACGGAGACAACAGCTGCGTGCCAACTAGGACTACAACCGACGTTCCTGCTACCTAAGTTAAGTATTCCTTCCTGGTTTTGCCTCCAATTTTGATATTTACTGGAGGACTTTTGTTGGCCAGCCCATATTTTTGGTGGAGGAACTTGACTCTAAGGTAAAGTGGGAGGGGGGTGGTTGGGTTTCTGGGGGGATAGAGTTCATGTTTCAAAATCAGAAATATGGAAGTCTACTGGTTTATATCAAATTGGGAGAAATAAATTTTAACTTGTGTAATATTCTGTAAATTTTTAGTTGTGTAGATTTAAGTAGTCTAAAGTATAATGTAAAGTTTTATTTAAAGTTTTATGTAAAATAACAACTACTACAACATGTCTTTATCTATTTGTAGCACAGATGGTGAAGTCCCTGTGAAAAGACGGTTCTTTTGAAATCACAATTTTCTCCACGAGGGGACTAGGTCGAGTTTCCAGGACTTACCGTAGATGTCGCATTTTGACCAGTTTTATCTCTTGCAATCAGTTGCATCCCATTAGCAGGCGGCTACTCCCAGTACTATTCCAGTTTTCCTGCGAAAATACGGTCCTGGTGAAACCACATTTTTGTCAACGAGGAGATCAGGTTGATTTTCCAGGACTTACCGTAGATGTCGCATTTTGACCAGTTTTATCCCTTGCAATCAGTTGCATCCCATTAGCAGGGGGCTGCTCCCAGTACTATTCCAGTTTTTCTTAGGGGGGAGGGTATGAACAACCAGATAACCAACCAACCAACTGGACATCCAACCGACCAACCAATGACCCAATAGGCTTAATCTATTAACCAACTTACTTACTAACCAACAAACTAACCAACCAGACAACCACCAGACCACCCAATAGGTTAAAACTAACCAACCAACTAACTTATTAATCAACCAACTAACCAACACTCCATCCTACGAACCAAACAACCAACGAACCAGACAACAAACGAACCAGACGACGAAGATCATGGATCTAGTGCTTAGTACTGTATTGTATTGTATTGTATTGTATTGTATTGTATTGTATAGTTTTGTATTGTTTTGTATTGTATTGTTTTGTTTTATATTGAATGTTATTCCATTGACCAATACTTACTCAGTAATGATTCAATTTTAAAGTTGACTTCAAGTACTACTCCAGATCTAAATTTTGAAGGGCTGAAGTCTTGTGTTCATTTTTGCTACAGTTGTAGATTGAAGGGTCTTTTCTTTTGGGTTTTCATGTTAAAATTGTGGGCTTAGTTTCGGGATTTTCTTTCTTTTTAATTGAACCATCGCTGATCTTTTCCTTAAATGTACTTTCAGGTGCAGTCTTCTTGCCTTGGAGAGAACAAAAAGAACCAAAAAGGGAAAACCACAGAGAATCTACAATTTGTGCTACCTATCTGCAGCATTTGTATCTACATACCTCTTGCCTTGGAGAGAACAAAATGAAACACAAAAGGAAAACCACAGAGAATCTACAATTTGTGCTATCTATCTGCAGCATTTGTATCTACATACCATCTTGTTAAAGGTACTGTAACGCATAATCAGTTCTATCATTTGATGATTTTGCTCTCTGGTTCAGTATGATTGTTTGATAACAAGTCAAGATGGCCACTTCTCAGTAACTTGAGGACTTTGGGTAAATCTATTTATATCCTCATTCAGGATATGTGATGTTCTATCTGGGAAATAAGCTCAAATGTTTATGCAGGTCAAAGGTCAAAATCTTAGTCAATTTTTCAATTTCACAAATTTTCAATTTTCATTTTTACCTTTCAATATTTCTTGCGATGAATTAATTTCTAAGTTCCTTTAAGTATATCAAAGATTACACTCATTCCATGTCTCGATGGAATTTTACCATTTAATTTCAATCACTTAATTAATTAAGGGTAAATATCAAAGTTTTCAAAATCTATTCTCAGGATTCCTAATTTGAAATCGAAATTGAGATCTAATGTAACTTCCGGTTGACCTTCTATGACCTTTTAAAGCAAAAAAGTCAAATTATTAAAATCCATATTTTGACTTTAAAATAAGTTAAAACAGTTTAAAAGGACCAAAGTCAGTAAACTCAAATGTCAAAGGTCAGGGTCAAAATCTAGGTCAAATTTATGTTTCCAAAATTTTCAATTTTCTTTCTAATCTTCTAGATTATATTGCTTGGAATCATTTTCTAAGTTCATCTTAGTATTTCAAATCAGAAATTAAGTTTATTAGAAAATTTTCTCAGGATTCCGAATCTGAAATCGAAATTGAGATCCAACTTCCAGTGACCTAGTTAATTTCGCCAATCTAGTTTTTTTGTTAAGATTACAGTAGAACCTCCTCAGTGGAACACCTCTGTAAGTGTTGAACACCTCACAAGTGTAACAGTGTTTTTAAAAGTCCCACGGCCTATTTATTACATGTTAATGAACCTCTTTAAGTGGAACATCTCCCAAATGGAACACTTTTGTCCCAAGTGTGTTCCACTTACATAGTTTCTACACTTCTACTGTACTCATTCTTTCTAAACTAATAGAAACATTCATGTATTTATTTTTCTTTCAGTGCAGTCATTGGTGGAAATAGTGCCAATACTTTTGGAAGAGCATGGAATGCAATATATTCTGTGTGAGAATCTTCTCTGCCATGGTGGGGTAGAGCAACATTTTTCACGCCACAGAAGGGCTGATGGTGCAAACAATGCATCAATGTTGCAGATTTCATGAACAATGAACTTGCATATCAGGTTGCGACGGTGAATGCTGCGCTTAATATGCAGGTCATTGTAGGAGGAGAGTTAATCACAATTTCGTTGTTGACAATACACCACTATCAGAACAAAGAAGATAGAGAAATTGGATCTGGAAAATTTATCAGAACTGTAAACTACATCATCATTTCTGGTGTATTGTATATGTCATTTAAAAATTAAGTAAAGCGTAAATTTATATCGAAAGCTCTCTCTATATATACAAGTGTACAAGTCTCTCATGATATGAAAACATTTGATATTCTGATTTAAACATCAATGAAGACATGGAAAATCAATTAGTTAATAATTTTGAGTTATCGACTGTTATAAATCTGAGAATAACAGATCATAGTGTAGCCTAGCGAAAAAGGCTTTCTATAGGCATTTCTATCATTCATTTGTATATGATTTTGTAATGAAGCTTTTCAAATGTGCTTTGTGACCCTTTATGGTTATTAGAATATCAGTTGCTTATTTGAAGATTGCGCTGAGTTGAACAGGAACATCTGCTTTGTAAAATTAATTCTGAAAATGTATTTCATTAGATTATTGATGATCATGATCTTCTATGAGGGTATACACAGCAATTATGTATATATTAGAATCATTTACCAGGTTGTACAAACAATGTAGACAAAAATACATTTTTATCAATAGACTTAAATACTATATGATAGGTAAAGAACAAATTTTGATGAAGAACTCTGTTGCAAATATGGCATTATAAAACTGTAAATAATTATATTGTATATGCATATTGGAGTGATGTTTGTCTCTGATAAAAATAAAGTGCAACGGAATTGTATATGCTGTTATTCTTCTTACTGTTTGGTGAATGATGCAAGATGGAAAAAGATCAAAATTAATGGACCAATCAAATCTTTGTGTGCGACCCCCCATTCATGGTGGGGATTTTAACAAAGTAATTAGGTATGTGGTGACCTTGTGACATTTTGGCATGCTTCGCATTGTCTTTTTGATTCAAGATGGAGAATTTAACAGGCCATCATTTTTTGTCAAAATTCCCATCCTGTCCGTGGTTGAGTGGGTCTCCCGCAAAGATTCAAATGGTGCATTTACTATTAGCCAGTACTTGTTTGTCAATTTTGATATGTAACTGGTAACTATAGATAGATTTCATGGCTTTTAATTGCTACATTCATTAGCTGAGGGGTGGACAAAAATCTTGACAAACACCATTTTCATTCACTCCTGACCATACAAAATAATACTAGGCCTTTAAGAAATATGGGTATATCGAGAAGGAGGTATATTGGGTAATGCCAAAAGAATTTCAAGTTAATTGAAATAATTTCTTCTAATTAATACTCTAGTCTGACATACTTGGAACTTTCAATAACTCTTATATGTTATATTCCAAATAATCAGATATAATTCTGATATTGCGTGCGTTTTGTTAACTGTGTCTTAAAACATATTGATGCAACAAAAATTAAAAAAGCAGGAGTGGAAGGCGTTGAAAATCAGGACAACATTTCAGAAAAACCACGTTGGTGGGTTGTTTGCATCTTCCATGTCTCAAAGTCGAAATTATTTGATCTCCACGAGTGCTTTTCCTGGAGATAATGCATTGGCCTAACACATGCACCTGTTTAAATCCTCAAAATAGCCAAAAACCAACATAGACTATGATAACCAAATAACATTTCAAAAGTCTAGATTTTCTTAAAGGGAATGGGCCACTCCTCACACCCTCACAAAACAATTGAAAAGTTTGGAAGTTGAATTTGTTAATCTTAACATTTTTTAAAAAATGTCCAGAAATCACCAAGTGACATAATGAAATCATAAAAGTTTCTGGCACACCACCCAAAAAACTAAAGCATTCATTTACTCACACACTAAAAGTGCTCAGAATTAACCAGACAGCATCTTGAATTTGTAAAATTTTCCTAAGCTGCTCCCTCGGTCCCCTAAGAAGAAAATGATTGAAAAAATCTGAATTTCTTTAAATTGATTCTATCGATTAAAACACTTTGAAAGCCTCCAGAAAGCACTGACTGTGACCTTGAACTGGTAAAAGTTCTTTGGTAAACATCTATGCGCTTCTGACACACCCTCCCCCTATTTCAATGTTTCTTCAAATTGCCCACACAATATTTAGTCTTAAACCAATAAAATACTGCAAAATAGGCTGAGTGGCCCTACTATTATGGAAGATCAGTTTTGTCTTAGATGCATAAAGAATACATTTACAGGAGATGTACACATACATGTATGCTGGATATTATCCATATCTACATCGTTAAAAGTTCACGAAAAGGCGTTTTAGAAAAACAGGTGTAATTCCAAAATATAATTCCTAAGACGCTTTAGAAATGTTGGTGTAATCAGAATGGCGATTTTGTAAAGCGCCTTCCACTAGACGTTTTAGCGGGTTTTGTGGTGTCATTCCAGCAATTATTTCGCCTTACGAATGATTGAGATAATTCCGACAGTTCAAGATGTATATTCCACTCCATTGAAGTTAAAACTGGCCACCGGTGGGCACATCCTTTAACAATGAACGATAAAATAATCAATTCTGGTAAACGTTTTTTTTAATTCTAGAAAACGTGTATTTTCGTTCGAAAATAGGGAAGTGTAATTTAATTTGGTAGTGTATGAATGTTTCTTCGGATTTCCTTTTCTGGCAATAAGCTCATCATGTTCCCAGCACATCGGAAAGAGCATTCAATAAATTGACAGCCATCCATCCAATTTTTCCACAAATCATTTGAAAGAAATACAGGGCGTTCAATAAGTACTGATAAAAATGCTATAACTTTTTTATTTTTCACACATCTTACCGTGGGCTTTAAACTAGAAGCCCATGATCTTACTAATTCTTCTAATGCGCATTGTTGAGTATTATGCTGATGTACTGTGAAAGTTACAGGACTGTGCTTTAACAGGAAGGTGGTGGTGCTAATTTGAGCCAAAGATGGATAGTGGTGGATCAGGTCTGCACCAAAAAGTCTCAAAATGACCAACTTAAAATGTGAATATTGCTCCGCAGTCAATTGCTTGCGCACTAACTTGCCAGACATCAATGTCATCTCTAAATCATTATGAGTTACATGGTGTGTGCGACCAACACTTGAACAGTCATGACTGCAATTTTCCGATAGTCAATATTTCTTTTATTGTACGTATTAATCTGACTAGGGGAAGTCACAGCCTTTGTTCACCCCTGTATGGGTTCATTTTCATCTGACTTTCTCCCTCTTTCAAATATCGGTACCAACGATATTTGCCAGATATAGTTTCCTTTCCATAAGCTTCATGAATGTCTTTATTGTGTCGTATTTTGATTTACCCTAGGAGTACATAGAACTTGGTGCTGCTTCTAATTTGATGCTGAATATTATTGATATTCTGTTCAGCAGTCATGTTGTTCATGATAATTTCTGTCGAGTCCGTGTGGTGAAATTTCTCCATGAAGTCATCTGATCTAGTTAAATTGCTCTTTGATATCATGGGCTCCCCGTGATATGTAATTGTATTCTTATGAATTGCTCCATGATGTCATTTCCACCTTACAATTTACTCTCTGATGTCATCAATAGGTGCTACCAAGGTATCTTAGTTCCAGTGTTTATTTACCAACTGTCAAATGGATTCAAAAATAAAATTATGTATGAAAATATTCACATTTTAAGTCGATTATTTTGACAACAATTTCGTGCAGACCTGAACCACGGCGATCCACCTTAGGCTCCACCCTGTACCACCTTCCTGTGAAAGTACATTTTTGTAACTCTCACAGTACATCAGTACAATACTTAAAGGGGCAACAAGGACTGTAGAGAGAATATTCGAAAATTTTTAGTTTTCTGAGCTATCAGGTCAATATTTGACTTAACATCTTCTTTGACATACAATGTACCTATTTTCTTAAATTGCATGGATAACTATCAATTTCAGCATTAAGAAGAGTAAATTCAGTTCAAATAATAATAAATAATATCCCTAAAATCCATAGAAAATTTGTGCACCAAACAATAGAGAAATTGAATGTTTTATTGACTACATTAGTACATTGTAAGTATCCATTAACAAGCATAGCTAGGTTAGTAATAAGTGATGGCCAGGGCCCGGGACTGCCAGGGATATTATTTATTTATTTGGGTTCGGGGGGGGGGGGACCCCCCCCCTAAACCAACGTAGGCTTACATACTAGCTAGTGTGAAGCTAATAGAAGGCCATGATTTCTCATGATGTATGTATACTAGTAATCTGAGTAATCTGGTAATAGGCAATAGCACCAAGTCATGACTGATATGTTGAAATTGATCAGTTTTGCCCTCAAAATACTATGATGGGCCGAATAGCTTCACTCTGTCAACTCAGAAAGTTAGAACCAAGTAAACACGAGTCCTCGTGTCGATTGTCACTATACTAAACTAACGCAAACCGTGTAAAGATATCAGCATTCATTCAAAGAAACTCGTGTGATTCCCGGGGATAAGTATGTCTATTCGTATTAATGTAGGTAAGTATCGCACTAAACGAACGATATGCACTCGCTATATCGAGAACTTAACAGAGATTAACAGTTCTACTCGTGAAAACAGAATAAACATCCCGGAGTCCTGGTACTGGTATAATTCTCGATAAAAGAAGGAATATATGTAAGTTCAATATTTTACTGACGGTTCAAATCGATGATCAAACTACTTTTTTTTTCATTTGGTCGTTTTCAAGTGGCGGACACAAAGCTGGTGGTTGGATTATTTTACTTTGGTCCAAAGCCTAGCCACTCAAAGTTTGAGTTTGACTTTGAGTCACAGTCGGGTCCTACGGTATCTCATAAAATCATCAGTGTCACCAGTGGTTGGATTTTGGTAAACGCTGGTTCTGGGGTATGATGTCATGATAGCAAAACATGTTGGAGCAGGTACAGACTACAGAGAAGAGCAGCCAGGTTTGTAACCAAATGTCACTCAAGGAAACCAGGCTGCATCACCAAAGGCTTTGTATAAAAAACCTCCTACCCACGTACCCTCGTACCCACGTACGTGGGTCCTGACCCAGTCTTTAAAGAGTTAATCTTTAACATTTTTTAAACATTATTCCGTCTCAATGTATGCTTAATTATGGATGAATTTATGTACCCATATGCCTTTATTTCTAGATCGGACATCTGTCTCGTCATAAAATAAAGCCGGCATTGCATAATGTTCATTTGAGCTATTTGAGTGTTGTTTTTGATATATCGAAGCGATTTTTTGTTGATCGGGCAGTCTTACAGTGTACAACCAATCTATTGCTTGGCGCAAATTGGCCACATGGGGCATGTGTTGTAAAGTGCTGTAGTTTTTGACTCCATGAGCAGAATATGGTCAAACTTTCACAACAAAATTCACATTGAATGACCTGAATGATTCTGGATTGACGAAGTTATTCAACTTTTCATCGGTCCTGTTTTTTAACACCCTGTAGTTTCGATTTTTATCACATATACTTTTTATTCTTTCAAACGATATTACAAGTATTCATTGTTTGCACAACAGATTTGAACTATACGTGTAATTTGTCTTATGTCTTTTATTTAATTTAACATCAGAATTGGAGATACAAAGTGATAGAGTGATCAATTCACACGATCTCAAGGAATAATAAAGGCTGCATTTCTGTTTAACCGTGGCGCAATTAACGAAATATTTGAAAAGTAGAAGGATTCGCTATATTCGTTTTTTATCGCTTTTTGGCACAATTTAAGGATAATTGTGCGCACTAGTTCAGTGAATCATTTAGATGGAATTAAAAGTTAGAGTTGCCAAACTTATGCAGGGGAGTGTAAGTTTGGTTTTGTAAACTTCGACATTATTCATGGCCGTTTGATCCATAATTAGGTAATATGAAGAGTAGAGTTTTATTTTGACAATGATTTGATGTAAAACTGGTTTGAATGATAAAAGTTCAGCTTTGTAGTTTCTAGCTTTTTGCGCGTAAAACGTGAATACAATGGACAACAACGACACCAAATCTTTGACTAACATACGTTAATAACGTATAATATTCGTAAGAATGAATTCTAATAATTTGAAATAAACATCTAATAAAATGTGGTGAATTTAATTGGTTGGAAACTCTAAGAAATATATTTTTAAAAAGATGTCAACTTTTGGACAAGGGTAAACTTCCCGGGACATTTACAATCTGCATGAGGTAACAGGAGGCACGGATTGCACTGAACGAAGGCTAGGAGATTGCTAATCAGCACTGATGTGTTAAACAGGTAAGACTGCCCGATCAACAAAAAACATTTCGACATATCAAAAACATAAATCAAATAGCTCAAAAATAATGAACATTTATGCAATTCCGGCTTTATTTTATTTTACTAGAGAGATGTCAGACCTATAAATAAAGGCATATGGATGCATAAATTCATCTATAATTCAGGATAAACTGAGATTGAATAATGTTTTAAACATTTAAAAATTTAACTCTTTAAAGACTGGGTCAGGACCCACGTACGTGGGTACGAGGGTACGTGGGTAGGAGGTTTTTTATACAAAGCCATCACCAAAGCTCTTCAAGACCTACAGTTGGAGTCACTGAAGGAACATCGAGAGGCTGCTAGAGTTTTCCTTTTGACAGGACAGCAGAACCTAGCAGCCATCAACGTGCTTCCATACTTTCGCCAACAGATCAATACCAACACTAGGTTGTATCATACAACCATCAACTAGAACGGATGCATAAACGTTTAGCTATGTATTTCCCTAGGACAATAACTAAATGGAACACTCTACCTGGTGACATCTTAGACTGTGACAGTAACTTTACATCATCATACTATGCCCATGTCAATAACTGCAATTAAATAGGTGTGTTTTTAATATAGATCTATGTTTTAATGTGAAAGGTCCCCAGTGCACAGCAACAAGCCTGCACTACTGGTAAAGAGGGGAGATGTCAACGCGGTAGCCTGACAGTCGCCCCAGGGTATTTCAACATAAAAAAACTTCCTAGGGGGGGGGGGGGGGGGGGGGGGGGGTACAGGGGCCAACCAGGAAGGTTCCTTTCAATTTTAAAATCAGTTGTAAACCATAGATCTATTTTTAAATGTTAAGGTTTTAAATTATATTCTATTCAAATTCTATCACTGTTCAATTATATATCTGCTTTATATGGGCTTATTACCTTTTGCAGATTATTATCCCAACGAACGAAGTTCGTTAGGGATATAGTGAAGTCCTCCGTCCGTCTGTCTATCAGTCAGTCAGTCCGTCCGTCTGTCCGGAAGATAACTCAAATACTAGTTGACAGATTTTCTTCATATTTAGTGGAAAGATGTATATTGGTGAATAGTTTTACGCAAAAAAAAATTCAAACCAAAGTAATTCTGATTCGAGCCTCGTAAAATTCAAAATGGCCGTCTAATGTACGATTTCGCAATAATTTTTCCATCCCTTCAAAGTATGGCTATATTATACTCAAATTGAAGGAATTTTGGAGTAGATCACAATTATGGTATTATTTTTCAGATTTTTACCTCAGAAAATTCAAAATGGCTGCTTTGCAGGAATTCGCAATTCTAAAATCTGATTTTTTCATTTTCAACCAAAGTAATGAGTATAATTGATTGGAATTCGGTAATTGATATTTTGTTCGTTGGGATTTGCTACTCCACGGAGTTGCCGTTATCTAGTTGACATAGACATAGACAAGTGCATGATTGAAAAAGTGTATGTATGGACCAACTCTAACACATGATTTGATGTGATTGAGGTGCATTTCTTTAAGAAATTTGACCTTTTTGACCTGCCTCCATCTGTCAAAATCAGAGTGACAATTTTTGACATTTTCTATAGATGGCTTATTCAACAGGTGAGATTTTTGACTTTCGTGGGGAGTTTTGGTTCTGGGGTATGATGGCATGATAGCAAAACATGTCCACAAATCTTGGTTTTCTTTGAAAGACAAATCATTTAGATGGGAATACGCATGATTTAGCATTTGGTTGTGTGAGGCCCCTGATATTCAATATTTGTAAATCATGTTGACACGCGCACAGTTGTTTTGGCACAATTATATGAAACATACCTTTATGTACACATTTGCAAAATATCAGCTTATACACCCGTTCTAATTGATTGTTATATAAACTTTATTTAGCTAAGTGGAATTTCATTTCAAAATGGCCTCTTCTCAGTGAGCTGTATCAATTGCGGATCTGTTGAGTTTGAGCTTCTTTCTGAAAAGAAATTTTGAAATATCTTGATCCAGACAAGCAAGGCTTTAACTTAAATATGATTAATATTCTTATAAATAGGTAAGAATTATAACTCACATTTCTAGGTGCGTATGACACTCTTTCTAGATTCCATATGAAATCAATGAAGTTACTCCTAGCTGTAAGCTAGAGACTCGAGTAAGGTTGGACAGTAAGCCAGATGCGAGTAGAAATAATCTTGATTTACATCATTAAATATTCAAAATTCAGTCAAAGTAATATCATATTTGAAATCTACATGTAAAATTACATCTAGAAATGTAATTTTGAAAAGAGTTTATGAAGTTTGAAAAATTAATTTTCTTTGAAAATGTGACTTGTATGACAAAATGTACATTTTGTACCTTAACGAATCTAAAATAAGTTATTACACGTGGTAGAAGTACAAAAATAGGTGGCGCCCCTGTAGTGAATTTCAAGATATGCCCTTATTTTCACCCTAATTCACACAAGAAAATTCATACTGATTGTAAATAATGTTTTTGATAAGATTTTATTAGTATTTCAATGTCATTTTACTATTAAAATGTGTTAAAAAATGATTTTATACCCCTACCCCCTGTTTGAAAATGAATAGATGGCGCCTCTTTAACTGCCCATAGCGAATTCGTTTACCACATATTTTTATTCCACCCAAGATGAATTTATTCTAGAGATTGTCTGGAACAAAATGACACCAACAAACCTTTTTTCCCAGCCGAGTAACGAAATCGGAGCTAGGGACAGGATCATTTGGGTAATTCACATCTTCACTAGAAATCTTTATAAACCTCACCTTTCAATAGTTGTCACAATTTACCTTATTGTTCGGCTACAGTGTGGATTTCTTTGTGTTTTCTAGCGATTAAATTCACCATATTTTATGATATGTTAATTTCTAATTAAAGAAAAATTCATTTGTAGGATAAATTAAGTGATTTGTAACAACCGTAGAAATAAGTGAATACTCTTGATTTATGCAAGGGATTGACCTTTTGTGATCAGTAATTGTTTATTCCACTGTTGCTATGCAGTGGAATAGTTTTTTTAAAAATCCTCCGCTATCGTAATCTTCATCTTCTAGTTTAAGAATACCACATGTTGATGTGATGTTTTAATGGATAAAAGCGAATTCCTTCACATTTCTTTATCTTGTTGTGATAAAGCAAACTATGAGATAGGTTTACTATCTTGACATCAGGACACATTAGTTGGAAGTTCAATACAATAAGTAATAAATAACTATTAGTAGTTTTAAATAATAGTATGAAGGAAATTCTTTACTCGAGTCTCTAGCTTACAGCTAGATGCAGCCCTGTCAACCCTTAATCATTAGGCGTGATTGACACGCATTTGCTTGAAAAATAGAAATCACGCATCAATTTAGCGTGTATGATCAAATATCACGCAAATCACGCATTTTGTTGATATTTTTAAAAATCATTTTTTGTGAAATGCCGATACAGTAAAATACCGAAGGGCGAAAAAAAGCGAACGCATTCTGTTCGGTCTTTGCACGCAATTGCCATTTATGTCACACATTTGGTACAAAAACGTGTATTTATCACGCATTTGTTCCGAAAATATTTACACCTACCCCCCCTGTTTACGGAATTGAACAGGGAGTGTTAGCAAGCTGGAAAAATTTTAGGTGTCCAAAATCTACCAGTGTTCACTGAAGCTGTCCAAAGTTTGAAGGAAGGTGTTCAACATTTAGTCTATTTTTTAGAAGTCACTCATGTTAGATGGTCCCAAGTTGACAGCCCTGTAGATGTGACTTCATTGATTTCATATGTATTCTAGAAAAAGTGTCATACACATGTACATGTATGCACCTAGAAATGTGAGTTATAATTCTTATTAATATTTATAAGAATATTAATCATATTTAAGTTAAAGCGTTGCTTGTCTGGATCAAGATATTTCAAAATTTCTGTTCAGAAAGAAGCTCAAACTCAACAGATCCGCCATTCTGGCCATTTTGATATAAAATTCAGCTTAGCTAAATTAAAATATATATAGCAATCGATACGATTTTAAGACCGGGATATGAGCTGATATTCTGCAAATGTTTGCATAAAGGTATGTTTCATATAATTATGCCGTAACAAATGCGTGTGTCACCATGATTTACAAATATTGAATACCATGGATGCTGTAACAATCACTCAAAGTCAGAATATAGAGAAATTCTGTTCCCTGTGCATCAGGTGTATACAGTCTGATATGCAACCAAAACATGTATTAGCATTCTCAAAATTCATTTCATTCATTGCGTACCATCACTTAGGTAGAGGAGGCATGGATTGCACTGAAAAAAGGCTCAGAGATTGCAATATTAGTTTTGCACAACTCAGGTTGAATGAAAAAAAAACGAACTGTTAAACAGACGTGAAAAGTCAACTTTCGCAAATTTCATTATACCAAATTGAAATTTTTCACTTTTTACTTATATTTTCAGTAGACCTAACATAGACTAGTGGCGACATCTGTTATGCAAAGTGCATTATTCAGAATCAAGAGATTATCAGGTAATGTGCACAAATAATGAGGAATACTGTAGAATTCAATCATTCAAAGCTGTGCCCAGCCCACACAGGTGCTCTCACAGGGTTTCTAGACAACTCATCCCAAGACAACTCATCCCAAGACAAGTCATCCCTAAGACAACTCATCCCAAGACACGTCATCTCCAAGATAACTCATCCCAAGACATCTCATCCCAAGACAACTCATCCCAAGACATCTCATCCCAAGACATCTCATCCCAAGACAACTCATCCCACTTGTATAATTGATAAATTATTTTGTCCTCTATATTATATATATCCCTTTTTCATTTTTATGATTACAAAGTGATTTTTGATTACACACTCAATTTTTAATACTGATTTTTAGCGTTTTGAATGGTACTTGAAAGTTATGTTTTACTTGTTAGTACTGCCGCTATTTTGATTAATTCTGGGTTATTCTAAATATATTTGAGTCGACAAAAATTAACTAAAACTAGGCTAAACCAACTACAAAATACAAAAATATTAAGTAAATACAGCATGACAAAATATGAAATGTGTCAGTTTAAAATACAGCATGAAAAATGTATATTATAAAGAAAACAAAGATATTCCATGAGTAGTGTGCTAACTGCTAAAATCTCTAAATATTTTTCATTCTTTCAAAAGTGAAAATTAATTGTATAAATTATGTTATATTTCAAGTTGGGTAGAGTTGTCTAGGGGATGAGTTGTCTTGGGATGAGATGTCTTGGGATGAGATGTCTTGGGATGAGTTGTCTTGGGATGAGATGTCTTGGGATGAGATTCTTGGGATGAGTTGTCTTGGGATGAGATGTCTTGGGGATGAGTTGTCTTGGGATGAGTTGTCTTAGGGATGAGTTGTCCTGTTACCCTCTCACAGAGATGAAGAGGATGTTACAGAATGGAATGCTCTAAAAACCCTTTGACCTGCACCTTCGACCTTTGAGCTTCAACCCTCGACTTATTGGGTGTTCAGAAATTATAGAAATCCTAGCTATGAAATGGATAAAAACACTCTCCCATAAAACTCTGTGATACGTTGAACGTAATGATTTAGAAGGAATACTTGAACTTTTTCAGAAAAATTGATTTTTGATCAATTAGGAGCATACATTTTAGAATATAGTAAATTTTATGTCCCAGAAGAGGTGAAAACAGTTATTGTATTCAAGCAAATAATTTCTATTGATCATTTTCTTCATCCTCCATTGAACAGTACAATAATTCACAAGGGTAATGGGAGGGGGGGGGGCATTATGTGCAAAGTACCTTTATTGGTTCGGTTAAAATGCGCATGAGGATTAAATCCATTAAAGGATTGGTATTGATATGGTGAACTGAATTCAACAATGTTTTCCTCTTAAACCAATTATTGAAAGCATTTGAGAATTGTAAAAAACACGATCCTTTTTGTAATGTTGTAATGTTGACTGATTGACAACAATATAGTTATGCAAAGGAAATTTTGGTTGATTTTAACCAATAGTATTTAGAAAATTAAAACAAACCCCCAAAATAGATAAAAATTAAGATAAACCTTTTAATTAATTAACAAGATATTTTTAGATCAACCAAACTTTCCTTTGTACAATTACAATATTGAGAGACCTAAACACGTTGTGATTATGTCATTTTGTTCCAATGAGGTTTGGATAGATGTTTCATTTCATTCCGAACATATGCTACCAAGAACAAAACAAGTGGCTGATGTGTTTTCTAAAACTATATAGAGAAAAGTATATATATGAAATGTGTGTTCAAAAAGTTCACCATATCAATACCAGATCCTTTGATTTGTTTAAATTATTAAAATGCAGGCGTCATCTATAACTGGAATAAGACCATGTAATTTGAGAGATGTATCACTTACATTAATAAATTCAACGTCAGTCCGTCCCCATAATGACCTTGTTGCGGGAATTTTTTGTTTGGTGTAAAAACATTTCAAACAGAGGTGTCATGACAATATATCAATTGGGCTCAGCTGATCACAGAAAAGCAATTTGAATCATGGGAATGAAATACCTCCATTCATTCAAAAAAATTTGGACACCCAATAGTTTGAAGGTCGAAGGTGCAGGTCGAAGGGTTTTTAGAGCATTCCAATTTAATCAAGGGTAGAGTAGATGGTAAATATTACATTGTGACATATAACGAAAGAACGAAATGATTTTGTCATGGTTATTGAAGAAATCTAATATCAAAACAAGGTACAGAGGCTATGTTGGGTAATCTGGCAATCTGGCAATATCGGTGGATATAGCCCGCTAACTTTCCCATTGACTCCCATACAAATGCTTCACTAGGACCAGGTATGTTATACATATAAATACATATGAGCTCAGTGGTAGCATGGGTACCACGGGTCCCAGATTCGATTCCCAGTTCAGCCAATACTTAATTGGCTTGTTTGCGTAGATACTCCAGGGTGTTTGATGAGTGATTCACAACTCGTAAAAAGGCAGTGATGTGTACACTGTACTTGTATGACTATGTACGAGCTCATATAAAAGAACCATGCGTTAATTATGACTGTAGAAATATACAGGATATAGCCAAGAGGTATTGCTCACCTTCTTAGATCTTTATTGTTAACATTGTTTTAGAAGCATACTTTTTGATTTGTCTTGTTATTGCAATTCTATGAAAACCATTCATCTGAATGTTTTCTGTATTAACTTGTTAGTTGTAGAACTGATTCATATTTAGATGGCCATCTTGAATTCAGGTAGCCATTTTGAATTTGAATTTCTCTGGAGGTAAATGCTTCAAGTTTACATTGTCTGATAAGATGTATATTACCTTGCAGTAGTGTTAACGCGGACATCTGCAAAGACTTTGACATCATCACATGTGCTGAGTGGCAGCATTATGAAGAAGCAGGTGAAGGCCATTATTCCAGTCTTGGACTATGAGCTACATAAAGGACAGATGGGGAGAATAGGAGTTGTAGGAGGATCTCCTGTGTAAGAAAATGCAATAGAATAAATTTTGGGCTTGCTTGCAGACATTGGAAAGTTTAAGCTAGTATATAAATTAAAACAGCAACGTATACGTATAAATTGCCTATATACATTTACATGTAGCTTCCTCACTTAAATAGCTGTTCGGCTTCATCAAAATGAAAATTAACAGCCTAGTATGGCAATAGACACGAGTATAATGATTCCCATTGAGACAAATTTGAAATTTGGAATTTCCCATTCTAAACTCTGAAGCTGAATGGGTATCTGAAGTGGACTTATAAGCGCTTGCTTGGTATGCACACTATACATTGCTATATTGATTCATATACTTTCAGTTCACAGTTGCGTTGTGAAAAAGATTGCTAGCTTAAACTCTCCATTTAGGGGCAGTGGGTCTCTCTGTAAGATAAATAACAGGCTGGGGCTGGGGTATAAGGGGCATGGGTGGGTCACAGCAAGAATAATACCATTGCTTAATCGGGAGAGGAGGGTCCCTACTTTATCCTATGGGATTTCTCTTACACAGCACCTAGAGACTCTCACTAAATCTCTAGGTGCTGTGTAAAGGATAAACCTAGTTGGGCCAAATAATTAGGAAATTGGGGTCATAGGGAAATGGTAATCGTGAGTAAAATAGTATCGTGGGGTACCAACTATACTGGACGTATCGAAAGCACTACAGTGTATATCCCGCAAAACCATTAATTATCCCACTGAACCAAGTTCGGGAGGGATATAGGAAAGCTGTCCGTAAGAAGGACTATTCAAAAATACTCAAATATACAAAAACAACAAGGTTTATAGATGACTTATGCAGAATCAACAATGATGGAGAAATGAAGAAAGACATGAAAGAAATGTGTTCCAAAGAACCTATATTAAACAAGGAAAATCAACAAGACAATCACTACATTCCTGGACATCAAAATGAAAATTGTAAACAAGAAAAAAACGAATATACAACAAAAGGAAAAAGAATGGTTATAATGGAGCAAAGACAATGACAGATAAAGACAAATGAAGAATAAGAATTGCCATGTCGCTAGTGTAGCATACCAAACCATCCTTCAGTTAAGCTCTTCTGAGTCTGGATGCTGTGTTCCCAGGGAAGCAGGTGTCGCTTAAATTGGCAAAACACGGGACAAAGAGGTTTGATATGGCACATAGGTGAGGTATACCACATGGCTAGAAATAAAATAAATACCAAATAAGAAAGAACAAAGAGTTAAAAGAATAAAGATATTCTCAAGCTAACAATACAAGCAGCAACCTAAAGACATTCGTACCGTCCGTTCGTCCATCCATCCATCCATCCCATCCATCCATCCATCCATCCATCCGTGTGTCCTGATAATAACTCAAATACCAGTTGCTGGATTTGATACAACTTTTATATGCTTATACCTACAGACAAAGGATCTCTGGTCAAGAAAGAACTTTCAAGATGGCTGCTAAATTTCAAAATGGCAGCGATTTTTCGTAACAAAAAATCGTTGATAACTCAAATACCAGTAATTTTTCGGTTCAAATTTTATATGCTGATACCTAGTGACAAAGGAGCTTTGATCATAAAGAGATTTTCAAGATGGCCACTGAATTTCAAAATGGCAGTCATTTTTTGTAAAAAAAGTTATCTTTGATAACTAAGATACCAGCAAATGGATTTGGTTTAGATTTTATATGCAGATACCTAGGGATACATGAGCTCTGGTCGAGAAGGAATTTTTAAGATGACAGCTTTTAAATTTCAAAATGGCTGCTATTTTTCTTAATAGAACATAACCTTTGGTAACTCAAATACCAGTGAACGGATTTGGTTCAAAGGAAGTAGTGCACCCTCCATTATGATTTTCCCATGAAAATCTCATCAAAAAATCTTATCTCATCAACTGTGCAAATATGAAGTTTGCAATCGATTGGGGGTCCATTCTGAAATTATGGGCGAGAATGGGTAAAAGACTAGCGAGATAACTAGACTTAAAGTTGAAAGGTATGAAAATTTGCTTGATCTCACAGCTGGGGACCAAAATGCCACAAGAACTAAGAACTTTGTACACTAAAGCAATGTACCGACAGAGAGGCACTTTTAATTTACTTTTAAAGGCACAAGTTTGAAGACAAATGGTGCAGTATGAGCCCAAGTATGAGACTCACAATCCTTGATTTTCAAACACCTGGTAGGTTTAAAATTCAAATTTATGGTTTTGCGGGACGTAGAAGTTTCGATACATCCCCTATAGTTGGTACCCTGTTAGTACATGTATGTAGGAGCAGCAAGTCAGTAAAAAATGAAGACAGTTTCCATATTTCAAATATTTCATAGATTGTGTCACAATCTTAATTGAATTTGTAGAATACAAACTAAAACAACTCTAAAATGGAAACAATGTTTGAAAATGTTGTTTTTTATTTGATTATTACCATCAACTGTAGATGCCCATGATATTGCTATCTAAAAGAATATTTTTTCTTGCACATGACATGATACTTCTTTTATGTGGCATTGTATTGTCTTAGATTGCGACATGTTTTTGGCATGCTTGTGTATATTTTGTGATGATGAATAAATATATATTCCCTTGTAGGTATACAGGGGCCCCTTATTTTGCTGGCATAGCAGCACTAAGAGTCGTGAGTACAACAATATGTATTGGTTCAATAAGATTATATCCCATTGGATGTACGGATTATTAATTGTATGTCTCTATACGTCAGTCTCACTTAAGATAGAACAGATCATGAAAAATAGATTAATAACATTTATTGAAACATACAAACTTTTATTCAAAAATCAGTTTGGTTTTAGAAAACATTATTCAACTTATATGGCAATCCTCTCCTTCTTGGAAGAAGTGAGGATATCTCTAGATAAAAGCTCAACTCATGCTATTGGAATATTTTTAGATTTATCCAAAGCCTTCGATACAGTAAATCATGAAATTCTTCTAAAAAAACTTGAAAATTTTGGAATTCGCAATGTCGCAAAAAATTGGTTTGAAAGCTATTTATCTGATAGGAAAATCATTACTTCTTTTAACAACACTCTATCTGAAGAAAATAGTATCACTTGTGGTGTACCTCAAGGGTCTGTTTTAGGCCCAATCTTATTCATTCTCTATATAAATGATTTACATAAGGTTTCAAATATTCTTAAATTTACTATTTTCGCAGATGATACAAATATCTTATGTTCAAACAAAGACCTTCATGATCTATATAGAAATGTAAATCTAGAAATGGAAAAGACATTAGAATGGTTCAAATCAAATAAACTTTCTTTGAATATAGACAAGACAAATTATATGCTATTTACAAGATCAAAGTTAAATATTGATGAAAATCAAGATTTTAATATAAAAATAGGGGGTAATATTCTTGAAAGAGTAATGCATACAAATTTTCTGGGAGTAACAATTGATTGTAAATTAAAATGGAATGAGCACATAAATAAGATTATCCATAAAATATCTAAAATTATTGGTATTCTGGGAAAGATTAAATATAAATTGAATACAAAAACCATGATTACCATTTATAATTCACTTATATTATCACAATTGAACTATTGCAACATCATATGGGGTAATGCATGTACGTAAAACCTTTTTGAATAAATTGCTTTTGTTACAAAAACGTGCAGTGAGAATAATCACAAATTCTGACTTTTTAGCACATAGCCCACCTCTTTTTAAACAACTCAATTTTCTAGATATTTTTGACATACATAAGCTTGAAGTTGCAAAATTTCTTTATCAATACACAACAAAACCCGATGGCTTTCCTTTTGACATATTTGAAAATTATTTTACTCCAAATTTGATATTTCACGAACATGAGACAAGATTCCAAAATTGTCTTCACATGAAAAAATTTAGAACAATTATAGGTCAAAACTCAATAAAATATTCAGGTGCTCAGCTTTGGAATAATCTGCCAACTTGTTTGAAAACATTACCTTCCATTAACTGTTTTAAAAAGAATTTTAAAATTCATATGACATCAACCTATGATGAACTGAATTACTGACAAACATATATGTAGATTTTATATATTGTTATCAATTTTATTCTCATTTAACTGAGTAAATATATTTAAATTGTTCTTTTTTCTCATTTCCATTTGACTCAGGTTAATATTTAAATGTTTTCACGCTGATACACTTACTAAAAGTGTCAAGTGTTATTATGTATTTGATTTTAATTTTAGAGAATAAATATATAAGGTAATTATCCCAATAAACGAAGTTCAAAGGGATAAAATGAAGCCCTTCATCCGTCCATCCATCTATCAGTCAGTTCATCCATCTGCCCGTCCGGAAAATTACTCAAATAGTGGCAACTGCTTTAAATATGACACAAAAATCTTATGTTTTTCATTTTAAACCAAAATGATAAAATCATTATTTGATATTTTGGTATAGTAGTTTATTCACAACATTCTGCCTATTTAACATATATCCCATGTTTTTGACCCTGACCCACAGGGGCCGTGAATGTGGGTGGGAAAACAGGAACTTGCGTTAAGTTTTTGAAGTAGCTTTCTGATACTCAAGTGAAAGGAATTTTAGAGTAGATCACAATTATGGTATTGTTTTTCTGATTTGTGCCTCATGAATTTCAAAATGGCTGCCTGGAGCAGCCATTTGGAGTTACCGTTTTCTAATTTGAATCATGTGTTTAGTGAAATTGTGCAGTTATAAAGCTTATAACTGATGTATAGAAATACTTTAGTACAACTCTCATTTAAACCTGTACATTTATATCCAAACACCTGGCTAATCAGAACACATCCCAATTTGAACATTTTTTCTGTCCAAAAGCCAATTATTTGCTCATCATTTTACAAACATTGACTCACCAGCCTGTAACTGTGGTCATGAAAATTAAACACCTACTCATTTTTTCCTCAAATGCCCTTAACTAGTTGATAGAATCCAACTGCTTAGATCTCCATATTATTGGTTGTTTAGAAAAATTCTTAGATGCTAACTATGTTTGCAAAGTAAATATGCTTTTGCATGGCAACACTGAACTTAGTAATGAAGATAATACACTTCTTCTGAAAGCAAATTTAAAACTCTTAAAAGCAACCAAGATTAGCTAAGATGTGTGTTACACCACACCCGAATTTACCCCACTGCACACTGTTTTTTTGTGAAGCATTCAGCCTTGATCATTTTTTTCTTGTGTTTATTTATGAACTTGAACAGTTATGAATAATTGTAACAAAGTATTTGTATTGCAAACGTCCGTCTGTCCGTCTGGCCTGTGTCATTTCTTAAATGTTAGCTTTCAACTGAACATTTAAATTCACAAAACATGCTGCCATGCCATTTTGACCAAATATGAGACAAAACGATGAATTATGTATTGTGTCACTCACACTATGAACGCCTATAATATTAATAAATTAAGAGATGTTCCTTAATATTGCTTTCGAATGTCAGAATTTTACTCTAGTTTTCAATATGTAATCGGTTGTTGATAGTACTGAAAATCAAAAAAGTTATTAAAGAAAAAGCAACCCTTGAACTTAGTAATGTCCGGGCTACTATCAGTACTGTCAACCCCCAAAGATTTTCTCGCGGGACAGATTTTTTAGACCTAGTGCCAAAAATTCGCGGGATTTCGCTGGACATCCACCTAAATTCGCGGGACATTTAAGGGATTTGGGTGCCATTGCGCTAATAGGTCAAATTTTGATCAAATTCACGGGATTTCGCGGGACCTTTCGAGGGACAAACATGCTTATTGCGGGACAGTTAACAGGGTTACCACTAAAGACTTCATAGAGGGACAGATTTTTTAGACAAAGTGCCCTAAACTCGCGGGATTTTGCGGGACATCCACCTAAATTTGTGGGATGTCGCAGGACATTCTTGAAAGGGATTTACGTGATTGGGGCTCAATGAAAAGTTCTCAAATCAAACTTTCAGATACTGATTTATCAAATATAATGCACTTAACTTAAGTAAACGTCAACACAATTCCACACAATACGCATAGAAATATTATTACTACAGGGTGGTCAAAAATATGGAAACCCTAATACCATTTTCCTCATATCTTTGTCATTTTAAAAAATAACTCCCTGATATTTTACACTTTTGTACATCATTCAATTTGCCTCCAGCTTATTTTATTTCACGACCATCAGATTGATAGTCACAATGTTACAGTACTCTAAAGAACATGCCCAGTGGCCACTATTGGGTTGTGGGGAAACTTGACTCTTCATCTAAAATGTCCCTACCTGTGGGGATATGGCAGAGATAGAGTATATGAAAATGACCTCAGGACAATTGCAAACCTCAAAAGTGAGATCATTTGTGTCATTCAGGCCATACCTGCTGAGGAATGCATTCGGCTCATTGACAACTGTGCTGTTTTGCTTACAACGCGATAATGGCCAAATCTGAAGCATGTTATTCTAAGTGCTGTAAAATTGTGTCTATCAGTCTGATGGTCATGAAATATGGTAGGGTGGTAGAAAATTGAATGATGTACAAATGTGTGAAAAATCAGGGAATGACAAAGATATAGGGAAAATGCAGGGTTTCAATTTTTTTGTGCTGTAAAATTGTGTCTATCAGTTCGATGGTCATGAAATATGGTAGGGCGGTAGAAAATTGAATGATGTACAAAATATCAGGGAGTAATTTCTTAAAGTGACACAGATATAAGGAAAATGCAGGGTTTCCATTTTTGACCACCCTGTATCAAAAAACCACGCTTTAGTTGTGAGTACCGTAATCCAACACGAAATTCAAAAATTCTGAACAATACTTTGCACTTATGGTGTTCGTGACCAACTATGAAATATTTACCCCCCCCCCCATAGTGTTACATATTAAAATGTACCTATTCAAATTGGGGTTCGATTAATCTAAATCAAATTATAGGGAGTCAGGTTTCTTTTCGAGATATCAGTGTCCATTTATTGGAACTCGCGTTTGCTAACATTTGCTCAGTTCTAAGATGAAGGCCGTGACACGCGTAGTAAAAAGGCCAACGTTGGAAGTAAACGTGACATACATCCCTATTTTCGTAATTAAAATGAAAATTGCACTTTTCCTCTTTATTTTGATACCAAATAACGGCATACTAGGTACTTGAGAAGCCAACTATGGTGTTATTTGGATCAAAATCGCAGTTTTATAAATGAACTATGCTCTTTTCAAAAGCAGTCTACGATGATCTGATGCACTGGGAGTGTGGCAGCACTTTTCAAATTAGGTAAACTTTACTCCTCAAAAGCGCAAAAACTTATATCACAAGATAATCACAATTATTTAGCCTCGGGGATTGTTACAATTTTGAAAATTCGCGAAGGTCAAAGCCGACATTCGCGGGACTTTGCGGGACATTGCGGGACACGCGAATTAGCCAAATTTTGATCAAATTTGCGGGATAATCCCGCCATTCGCGGGACACTTGACAGCTCTGTACTATGTATGTGTGTGCGATTTTGTTGAAATTTTTTATGTGCCTACTAAGAAGCATATTACACTTTCTGATGACAATTTGACTTGTGAACAACCATTTTTGGCTCACACAGTGAGCCTATGGGATTGACCAGGCGTCCGTTGGTCCGTCCGTCTGTCCGTTCGTCCGTCCGTCCGTCAACATTGGCCTCACAAATTAAAACTGCTAATCGGATTGACTCATCCCTTATAAAAAATTCAACCTTGAAAGTCCGAATTTAAACCGTTTCCATCAATCATTGAATACTGATTGTTTCAACTACTAAGATCAAAGGAAAAACCATTGTACAGTGAAAAGCAATCATTGTGCAACCATTGCGTTCAACCAAACAAAGTCAACTCTTTTTCAATGACTGCGCAACCATTTCTATACAATCATTGTAATCTGCAACCATTGTAAACTGCAACCATTTCACATTGAAATGTAAATGGTTGCAATACGTTTTGTTCAATGATTACATAGTTCAAGCCCTGCAACCATCCTGAATTGGTATCGTTCCAAAAAATTATCATTTTACCTGAATTAAAATTATCTTTAAGTAAGGATTTGAATCTACCTCTATTCAACAACAGTATATTAGGATATTTTTTCTGCAAGCATACATGCATGTTTATTATAGTAAATTACTAAATTCATGTTCATATGTTTCTTTCTCCAGTACGGATTTAGGAATGCGCTACCAGACTAGTTTTCCACTCAATGGCATATGATAATTTATGTTCTCTATCATTTACATTACTTACACAATTAAAAGTACCATATCTAGTGTTTATTTCCCGTTATCTGATATTGCCAAAATAATGTATTTTTAATGTTAATTATGAAAAGAATTGAGCAAAATTCCAATTTGGTTAAAGGTGCTACAAATAGTGCAGGGGGGCCATTCAACGATCATCGACAAGTGTCAAAATATATTTAGGTTTGGATATTTCATCAAGACTAACATATATTTTCATTATCTACAAAGAAACCCTCTGGATGAACATTATTTCAGCTGATATTCCTCTTGAAACATGGTAGATCTTAAAAATCTATAAGTGGGACTCCCTTTATAGAAGCTTTGAATTGAATTTACACTTCTTAATGCTGAAATTGATAGTTTATACATACATTTTATGAAAATAGGTATTTCAAAGAAGGTATTAAGCCAAATATTGACCTGATAGCTCAGAAAAAATAAAAAAATTCGAATTTTCTCTCTACAGTCCTTATTGCCTCTTTAAGAAATTGACCAAGGAAAATCTTAAGATTTCCTTTAAACTAAATCACAAGATGAGACACCATTGTTTTTGTTCATGATTAGACTGAATCAGATATACATGTATGATCAAAAGAAGCAGGGTATGATGTACAAAATAATACAAACATGTAATCACAAGTTGATTGCTTTATTTAGTGAAAATGTTTTTATAGTAATAATGCATTCAGGCACCAAAGACTTAATTTTCACAGTTTTAATGGAAAACATCTGAATTAATAATTTCAGTAAGATAGATTGGTTTGGGAACATATTGAAATCGGAGGGTTTAGCTCAGGACCCCCGCAAAAGTTTATATACAATGAACAGGCCAGTAGTCAGCCCCCCCCCCCCAGCAAAATGGGTCTTCAAATGTATCCATGTGTAGTTAACACCAAATATCAAGAGTATGACTCACTGAAATTTAAAAAATACAAACAAGAGAACTATTTTGATATTGACTGTATATTATGTGTGAAACACATTATTCACAACAGATTTAATTACCATGTTCTTTCTTGGCAAATATTTTTTATAACAATGCTCAACACAACAATACCTACTACATATTGATATTCTCATGGGTTTAAGAAAATCAAAATGCTTGAACAGCCAATTAAAACGGTTGAACAGCTAATTAAAACGGTTGAACAGCTAATTAAAACGGTTGAACAGCTAATTAAAATGCTTGACCAGAAAAAGGGTTCATAGTCCTAGTTTCTGTTATATCTATTTTCATCTTGTGTTATACTATATATTTATTTTAATTATCTATTTCATGCAGAGGGGGGGGGGGTTAAAATTTTCAGTTTAAATGATATGTGTTGATGATTAAAAAGTAAAAACCAAAAACAGGGCTTATTTTTCAAAACTCTAAACTTGGAAAAATCTGGAGGAAAATATGGGAGATTTTCTTTGGCAAATTATTTATCAAGTTCTGTGTATGGAATAATTTAAATTACATAGGATGCTTCCTTTATAGCAGACTCTAATCAAACTGATATAATAAGGTTTGTTTTGCCTTGCAGAATTATTTTTGTTTTGTTTATGGATTAATGGATTAATAAAGTTTCTTTTGACACATCCTTCAAAGCAGACTCTAATCAAACTAGATAGACTGAGTCTAACTGTAATCAGTTTTTTAAGTTATGCTTATCGACTTAATTATTTAAAACACATCCTGTAATGTCTGATTGCATTTTCTCTATCAAATCAAAAATATCAAATCAAAACAGATTATTTTCCCATTGAAGGATTTCTTCCTTCCAGACACATCTTCCTTCCTTTATAATTGCGATGATTGCAAGGTGAAGTGTAAAATCCAAGACTTGACCCAACCAAAATTTTTTTCAAATGATTTTGCAATAACTTAAAAAGTAGTGAAGTGATTTTGTAAAAATGATAGTCATGACAGCGAGGGGGATTTGCTATGCCTAAGCATTGCTGTTATCTAGATAATATACATGTGAGTTAGACAATCACCATCCTTCAAAGTTAGATGAAAATTGGTTCAATATATTTTCATTCACAAGACAAGTTTACTTAACTATTTCAATACTTTAAATATCTTTTTGATCAAACCATTTAAATTCTGACATGTACAGTATGCATGAAATGCACACATTTGAAATATATTTTTTAAAGAGCAAGATAATTATTTTATGTTGTATTGAGATAAAATTGCCATAGTTTTAAAGGGTTGCATTCGATTGAAACAGTTGCAAGAAATGCAACCAAAATTGTCAAGCATTTACAATGGTTACATATGATTGAAACATTTCAATGAGTTTACAACCAAAATTGTAATGGTTGCATCGTAACGGTTGGCATGGTTGCATAAATGATCGGATCAATGATTGTACAATGATTGTGCAACGGTTTAAATTCGGACTTTCAAGGTTGAATTTTTTATAAGGGATATCCACATTCATTTTATGCATATCCATAATGCCTATTTGACCTATCATTTGTGTATTTTACGATTTTTGCTATATACTTCGTTTGTTAGAATGCCAGCCATGGCTATTCGATGGAATTTGCCCAAGCTTTCGGGTTTCTGTTGTCTAATTTTACTAGTTAACATGTATACATACATAGTACTTTTGAACGAATAAGAAAAAAGCTATGTCTAATAAATAAGTATTGTCTTTGGTGTAAAGTTGCTTATTACTTTAACTTTAAATTTTGGAACTCAATCTTGTTATCATTTGTATTCCAGGGTGCAGACTTGAGCTATGTATTCTGCTGTAAAGAAGCAGCTGTGGTCATCAAGTCCTACAGTCCAGATCTCATAGTGCTGCCACTGTTGTAAGTTGACATGTCATTTTGCCATCAGTTAAACTTGGTCATGGCTTGGATGAGGAACATCACTTAATAAGTGGATGATGTGCTCAATTGAATGTTATAACTGTTGAGCCTAGATTGAGTATATATACAGGGTGGTCCAAAAAAAATGGGACACTCGTATTTCAAAAATGAATATTGATTTTCTTGATACAAACATGTCATATTATATACCAGTAGATAGGGAATTTACTTATCTTTAATTTGGTATATCATAAGTTAACATTTATTATAATATCTGTCAACCAGCAACCATAATATAAATGATGTCATTTTCATTTCAAAACGGCTTTTCCAAAAGTTGCAAAAACAAGTTTTATTGTCAACTTTATTATCCCATCGAACGAAGTTCGGAGGGATATAGGGAACGCCTCCGTCCGTCCGTCCGTCCGGGCAATAACTCAAATACCGTTGGCCCGATTTTGTTCATATTTTGTACACATATACCCTATGGGGGTAGAAGTTCTGCTCGAAAGCCGCGGCGGCCATTTTAGTGCCGAATTTACAGTAATTTAGGTGCAATATGTAAAACTGTAATAGCAATATGTTTTAGATGTAAAAAAATTATATAGGACATTAATAAAGCTAGAAATGTAGATATTAAAGACGCACATGGCAGCCATCTTGAAAAATGGCGGCCTTTACTCGTTATTTTACGATTTTTGCTGTAACTCGAAAAGTAGTGGAGCAATTTTGTTCATATTTGTAGTGGTGGGACTCGTGTGAATTATCCTACTCGAGTAGAGGCTCTTGAACACTCGATTTATTCGCGATTAAAATGAATGATTTTGGAAAAAAGTTCAGATAAAACTTTCTTCGGAAAGTTACAAACTTTCACTTCCGGTAGCAATGTTTTCAAGTGTTCTCGGCTCAACCTACCTTGAATAACTCCAACATACCCATCAAATTATTCAAATAGAATAACTCAATACACTTTATATGTTCTTGTTTTGCATTGAAAAGTAAATAATTTAGCAATTTACGCTAATTGGTTTGACCTCGTTAAATATTGCATTGCACATGCGCAACCGGATGTAATCAATAAATAAAAACAAACACGAGAAAGCCTATCGTATTTGATTTATTATTTCAGTTAAGGTATCACACTACAATGCTATATATTAAGGAAGGCATCATTGTTAAACATTGTACAGAAATGTTGTACATTGGATGTGTTTTTTTACGTAAATTGCGGTTGAAAGGTGGGTAAATCACATTTTCTTCATCATTTTTTTCATTTTTTTTTCAATTCGAGTCAGAATTTACCAATCGATGAATCGTATTTACAGGGTTTGGCGAGTAGTATTCGAGTCCACGAGTCAATCGTTGCTCCACTACATATTTGGTATGTGAATACTATAAACATTGCACACTGTCTAAAGACACTTTTGGTAGAAGGTGGCCATTTTGAAAAATGGCCACCATTTTAAAAACTGGCCACCATTTTAACGTATTTTACTATAACTCGAAAAGTAATGGAGCGATTTTGTTCATATTTGGTATGTGAATACTATAAGCATGACACACTGTCCTATGACACTTTTGGTAGAAGGTGGCCATTTTGAAAAATGGCCGCCATTTTAACGTATTTTACTATAATTCGAAAAGTAGTGAAGCGATTTTGTTCATATTTGGTATGTGAATACTGTAAGCATGGCACACTGTCTAACGACACTTTTGGTATAAGGCGGCCATTTTTCAAAATGGCCGCCATTTTAACCTATTTTACTATAACTCGAAAAGTAGTGGAGCGATTTTGTTTATATTTGGTATGTAAAAACTATAAGCACGGCACACTGTCTAATGGCACTTTTGGTAGAAGGTGGCCATTTTGAAAAATGGACGCCATTTTAACGTATTTTACTATAACTTGAAAAGTAGTGGAGCGATTTTGTTCATATTTGGTATGTGAATACTATAAGCATGGCACATGGTCTAATGGCACTTTTGGAAGAAGGTGGCCATTTTGAAAAATGGCTGCCATTTTTGCTATATACTTTGTTTGTAAAAATGCCATCCATGGCTGTTCGATGGGATTCGCTACGCTTTGGCGTTGCCGTTGTTCTGGTTTACATAAACAGACGTTCAATATGTCCACCATTTTGATCAATTGTACCCCTCAATTTTGACCTAAACTGGCCAATAGCATCATTGATATGCTGTTAAAGACAATGAATTTCACTTCTCATAAATTTCTGTTCTCATGAGACTGAATAGATGTAAAGGATTCATGGTACACCAATTCTGTTAGTTCTCCCCATACGTGGTAGTCGCAGACGTTGGTTGATTGTATGATCTGGGGGAGGCAGTGATTAGGGAGATGAATCCAGGCACATTTTCTTTTAAACATTTGACACTCTCGTGAGATCAATTGCTTGGAGCCCCATCTTGTTGGAAAATATAATGATTCGAGAATGAGCTCATACAAGGATGGTTTAAAAGTAAAAACAACATAATTGGATAATGCGATTTCAACGTCTGCGACTACCACGTATGGGGAGAACGAACAGAATTGGTTTACCATGAACCCCTTACATCTACTCAGTCCCTTATTAAGGATAGACTTGTTGAGAAGTGGAATTCATTGTCTCAACAGAATATCAATGATGTTTTTGACCAGTTAAGGCCAAAATTGAGGGCTATAATTGATCAAAATGATGGACATATTGAACTTCTGTTTGTGTAAAAAAAAGTTGACAAAAAACTTGTTTTTTGCAAGTTTTGGAAAACACGTTTTGAAACTAAAATGATGTAATTTATATAATGGACGCAGGTTGACAGACGTTATAATAAATTTGAACTTATGATATAGCAAATTAAAGATAAGTAAATTCCCTATCCACTTGTATATAATATCACATGCTTTCATCAAGAAAATCATTATTTATATTTAAATTCGAGTGTCCCAATTTTTTGGACCACCCTGTACAGGGTGTCCCAAAAGTATGGGCCCCCCTATGCAGACAACTTTTTGTAGACTGTGCTCAGCATTTGGCAGTTTGTGTTCGAAGCCTCATTGAAATAAATAGTAGTCAAGCTAGCCATTACATATCCTCAAACTAGTCATTATCTTATCCATCCTACCTTAAGATAATAATAATAATCAAAATTGATGATTGTTTCAGAGATCACAAGGATGCCTTGGGTCAGATATCAGAATGGTTGCCACGGTTACACAGTATTGTTATTGGTCCAGGTTTAGGAAGAGATCCAGCAATCTTGGAAAATGTCAAGGTATAATCTTATGATTAGGAATTCGCTTGCTCGGTTAAAGTTGTCAGGTCAATTACTAAAGGATGATTTCCTTGAAATGGAATATAAATTTATGTAGATTAAAACTTAACATTAATGTGCAGTATTATGTAGATAAATTAAATGTGGTTTAATATTTCAACAACATAAAGATTTCAAATTCACATACAGTTACATTGGTCCTACCCTTACAGTAGCTATGTTGTTCTACTGATTATACACATCTAATTTCAATCTATTATCATGTTTTCCAGGGTATTATCATGCAGTCAATGGAAAGGAACATTCCTGTAATAATTGATGCTGTAAGGACTTTATTATCTGCTCTAAATACAAGTATAATTAACAATAAGACTTAGCAATGTTTTGTCTGTGATATATTAGAACGAACCAAAAATTTCAAAAAGGCCTTGGTTAAGCTTTCATGTCCTTTTTGAGAACCCAAATTCTAACTATTGAAAATGAATTCTACCAATACTCTCCCACATGAATCTACTTGTTGAGACTCGATCAACTTGACTTAACATTGACTTTACATGGGGATCTATGCAATTGACTTTAGTCCTGCATATCTACACAAGTTTACTGTATGGTAGCTTTACTGGGTTCTATTCTTTTGGATCACTCTGTACATAAATAGAGAGTTATTATCTAAGCTATGTTTTGTATTTAGGATGGACTGTTCCTGATAACTGAACAACCTGAGATTGTGCAGGGCTATGGCAAAGCTATTCTCACACCCAATATTGTGGAATTTGAACGTCTCTACAGCAAGGTCGTAAGTATCCATTCATGTCCTGCATCTTTTTGCAGTTTCCTCTATCCTCTTCCTGTTTCCAAATGGGGGATAATACCTCTAGAAGTCACTGATGCCTGTAATGTGATGTTTTTCTCTTAGTCTCATACAAATCAGGACGGCAATACAGTTTTGCAATACACTGTAATAAAATGCCATCTATAAATGTGAACAAAAATGTTTTAAATGCTATTGGTATGTTTTACATGCTATCAGTTGCATATAAAGATGTCAGGAGAAACATTTCATTATGAGTTTTTCTGAAGGAGATTCTGAAGTAACTTCCAGATGGCAATTTTTTCTTTAATTTTATGTTCTGAATTATTTGCTACTATATAAACATTAACTTACTACCCATTAGATAGTGTGCAACTTTGAAACATTTATGATTTTGAAATATTGAGTTTGAAAAAGTTATTTTCATCAAATTAATCCAGATAGGGATCCTGTGTAGCCCTATAGTGAAGCGCAGACCATGAAGAACTTGACACTGGCACTGGTTGATATCTCAATTTTATATAAAGCTCACTCATCTTGACCTAAACACTTTCTGCTTGACTTACACCATGTTTACTACATGTACATTTTAGATAGGGCATCCTCTTGATAAGTCCATCAGTGCTGAAGATAATACAAAGGAACTGAGTGAAGCAATGGGCCATGTCACTATTGTACAGAAAGGTCCCCAGGACATCATTACCAATGGATACAAGAGTAAGTCTTACTTTAGTTGCAGTTGAAAAGTCATAAATGATCATTATATTGTCCTGATGTGTGTGAGAGGTAGGCTGGTGGCACAAGAAATCTTGTCATCTTGAGAACCAACTTTTTTATAGAGGTGCTTTTTGGCTCAAAATCAATCACTTTCCACTTTTGTCTACTTTAGCCAACTTGACATAATAAAGATTACAGTTATTGTTTACTCCAGCGTAAACATACCAGTTGTTTACCAAACACATGTTTACTCCAGCATAAACATACCAGTTGTTTACCAAAACATGTCCCTTTTTTTATAGCAGCTCTTACTCCAAAAATTTTTATAGTAAAACTCAGTTTAAGTAAAATAGATGTCGCCTAGAACCGTTGTCATCAGAAATGAATATTACTCTGTTATTGAATGCATTTCTTTGTGTAGTATTCATAAAATCTTTACGATTGCCCACAATATCTATATAATTACACAATTAAAACTTCTGAATTTTACAAAACAGTTCAGTTATTTGATTAAACAAAATAGAATGGTTGGACACTCTAAGATTTTGTGGAACATAAAATTAAAATGTAAGCAGAGGATAACTATAACATGGACTGTCAACTAGTGACGATAACAGTGTACAGTAGAACCTGTATAAGTGAAAACCATTGGGACCACAAAAAGTGTTCCACTTGAGAGGTGTTCCACTTACAGAGGTTCATTAACATGGAGTAGATAGGTCATGGGACTTTAAAAACACTGTTCCACTTACAGAGTTATTCCACTTAGCAGGTTCAACTGTACTCCCAAGTTAGAAATTCACTATGCACTAGTTACACTATGCACTAGTTACACTATGCACTAGTTAACAGAGCCAAACAGTTAGTCCGCCAGGCCATCATATAATTTTGTTCTGATCTATTTCTTAAGATTTCAGACTGTATAGTATGTTTTGTTTTGACAGGTTCCCAAAAACAAGTTTATTCAATTATTCGTGCATATTGTAGTACCCAAACAACTTGTTGATACATTGATTGAATCATTCCACAACTTAGCATCTGCTTTTAAAGCCATTGTTACAAAGGGAGAGTCACTTCGTAAATATTCTTTGGGCAGTACATCGTCAACATAAGGTTCAAAATATTTCTCTTTGGGCATAATTATTTCACTTGTTTGACTGGAGCAGCTGATTCTTTAGATATTTGAATTTGCCCCCATGGGTATATGGCATACCCATTGCCAACTTTCATCAAATGAATAGGAGTTTCAAGGGAGTGAGGCTTCAAGTTTTAATTTGGCAAAAAATATAAAATTTCAGAGAAAATTATCAAAGACCCAACAGTTTCCATACATGTTTTTGAAGGCCAACTAACTAACACACTACTATACCTAACACCTAGAAATGCATAAGATACTTTGTTTGTCTAATTGAATTGTTTAATATATTTTTGAAAGTGCCTTACTAGCATCTAATTTTCAACCGATAAACCATTCATAAGGAACAGACAAATAAAAACAAATACATAATCATTACTAATAAGCCAAATGGGTTGCTCATGAACACCAAATGTAAGGTATAGTAGTGTGAACTAAGAGATTCTCAAAATTTTCTTTACTTTCTGGTAATAACCAAAATTTAATATGAATATGGGGCAAAAACATCCATACTTTTTTGTTGCTAAAATCTTTTTGGCAGTAAAATATATAGCCAAAGAAATATAGACATTTTGGCCCACCTTAACAAAGTTCACAGCTAATACTTTTGCACAATGTAATTAGTAATATATGCTACCAGACACTAACTTCATGCATATTACGTTCATTGGGCAGCCGATCACTGATCACAATTGTAAACTTACCAAATGGAATCACCCTCCAAGGTATATATTGAATTAGCTTTACACCTCTTAGGTGAATGTAACAAATTATTTAACAATGTATCAATTTCTGAAAGGCTTTTGAGACATTAGTTCCTGATTCTGTAATGTTGTCAATACACACTTGGCTGAGTTAATATTTTTGTAGAATTGATTCATTGAATTCAGCTGCATTCGTGTTAAGTAATGGGATTATGGGAATTAAGTGTGAATGAATGGGTGGGAAGCAAGGTTCAGAGCTTTGTTACATGCAAGAAGTTCTTTGAAATAAAAGGCCTAAAATTAGGTACTGTAGATATGTAAAATTATGAATATAAGAAATATTAAATATAAAATAATAGATAGTAGATAATTATTGATGATATATTATTCAGGAAAGTTTATTGTGCGGAAAATTCATTTTTGTTGTATTATGAAAAGAATTAGACAAAAGAAAATTGCCTATATAAAGCCTTCTGGTGAAAAATATAGAAATACCCCCATTGATGCAAATATCTCAGATGATGATGATGATGATGATAATCCATTTAAATAATAGAGTTGATATTTTAAGATTTTTTGTGGTTTTGGATATTAGTATATATGATATGAAGCATATATTGGATTATGAAGCATATATTGCATTTTTTAATCTCCCGGCTCAGATCTACTTTCTTGTACTTTCACACCCAAGACAACTGGCAAATAGAGCAATCTGTTGAAAACAACTGGCAAAAATCAATGCCTGCTGCCTCCTGAATGAAACGCTTGTGGCAACAGTTGTAGAAAACTAAAAGATAATTTCATGATGGTTTTTATTATTATTATTTATTTCCTTATATTGTATAATATTACAATTACATGAAGTGGAAGACCCCCTATTGGGGATATTATCCACAAAGTAGGAAATTACAAAATGAATTGATCAAATCGCCTGTACCTACCCCCTCTCCGAGGCCTGTTCGCTCATATGGCAAGGATATGTAAAATAAAATTTTGCTTTGTGCCAGAATGAAAGGTGATGTACCTAGATTAGATACTTGAAAATTGCAAGAAACAGTATATAATTTCACACTAAAATATATTGCTGAATGGTCAAAATAATAGTGTATTGGATTGAACATATACTTCATGACAACAATTTTAATTTCAATTTACTTTTAAATTTAGAAGGAGAGTTAATGTGTTGCAGGTCATCTGTGAGATTATTCCAGGAATCAGGTCCCTGTTTACTGATAGAAAATTGTCCAATATTAGTTCTAAATTTCGAAGGTCTCAGTTTTAATTGCTGTCTTGTCAGGTGTTCATGAATTTCTCTATTTGGGGTGAAGTAGTTATTAAATTGTCTCTCATAAGTTTTATTGATGCCTTTAACACATTTAAATACATAGAGAGCAGTGTTAAGTTCAACAATTTGGAAGATGTTTAGTATGCTGGCCTCTTTAAAATAAGGGGCTGTATTATCTCTAGGCTTACAGTTATTAAAAAGTATTCTTATGAATTGTTTTTGTAATCTATGGATTTTAAGTAGGTATGAAGGTGGAACATTCCCCCAGATTATAATATTGTAATTGATGTAAGAATAAATAAGAGAGTAGTATATCATTTTTAGTGCTTTGTAATCTAAGTTTTGTTTGACTCTATGGAGTACTGCCAAAGTCTTTGATATTTTTGTTTCAACATGTCTTATGTGAGGCTTCCAGGAAAGATGTTCATCGATAAGCACCCCTAGGAAATTACTTACTTCAGTCCTACGTATGACAGTATTGTTCACTATTGTTTAACCCCCTCCTCTCCCATATAACAACATTTCAAAATGTTTCACTTGATTTTTTTCTTCACTGATAAAATCATAATTTACTCCCTCTCCTTTAGTACTATACTGATATCAACTTCATTCTTCTTCATCTTCTACAAATTGTTGACGCAACTGGACAACATCCCTTTTGACATTCTGCAATTGTGCCGCAGAATCCTTTCAAGTTTGGTGGTTAATGTTAAAGTGCTTTGAAATACCATTTAAGTTAAACAATGAACTAATTGAAAATTAATCTCAGATTTCTTAACCGGAGATTTGTTAACTAGGAGCAACTATTCTAATAAGCTTTGTTTGGTCATTTTGATCATTTCAGTAAAAGCAAAGACATCATCGTGACTTGAATTCTCAAATGAAATCAATTTTCATTTCCTGATCAATAGACTTAGCCAAGGATTAAAGCAGAGTCAGTATTATCTGCATGTAATAGGAAACCATATTGGTCAATGCGTACTTGCTTCTTTAGTGCCTATGATCATTTTCTAATTCAATAAACATCAATAAAAAGTCAACATGAACCCATGGAAGAGTATTCCATAAGTTTGCAGTATTTGACTAGCACTAAGATTACACATGTAATAAGTTAAGTACAGTATATCCGTATATTTGTAATTGAAATGAAGATGTTTTAGGTTAACTAATTTTAAATGATGATTATGATTGGAGATGATGGATTCATATCACACATTGCCACTTGTATGTGATAAAGGCATGAGCATGGGCAAAGCCAGGCAATTGATAGAGGCAGTTGTGTCACTTAGATATTATGTATAGAAAAATGTTAATTCAGATGTTTTTTCAATTAAGATTGTGAAAATGAACTTTTTGGTAGTGATGTTTTGCTTTTTACTCAAATCTGCCTTACCTCACCAAATTTAGATCCCGTTCACTAATTGGACAACTTTAGGTGACAACTGAACTAGGAGATGTTGTTGAAGTCAGTTTGAACAATTGTCAATGCTCAACAGATGTGATAGTCAAACAGACAAATAGAGCAATCTGTCTGAAAAAGTGAACACCAAAAGCTTATTGAATTATCCTATTGACTTTCTAAATACTCTGTGTGTTTAGTCTATTGGTATGTGATTCTCATATATGACGATTCTCATGTTATTGCAAGTGTTGTTTTACATTTTCACTCATGTTTGTTTTCATTTTATATTAGCAAACAGTACAAATTTCTAAAAAATTTAATAAAGGTTTTGTGCTCGGGATTACCTTTAAATCGAAACTACTATATTTCATGAATTCAAATACATTTTTAGGATTATGTTTAATTGGATTCTAAGTGGATGATTTACTAGGTTTACTATAAGTAATCAGACACCATTGTGATGAAAAAATCTACCAGTTAGAATCCTTTTTAAATTCACTGTGACAATGCATTTGGCGAACAAACAATCTCTTAATAAAAGTCAAATGATATTCAATTACTGATAAATATCATTAAAGATTAGTCAATACAATGAGGAAATGAAACTGTATTAAAATAATGTGTGCCTTCTATGTTATATTTACCAAATGTTTATGTAATTTTGCAACATAGATTTCTTTAATTTTTTGATGTTACATATTTGGAGGCAGATGGAATAAGTGGAGGAGTATTTTGGCTGATTACAAATATTCTTACAAAATGGAAATATAATGCTAGTTAATTCAAATAAAAAAATATGTTGGATTATTTTCCTGAATTTCCTGAAGTTCTTACAGATTTTGAAGTGTATCTGGCAATTGTCTGGAATTTCTAGTTCTAAGTCCAATATTGAATCTTTCCTGTTATATTTGTAATTGGATTACACATTGACTCCAACAGTAGAGGTTTGACAAATACTAGCTTCCTGGGTAGTAGAAAGGCTATATGAGAATGCATTTGTATGCTTGCCCTGATTTTAGTGCCACTTATGTGTTGCCTAATATATAGACTGCGGCCCACTCTGATAATTGTAACTCCTTCCTTACATGGAAGGTTACACATTCCAACCTATTTCAAACCATCTGTATGATTATACTGGACACTTTCTGGGTAGTTGGACTTTCTATAGGGGTGGCAGACGGCCCTCAGACAAATGTATACCCCTACCCCCAAAAAACCATGGGGGTACTTTAATACCACTCAATAAAAAGAATACTAATGTATGTCAGATATTCATTGTTTTATATTGGGTAGGGCATGTTATGGTTAGTAAGTGCCAGAAAATTCCAATCTCTTACTGATATGGTTACCATAGAAACAGTATTTATATCTTGAAATATTCTCAATTTGACCCCCTCCCAAATGTGTCCTTTTGATCTCAAAGTGAAATATTTGCAAATCTGTTTGGATTTTATGGCTGCTTCTTTGTCAAAAATTGTATCAATATGTATATTTTAACATTTAAACACTGAAAAGTTTACATAATGATCCTATAAATCAATAATATTTATCAAATATAGTCACACATAGCTGCTTTTAGGGAAAAGTGGGCGTGGCACTTTTTGGTACGTGTGTACTTGTTGCAGCATTAAATGAAAAATACATATTATACTAACAACAATTGACATTTAATTAGCATCTACTAATGTTCTGTAACATTGTAATATGTTCATTATCATTATAAGACACTTTAAATATTTTATATAAGTGTTATCCTGACCCTTCCCTTTATCCCTACACCCTTCAAGGTTGGCATCACCAATCGTGTCAAGTTAACATTTCTTTTTGATTTATTTTTACCATAGACAAGGTACAAAAGCTTTACCAGGAGTACTGACCTTATTAGGTGGGTGCTAAACTGATGAATGGATAGGTAGATGGCAGCACTTTTGCTGGTTGGACTACACACTAGCATCTAATAGACACATATTGATTGACCATATTTGTTATTTTGGATTAAAGTAAAACTGCTTTTGCATCAAACTGAATGAGATTCAGATTGTGTTTGAAACTAGATGATCTTCAGATTTTGTGTGAACCTTAAATTCATGACAATCAAAGGAATTCAACATTTAGGATGTCAACATTAAGATTTTCAATGAGAATTTAGCCCGACCTTTTTCGGAAAGTTAAAGATTATAGAAAATTGAATATAATCAAAGTTCCTCAGTAGAACATTTAATCTCCTAAAATCACATTTAAACTATACTTCAGCAATATTTCCAAGCTAAATAGTATAAAAACTTCTATCACATCATTTGCAACGTTTTCATTATTCGATAGTTGAACCCTATATGAATTATTGATGATTTTAAAAGTGCAAGGAATCTAAATGATTCAGGGATGCCAGTGAAATGTATTTGCCTTATTCATTGTTGACTTGTACAATGAAATAGACTTAGATGCAAGGAGAAATAATCTTCCTTTTCATCATTAAAAATTCAAAATTCAGTCAAATAAGTGATATCATATTTGAAATCTTCAGGTAGAATTACATTTCTTCATGCAATAAGTTAACCTTTTAGTGAGTAGTGGTGACTAATGTAATCATGTACTTATATAATTTGTCAGTAAAAGTTATTTATCCTATACTTAGTGTTATAGGTAAATAAAATGCATGAATATAATTGATACCTTAGGTGAGTGGGGATATACATGTACTGCATATTCCGCTTTTTCCCATACTTGGACATGTTTCAGGTACATAAAGCAGGTTTGTAAAACTTATATTTCATCAGCTGGCGGATATAGCTTTACGTCCCGCTCCGAGCGGGCAGATATAGTATATCTGCTCAATACATCATAATCGCCCTCGGCCCTCTGGCAGATATATTGTATTTGCCTCAGGATAATCCCAATATCCTGAACCTCATATAGGATAACCTCCGTGTATCTCCAGGTTTATCACCCGCTCAGTAATCCCCTGCAGGAATTTCATTCTGTGCAATTTCTTATATTTTCGTATTTTAGTATATGATAAATCATTTTGGGTACAAGGTATAACCCTCGATCCCTCAGGGAGGTATATTGTATTTCCTTCAGATATATTGTATTTCCCTGTATCAGAAACCTCCCATTAATTAAACCTCATATATAATGCACACCATTTTAAATATGAATCAAAACTATGAATTAGTGATATCAATGTTTCTAACGAAAGCATGAATTTGAAAGAAGCAAACATTCTACTCATATGGTATAAAGGTATTACCAGTTGTGTCCATTTTAGATTTGATTGAAGAACTTGAATTAGAGGCAATTTTGAAATTACAATATATTAAAAGAGGCTCCATTGCTTAGATGGGAGAATCAATTAGCTGCATTGTTCAGTTTATGACAAAATTGATGTTTAGTGTTACTTTCATGAACACCTATCCTGTAAAATAACATTTGGAATCTAGTAGTTTGTATATAGATGAATAAGATTTATAAGGCATTGTCAAGGAAAAATATCCAACAAGATTACTAGTTTGCTCATGAAAGGCATACTTTAACTTGAAACAATTTGTTACACTCATTTTTTTGGGGTTTGGAGATTGAAGTTATAATGATGAAAAACAAGGAATTTTAAAATATTTATGTTTCACCAAAATTAGCCTTTGTTTTGTCTGTTTTATTCTCAAATAAATCATGGTCATCAATTCCATTGTGACAAAATCATCATTTACCAATTTTAAAATTAAATATTACTGGTTAGAGAATGTGATTTCTTACTTTAGGTTATATCTATATCCCGATTTATATGTATAATAATAATTGATGAAGACAAATAGAGATTATCCTCTATGAGGTTCAGGATATTGGAATTATCCAAAGGCCAATATAATATATCTGGCCAAGGGTCGTAGGTCCCGAGGGAAGATATGTTCTATTGGCCAAAGGCCTTAGGTCCTGAGGGAAGATATACTATATTCGCCAAGGGATTATCCTAATATCACAAATGTAACTACTTTTTTTGATTTCATACACTAAACAGATTTGTTTAGGAATTATTTGAAGTATTTCAAAAACATATACCGAACCACTATTGAAGGCATCATTGAAAATACAGCATATCAGAAACATGTGTAAATTGTTTATCTTGCAATTATTTTGCTAAACACTAATAGAAATTATACTGTACCTTCCAGAGAATAGCTTTTTTGTTAACTATGAGCCAATGAATGAATGGATTCATTTTATTATAACTGCAAAATGATGCTCTATGCAATTCATACGAAAAATTTATTTTGCCAGATTAGAATCAAGTATTATCTTTAATCCATGGTATGCATTGCCTGATGTTGAGGTATTGATAAAAGAATCAGCGAGTGTCTGACAAAATAGATCTTAGTGTTATGTATTAGGCAAAATATTAGGAAGGGTATAAATGGTCTCCCATCTTTCTAGTTTTGAGTATTTCATCTTCTTGCTTTGATTCAAATTATCCTCGGTCACTATTTGTAACCCCTCCCTCCTTTCCCATTTAGGCCATGGATATGAAGATGATTTAGAGGTTATGTGAAGGATATTAGGGAAGGGTTAATAGCAAGAGTTATATTAGTTCATTTAAGTTTAATCCAAGTCATAAATGTTATGCAATTCACACCAGCATTACATATCATACCGAAAGGATTGAACTGTTCATTATTACTTTTCAATTGCAGTAAACATGGTAAAATGGTTCTAAACATTGAACCCTGTTAAATAAACATATTAATTAATTGTAACTCATAGCTCTAGATGACTTAAACTTATCTATTCATATTCTAGGAACAAGTCAATGAATAAGTAAGACTTGACTCTTGACTGACTTAAAAGACTGAGGACCCTATAAGACTTAAACTAAAAGTTCATTTGACCATTGATGACCTATGATAGGGAAGGGTCAGGATAACACTTATATAAAATATTTAAAGTGTCTAACAATGATAATGAACATATTACAATGTTACACAACATTAGTAGATGCTAATTAAATGTCAATTATTGTTCGTGTAATCTGCATTTTTCATTTAATGCTGCAACAAGTGCACAAGTACCAAAATGTGCTACGCCCACTTTTCCCTGAAAGCAGCTATGTGAGACTATATTTGATAATTATTATTGATTTATAGGATCATTATATCAACTTTTAAGTGTTTTAGTGTTAATATAGCCATATTATTACAAATTTTGACAAAGTAGCAGCCATAAAATCCAAACATATTTGGAAATATTTCACTTTGAGAACAAAGGGACACATTTGGGAGGGGGTCAAATTGAGAATATTTCGAGATATAATTACTGTTTCTATGGTAACCATATAAGTTAGAGATTGGAAATTTCTGGCATTTACTAACCATTATATGCCCAACCCGATACAAGACAATGAATATCTGACATGCATTAGTATTATTTTTATTTGGTGGTATTTAAGTACCCCCATGGTATTTTGGGGGTAGGGGTATAAATTGACCCGAGGGCCGTCTGCCACCCCTACATGAAGTCCAACTACCCAGAAAGTGTCTCCCATAATCATACAGATGGTTTGAAATAGGTTGGAATGTGAAACCTTCCATGTAAGGAAGGTTGCATTTCTAGAGCACTTCTACAGAATGGGTTACAGTCTAATAAGAGAAATCTATGAATCACCTTTGTTGCCCCCCCCCTCTTATCTTGTAGAGGATGGTTTTATCTATTACTCTTACTGGAATTCGGATCCCTGTTTTCGGATCCCTGACTTGTGAGACCTGTGTGATCTGAACTCTACTCGGAATTATGGTGTTTGGATTTGCAGGGCTCCATGTAAAGATACATTGAATTCAACTGGAAAATAAAAAATGGGAGAGTTGTTCAGAAAAGAGAGGTGTTCCAATATAAAGGTTTTACTCTGTTGTATTGTGTACACCAATATCACTAAATAAATCAATTTTTTAAATCTTATTTCAGCTTTGATATGTGACAACCCCAAGGGCTGTCCTCGGCGCTGTGGGGGACAGGGGGACATCTTGTCTGGAGCTATGGGGACCTTCCAACACTGGGCAAACATGGCTATGAATAAGTAAGTCATTATAGTGAGACTACGTCTAAAGTGAATCCTGAAGGAACAGTTTCTCATAGGTGTTTTCAGATTAGAAAAAGCAATAGATATGGTGAATAATCCATTTAAATCAGAGATAAACAAATATATTATTGAGAATTATGTGTCTTTTATCAGTACATGTATTTTCAAAAACTACAGAACTACAAAACAAATATTTTCACCAATGCTTGCTTTTGACCTTTTAGAGAAAAAACAGGCAGAACATGTGTGGAGGAAAGTTTTGAGAACAATATTAAGCAAGGGTTACATGAAAACTTATACAATATCACTTTTATCTTATGTTATTTAGTTTAAATAATATTGAATTCAAATGAAAAGTATAGATATCTGAAGTTTTATATATGTGCCCTTTTATTTAATTAATTTTGTTTCAATCTAGTTTCTAAAAATTATTGTGGGAAATATAAGGGATGAAAATTATTGCAATTTACATGAGAAAATCAGAACCATAATCTGTGGAACAATTTATGATTCATGAAACATTAAATTAATCCTCAATTAACCCTTTGATGTAGTTTCCATGTTCTTGTCATGCTAGAATGCAGTGTGTCGTGACCTAATTAGATGTACAATTACTGGACATAGAGTTTTAATCACCTTAGAACAATGGCAATTAATATTAGTTGATGGCTTAATTTGTAATGTTGGACAGCATGTTGGACAGTATGATTTGTTACAGATAAAATATTGGAACAAAATTTCTCTTTACTAATATGCAATTTTGAATACCCATTGTTCAGAATTTTGGGCCCATTTTGAAAATTAGCACCCATTAAAAAATTTTGAGTCCTCATTTTCAAAATCGAGGCCCTTTTTCCTAGTGTGAGGGAAGCCACCTTTCATTTCTGTAGGCTTCAGAGTGGCTTTCCTGGTTACAGGCATATACTATGAAACAATCCTTGATAGTTAATGAGATTAGCCAAGTAGAGGGGCACAGTATACAAGTAAAAGTGAAGTATTTTTAGTTAACATATATGAATCTGTTTACAATATATATTTTAGTGGAATAATTATAGAGATAACTCACATTAATGACAAGAGGCAAACTAACAATGTTCTTTTAACTTTGCAGGCCCGTTGTAAATGAGACTGGCCCTGCACTAGTAGGGGCGTATGCGGCATGTCAACTTACAAGATCTGTTGCGCATTGGACATTCTCTGATAAAGGACGGAGCATGATGACCTCTGATATGATTGACTATTTAAGTAAAATCCGTATTGATTCATGCTGGCAATAGCTCCAGGTAAATACTCTTGATATTTTACATTTGCAGACTTGCCAATACATAGTGGAGTCAGAGGCTAGAGTCATGTCTCATTTAGTCTCATTTAAGATTGTGCCATCCACACAAAGTGAATTGGTTTATTAATGTGTAGTTTCCACATCCCAGGAATGCAATGAGCTCATGCAGCTAACAGTATGATGGGGGCAACATAGGCACAATCAGTATCTGTGCATTGGTTCAAAATGTCATAGATATGTATAAATGTATAATGTTGAGCCCCTGTCAGATTAACTTTCAAGTGAAGGATTTTTTGAATAATTTAAAGATTTTGAAAAATTATAACATTAAAATGTTTGAGCCTCTGAAAGAAGCCTAATATTCAAACTACCTTATATGGATAGCTTTGGGCAAGATTGGTATCAGTTAGGAAGAGCATCATGCCTCAGAATGCATGAAAATGGATTAGGCTAGTATCTGAACTGTTCCAATTACACAGAACAAGCATTCCTATTTCTAATACTCATCACATCATTCTGTTTGGCTAGAATTGGAAATTGAAAGAACTGAAACCTTGTGAATCAAGATTTGTGAGACTCATAACAAGAAATTCATAATAAGCAAGCAGGTTCATTTCTGCTATAATAATATTACAGAATGAGACCAGGTAGAGAATAACATTACAGTGAAGAGTATGTATTGTGATGTAAGAATTGATTGAATTAGTTGACTTAATTGCCTTATCACCATGTGTGAAATCATGCTATAAGAAGATGAAGCTTTGGCATTCTCCAAATGCAGGGCTTCAAACATTATCTGAACAAAGTGAATGGTGTGTTCTAAAATTGGAGGATGAGGCTTGGCTTCCAATGAGTAAAAACTTTCTCTTGTTGTTTTAAAACAGAAAATGGAGTGGGAAATAGTAGAATTAGGAAGGAATGATTAAAAAAGATTAAAAAAAAAATTGAAATTTAAGACATTTATGTTGTTTGTTTAGATAGAAATTACTTGAATTTAGTAATAGGATTGAACGGTAATCAAAAAATGGTGATATCAAGAAAATGTGAACGGAAGCCCAAAACTCAAAAAAGAAAAATGTTTGAATCATTGCAATCTTTTCATCTATTCAAATCTCCATTTTCCTGAGTTCATTCTTGGTTTGATGATTGAAGGTTTCAAGTGAAGAAACCATTACCCAATATATGATATAACACATGAATTGATCATCTGCTGGTTTTAATTGGCCGAATCTGGTCAAACATGGGCACTATGAAGTAAGGGAACATGGAACAATTTTTATCATCATATCTAGAAAATATTACTGGAAAAAATCTATAGGAATTAACACTTTTTGTTACATATTTCTGATATTAAACATTTTCCAGTACATTCAGAACCAAAATTATTGTGTCAATTTGGACCTATTATTCAAAAGATTAAGCCCATTTTCTTTAGAGACCCATTTTAAAAATAAATAGTAAGTCCTATTAAAACAATACCTGATATTTGTTTTATTGTTATTTTCTATTGTTCTCATTGCATTCATTTTGATCCTAGCATTAGCAATCACAACTCCATATTTTGACCATTTGCATGAAATTGCTACTTCTCTGATAAGCATAGAGCTAAACTGTCATCATATCAATTCATTATGAATGATGCATGGTAGCATTTGATTATTAAGGATTTGCCCTTTATCTCATTAATTGAATTCACACCTGAGAAGGTAGAGGTTTTGAGTGTTTAATTGGTGGTATTCTTATTATCACTCTGTACCCTGAGGCCCAGACTCTAGTTATGATTACTCAACTCTGAATATAAAAGATAGATTTTCAGTTTAGATGCTGTAGGGTAGGATCTTAAATGAAAGTAAAATGAGTAAATAAAACTAGTTGCAGTTTCTAATGACCACATTTCTGATTAGGAAGCTAGATTTTGATTGACCCAATCTGATTGGTTAATTGTAGATCAGAGAAGGATCTCTTCTTCAGAAGGATTTATTGAAAAGGGTGTTCCCTGGAGGTTGTTACTCAAGGACAGAAACATTTGCACACACACCTAATCCTCAGAGTGATTGATTGATGTACAATTATCTTAGGCATATGAAAAAGGACAAAAGGGTAATACTCATAGGAGATCAATAATTACTTAGTGGATTAAACTCCAAAAATTAGATGGAAATGTGCTACTGAATTTTTTTAATAAAATCTATTTCTTTTAGAGTTTTACCTCATATGGTTCAAGCCTAACAGACTTTTTATTTTTATTACCAGAGTAGCCATAACTTGTTATCTTGAGTGGCTGCAAAACATATAACTATAAACAATAAGATCTTAGCCTTGTTATGTTATGGTCTCTGCTCATGCTTATTTCATTCAATATCTTTGAATGGGGTGTCTGATTTTATTGCATTTTATATACTTTGTGTTTGTTCACATTATTCTTTCATTTGTATTTTTATATATTTTGCAATCTAGAACCAATCTTAGCCCATCAATTTACTTCTTGGCATGTATCAGCGTATAGCAATCTTTACAGATGAGTTTAGAGAAGTCATACTTAGATGTTTTTGTAAAATAGTATATGTCAACATTTTTGTGCAGTTACAGTATAGAATACATAGTAGTTATTGATATATTCCCTTATATTCCTCCTACTTTTGCATTAGAGCATGGCCCCCATATGAATTGTTCCAAGGCTGGTTGTGATAGCAATTCTTGCTTATATAGTAAACAATAGGGTCTGGCACTGAACGTGTTCCTGTTTCCATTCATACCACTCTCCAATGTAATTGTTAGATACAATGTTGTACACAAGCCTTGGTGGTCTTTGAGTAGGATTTAAAAAAATCAAATTACAATGTGAGAACCGAAAATGTTCAAAAACCTTGCATTTATATGTGTACCCAATTGGGTCCTGATATAATTATCTGTTTATGAGGAGAATTATTGTTAGGATTATAATTGTAAATTTTACTATTCTATGTGTCACCACCAAGAGGTAGTCACATTGTTATAGATTAGTCAAATGCTTGTTATAGAGTAGTCCCATTGTTACAGATTAGTCACATAATTGTTATTGAGTAGTCACATTTTTGTTATGGAATAGTCACATTGTTATATAGTAGTCACATTATAATACAGTAGTCAAATAATTGTTATAGAGGGAGTCACATTGTTATAGAGTTGTCACATAATTGTTATAGAGTAGTCATATTATAATAGAGTAGTCACATAATTGCTATAGAGTAGTCATATTGTTATAGAGTAGTCACATAATTGTTATAGAATAGTCACATTATAATAGAGTTGTCACATAATTGTTATAAAGTATTCTCATTGTTATAGACACGTCACACTTTTGTAACTCTTTGCAATAAATTACCAGGTGTTGCAATTTTGTAGGTAATCAGAAACATTTCAGGGGAGGCTCCAGCACCAAGGCTAATTGGCTGTATTAGAAATGAATGAAGTAGAAAGTACTTAGGGCAACATTTGAAGATCTCTGAACAGTTGTACTATGAACATGTAAAACAACTTCTCAATAAAGTGATAAGATCAGCAATAACAGGCAAAATACCACCAATGGTGCAAACATTGTGCAAATTGAGATGATCCTACTTGGATTCATTGTACTTTGTTTTGTCAGCTGCTCCAGTGCCTCTTGCATGGTCATATACATATACCATATGTTTGACATACCAGATAGTTCAGGACTTGGAGGTCATGCTTGAAAATGCAAAACAAAACAGGAATGGGAGAAATCAGCAAGGAATAAACCAAACAGGCATGAAGTTAATACTCTAAATTATATAAAAATATAAGAAATTATGCCATCTCTGAAAACTGTCATGGAGAAATGAATGAAATAAGCATGGCTTGAGGGATATTTTGAAGCAATTATGACATCAGAGATGGGACAGGTGCTGGACCAGATCTCTAAGAACCTAGACCACCAGAGTGAACAGATATCTGCCTTATATTATAGAGATGGATTGTTGTGTAATATGATTTCAAATTTGTTCAGACTGACGTTTTTATGTTCTATGCAATGAATGATATTGTCAGAAAAATTGGAATGTCATCCTGTTACTTTTGTTAACAATTAAAATAGTTTATTTTGTATATACATGTAAGCAACACTATTTAACAATAAACAATGATAAATAACAACAAACATTACTAAACAATAAAAATTAAACTTCAATAGTTCATTTTTGTGTAATTTTGCCATCTGGTTGCTCAAAATGCAACAATTTCAAAACACAAATAAAATAATATTTGATATTTGTTTTATGTTGAATGTTTACAAAATATTTGACGGGTGGTCTATTTGATTCAACAAATGTAAAGATAATATTGGTTTTGAACAGAATTAACAATATTAAGCCATTTTTTAGCAAGGGGAGCACTTTAGTCTAGTCCTTTGCTGTAATGGGTTTAATAAAACAGAATTCAGTGAAGAAAACATTCCTCTCAAGCATTTGATAAAGAGGTGTTCTGATAAATCATCTCCTGATCTCAGGGATTACATTGATGAGGTGCTGTTTGAGAATTTGAAAAATGACTTCAAACCCATTGAAAAAGATTTAACACCCAGTTGAGAATATAGAAATCTTCAGAAAATGAATTATGATTTTCTTGTGGTATTACATAGGATAAGAACCAGGGCAATGATGGCTCAGTATAAAGGGAATGAAATAGGCATATTTTCACCAGTTTCAGAATTCCTTAATCAGAATTGAAGAAATAGAACATTAAATGTGTAGGATAGTCTACTACAAAGAGTACTATTGCAATCACCTGACATTTTTCTTAAGCTTAATGCACAGATAATCCAATTAATTTTTCATTTCACCCTGCTCTTGATTCCCAAATCCACCCCTGTTATTTCATTTTGAATAATATCATAGAGAGAGAGCTAAGTATTACAGGCCTCTTAGACATCCGCACACATGGTCGTCAGTTCTGACCTTGCTATATCCATGGTCATTCAACCCAAACCAGGTTCTCACAATGCGAAAAACAGTTCTTTAAAAGCGAACCACCAGTTCCGCTCTCCTGAACATCTTTTCTCCACTCACGCATTGCGAAGGTATGTGGATAGCGCCCCCTAAGTGGAAGTCTAGGAGGCCTTTATGAGGCAAGCTCCCAAACCCCTGTCATTTTATCTTGAATAATATTAAAGAGAGAGAGAGTTAGTATATAAGTCAGGCAGTCTGCAGTGTAGGCCACTAGCTGTATGGTTCATTGATGCAACACTATCAGACATTGATAGCTCTCTATATCAGTTCTGCTTGTAAACATACATCAAAACTGGCACTTGGAGTAAACAACCCTAACCAGCAACTTACTACATTATTTTATTGGCTATATCCTGTACATGTACATATGCATACAAGTTGGGTGTCTCTTATCATTTACTTCACAGTCAACTTTTATGAGGCTCTCATTTTTTATGAGGCTCTCATTTTTTTAAAGCAAAGGCTTTAATTCTTCAGGAAGAGCCAAATGATTGCCTGTTTATAAAATAAATAAACAAGAATTTTGGCTCGAATTTTCTGAATTTTGTGAAAAATCCTTAAAAGCATATTTTTCAATTAAAAGTAAGTTAGTATTAAAAGTAAGTTAGTATTACCTCAGGCTGGTATCAAAGATTTGTCAGCTTTGGCGGAGCATGCTATTTTTCATAAAAACACTACGAATACTTCACAATTTATTTTTTAACTCATGTTCCGTTATATCAAAGAAAATTACTCACTCCATGCAATGGATATATCATTTGCAGGTAATCTTCACTTCTGTTTGAAGTCCAATAACGCTAGGAGTAAAAGCTATTGAAAATGGCACCATGTACCATTTATTTTATAATTTATTATTATTATTATTTATTTATTTATAATTATATAAAAGTTCTGTGATTAATTCCTGCGATTATGTTAAGTAAAATGATACTGCAATATACGTTGTACCTACCCTTAAGAAAAAAGCCATGGTAACCATGGTACGTCCATGGTAATCCATGGAAATTCATGGTACGTCCATGGTAATCCATAGTTTTCCATGGAAATTCATGGTTTTTCATGGTATTTTCCATGGAAATTCATGGACACCCATGGTAATCTTCCATGGATATTTATCATGATTTTCCATGGTAATTAGTGGTTTGGTAATTGTTTTTTCATGGATGTGTCATGGTTTTTACCAGGACACACAGAGATCCAAGTTGGACTGAGACTTATCAGTGAGAAAAAAGGGTGGACATTTCATGTTATTTTAGGAACATATTAAACTCAGCTTCCTTACAAATATGTAAAAATTATGTAACTTTTCTAAAAAGAAATGTGATAATGCAGTTAATGCAGCACGGAGTAGGCCACAAGATTTCAAAGAGAAATATGTATTGGGCTTTTGTGTAGATCAAGACTAGATACAGAGACAGAGATTCCTTATTTTTTAGGCCCAAGACTTCTAGTCTTTTGGAAAGATTAAGTCAAACTAGCCCTACCTCTGTTTTGTTTTCTTATTGTTTCTTTAATATTCAGTTATGAAAATTAAAATTGAATAATTTCAAAAATAGATATTATAACTCTTTTCCTTAAATTACATTCTTACATTTTAGAATGCAATAAAAACCATGGTTTCTTTCTTTGAAGTTGAGGAAACTGCAATCAAAAGCCATGGAAGTCGGTTGATTGCAATCGAAAGCCATGCTTTTCCATGGTTATTTCTTTGATGTTTTGGAAAGTGCAATCAAAAGCCATGCTTTTCCATGGATATTTCTTTGATGTTTTGGAAAGTGCAATCAAAAGCCATGGTTTTCCATGGTTATTCTTTTGATCTTTTGAAAAATACATGGTTTTCCATGACTATTTGTTTGGTCTTTTTGGATGCAGAAAAAAGAATAATGCATAATGAACATTGAACTTTTCCAAATAAAGTCTCATTTAACCTTTATGAGCACATTGTCTGAAAAATCCATATACTTTTTAGAATTTTGACTTGAAATTAAGGTGGGGGATTAAACACAAGCATATGACTGCCAACTGAAATGTGATGCCAAAGTGATCAAAAATCTATTTGTCTATGTACCAAGGTTATTATAATTATGTAATCTATTTAAAAAGAAGTCATAATCATTTGCATAATTTTTAAATATTTGGTTGTCATTGTTCTATGTTAATTAGGTTTCTTAACTCTCAAATCATGTGTTAAAATTTAATCTCTTTACAACAGATTATATAGTTCCTTTGCATAATTCTAAAATACCTGTATTATGATCATAATTGTTATTATTTATGATGATCTTATTCTCCCTAGTGCTTCCTCTTCAGTAATTATAATTGTCTGTGAGTGTAGACAGTGCAAGTCAAAAACTCATTGTTGATCAAATAAAACCAAATAGGATTAAAAACTCCAAGTAAACATGTCTAGATTATGAAAATATCTTTATCATAGAACTAAACATATATCTAGATTATGAAAATAAGGTGCATGGTTGTATTTCAGGCCCGTAGCCAGCTTTTGCCAAGGGGGTTGACTTTCTAAATTGACGGGGACATCATATTCTTCTCTCTATGATTAGTCTCAATCCAGCTTGGATTCATTCATTTAAACATTGATTCAATTTGGAACATTTTGGTAAATACAAAAACTGCCAAAATTGTTGATTTTACAACTCCAAGTCACTTAGTATCATGGTAAAAACATGGCATTCCATGAAAAACCAATTACCAAACCACTCATTACCATGGAAGATCATGGTAAATATCCATGGAAGATTACCATGGACTTCCATGAAATTACATGGAAAATACCATGAAAAACCATGAATTTCCATGGAAAACCATGGATAACCATGGACGGACCATGGAATATCATGGCTACCATGGCTTTTTTTTCTTAAGGGTATACTTGTATATGTCAGATTATTTTTGGTCATTGGATTTTTCTATTTTTATTGTTAAACATCTATAATTGAATAGCATAAAGTATAGAGATGCAATGCTATTTGAGTACCCTAATTTATTGAATCCTTCACCAGTGTAAAATTTTAGAAAATTGAATTCATCAGAGAAATCAGTGTGCTATTGCTTGACCATGTGTCAATTTATCACTCAATTTTTATTGATAGAAGAAAATGAAATATTTTTTCAATCCATTTTCCGGGAGATTGATGCCAGTCTGAGGACCAAAGGGAAATCAAGATCAAGGATGGACTGGCCTAAAGTTATTTGAGGTGTCCGCTTACTCAATTGCAATTTCATCTAGATTTCCCCTCAAAAATAAAGTGTCTGATTTTCTGTTTCCCCACTAGTGTCCTTGCTAATTCCACTTCCTTTCATTTTGCATTTTAAACATGGCATTTTTGTAGTCACTGGATTCCTGATTTAGTTTCTATATGTGCTCTACTTTTGTACTTTTGTTGTTCTACAATATTTGTAATATTTTGGTCAGTTTCTAAATTGTGTAATGAAGTTTTAAGTGCCCCAGAAACCAGGCAGAAATAAGGGTGTATTAAGTTTAAATCAGATGTGTCTATCCAGATGGATAAGAATACTTTTAATTAATATTTCTTCAGAAGTCAAGATGGCTTTGGTACAGTTGAAACCTATCAACATATTTTCATCAAGTTTGATTTGTGGATTTTTAGAACTTAATGTCAAGCATGCTGTTTTATTTGCCATTAGTTATCAGGTGATGATTTTTGCTTTTCAGATGTTCATCAAATATTATTTTTTGTTTTTCTTTAACTGTTAGTCTCTGTATTAATTCAAAGATGATTGATATTGTGATTTAAAGAACTATTGAACGAGAGAGGTCTAACCTAGTGGGGTATCTTGAGCACTGCAGAAATTTTCAAATATTGTATTTGTTTTTTACATGATTTATAAAACTTTGCCTTGATTTATTTGATGCACTTCAAGAATTACAATATTTATTACTTGACATTTGTCCTATTTCATGTATATACAGGTAAAGTAAAGGAAACAAGTGAACTGACCTTTGAATTATATTTTGAAAGATGAGCTTTCTCTAATGTAGACTCCCGGGTGTAGCTTAACCCTTGTTTCTGAATTATTCTCATTATTCGGCATTATTTTTAAAAGCCTCATTTTTAGAATATCTAGTCTTTTTATTAGAAAAATGTGTGACAAGGTTTTTGTATTTCACAAGGTGAGAGCAAAAGTGTGCTTTGTTCAGACTCAGTGAATCTAGATGTTCTTGTGAGAAAACAGGTTTCTTTCATCTCTATCAGTTATGACTGCAATGTCCACATGGCTCTTATTTACACCCCTGTAGTTCACCATGACTTTTGTATCATCAGCAAGAATGAAGTTAGTTAGCAGTTGCATCACCAAGGAAAGCTTCTTTTCATTTATAATGTTATATTGCCCTGGGTCTTAATGACCATTTAGTATTAGTATAATGATTATATTGTCAATTATGTTTTAAATTGTAAATAATTGATGAAAATAAGAAATTGGGGATTCAGGGAAGTTTGGTTCAAGGGCATGAACAACCCTGCTCTGTCAAGCTGTATATTCTTTATGTTTTAAATAGCCAGACCTCTGTGAGTAATATGGTTTACAAAATCTGTTTTTGATGATATTTCTTGAACTTTGTATTGTGTCTCTGGGATGGTCTGTTGATCTAGCCACCAGAGTAGCTTTTTTAATATTAAAAAAGTCCTTGCACAATTTTAGCTTGTGATCAATAAATAGTTATTCTTATCAAATATTTTCTCAAAATGCTTACTTGAAGGGAGAATACCAATCACACTCATGCCATGCAGCTATAAATGGTTTAGAATCTTGATTTGCTATGAAGAAAACACTGGAATGTGTGTTTAATTTAACAAAATGAGAATATGAATTGGATGGGTTATCTTTCCTAATTTCATAAGTGAGTCATATACCAGTTTATCTGAGAAACTGTTCTACATGGTTGACTGCTATACATGGCTGCATTGGACTGATACACAAACCACAAAACTTCCCAAGTGGAACAGGACTATCTTGCCCCATCAAGTCTTGTGACCTTTCAAAATTATTGAAATACCTGTACCATTTAAAGAAATACCTTTTGAAATAAGTTGACTTTGCTCTTTAGAAGAGGAGTCTGTCTACATTAATTTCGGTTTCTGGGCCACTGGCAGATTCAGGGGGCCTGTCCCAATGGACCTTTTTGAACTTAACTTGGCCTTTATTGATCTTTTAGGCCAACTTTTTAAAAAATGGGCCTTAAATTTTCAAAATTAGGGCCAAATATTTGGTTTTAGGGCCCTCAAATATTTTTTGCACATTTAGCCAGGAAAGAATGTAGAAAGTGCTAATGTTATTGTGTGGAAAAACCATCAAAGAGATAAAGTATGTGAAGAGAAATGATAAGGGAAGTTCTGATAGGAGATGTTCACAGATGAAGTGAGATTTATGTACTGAGGTGGCTAGAGATTATTAGAACTGATGTAATACTTGTTAAGTGAAACAACAGAGGAGGTTTCTAGTTAAAATGTTTCATGTTGTATTGAGGTGAAGGAATAATCTTTTCTTGCCCCCATTGTCTCAAATAGATGATTCGTCTGGGAGGGGAATGTAGAAGGTAAACAGCGAAATTCAATGTTCCCAGTTATATTTTCCACTCCATTGATTCACATGGTATTTCCATTGCTTGGGTTATTGTGGCATGTTCAGTTTACTAAAAGTATAGTCTGTTTTTATATAATCATATCTTAGGGGTTAAAGCAGAACTAAACTTCTTAAACCTTTCAACATGCTATCATATTTTTTTTATCTTGAAGCTTACATAATAGATTTTTTGTGCTTAAAATAATATTCCTTAACTCTTTTTTTGAGAAATGTCATTTTTGATTATTAGAGGTCAAGTAGAGAATAAATCAACTGTGATATATACGATCTATGTCCAGGTCTTAATTTGATCATTTTGTATGGCTCCTGCCCCAGTTTACTAGAAAATTGAATGCAGAAGTAGGAGGATATAACCATTCTAGAGAATAACTTCAATGTTGAAAGATATGTTCTAAATATTTATTTTGTCTTTTTGTCAGTGTTTGAACTTCAAACATCTTTTGACCTGCAAGTGAGAAAAGAATACTTGAACTTTTAGATCTCTAGTCATGTTTTTAGACTATATCGGGTTCCAAAAATGGAGGTTTGTGGAGATGTTTCGAAGGGTGGGGATAATTTTTTATCCCACTTTTCAAATTGCTAAATTGCCATTGTCTTGTGCTGATTGGTATTTATGAGGCTGGTGGGTGCCACACAAATTTTGTAAAACTGTAAGCCTTATTTCTTCAAAAACCATCAGATTTTAAAGAGTTGGTATGTTTTTGTTTAGAGAGGTCAATGAAATGATCTAACCAGAGAATATTATACATGTAGTATGAGAATATAGGTGTCACTGATAGTACATGTACATTGTAGTATGAGAATATAGGTGTCACTGATGTATTCTGACTCCTCATGTCTGTATAAGCCATTATGGGGTTTGGATTAATGGCTCTTGTTGTAGCATAACATTTATGAAGCCCCAAGGTGCAATATGGCCCTTGACACCTTGCACCATGATGGCTTTAACAGACCTATCAGATATCTTTGCTATCTTAATCTTAATCTTGTGTTGCTTGGCCAATGTACCTCTGGTCATTCTCATTTCGCTCAATTTCACTTCATTTCTTTCTTAAGGTTTATACGACTCTTCTTTTGAAATAATTCAGAGTATTAGCTTTATGTTTATTCATGTATTTCTTACTATTTTCTCTGGCATTTTACTTTATTTCATACTTTAAAGCATGACTGCCATGAAATGTCATCGAAAGGTCATTCCTCCCCTTGTGGATTAAACACACATTAATTTATATAAGTCATAAAGTGTAACACAAATTCAACATTTTACTCATGTGAAAATTGAGCACAGAAAATCTGGTGAAAAATTAAATTCACCTGTAATGTCAAAGAAGTTCTATACTTAACTTTCCTTTCCATTTAATAGTTATATATTTTATTTTTATTAATAGACCCCATGAACACTATGAACTGCCCAGATAAGTATAATAACCCCAACAGGTCTCTGAGATATGAAGTATCACATGCTTTATCATATAATGGGAAAACAATCCATATAATTACTTACTTGCCCAAGTTAAGTGATTATGAGGCATTTTTCTTATCTTTTTGCTCATATATTAGCAATTGAGACTGGGGTTTTCAACACTGTTTGATAGGGATACTTAGTTACTGTCAGTCCTTGGGGGGCCTAGATATTCTTCTCTGAATTTCCAGGGGCATTCTTGCTGGTTAGGTCTTAATAAACTCAGATGTATATTTTCTATTTAGTAAAGTATATGAATTACTATATTGATTACCAGGGCTAATAATGCATTGCTTCGGCCCTTGCTCTGTATGTAACATGGTCTTGATTAATATGATAATAAAAACCTTTAAACCTTAAAAAATTACTGTTCTTCTGCTTAATTTGGCAGCTGTTTTAATTTGGTGGACCCACCAAATTGTCAAAGTCTTCCAAGTTAGTTGCTGCCAAATTAAGTAGAAGTACAGTTTATGTATGCATCAACCTTAAACATACATGTAGGCAAAATCAAAGGATCTCCTTCTAATTTTAAAAGTGTTGATATAATTGAAGCTAAAAATAAAAATAAGAGAAAATGTCATAGTCGAAATTATTTTGTGTGAATTTCTTTTTCAATTAATCTAAGTATTCATCCTCATAGAATATAGGTCAACTATGTTGTTTGGTTCATTCTCTCCATGTGGAATTTGTTTGTAAATCTACTAATCATAAACAAACATTAAAAGGTATACATATCTTCATTTTACAAGTTTACTCAAGTAAGTTGTCTTATCGAAATCTTTCTTTGAAGTGATACCATTTAATATCTGCTGTGAATCTACATCCTGGTGTTCCTTTACACTCTACCAATCCCAGAAATGTCCGTCTGCTCAAGCTTATTTCACTCAATTTCTTTCTAAAATTTGATTGAAATATCTGATTTTTTGACATTTGTAAACAATTTTTAGTGTTAGCTTTCTGTTTGTTTACTTTATTCCTCATTTGTCTGGTTCTTTGTAACTCTATTTGGCATTTTAAAATGCAACCAAATGACATTTAAATTGGAGTAAATCTTACATGTTGGTGTATGTGTCCACCCTGATACTTTACATTGGTCTTTGGATACTCCCAGTGGATACCCCTGGTATGGAACAAAGCATCTGTTATGCCAAATGTCTGTCCACATTTATTGTGCCTCTAGTCTGTACCATCCCCACATTCTGTTTTCAAGGTGAGTCATGGCAGTGGGGCAGGGTGTATAAATGTCCCTTTCAAGTCTATGCCGCAGATTATGTGAGAGGTACTGGTGATAAGAAGGTTTATAGTTGAGATAATTTTTAGATATCTATAAAACAAAATATTTAGTTTACCTTTTTGAGGAAGGGGATGGAAAAGAAATACAATCAGGTTGATCACCAATCAAAGGAAGTACACTTATTTTTTAAGTGTCGTATTGCACTTAATTTTTAATTTCTGTTAGAATTTGATGCGAACTCCCGTGCAGTGATATATCACTGCGGCGGGCAGGTATCTCACCGTAAGCATGGTAACTTCGTAATAAAAAACTGACGTGATTGGTTCTAGTCCCATGCTCGGGTCGCGTGATTGTAAAATTTAGACAATTTCATTGGTTGAATTGCGCGTATTAACTAATAAACAACACGTGCGGTTAACTATTATCAACACAACTTTTACTCAGAATTCCTTCCGCGGTGATTTCTTCTCATATATCAATATTTTTGAAATATTTTGACAAAATAATGTTTGGGGAACATTCAGGAACACATATTTTATAAGTTGTGTGAAAATTAACCACATATATGATGAAAAGGGGAACTATTTTCCCCAAATTTTTGGGATTTTCTTCATCTGCCCGCCGCAGTGTCTATACCGAGACACTGCATGGGAGTTCGAATTTGATGTTCATTAAAATGTCAAATTGTCTTTTATTTTCTAAAATGTGGCTCTGTTATAAATAAGACTTATATTTATGTGGCAGATTCAGGATTATGCTCATCAAGAAACTTCTCTTATTCTATGATGGGCTTTCACGAGTCTATGATTCTTGCATTTAGTGTTTCTTGGCATTTAACAGCCAGGGTATTGAATATTAGAACATTACACCAAGACTGTCCACTGGGGCATAATAGTGGGAACATCTTATCCAATCAGATAATTATGTTTATTTGTTAAAGGTATAATTTAGAATTGACAGATATACACAAAATAGTCTAAACCACTGCATATTCAGGCTACAGTCTATTGTTTTGATAAGTTGTGTAAAGTTATCCAGAAAAATGACTGAGGACTTGTATGTAATAGAGCAGATTGCACAGATTTGTTTATGTTGTAATTCTAGTAGAGTTCTAAGGTTCTTTAGATCTCCAGCTTGTGACCTTGATTGTCACTGCTCCAGTGGCCATGACCTTGAGACATGGGCAAGCTGTGACATTACATAAATTGCAATTCTTGCTCTGCAATTATTTATATTTGAAACTGCCTTTATCTGTCTTCTCATAACAAAGAAACTGTGGCAGTTTAGATGAAAAATATCTATTTTAGAAAAAGAGAGTTCTTATAAGATGTAACCATCTATTACATCCATCTAAGTTCTTTGAAGTTTACATCATTTAATCAAGGACCTACAGAGAGTCTGTGATTTAATTAAATATAGACATTCAATGACATTGATCTTTCATAAGTTCTATTTTCTAAATACTCATTTAAAATCATAGCATTTAAGATGAGGCATTTGCTTATTTCCAGCTCATGTTTAATTAAAGACTAGACCTATTGGTTTGATTAGATTTTGATGGGCTCTAGTTTGAGCAAATGGCGATATTCTAGAGGGTTTGTAGGACTTGTTTAGAGTTGTTTGACGTTATGTACTGGTATAGGGTAGAGATGGACTATTATGGCATCCCCTCCTCTCAAGTTTATCCCACTCTTATCCTCATTAAGATCCGAATAAAGCAGTTGGTTCTCTTCTATTTCTATATTATGATTTGAAGTATTGACAACATCCTTGTTTATGTTATTCCTTGCCAATTCCACTCTTTCTACTCTAATGTGTATTTTAAACATGACTTCTATTATGTATATTTTCCCAGGGATAGCACTGCTGTCTCAGGAACTAGACTTGCAGAACTTATTTATTGCTACTTCAAATATGGGAACCAAATCCTGATAAAATTTCAGTGCCATTTTTAAAAATTAACAGAACCATTGCTGTTATATATTCTAAAGAGTTTCTGATGTTACATCAATATACTCCTATACATGACGATTGCATCTGTTTGTAATCAGAAAGGAGTGTGGCTTGAATCATTTTGGGAGGTAAGTGGAGTTTTCATATCTTATGTCAAACATTGGGAAACATTGCACATAATGGGAATATGTTGCTAGCATTAGGGTGAATGGAACCTTCATAAAAATATACTTACAATAATAAACATACTGTTTAATGATAAGAATTAATCAGAAAAGATTCAAAGCTTTATTAACTTAGGGACCATATCCAAAATGTTACATCTAGAATAGAATCCTAAATCTTTGTTCCCCCGAACTTAACTCCTTTGATAGATATTAATATATTGACCTGACTTTGAATTGTTTCTAGCTAATAGATCATTTTAATCTATCAGACATAACATTATTAATCTAATTGGATAAACCTTGCTGTATTTATAAAGCTGTGGTATAAGTGTTAGAAAATATGATATATTTGATGTTTGACCCAATATTATCTACCATTCATAGATAGGTGGCTGATTTATAAGCATAAGCTGTCAGATCCAAGATCAAATGCAGTCTTCATTTACTTCAGGTTCCCTTCACTTATCTTAATATAATCCTTCATTTGTTTAGCAGGTGAAATAAGAATGAGAAGAAAACAAACTGAATAGAGCCTTCAAAAGTATTGTAAATTGTGTGTTGATACCACCCAAATGTATATAGTAATAAAGTATAATACTCTGTGTGGTTTTTTTAAACTAAAGTGTAAAAAAAAGATGTCATGATTCTCAATCGAAAATGAGTGTATAATGAAAAAAGTGCATTTGGCATCTTATTTATTGGGTTGAATCAAAAAGGCAATGATTGTCTATGATGAACTCCTAAAGGTTTAATGAGTGACTGTTATATATCTAAGATGTGTTTATAATTAGCCAGAAGACAAGACCATGGCATACACTGGCATCTTCAATAACATAACAAATGGTCAGAAATGATGGACTACTTGTAAACATAATGTCCAGACAATCTAACTGCACACACAAAATAGAGTAAAATGATGAGGAATAAGAAAGAATCCACATTCAAAATTTGATTCCATGTTACTTAGAAATACAAGAAAGATTGGTGTAACAAAACAGAAAATGATTGAAAAGTTAGGTTTGAAGTTTGGGTTAGGGAGCTGATGATGGACTGTAGGCCACCATGTAGAGTGTAAATACACACCCATGGATAAATAAATACAACCCTGTCTTGGAATTGTTGTCTTCTCTGTTAATTGTAAAGCTAATCATGAAATTCTCTGTTAGTGATTAGTGATCCTGGAACTCCAAAACACCTCTTTTGTACCTATGCAATTTTTCATTGTAGGATCTGTTGATCAGTTTCATTTTTGTCATATTAACATTTTTGGAAATAGCTCAGTTGTTGATCACAGATCTAAGAGGACAAGTAAAGACATGTTTAAAAATGTAATTGGAGAATTCTGAAGCAAGTAAATAGCTATTATAATGCAAAGAAATAGGCATTCTGATCATAGTAAATTAGTAATCTGATACAGGTAAATAGGTATTTTGAATCAAGTAAATTGGTATTTTGTAGCAATTGAAGAGGATCCCAAGCAATCAGTGTGTTATTAATTGTTTATCAGCAGAGCCAGTGTCTGGTTATATGGGGATGATATAACAAATCAACCTAAGATAAATCAGAACCTTCTTTTCATGATAGATGGCTTGACAGATGGAAAGTCTCAATCAAGGACTGAATATAGGTCAGGAATGTAGTCAACTTGCATTTGCATTTGTCTCCTATACATCAATACATTGTCTTGTCACACCATACAGGTACTTGTGATAGGGGGTATGGTTTCCAGAATTTCCCTGTTGCATTAGGTGATTACAAAAGGGGATGCAGGACATGTTCCCCACAATTATATTTCAAGACACTGGTGCTATATGACTGTTTTTGTAAAAATTGAAATATGTCAACATAGACATGGTATGATAACTTTATGTAAAAGTAATATTTAGAAGTACAAAACATCTCATGATACATGAATATTCCCTCTTAGAAGCAATGTAATACAATCACCCCTTGGTCAGCAACATAATAATGTTCAAAGAACAGCAATTGTATCTATGAAACATTGATTTATGACAAAATTGAAGTCCCATCCTATCCTCTACACTAGGACTGTGAATGTGAGTGCTGGAGAAAGTTTTAATTAAAACATCTTGTACTTTTCACCTGCAAGAATACAACTCATAAGTTTCCCTCAAATTCAGTAATTATTTGAAAATCAATTACATTGTCAATTTGGAGTAATAGTCCTCATTTCATTTATTTTTTCCAGTTGTAATTATGGTATACAATGTAATTATGGCTTTCAAGCACTGTAATAAGTACCATTTTTATTCAGGTTTGAGGTTTTCTTTGCATTTTCGAGGCCCCTTTTGAGAAATAGCTCTATTCCCCATAGAGAAACCAATCTTCTGATCCCACTGGTTAATAATTAAACCAGAAATTTTCAAAGTGTCAACCTTTTTTGTTTTTCTGACTTCTGCCACTATATTATTTTAAATGATAGTTGTTTTTAAACTATTAAGTACAATAGTCATTGGCTTTAATTGTAATTGAAAAGATTTAATTAAGAGTATATTGTACCATACAGAATCAGCCTTGTGGATTTGAAATATTACTACAACTTTCTGAGCCATTAATCACAAAAACTGGTGATTTAAAAGAAAAGAAAATTGGCATTTCCATTTTTTATGTCCATTGATAATTTAAAGTTCAGTTTGAAATCACTTTGAAGTTGGTCTTGGTTAAATTGGGGCAGTTTTATTGGCATTTACCCTAAATTAAAAATATGTCTAATTCAGATAGATTGTTTACTTTGCTGAATGGACCCAGGAACATATGTCTGTTTATGAACAATATATTTTATTGGAAATATGTGTTTTCAGCCTCCTTAACATTCTTCTGTCTGACCCTTTGCATTGTCGTCCGGATATACATGAATCTTGATTTGCCACTGTAAATCTTAATTTGTAAGATTTAAGGCTATACTTCCTGGTGTCTCCTGTAAGAGAAAAGTATGTGTTATACCTTAGGGAATACCATGATTACTAATTTAAAGTTTGAAGATTTATTTTTATTTTACGAAATAACCTTTAAGTATAACAGGTTTTAGATTAGTTAGAAAAGATCTGATCCAGACAAGTACAGAGCCTGTTAAAGATTTTAGTGTTGAGGGAGACATTTATTTAAGTATTTACTGCAATTGCAGATTCCCTAATCATTTATTTGTTCTACCATTCAATAATAAAGTTTGAAGATTTATTTTTATTTTACGAAATAACCTTTAAGTATAACAGGTTTTTCACCCATTTACAGTTAATTACAACTCTGAAGAAACTTATCAGAAAAAACCTTGATAAGAGTAAGGCTGACATGGTGTTTTTCATTAAAAACTATTAACAAATCCATTAAAGTTATCTGGGGCCAGGTCACCACCCTCTAACCCCATAACCTTCATACAAGTGTCTAATGAATATCACAACCCCAAAATTATATTTTACAATTGCCACATTGCATTTAATAAGAGGTTATATTTTAAAGATACCATCTTAATATCATGTATTTTATCATAGGTTTACTTTTTATACTTGGAAGTAGACATTAGAGGTATGAAGTGAAAATTGTATGTTGGATAGAACATAAATACCCTGGGCTCAAAGTGTTGGTAGTGCACTGAACTCATCCTCTGACTTGGATTCACAATAAGTTTGGCTTTCAGTTATCAGATTATATAGAGAATCAGAGCCATGCTAATACATGTATCTCAATTTATTTGAACATTTAAATAAAATTGTTGTTGAGTAACAGGCAGCTTCAGATTTGATTGACTCAATGTGGCCAGTGGTTTCTTGATGATGTAGAGGGTGTCACACAAAGTGATCTAGCAAAGGGTAAAGTAGATTAATACATTGACCTCTGCTTGTAGAGATGTGGAGATGACTTGATCTTTCTCACCCCAATCTAGTTGCAGCTGCAGGCATTGAGAGTAGTCATAGGGGACTACAGGAAACTGGGGTGAGATGAATGAGATCTTAGCCATGGTGGATACATGGTCTCAGTGTTTCTGCTTACCCATACAGTAATGATCATGTTCCTGCCCATGAAGCCCCTCCAAAAAGTCAGGCCCCTCTAATCTTCCAGGCCCTCAAATGACCTGGACCCCTACATCAATTTCAGACCCCTCCGATGCCCCAGGTCTCTCAAATGACCTAGGCCCCTCCAATCACCCAGACCTCTCCAATCACCCACCCCCCTCAAAATGACCTAGGTCCCTCCAATCACCCATGCCCCTCAAATGACCTAAGCCACTCCCAATCAGCCAGGTCCCTCAAATGACCTAAGCCCCTCCAATCAGCCAGGTCCCTCATACAAATGACCTAGGGCCCTCCATTCACCCAGGCCCCTCCAGTGATCTAGGCCCCTCCAATCACCCATGCCCCTCAAATGACCTAAGCCCCTCCAATCAGCCAGGTCCCTCATACAAATGACCTAGGGCCCTCCATTCACCCAGGCCCCTCCAGTGATCTAGGCCCCTCCAATCACCCATGCCCCTCAAATGACCTAAGCCCCTCCAATCAGCCAGGTCCCTCATACAAATGACCTAGGGCCCTCCATTCACCCAGGCCCCTCCAGTGATCTAGGCCCCTCCAATTACCCATACCCCTCAAATATCCTGGGCCCCTCCAACAATTTCAGATTTCAGGCCTCCAGTGATCGAGGCCCTAGGAAAGTCCAATGATTTCCATTCAAGACCCTTTTAATACACATCCCGACCAACGGAGTCCCAACCAACACCCCTATAAAACTAAATTTGTTACTCAGTCATCATGAAGCTATATCTTTGTGCACATTTTCCCTTGCTCTGCCCCTGTTAACTGAAATATGTAACCATTTTACCCCCTGATGTCAAAACACTCTCTAATACTATAATCTACTATTAATAGGTAGATTTAGACAGGAACAAATCCATCATGGAGCAATTTAGTAACTACAAGTGTTTGCAAATCTACTACATGTTGTGATGGCCAATGTTATTCCTTCTACTTCCCCTGAGCTGTGTCTTATCATTTGAGGAAATACAGTATGAAGTTTTGTGTTCTTTCCATTGTTTTAAACCTGTTGATCTAGTTTGAGAATGAATTAATTGAGCTAGAACCTTGGAATATATTTTCAATTAAGAGTATTGTTATAGATATCATGACAGGGTTGTGTGGGATGAAGGGTTCTTCATCAACAGATAGTCCAGGAGTTTTGCACCTGCCTTAGTTATCTATTGGTTCCAACTGACCAGCATCCACTGACCTCTAAACACATAGAGTCTTGTATTTCACAAACCACTCTATTAATTTGTCCAGTTATTCATTTGCATATCCAATAATTGATTAATTTGCATATTTAAATAGGCATAAAGCCCATGTTTACAAATTGAAGTTATAAAAGTCTAAATGTCCATCAATGTTTATTTTATCTGAATCTGATAATCTTAGTAATGTTAGTGTTCATATTCATGAGAATGGAAATATTCTATTTTTTTAAATCATACAAGGAAATACTAAATTTTTCAAAAATAGGCTGGGATGTAATCTAAATATGTACCTCATTCAACAATGTGAAATTTCTCCAATAAAAATGAATTATTTTAGACTGTTTATCAAGATATCAGTTACACATCAAACAAAGGATAATATATTTCAAAAGACCAGGTATAGTATGGCAAGTGATTTTGGACAGTGATCTAATTGAAAGCCCATGCTTTTACCATGAGTACTTTTTGGCCATAAATACAGTGGTTTTTATTAAAACAATATGTTTTCTTTCAAGTGAAATCCCCATAACAACTTCTGAAAGGGGATGGGTATTGAAATGCGATAAAAACTACATATTCCATGTTATTTTCCCATAGGGAATCCTCATGCTATACATTGTTTTCAGCATAATTTTGGTCACCGAAAATTGATGTTTTCAAAAGTAGACTTTCAATACCATTCTACTTTTGAAGAAGTTTTAGATTCTTTGTTGAATTGTTTTCATGCAATGAAAATCAGAAAAAGAAGATTGTCTTTGTATAAATAGTTTTGAAAATGTTAACTATTCATAATTTTTTGAATTGTTTGATTTGTATTTTTAATTATCCTTGAGTATTTACTTGAAAGATACTAGTAATGTATTGCGCTTATGAGAAGTACTCATTGTAAAAGATATGACAGTCTGAAATCACTTGCCATACTATACCTGCTCCTTTGAAAATCAAAGTAAAAAATGCTGTATGAAATAAAAAAAATTCATTCTTCTCAATGTTGGATCAAAGATAGAAATGATATTCACATTACAAACATTCCTTTTCTATGTTCTGTACAATCATTTTACTTTCAACATCCTAAATGGACTTTCATTATTATTCATGATGATAATAAATCCTTCATGATGATAATTAGTAGGTCTATTGCAGATAGTCATCTCCATTGTCAGGTCAATATGTGGTCTGGTCTAAACCAATGTATCACTCAATGGTAGATTTTATCTTAAAATATTGTACTAAACATCAGTAAAAACAATGTCCATTCCATTTGTTCGATTTCGCTTCTTAAAAGAGAGCCTCACCTTGGTTACTTTTAGCTAACCTCTGGAAAAACAACATTCCAAGTAAAAAGAAAAATTTGGTGTGTTTGATTCTGAGGCAGTCGAAGGAGATCAACATGCAGGAAACTGACCAAGCACTAAACCATAAAGATATCTCAGTATAATATATTCATATAAAGCACATGAATACAGGTGAACAAAAGTGAAACAGACCCTCATCATCTCTTTATGAACTTAGAAGTCAATTACAAGTCATTTATATTCAAACCAGTTGGACAATTTAATAACACAGCGGTCTCACTTTTGATTGTTTTTTCATAGTTGGTGAGGGGTGGTAACCTGTGTCCGATTTTAGTTATTTATGAGTGGCTTTGTTGAGTTTGTGTACTATAGCATAAGGATTGAGTTTGGTGTCATCAGGGGGTTGATGAGGTTGTACATCTGTGTATGGGCGCCTATGTAGGGCAGTATAAAGTTGGAGTATTGCATTCTCAAAGATGTACATCAAATTAGTTAGTAGTAATGTCTCAATTCTGTTGTATGTGAAATTGAAAGATAAACCACTCGGAATAGTCAGTTGTTGTTTATTCAATTTTGAATTCATCACAGCCTTTCATTGATGCTGGATTGAACAGTTATGAGTGCACTATAAGCTTTTTCTCAAAGGATGTAACTCAGATCCAGCCATCTTTATCCCATAAAAACACAGCTTTATTTCACCCTAAAAAGTCAAATATATTTGTGAACAACAACATGGTAACGTAAAGTCAGTTGTATAAAAATGTAATGACGTCATTTACCAATGGAAAGTATGACATTTCATTAATTTGAAGTTGTTTGCCACCACTTTTCTCTCAGTTTCGTCATAAAATATGTAAATATTGTATAATACAATAGAGCCATTAAAATAATTTTTACATTTTTACCTTTTGAAGATTGTAAAAATCACATATCTTACTCATTGTTCAAATATTTTGGGTCAAATTCTACAGTTAGACCAGGTAGTGCTCAAACACCAAATCTGATATTTCTCAATTTCATGATCCAGCAATCAAATGACTTCAATACAATGAAATGAAATACAGAATATGAATACAAATAATAGCTTTTCTAGGGCCATACATATTTTATGTGTTCAATTTGAAGGATGACTTCAAGATTGTCATCTGAGATAATATCTTACCATCAAATTACTCTACTCCACAATCTTCTTCATAAAACCTCTTATTTCTTTCAAAAGTTTTAACAAATTATATGATTTCTTGTATTTGTACTCAAGTTGGAGTCTCCAGGACTTATGTTTCTGTTTATTCTACTCCATATTAGCTTCTTCGATATCGTTTACATTGCTTTTAAAGACTCGACTCTCAAGAATTATTCATGGGAGAGGTACTGTCTCACAATCTGTGTGGGGGCTGAGCAGTTTGTAATCATGGCCAATAATGTGAACATTAATGAACAAGGCTATATATACATGAATAATGATTTGTTAAAGTCCACAAGAAAAATGAAGTAAGAGAAGTATGAAGCAAGAAAATAAAGTAAACAAGCAAATACACCACTCTGAAGTATAGAGGCCAGGACATTTCATAGAGTAATGAAGCAAAATATACACATAGCAAACATTTATTTTACTCCAGTTGGTAATACTATAATATAATTGCCTTTAATTTAATTTCTGATCCTCATAATGTTTATAATTCTTTAATATTATTTTTCTTTTTTGATTTCAGAATACATTAGCAGCTCAGCAGAAAACTTGTAAATAATTAGGTAAGTACAATTCGAATTGATTCATTGTACTTCGCCGTCTGACCTTGCAGTCCCGAGAGAGACAAAGTCTGGAGAAATCATAAGCTGAAATATATTTCTAGTTTTCACTCAGGCTCAGATTCTAGAAAATATTTTCATCTCAACATTCAATGCCAGAATTGATAATTTTTATTGCCCAAATCTTGCAAATTGTTCTGGTTCTTCTGATTGGAACAGAGACTGAGCAAAGATGAATACTCGGGCAGAACTGTGTAACATTACTGTGTATCCCCTGTTTAGTATAGAAATCATTGTACACAAGGGCAATGCCAAAGAAACAATAACTATTAAGTAGAAATGCCAAGGAAATATATATGAGTACTGTAATATAATAGAAAGATATATGCATAGTTCTCATTTTTTCTGGATAGGTGTTTTTCTCTTTTGAAGAATTCAGTCCATGATCTATTTCTTTGACGATATGCGTTCCTTTTGAAAAAAACAATGATGATATTTTATGAAACAGAAAAACGGTTTGTGTACTTTATACTATTAACTTGAACACATGGGTAATGATTCTATAAGGAATATTGGTATAATTTTATGAAATCTGATATGAAAGTTGCAACAAAATCACACCTTAACGTCTACTTGGGAGCAATGAAGCAAACTGAGGTGCAAAATATGAATATAAAGTGTGAAAATAAATAGATAGCTTAATTTAAAGTGAATAAAAGGTGATGATTATAAAAGAGTAAATTACAAATTATTCCTGAAATCTAATCCAGCGGTAGTTTTTGTTTCCCTTTAATAAGTTGTTACAGGTTGAAGGGGTCTTGTTATAATGAAACTGATATTATAAATAAAGGCTCCTCAGGCTAATAATATAAATGCATGCTGTCATCTCAGAATATGTGAGTTTCTCTTTTGAGTGATTTATCTATAGTTTCACCTGCTATAGCAGGTACAACTCATGCAAACATAATCATGAAAGAACTAATGGTGATTGCCTCACTATTTGGGAAAATATCCAAGGAATGAAACCATTTATATTTAGGTGTAACTATGTTTCAGATTCTTTACTTCAGGATAGGCACTTATTTACAGTTTTTATTTTATGTTTATTTCGTATATTTATGTCCATTTCACCAAAGATTTGAAAAAGGACAAATTTTGAAATTATGTTTTTAATAAACAACTTGCAATTTTGTTCAATCAGTTGTTGTGGTGGCATTTTGTTACTGTAGACTTTTGTTACTGTGAAGTTCAATGTTGCTATTATTTGAGACAATGAATGAAAAATGAAACTTCTTTAATTTCTACCTTCCTCAAATTAATTGAAAATGAAAATGATATTTGTTGCAAATTGAATTATATTTGTCCTCTAGCTGTATACATGAAGAATACTATATGTTTGATATAGTTTTGCTTTTTAAACCAGAGCTAGCCAATGGCTATTTTGTGTTAGAGTATCAGACTCAGGGTCATTGGGCACATCATATATTGTTCTTTTCCATGTTATTTTCATCTTTAATTTCATCCTATTCTTGAAAGATACCCTTAAATAGAATTGTTACCATATCTTGAACCCCAACATAAAAAATGAGAGCTGAATTAGGAACAGTTACATAGGTAGTGAACAGCAAATGTAAACAATCAGACACTATATTCATTTTTTGGGAAGAAATGGATTGAGTGAATGGACATGACTTGACACCTGATATTTCAAACAATTAAGAGTAACTGTTAGGGTTCATTCTATTGTTGAAGAAAAAAGTTGACAACTTGCAAACCAGGTGTTTTGGACCTTTTTTAAAAATTGGATTTTTTGATAAAACTTTTGGATAAATGTTTAATCCAGAGAATATTATGATTTTCTCCAGTCAGTCACTTTCAGTATATATACGTATATAAGCTGTATATCTTATTTTCTGCTTACCCTAAACAATCTACCTGTAAGATGGCTAGGTTTATTCAATAGTTGTCAACACCACACCGGCTTTTTCAGTGGTTTGCGTCAAGCTGTTGGCATTCAACCAGTGTACCAAATGGTAGGTGGTAACATTTTCCATGTTAATGTCTTGTCTTAAACTGAATTCCTTGCTAATTTCCCCCTGTTCCTCAATGTTATGACAACCAAATACTTAATTACCAGGACATCACTGTTGCTCAAAGATCAAGTTTATTTATACTCCAAATAACAACAAGTTAATTAAAAATATTTGTTTCCATCTTTCACCAAGAGAGTATTTTCTTTGATATTTTCACTGGAGAGTTGATGTGTATCATGTGTGAGTGGGTGTCAACAGGTACCAGAATCTCCAATGTAGGGCTTGTTTGTAATTTGGATATTTGAGAAATTATGTGGTAGGGTATATAGAGGAGGGAAAGGATACACCTGGAAGATTTTACTTAATTTAAACCTCATGTTTCTAGTATTTCAATGCTTAAATATTTATGTTTAAGGTTGAATTTAAAACTTGTTTTTTAAAGTTTTAAGAATTGTTCACAATACTGCAAAGTCAAAAAATGTATTTTCTTCAAGCCCCTTTTCTTTAGAAGACAAAAAGTACTTAACCAAGACAAAAAATCTCTGGGGAGTTGTAGGTATGCAAATATTTAGTCACTTAGTAACAAGTGCACTAAGATCTATTACAAGTTCACTAGATTTTTATCAAAACTTTGTAGAATATTTTGGACGATTTAAAGGAGTTGCTGAAAGGTATGAGTAAAGTATCAGCACTTTGCTAAATAAGGAGTCCCAATGGGAGATAAGTGAACCTTTAGGAGATGCTTGGATGAGATGAACAGTTGGGGAAAAATATCTTAATGACCTTTTCAGGTATCAACTTGTTGTGTTAAGCACTTGCTTTAAATGAAGCACTTGTTTATGGTTTTATTGATCTTTATAGTCTCATAGTCCCTTTAGATCCCCTTTCCCAAGATGCAGTTGCAATGAATAGCAAAAGCAATATAAAGTTCCCTTGAGATAACCATTTAGTATGTTTTCAAACTTCTTTTGTTTTTTAAGAAATTTAATTAATATGTTCAGATGTAGAAATGAGCCTGAATGTGACTGTTCATTTCAAAATTCCCACCAGATTGTATGGGATGAAAGCCTACATGTGATTGGTTCAAAGTTTTCAGATTTTAGAAAAGTTAGATTGTAATATTGTTAATGAATTTTTGGTTTGATAGCTAATGGTGGACAACAATATAAATCAGTGAACAGTGGATGAAATACCTATGAAGCATCCTTGAAATCTAAAAGAATGGAATGTAAGTTAATTGGAGTGGTAATAATTGAAATTATATTCTCTGATTTATTCTATGACATAGATGTTGACTCAAGTTCTTGTTAAAAATGATGTTCTTCATTTTTTACTTCCGATTTAGCGTATCATATGACAAACAGGCGTGTTGCAGCATCCTATTGTCTAAGTGGGCATGTTTTCTGTATGCAGATGTGTTAGAGATCCTTTGTGTTTAATCTGAAGGTTTTTCAGAATTTTACATGGATGATAAAGGTACACCACATCACAAAGCGTTTGGTGTCAAATAACACAGGAATTTTGACCAATTTTGGTTTGATTAATTCTTGACTGATTCCAACCATGTGATGTGAAATGAGAAATAATGTTCAACCTTTTTAAGGTAAAACTGAAATGGTTCATAACATTTTTCAGGGGAAGGGTTAGGGTCAGTCTGGTATTATGTTACTTTAATCACATTTTGGGACAAGTATATGGAAAATTTGATCTGCTCCCATATTTATCACTAACATGCTTGACAATAAAGCTACAAAAGGTTACTACATGTAGTTAAGACTGATAATGCCTTCGTGAATAAGTGTTGTTGTGAAGTTGACCTTGATATTTCTAACAGTTCCGACATAGAAAATTTTGATGATTATGTTTTTTTATGATTAAAGCCAAAAGTCATGTAAAATAGAGTTTATAACAAATTATTCAGCCATGAAGTTCATTTGATTAGCTTTATATTGTTTTGTTAGTACTTGTAGTATTATTGAGTATTTTGACATTTTTCTGTAAAAATGTGTAAAATATTATTTCAAGAGAGACACTTGGGTTATTTATTTCATAGACATGGGTGTATCAATATCACCAGTTGTTGATGTACATCACCTTGGAAACAAAGGGATGGTAAGTTAATATTGTCTAACAATAGGATGTTATTGTCATCACCATCTGCTTAAGTAAGGGACCATCTTATGTGTCTTACACTGAATTCTACAGATAGTCAGTCACATAAGATTATGTTATTAAGTAAACAATATGAAAATTACAATTTTGCGACACTCTGTAGCTAGCACTGTATAATACAGAGTGTTAGGAGTCATAGGAGTTATCAAGGTGGCCACCTAGGAATGAGTCGTTTGGGATGAGATTTATATACCAATACATGTATCGTATATATATTGATAGGGGCTTGAACGTGTAAGGGCTTGAAAATGAATAGGGGTTTTCTCATAGACCCCAGCCCATCTTTAGAGGCTTGTTGCTTGTGGATGTTTTGTAAGGTAGCATGTACAGTAAAACCTGTCTAATCCGAACGCCATTGGGACCGGATAAAAGCGTTCAGATGAGGAGGTGTTCACATTTCAAGGTTTTTGCATCCGCAATAATCTGGATTCTGAAGAAATATGAACACATTCTCGGGAAATATTTATAGTTCTTTTAACCACAAAGCTTTATGGCATTCCAGAAATTTTGATTCAAATGAATCTAATCATGCTGGAAAGCCCCATTATGAATGAGACCATTCAAGATTATTTCCCGAAGTTTTGATATCATGACAAAATTTGAGCAATTTTGTATAAAACATCAGAAATTTTATGAAAAGTGTTCAGATTAGACAGGTGAATTTATCAAATATGACTGTTCACGGTTCGAATTGGGAGGTGTTCACATTTCAAATTTTTTTAACATGGGAGTCAATGGGAGGAAAAAATGGGACCGAAAAAAGTGTTCAGATTGGGAGGTGTTCGGATTAGCCAGGTGTTCAGATATACAGGTTCTACTGTACTTGTTATAATGTATTGTCTTACTTAAACTCTGTTGCATCTAAAGGGTTGAATGATCTCAAGATAAATAAAACTTAATTTTTACTTCCCCTTCCCTTCCCTGAGTGGTCAGGATGAAACAAAGTACAGAAAATACATGTATCAACAAACAAAATGATCACTGTCATAAATGATTTAATTATCTAATGATATGTCATGTGATATATTTATATTTTAAAAATAACTGATTTTGATTTTTGGAAAAAGATCATAAATCTATGTATTTGTGTTTATCATTTTTCTGATCTTGTAATGAATTAATCAGATTATTTAGCCTTGAATGAAACTTAGCAAATTGAATCAACTCAAAAAGGATAAAGATATCAGAATGACCACAGTCTATGCTGTGTCTCTTGTTGTGGAACCAATGTTTCAAATAATGTTACATTTCAATGAGTTTAACACCACAATGTTTGGATGAGGTTTGATGCTCTGTGAAACATACCCCATCAATACAAGTACACCATGGTCATATTTCAAATTTCAAATGTAGAAAGTGATGATGATTTAGCCAGAAATAAAATAGATAGCAATGTAGGGTATACTTCCAAAGTGCCTTATATTAAAGCCAAGATGATTACGCATTTGTATTACCTATTGATGAGTGAAATCAACATGAATTAGGGGATATTTTAAACACGGGACAACACCAACAATTCCTCATAGTCATTCTGTGGGCTGAAAATCAGTGATTAAAAAGTAACAAAACTCCTAAGTTTATATTTTCTAAGTGGTCAGATGTAGCTATTTCAAAGTATTTGGTTGGCTATTTATGTTTTGCTGGTTGATTGAGATATTGTAGTGATTGATCGTGTCAGTCATTCTGGAGGAACAACATGGTGGCATAGTTCTGGTGAACTTGATGTCCAATGAACTGTCAGAGTTGAGAAAACCAGTGATGAAGGAATCTTCAAATATTTGTGTGTATTCTCTACACTGCATGAGTCTGAACTTGACAGAAATACAATTTTCAGACATTTTGAAAACTTGAAGCATGAAAAGGTGAAAACTTATGAAAATGAAATGTGCATCATAATAAAAGACTGGTTCTTTGGTGCTCTCTATTAGATTGATAGCAAATAATTGATCATTGTAAGAGTGAAGTACACTAACTGATGAGAGGTAGAGGTAGGGTAGAAAAAGTGTATTGTCAAAGGTTTCTAAGGTGTCAGCAGGTAAATGGATTACTACTTTACTACACCTGTCTTTAATATCTGATCTGTATTTCATATGCACCCAACTCTCCTCAAAACATCACAAATCCCAAATGTTTATTCTGAAAATATTGACCAATGATCCAGAACAATACAAAACCCTAGAGACAAAGTTTCAATCTTCACAAATTGAAAAGCACCTCAGGATTTAAATGCAAAAGTAAATAGAAAGAGCAAATGGTAATTATTTCAACAAAATGAAATAAAAAAAAATCAGTTTTGATCAAGTGATATCCTTTGATTAAATACACAATTCTTTCACAAAATAATCTTAAAACATATAAAGTCTTTGAAATAGAATAAGACTGAATAGGGTTAAGGAGATTAAGATAATTCTCATGAACAGATTCCTAGACTTTCAATATTTTATCTTCAAACAAGATTGATTTTGAATTGATGATTTGTTTTATTTGTAAACACCTTTTTTGTATTGCAAAAATGTCAATATTTTGCTTTGTTTGATTTGATATTAACTTGTCAGTTTGCCTCCCAAATATTGTTTTATTATTTTGTATCATTATGTGTGGCAGATATCCTCACCTGTCATCTTTGTATGTGAAATATGGATGAATGGAGATTTGTTCATTTGTTCACAAAGGTCAACATTTGAAAAACAGAATTACAAAACAACATGAACTCCTTTAAGTCTTGTAGAACTTTTAACTAGATATGTCAATTACTTTTGTTTTATTTAGACATTTCGAAAACAAAATCACCCAAATAGTCAATATAAGAGTCCATATTCCTTGCTAAATATTCCTTGAGCCAAAAAGTGTCTCTTGTTCAGTCATTTGGTGTTTAATGTAACAGACAGGTCAAAATTCTCAATCTCAAATGAATATTTGTAATTTAACTCTTTATCAAATAGAATTTGATATAACTATGAGATAATTATTTCAAAATGTCACTTGACTAGTTGCATGTATGCTGAACATATGTTTTAGAATCTAAGACATGAGGGAATATTGTCAAAACAATCTAAATTGGATAAAACCCCTTCTGGCATTTAATGATGTATTCTCACCCAGGATATAATTGATGAAATATGGAATTCTGGTCAAAAATAAGGAATCAATAAGAAAATTCATGGGCAGTAAGTCACATATGGAAAGAATTTCCAAGGTAAACTTGGATATGTTGTGTTAGTATTACATTGATAAGGTTTCTGTGGAGTTGTGTTTGCCATGTTTCTGCATCTTTAACATCTGGTGGTCAGCCTTCTGTTATTTTTAATGCATGGTTTCTGAATAAAAATTCATTTTGCTAAAGTTGAGAAGCTTTGTATTCTTGCTGTCTTAGTCAGACATGCAGCTATGAAATGCCCAAATCAAATTGTGTCTGTTTTTTTTTTGGATAAAATTAATTTTCTCTGGATTTAACAATACATGTAGGTTTTAGAAGATAAAATAGTTTGTTCTATTTTTGGGGAATACATGTGTCACTTTTAATGTTCCCCTTACCCTACAGGCTGCAGGGAATATTACTTGTGAAAGATGCAGTTAGTGCCCTTAAAAGAACAAAATCAAGAAATCACGAATAAAATATATTTGTTTATGTTGTTGTTAAAATAGGTGGAAAATTGTATTTGTTTTACATTTCTTCCTGAATTAAGTTCTAATTGATTATATGTGGCCTTGGAGAATTCTTGAAATGGCAACTGAGATTGCCAAGAGAACGAACTTAAGATTGAATTCCAAAAAAGAAAAGAAAAACTGTAAGTGTCAGATGTTATCATCTCCAAAGGCAACTTATATACAAAGTGGTTGAGATATGGAATATGAAGTATGGGCATATTTGTATTTTCAATAAGAAACTGGAAAAATAAAATCATAAAACAAATAAAGGGGTAAACTGACAATTAATACATCAGGTAAAGGGACAAACGAATATACATTTATTGGGATTTTTTGAGATTTTCTTATTACAACCTTTTAATTCCCCTTACATACAGTACCCAGGGCCAACACAAAACAACACAATAGAATGTAGGCAGTCGTAGAGGCAGAGTACCTGGTACATACTTTTGCAGCAATATTGACTAGAGATTTGACTTTTCCATTAGTTGATAGAGACTGACCCATACCTGGTTAGTATCCCATCCTATCTCAGAGTGGATGTATTGACATACCATATGATAAATTACACCCATTGCTCTCTGTTTATAGACTGCTGAGAGTCCCCTTGAAATGTGCAAAGCTCTTCAAGTGTTTTAAAGAAGGCTACTGATACAGGAGTTTAGCACTTCTGAAGTGTGTATTCTCCTCTTATCTAGTATTGTCTGCTTGGCTCATTTCTTGCAGCTTTTCTGCAGAATTTGAATGAAGTTTCTGCTCTTCCTGATCAACAGTTCCTACATTTTCATGAAATTGTAAATGTTTTAGACTGTAACATATTATTACGTGTCATGTCGTAGGATTAGATTTTACCAAAAGGAGACAAAGGTTATTTCTTTCTTGAATTGTTCAAAATTAGAACCACTTTAATGAAACATGATTTGAACAGTGGGATTTTGCCTAAGGAGTTTGCTGTTTTATGTCACCACCAGAAGTGGTGACATATTGATATAGTCTCCAACTACTTTGTGGACAGTGTTTGGTGTTTGCTAGTCTGCCTTTAATGTTCAGGGTTTGATGGTTAGCATCTTTAACAAATGGCAGGTGGTGCCATTTTGCATGTTAATGCCTGGTTCTAGTTTTACGCTGTTCTACTTTTGTTTTGCATTTTAAAATAGTTGACCCCATTCTTGTGACATTCTATACCTGTTTCTTCTCAAGTTTATTCAGATTCACCATCAGTATAACAGTTGTGTCAAAATAGTACTTTGGAAACATTTATATGGATATTTGTAGGCTAAATCTAACAAGAGCTCATCATTGTGCCCCCTTCTTGACCCTACCTCCATACCTCTTTCTTTACCATCTCCCACCCCCTCTCTTCTTCCTCAATTCTCTGCCAGGACCTCCATTCCAAGAGGAGGAAATACCCCAGAATCATCCATAATTATAAAGATGAACCTCTCGTAGCATAGTAGTAAATGTATTTTCATTTTATATATAACTCTTGAGGTTTTGGGGATTTATTGACTTTTCAAGGCAGAAATTAGCCAGGAATTTCCAATAGCGCTTTAGTAGTATAGTAGTAACAATAAAATAACACCAGCTGACAAAACTTATGAAAAATGCTATAAACCTGTGCATCTAAATATGGAATAATATGCAACTTTGACTCCAGGCTTCATGTCAAAGTTAGGTAGACCTGGGTCAATATATCATTTAAGTTGTCATGGTTAAACACAAATTAGAGAGGAAAGGAGTGGAATCAGAGAATAACATTTTGATTCACAAGGTTTCAGTTGTTCCTACTCTAGACCCAGTTGGAAGCAATGATGAGGGAATTATCAGGAAAACCAATCATTATCAGAGATGATTCCTTTTTATTAATCTTTTGTTTTCTAACTAGGATTTCTTTGTTTAGATCAATTGATTAATGAAACTTAAATTTAGAAACTTTGTGGCATTGACCCCCAGAATACTCTAAATTGTATAAAATACAAAAAGAATATCAGATATGGTCTATTGGTATGATTATTATCCCAACGAACGAAGTTCGGTAGGGGTATAGTTAAGCCCTCCATCCGTCCGTCCGTCAGTCCGTCAGTCCGTCCGTCCGTCTGTCCGTCCGAAAGATAACTCAAATATTAGTTGACGGATTTTCTTCATATTTGGTGGAAAGATGTATATTGATGAATAGTTTTACGCAAAAAAAAATTTTTTCAAGATGGCTGCCGCTTTAAAAATGACGGGACTTATTCGCAAAAATCATAAATTTTTCATTCTAAACCAAAGTAATTAATATTATTGTTTGAAATTTTGGTAGTATATTCGCAACATCTATCAATTTCACATATATTCCGTGTTTTTCATCCTGACCCCCAGGGGCCGTGTATGGGGGGTCAGGAAAACAGAAATTTTCGCTAATTTTTAGATCTTTCTGAAGTATAGCTTTATTATACTCAAATGAAAGGCAATTAAGAGTAGATTGCAAATATGGCTATATAATACTCAAATTGAAGGAATTTTGGAGTAGATCACAATAATGGTATTATTTTTCAGATTTGTACCTCAGAAAATTCAAAATGGCTGCTTTGCAGGAATTCGCAATTCTAAAATCTAAATTTTTCAATTTTAACCAAAGTAATGAGTATAATTGATTGGAATTCGGTAATTGATATTTTGTTCGTTGGGATTTGCTACTCCGCGGAGTTGCCATCATCTAGTTAATTTTGCAAAAAGCTACATCAGACTCTATACAATGAAGATTAGTAGATTGTAGTAGATTACCCTTTACAAGAGTTTGATTTTGAATCGGACAACTTCATCTCATCTACCAGCCTTGTCAGAGTTTAGAATAATTACACTAGCCCCAGGGTATCCTAATATGAGTTATATTATCAGAGGTTGTGCCATAATAATTAAATAAAAAGAAAATGAAAATGTGGCATAGTCAGAGGGTTAGTTACTACTGGCGACAGGGCCAAAGGGTATTTAGCAATGAAATGTCATTTTGACTGATGAATGGGACTCAGGATCTGACAAGGAACAAGTAATCATGACTCCTGTTCTCTTGTCTTGTGATTAATGTCCCTGCTGGAATATTGTTGTTGCATTTCTGCGAAGTGACTTTCTGAAATGATGAGAGGAAATGATTGTGCAAGCTACATTTGCTAAAGTTTTGATTCCAGGGGCATTTTGCTCGAGACCTGGAAGGTATTAAGACCTTGGCCACTGGTCATTATCAAAATATGTTCAAAAGCAGTTAGGAATCAATGATTTCTAAACTTTTTCTCTCCATTGGTTCAAGAAGTTGAAGAGTAATGTGAAATATACACCAAATCATTTAATAATTGAAACAATAAGCAGGTTGAGTTTCATGTAGTTGTGTTTCCCTCTACACACAGTATTGAGGATATATAATGGGGGCTATAATGTCAGTGTGCTTAATGTCACTGTGCTTCAAGTTGTCTCTGCAAGACACTCTAGTGAGATGTAAATGAAATCATGATGTAATTGGATAGATCCTGATGCCTGAATACCGAGCACTTCCAAGATTTAGCATTTAATCATTACTTAATCATTTCACTTTAATCGTTCATATATCTTTTTTTGATGACCTAAAATCTATATAGTTTTCATATATTAAGATTAAGATCCCATCATGATAACAAAGTGCCTGTCTTAGCATCAACCTATGCAAAGGAAGTAGTTATTCCAAAGCTTTGCTTGAGAGAGATCATCTCCCTATACTATTGATGCTATACTGTATCGCATTCCCATATGCCTGACCTATACCTCTAGCCTCATGGGGGGCAGACCCCCATATACCTTGGAAAATAATTGCCTCTAATCATTCACAGATTTCAGGAACTGTATTTTAATAGCTTTCTATCCCCCCACGCCACCGACCCCTCCCCCCATGCAACATCTACTTCTAATGTTTCCATTACACCTGTTTTTATGTCACCACCAGAAGTGGTGACATATGATTAATACAGTCTCCATTTTTGTGAATGGTGTTCAGTATTCAGCAGTTGTTGGTGTTCAGCAGTTGGTCTTTGGTGTTCAGTGGTCAGCATCTGTAACAAATGGTAGGTGGTGATATTTTTGGTTCTACCCACCTATTTCTACAAAGATGTCCAGTTTTCTAGCATCAGAATCAGAATCTGTAACAAGTAGTTACTAGTTACACTTTCATAATATTGTAAACAGGTGGTGAGATTTTGCCTTTATGTCTATGGTTTATGCTTAGTTTCTGTTGTGCAAGTCTGTTTAATCAAAACATTTGATTTCATTCTCTTTATTTCTCATGAATAAACAATTTAAGTAGAAAATAAAAATCAAGCATCATCATTGCATCTGTTTCACCTAGAGATATCAAATCTAGAAAGAGTAGTTGTTTAAATGCAAAATGCTTCAATGTTAAACTCATGAGAATGTAGATGTCATCCCATGATATTCCCATTTTAATTATTAGTATTCACATATGACATGTGATCATTCAGGATTACAAATGTTGAATGGAATTTGTTTGTGAAATGAATCTGTCTGGTTTCATAGAAAGATCCTGTTATTCTTATGTTAATAGGATGTTACATTGAGATGCTGGGAATGTCAAACACATGTAGTCCTTTAAAACACATGTTCCCAACCCTTACATAAAGTCTAGAGAATGATCAGTAAACACAATTTGCTTGCCAGTTGCCATGGCAATTTAAGTATGGATAATAAATGGCATTTTAGCTCCAGAAGCTCTTATTTTGATATAAGAATTTCTAATAAGTTTCCAAAATATGTGTAGATCACAGGGAATATATGTTTTGGGGATTGTCAAAAATAAATTCTTTAATTTTTTTCAAAGAGGAAGTGGGAAGTCATAAGTATATGTGAATCTATACTGGAGGATGGTTCAACCTAATTGTTAGATCCTCATGATCGTATTACAATTGTTTCTGACAGTTTGGATGTCTGGGAATTATATTAAGTATATAGTATTGAAATTATGAAAAACACATTGTTAAATTAGAATTCCATTTTGAAAATGCAGAACCTAACATGTATAATCACTATGGTGATTTGCCCAGTTTGACCGTATCACAGATGTATGTTACAACCATTTACCAGTGTGTTTTGGCCATTAACAGGAGATAAAACTACATGTTTATTTCAGAGTAAATAGTTCTGATGATTAAAATATGACTTGTTTATGAGAATAGATCAATGTAGGTATGACCAGGTTTTATTTCCTGATTATAAATGTTATTGAGGAAGACTTACTTACCAGGGACAGGTCTGAAAATTGATAAATGAATGATGGAAGGTCAATACAGTAAATCCTGTGTACAGTGAATACCTACAGAGCCACAAAAACGTCACCTTCAACACAACACATAAAAATCAAGAAAACCTATTTCCAGATCCAGTTATTGGGAGGGTCAGCACCTCTGCCTAGGCACTGATTAAAAGTCTGTTGTGTTGGGACGGTGAAGTACTAGTAGAGGGGAGGGGGTACACAGTCTTGGGGCAAGACATGAAGACATTATTCTGCTCATTCAACTTCAGAACTCATCCAATCAAAGTCTATACTTTATTACATGGCTTGACCTTATAGAAAGGGGAATGGTGGGACAAATCAAGAGAAAATGTGTCCAGCTGTCTGTCTGTATATGTATAGTCTTTTGGCCTAGTAGCAATAAAAGTAGGAGCCAAGAATCAATTTTGACAGAAATACTACATAATGATATATCCCAGCTTCGAAGGGTTTGATGTAAAACTATGGAAAATGAAACAAAGATAAGTACATTGAGAACCTATTAGCCCCAGCTTGTTGGGGAAATATGTCTATATATTTCAGGAGGGCCGAGGTGCAGAGATTTGATGCAAAAGTAACTACATTGTGGAAACTCTAGAAATGTTTGAAATGAGACTCCATGAATAACAAGTTGTGAGTAACCACTGGGGTCCTGAATCAACTAGCATTGAAGCAAACAAATAAATAACTCTAATTAACTTAATCAGAGTTAATCTTGTCTTATTTACCTATGAGAGGCTAGAGAGGTACTGACACTACAACAGCCTGCTTTAGTCTCACAAGAAACAATTAAAATGAGGAATGATTGATTTTTGAAAACTCACTTTTTGTCACTCTGTGGAGTTTCAGTTATCCTAGTGTTATTAAATATTACACACTTGAACATCCACTTATTCAATTATATCATTATATATTATTCTCTTAAACAGACAAAACTAATGGCAAATCCATGCTTAGGTTTTCCTAGTTGTGTAATAGTGTGTTCTTAGTTGTATAATAGGTTACTTGTTGTGTATTTTGTTAACATAAACTGAAATTGAGAATCTCATGTAAACATTTCCTTACAGTTTTGCAGGTAACAGCATTTTGGTGCCATTATTGTTAGAAGTTTTACATTTACATTATACATTTGGATTTTCGCAATATAATTTCTATGATTCAAAAAATCAGGCGTATTATTAGCAAAATTTTAATGGCAAAAAATTGTGGGATGTAATTATTTGTAACTTATACTAGTAATTACCATTCTGTATGCAGTCTTATGTCTTGCAAATAAACTATTGAAGGAATTAATAAATAAATCTATTATGCCCGATCAATGTCTGACCATTACAAATGGAATGTTGTTTCATTCCAATGAATATCAAAAATAATTTTCTGAATAAATTCAAATACTGTAAATGTGATACTATGACTGTATATGATTCAGAAGTTTCAATTTGAGCAAACATTTGTTAGAAATATTCCAATGACAATTGTACAAAGTTCCACATAGAACTTCAGCACTTATATTAGGGTATTGATATTTTAGATGTCATTGTAAGAATGCTAGAATTGCCATTGAAGTTAAATGAATAGATTTCCTCAGTGTTTACTTGTAGCAAATAGACAAGGCATTATATTAATTTAAAGTGAACCCCCCTTGGCAAATCCTGGCTATGGGCCTGTATGGAGATGTTGTATGGACAATGTCGATGATGTTATAGCTTGTTTAAGATTTCAATGTGTTTTTGCATTTTTAATGTTACCACCAAGTAGTGGTGACTAATATTGTTATAAGTCAGAGTTCTAACTCACTTTGGAACTTATCACGTTGTACTCTAGAGTGTCAGTGCCTCAGTATATTAGTATGCATGGAGATGAAGCTCTCTTTTGCTGGTAAAAAGTACAATCACATTATTGGAAGGGGTAGTCAGGTTACTTACTTGTCAATTATGTACTTGATGTTCATACAATGATATATTCTTGATCAACACATATACTTTTGTTTGTTTAATCTAAGCCTTAACTCAATACCAACAGATATAGGATATATATTGTACATTATATATTATATGTGTGTAAAATCAAATGTTCCCCCAGTGCCAAGACCTGGGCCCACAGTCAGACTTTATTTTGTAAATGCATTAATTAACCTTCAAAAAAGTACACTGTATTCAAGGAGGATTGGCTCCCAGAGTGCAACATCGATATTCTGTCCCATATATGGGCATGTCGTGATACAAAATTTGAATTCAAACAGCCACCATTTTGTTCACTTCAGCATTTGAATCGTGAATTTTGGTCTTGTTTCCGAACGAAAAATTCCAAAACTCAGGAGAAATGATCGAGATATTGGTTCGAATCTTTTGGACTGTTTATTTTGAATTTATAGTTGGTTATAATTTCAGAAAATAACGACATTTCGACGATTTCATTGTTGGAAAATATCGAGTTTCGATCCTGGGAGCCAATCCTCCTTGACTGTATTGATATTCTTCCGTACTTGTCCATTTCTTGTATATATTTCATATTTGTTTATTTGCAGGTGTGATGCAATATACAATATAACAGCCTACAATAACCAACATACAATTATACCAACATATATTTAGCTGTATACAATAGATGAATTATATTACTATATTACCAAACAACCATAATCTAAAGATGAGCTAAGGTAAGAAAAGTTGCATTTTTGATTCCTTGTTCGAGAGACACCAAGGTTAATGTTCATAAAAATGTTCATAAATGTTTAAAGAAACCTTAAAACAAATACAGAACAACAAAATACAAAATTGAATGAACAAAGATTGAGTACTTATAAAACCTATATTTATCACATTATAAATACTTCTATATTTAAAAACTCTCCTTTTCCCTTTTAATGTCAATAAACCAAAAAGGTAATCTTAGGTCATTTTAATTGATATGTTTTTACAGTTTAACCTGTTTGGAGTTCTTAGTGGTTTCACAATGTAACAAATTAGAATTCTTGTGGAAAAATGTTGAAATGGAATATTATTATTTCAGTACAGTGTGTGGTTGTTGCCCTTTAGTAAAATACCACACCAGTTTAGCTTTATCATAAAATGTAGAAAGAAATATGTAAACAGGACTGAATTCTATGGTTTAAAGGATAGGAAGATTCAGGAAAACCTACAGTTGTATTCAAATTTCATGGAAAAAGAGCGAAGCAAGCATGAACTAAAGTGTAGTAGAGTGATATTTTATGCATGGGCTTGGTTTATTCCTACTGTATTATTTTTTCTAACCAAATAAATATATGAGATTTCATTTAGAAAAACAAAGAATTAGGAAGTTGAGATTCTTAATGAAAAAAGGATACATTTTAAGTGCATCATAATCTAAAGTTACATACATTGGAGTTAGAATATCATAGTAATGCCTTGGTCACATAGGCTCCGATTTTCACTGCGGCGCCCGGCCGATGAGTATTTTGTTCAAAATCGGCCGGCGAGCCCGGGCATCGTACGGGCGCCGGGCGATGATCGCCACTCATCGGCCGATTTTTAGACATCGTACGGGCGCCGGCAGAGTTTTATCGCGGAGATAAAAGTTGCCGATGTCTTGGCGATTTTTTCTCAACCAAACTCATCGGTACCTACCCGGCCGTGTCCCGCCCGATCATCGTACGATTATCTTACGGCGCCCGGTGGCATCGCACGGTCATCTTTGGATTTTGCTTGCTGATTTGTTGGATAAATCTTAATAATGATTACTTATAAAGTGATATAAAGGTTTTAAAAATAATGAGGTAAGGAATTATAATTACTACACACTGTCAGAGATTTTTATAAAACATAAATGGAACGATTAAGCTTACTGTATATAAAACAATGGCACACATTTGAATGGCTGGGTGGGTGGGTTGATCTAGTCGTTCTTATATTGACATTAATCGTGTATGTCTGTCATACACATTGAATAGAGTGTTACATTTTTATGCGTATATTCACTCATGCATATACCATTACAAATCATTTATTTTAAAAACCTTCGGAATGTTTTTGTGAATACAGTAATTTCAAGGGTCACAATTTTACTACGATTAATTACGTCTCAATTACAACGTAATATGCCAAAGGCTAAGGATAGAGGGGATAAGGCCAATGGGCCATATATGAGGAAGGCCTTGGGAAGACAGGTGGAAAAAGACAATAACAATGCTACTGAGCTGGTGGATGATGAAGATTTAGATGTGTCTATAGGGAAGCGGGTACTCCACTTGAAACAGAAGAAATATGCCAATTTCTTTGAGGCCATATTTTTATGACCAAACTAATTCTCTTTACAAGAACAGACGAAAGAAAGATGGAGAAATAGGGAATTTTGCTAATAGCATCGGATGGACAGGTAGACATAGTATTTTTTTATATGAAAGATCTAAAAATGAATTAAGATCAGGGTGCACTTTGATGAAAAGACCACGTCCAGTATGGCAAGTGATTTTAGACGGTCATATCTTTCACCATGAGTACCTTCTGGGCACAAATAGAGTGTTTTTATTAAAACAATATGTTTTCTTTCAATTGAAGTACCCATGATGATAAAAAATCAATCAAACAATTCGAAAAAATATGAATAGGGACCCCATGTCAACATTTTTTCTAAATATTGAACCTATTTACTCAAAAGAGGATCTTCTTTTTCTGATTTTTATTGCATGAAAACATTATTATCCTGGAAGTCCTGTTTATCAAAGTATTTCGTTTTCAAATGTTGCATTCACGCCATGTGGAACAGTCATACTGGGTAATACAGGGATTAAGTATAAATCTAGAGGCCTGTAAATCGACCGATGTCCTGGCGGGTCCCGTACGACCATCGGTCGATAGCCTTGCGATACCCGTGCGATGCCTGTACTAATGTGACCATACTCACGATTAGATCAAGACATCAGTGAAAAGTCACCGGCGCCCGGTCGATTTATAAATCGGCCGATGACTACTCATCGGCCGGCGCCCGGCGGCTATGTGACCCAGGCATAAAGTACCAGTCTAAAGGTGCCTTGTAGGGTATTTACATTTCACTTTAAAATGGTATATCAATTTTGGTCTGTCTTTCAATTTTAAAGTGATGTATGACAGGTAGTGTCATATCTTCATAGGTCAGAAATCAAGTGTCAGTCAATTTGGTGATCACCTTGTATATTTTGACACTCCATAAAATGAATTGTTGTATGTCTACTATCTTATCTTATAAGAGGGTGGAGAGGGCTCATTGCAGTTGAGACAGAAATATACTATTTGGCTGGCTTGGTATAAGAGTCATTGTACTATATACATAGCCACTGCTCTTATTATATATTCAATATTAATAATATATCAGATGTCATCATACTTGTAAGCAAAGGGTAGGGCAGAATGGCTTATAAACTGGCATTTATACTCCCCCCCCACCCTCACCCTGGATAAGTGTGTATTCATTGAGATATAGGATAACGATGTGTTGGTTGTTAACAAGATAATTCCACACCTTCTTAGCAAGAATCTATTGATGCTAGCTCACAGCCCCCCATATCAAAGATTTGTAAGATGTTCATATTGTTTATAGGTGTTTGTAGTGTCAGTGGATGCTTGAAAAAACCTGAATCCTCGTGCCTACCCATGGGCGTAGCCAGGCTGAGTGTGATGGGTACGATCACACCCCCCCCCCCCCATAACCAATAAAAATATGACCATTAGATAGAAGAAAAGAGCTTTAAAATGTTTTTTTTATTTGAAGCTTCTGGCTCAGTTTGAAGGAAAATTCAAAACAAATCTTATATTTTGCCTTGCTTTTGTCACAATCGCACTCCCCCCTGACTGAAAATCGAAAAGAAAATTTTGCGACCGCACCCCCTGACTGAAAGCTGGCTACGCCCCTGTATGCATACCTTTAATAAAAATGAAATACTGGTAATTAATTGTTATCAGCTCTGCACTATTTATTGTACAGGTGTAGTGTTTATAAGATAAAGCAAGATGAGATGATTGCGTTGACAGGAAAACTATTGCAACTTTTAGTTTCTTCCAAATCTTTATTCCTACAAGCCCGTAGCCAGGGGGGGTTCGCATGGTTCGGGCGAACCCCCCCTGGCCAAAAATTCTTTCAAAATCATGCAGTTTTTCACCATTCTGAGCACTTTTTGTCAAAAGTGAACCCCCCCTGGAATTTTCCAATAAGTGAACCCCCCCTTGGCAAATCCTGGCTACGGGCCTGTCCTATAATCATTTGTATTCTAAAAGTTTTTCTCTGGGTATCTAAACAATAGAGAATATGTTCAGGGAGTGACTATTGAAACACCCATTGATTGAGAACAACCAAAACTGACAAATAATGACACAATTGGAGGGATTGATCTTGTGGCAAATTATACACAACTGTATTTATACACCATATTCACTGGGCAAGTAATCTTTCTAATTCTAAAAGTGGCAAGTTTTACTGTTTAGTCATAGCCTTGGAATTAATTAAAAAAATTGTGAATCATTTTCATAAGTCAATGTTATTTAATATCCTCTTGTATATAGATCTATCACCATGAGTAACTAACACCTTCGACTACAGTTATTTTCATTTCATTTTATAATCCACTGATCTGAAAGATTTCTTAATTGATTTTAAACTTTGTGGTTTTCATGATTTATTCTGTTTATTTACTCTTCCTACTACTACATACTGGTTGAGATATGATTGGATTGAAATTACTCATGAAATATACTGAGTTCTACTGGTCCCTTTTTAGTACACAGTACTAGTACACTAACCTTCTACAGTATATACCAAGAAACTGAATTTTGGATAATTATGATTCTTTCCACTTTTATTTCAAACTTTTGTATTCTTCAGCTAATACTACTGAATGTTACCAGTGATTTCCATTGCAATTATAGAGTTTTCAGATTTTTTAATGTGCCAGTCCCCCTGTGGATTATCAAAAAATTACATGGTACCATGTTGATGTGGGATATTTTGACCAAAGCAACTTCTTTATTGATGCCTTGATTGACTTCCCATCTTATATCTTATATTTGATTACCATATTGTAATATTGTTGTCAACTTTTAATGGGTGGATTTTACTCAGTTTACTTTTCTAAGTAATAATTTTCTATCATTACAAATTGTTTTTCGATTTATCATTCTGCTTCAGTAACAATATTTGTTTAAATGTATCTCTAAGCCTACTAGGTTCATTTCTTCAATGGTATGTTGACTCATGAATCGTACATATATTAGTTGCTTTATGTTTATCATTATCATTGTCATTGTTGTTATATGTGTACTGTCATTGCTATTCTTGGCATCTTCAGTATTTTCTTACACCTATATTTATATACTTATTTGAACCCGTTACATTATTTTAGGTATACAATGTAAATTTGTAAGGAGAGTGATAGTACTTTACCAAAGGATATATATTTGTAGTGCAGCATTTTAGAAATTTCACATTTTAGTGCAACATTTTAAGATCTTGAAATTTTTAGTGTAAATTTTATCAGAGGCACATTGAATCTTGGCTTCAATTTGGTTATTTTTTAATACCTTACTATCATATTTTTGGGCATTTCATTACAAATGTGTGAGATTGGCAACTCTCATAAACATCACTTAAGACGTCAAACATTAATTATAAAATGTAACATGTGAAAAAACATATTAATTGGTTGCCATAGGCCATAGGCAAGTGATTTATTTTATTCATATAAGTGCTGTATATAGTAAAACAGTTTCTACACTTATGCCTAAGGCAGTAATTTATTTAATTGGAAGTTTATTAATTAATGCTATCTTCAAGTACATCACATTTCAATTTTTTACTTTCGAGTTTTGGCAAGATTTGGCCTTTCATAATTGCTAGTGTAATAAAGTTTGTACTTGTCCCATCAATAACTCTTTCAAGCCAGTAGAACACAAACGTGTGTGTGAAGCATAGGTTTTTGCTTGAAAATTCAACGAACCTTTTAGAATTTCTTAATGAAAAAGTTTACTTTATTGCTAAATATATATGACCACAATATGGTAAAATGTGTTGTGATGTGTGAACTTTTTAACTGCTACACTATAAGATCTGTTGCAAATGGTGAAGTGAAGGTGTGCAACCTTTCTCAATAAATCAGGCAATCAGGGTCAACATGACCTGTAATAAATACTCATATTTGACATTATGATAACAAAATATATGCATTGTTGTTTTTATTTGAAAATTTATATTACAAAATAATTCAAAAATATGATTATGTTAGCTGCATGATGGGGCATTTGAAGCCAAAAATATTATTTTGTCAAAATCCCCACCTTAGTCCTACCTTAGGGAATTCACAATAGAAGATTGAATGGTACAGTAGTATATGGAAGTTTGAAAGTCATTGTAAACAGAAGAAAAAAGTTTGCTTAATAACTATCAGCTGAAGAATTTACACTGAAGGAGTGTTTTTGACTGTTTTCAGATTTTACCTATTGTGCATTCTTAAATGATAGATTTCTGGCTAATATATGTCTTAGATATGTAAGATGATTACAGCCATTAGCTGGCTTCATGTGGGGATCTCCCTCAAGCAATCTTGCACCACTTGTCTCCATTACCAAGGGAACAGTTATTTTCACCCTACAATAATATCTCAATAATTTCATGAAAAATATTTGTTATTTATATCTTATATCATTTTTGAATCAATCACAGATTATGACATCTTCCAGTGATTTTTATTCAATTATGTTTTGATTGTTATGTTCAAATACATGTTCATAGCAGTTAGTTTTGTCATAGGCTTTCAACTAGATTTTTAAAGTCCATGGTTTTGTCAAGTTTGAAACATTTTGTGCAGGGAAGGAAAGTAAAAAACTAAATGAAGTCACCAGGAAAGAGTTCTATAATTTGAGGTACGCTTTAGAGAGATGTTCATTTTTTGAGTTTTTGAGATGAGATATCTTGATTAAAGTATGGAAGTAGGTGCAGGTGAATTGCCATGGGGTGAACCTCAGATGGGAGGGGTGGTGATATAATGCTACTCTGACAATGTCTTACAATGATTAAAGTATTTCAAATGAGCAGAGTTATTCAAAATGTTTTTTTCTTTTATACAAAAATAACAGCTTGGAGATGATACAATTAGAAACGATTAAGATTGATTGACTGAATTCAAATGAATTTAAGAAATGATACATTTAAAATATACACGTGCAGTATTTATTCAAACTGTTTTTCTGTCCAGTCTTGATTGCTTTAATATCATGAAGCAGACAAATTGAGCTGATTAATTAATTAATTAATTTGCTCCTCACTATAATGTCCTCTTATTTAAATTGACTGGAGATGAAATAGACCGAGAAAATAATAAATTGTATTCTTATACTAAAGGCCACATTTATTGCTGTATTTCATTAAAAAATATCCATATCTTTCAATATTTTTTTGAAAATCGATTGTGTTCCTTTAATTTATTCCTTGTGATTTCCCCTCTTTATCCCATGAGTGAAGAAATAACTAAATTGATATGTATTGTCCAGAGACCTTATTAATTAAGTTTATATATCTTCTATTATTGGAGATACCATTTTGATTAGAAACAGATCAGATTTCTCAATTTTATTATGGTAGAATTAATTGTAGTCATTCATGCATTCTTTCATATGATTGTTGTATTGGAAGTACAGAAAATCCTGTCTCGGCAGAACACCATTGGAACTGGCTAAAAGCTTTCAGATTCTGAGGTGTTTATAGATTTCAAGTTATTTCCACCCGTAAGATTCTAGATTTTGAAGAAATTCTGTGAGAAATATGTGATATTTTGTGAACTTTTGTTCAGATTAGACAGGTTAATTTTTCAAATCCCTGGTGATCCGTTTGGGTAACAAAATGTCGGAACATCGAAGGCACGATTTTTCTTTTTTCCTTATTTCACACGTACGTGTAGGCAGAATCCCCACGACGTTTTTTCTCACAACGTGAAGACAACGTGCATCGTTTTAGAAAATGTACATGTTTGCGAAAAAATAGCTCAGAGGACAACAGAATCGGCGATTTACTTCCTCACTTAAGTTACATAAACTGTTTTTCGAAAAACAGTTAAGATCTGCACTTTTAACCCAAACCGTTTATGTAACTTAAGTGGGGAAGTAAATCGACGATTCTGTTGTCTTCTGAACAATTTGTTCGCAAATATGTACACTTTCTTAAACATATGATACTGATACACGTTTGTGTTAAAAAATGTTGTGGGAATTCTGCCTACAACGTGTAAAATAAGGAAACGAGAAAAATCGTACCTTCCGGATGTTGGTAACCAGCGTAATCGAGTGGATCACCAGTGCAAATATGAGTGTTCACTGTTCGAATTAGGAGGTGAAGTTTTTTAACATGGGAATCAACAGGAGGGAAAAATGGGACAGTTTAAAAATGTTTGGATTGGAAGGTGTTGCATTAGCCAAGTGTTTTGATATACAGGTTTCACTGTACAGTGTTCTGTCCTCCATACCTTTTCTATGTTTCCTCTTTATAATATACCATGGGCTTTCATGGGCATTCTTTGTGGATGGTCTTGTGTAGATCTCAAAATTTAAAATAAATATGAATTTGAAATTGAAAAAGGAAAAAAGTGATTTTTTTAGTTTATATTTGTACTTGAGTTGGTGAGATTTGACCTTGAGATATACAACCAAGTGATCAATTTGTAACATAAATTTCTCAAAATCTTTATAAAGCATCAGTATGGTGAAACTGTATTCTAATACTCACACCATCTCTGATTTACAAAGAATCCTTCTAAAGGAAACTGATAGGAGGCTGTGATCTCTCATTGTGATGAGACTGGGACTCAGAGATTCAGGTCCATCTCAGTTAAGCCATTGAGATTTCATTTTTGGGTCAATGTGTATAGAAAAGCCATCATGCCACTAACTGGTTGTAATCACCTATAGAACATGAACAAAGTTGGATCTGATTTCACCCAGTTTAAATGAAACCCAATAAAATAATGATACGCTTTAATTTCTGCACCTTTGCTTTCATTTTTCATATCCCCAGGAGTCATTTCATTTTGAAACAGGCGAATGTTTTGTCCAAAGTGATACAGTATAAAACATAGAGTAACAGTATATGGTAATGATAGAGGACCTCAACCAGTGGTCAAATATGCGTGCTGCAAGTTTTTATGTTTCCACTGCAAGCCTTTTGTTTCCAATGTTTGTGGATTAATTATTCGACATATGGGATGTATGCTATTAAATAGATGACCAGTATCGTATAGCAGAAGATTTTGGGTAGGGTACCAAAGGGGTAAACTAAAGTATGTTGGGCATAGGATTTCACTTACAGATAATTCGGGTTTTTTTTCAATGCGGAGAAATATGCGTTCTATACCATACCTCTATTATGTCACCATGGTAACATATTGTTATACTGTAGTCTCCAACTTTTTCTGGATGGTGTTTGTCATTTGGCAGATGGTGTTTGGAGTTTTGGATCAGTAACAAATGGTAGGTAGTGAGATCTTGCATGTTAATGACTTGGAGATTGTAGACATCATTTGATGAATGATATGATGAATGAATCTGCAACATTTACACTTACCCTGTAATAAGCATGCTTTAGATTTATAGTCCAGAATGTGCTTTTAGAAGTAATATCTGATTTGAATTAATGGCAATTAACTCACATTCTGTGTCTTTTGATGTTATTCCCAGAATAGAAGATATAACATGTAATCCACTGAACAGGACTGTAATCCATTGATAAAGTCTTTAGCCATCTTTAGTAATTATGACATTATTGTTACAACTAAGTGGAGAGGGACACAATTCATTGACTTACCACCATCGACAACTGATCAATTTCCCATTGGAATAAAACATGTTGGTCTTGTTCAGAAAGGGAGAATAAAGTGAAAAAGAATGGAATATGTAAGCTGGTAAGCAGGTATTTGATTCACATTTCTCTTCAAAATTGACAGAAATGCAAGAAAACAAAGGAGTGCATTGAATGTTTTAGAGAGAAATGGCATGGAATCAAAGCAAAACTAGATAGGGCTGTTATTTATGTTACCTGTAATACTTACATTTATTAGGGAAACAATGGGACCTGATTGACTCATTAGACAGATTCAGTGTAAACTTTGATGCTTCATTACAGTATAGGGATTATATATGTTGATGAAATGTGGGCATGCTGCCCATCAGAAAAAGTAGCATCAGGCTATAAGGTGTGAATTATACTAGAGATATTAGGAATCCACGTAGTGATAAGTTGAGTGGGGGAGAATATTCTTGTACTAGTCATTTTGTGATTTAACCCATGTCTGTAGGGGCCTTTTCCTTGAGATGATCTTGCCTCATTCATGTCAAGTTAGTAAGGGCTTATGATTTGGAGTTCTGTCAGTAATGAGGATTTATCACATTGTAGTTTTGCCACATTTATAGTTCTGTCACAGTTGTAGTTTTTTCATATTTGTAATTTTGTCACATTTTTTATAAGTTTGTTGTCACATTTGTAGTTTTGTCACATTATACTTTTGTCATATTTGTTCTTTTCTTATGTTCCCAACAATGTTTTATGCCCTATTAAGAGAATTATAAATGAATATGGCTTTCTTGTGCATGAGGTGATTATATCTGATAAATTACTCCCTTATGAGTCAGACATTATATTGCTAGTATCATCAGGAAAATATTTTGACAAGATTAGCTTTACTAACAAGTCAGGTCTGATTCTGAGCCTCAGCTTGACCTTTTATGAATTAATTATTGCTATCTCTTTTGAGATTGTGGTCATCCTTCACTTTAATTGTTTTAACTGTTTTGTATTAGTGAATACATATCTTGTTGACTCAACGAAGTTTGGTAAAGATATAGCCAATATATGCAAACTGAGCCCAAAGAAAACTCAATATTTTTTTGACTTGAACTTGTTAAATGGTGATTTTCAATGCAAAAAATATAAAAAATAAATGAGAATTATATGATAATTATACTTTATAAAAATTAATTTCTATAAATCATAAATCTGTTCCCTTATGCATTAGAAGCTCCTGAATCACTGTGACAAACCAGAACTGAAATAATGACACATTTCTGCCATAAACATTGACAAATTATTCCATTGTGACCAATTTAGATTTGACAAGTCTGGCAGGAACTTAGCATGGAAAATGACCAGGGTTAATTGGAAGACATAAAATCTTTTGATTTAATAAAGATTTTGTGTATAATTGATGACTTTACTGTGTAGCATCGTGTTTGATGAGGGACGCTTCTGAAGATCTGGGTGATCATGGAGTTTGCAATGTTCAATATATCAATCAGATTAACTCAATATAGCACTATGCACCCTGAAGAAAAGTTTCTAGGTCTTTTAATATATGAATGAACACAATAGGTTGAGTAGGCTTACTTTAGGTTGTAACCAAACTCCCCCTTCCCCTCCCCACCTGACATATAACTGCCGTTGATTTACGCGGCAAAATCTGACCAGTTTATTATATTTAGTAAAACAAGAAAACCAAGAAAAGGTGTTCACATCAAAAGATGTTCAGATTAGAGAGGTGGTCAGATATATAGGTTTTGCTATATAATAAGAATTATATGGCCTGTGAGTGGAGACTATTCTCCCTGGCGTGTGCCACTGATTAAAAAGCGATTGTCTGATAAATAATAGAATGTTAAATAAAATGGGAAAAAGTCTTTTTGATTAATACCAAGATAAGTGAGATTGACAGATTGACTTCTTCCAATTGTTAAATTGCTTCATTCATCATGGATAGACAAGTCTCAATCATGAAAAGGTCATTGAAAAATGGCATCTTTATAAAAGTCAAACTTTGAAGCATCCTTCAGGAAGAAACATTAACCAACATTGACATATTGTACAAAACCGTAAAACTTATGAGTTGGAACATTTTGATGGTCACCCAGTGGGACAAAACCCATTCAACTCCCAAAATGTCCCCTCCAGAAACCTCAAAGCTGAAGAAGCAATTTTTCAGTTTCATAACAGGATTTTAAAAATGATTGTTTATTTCTATATGATTTATTATGTCTTTGATCATTGGTTATATCAACCATAATAGTTTTGAGATTTTTGAATTATTTCGAGAAGAAATCACTGATGGATGGGGATTTTTTGTAAGGGTAATGCATTCTTAGACTCACCGACACCTCATATAAAAGATACCTGTGATTTCATTTTCAGTTAATGACAATGTCATACAATGTTTTAAGACTCAATCAAAGTCGGCACTATGACGCAGCAGGGTCCCTACCCCCTCTGGGTTTTATTCTAGATTTTACACATTTTGGCCATATTCATAAAGTCCCGCTGAAATGGCCAGATTTTTATAAAGGATCGATGGTGATTCCAACAGTGGGATCTATAGGTGGTAGATTGCCTAAATTTTTAATGAATAAATTTTCAATTGAGATATAAAGAAAATGATAAAAGTTGATGAAAGATTCCCCCATGTCCTAAGTAAGACAAAGGTTTAATAATGGGGTAAGGAACAGTTTGCACCCTCGTAATGACCCCGCTTACTGGAGCCCGCCCCATCTACCACCTACAGGGCATGTATAAAGTAAATAACAAGCAAGAAATGACAAATTCATTACTTTGAAGTTTTGTTTAGATTAAAACATTCACCATCTGTGTTACAGGTCTGTGGAATTGTCCCATAATTGTGACTCTTGATGTGTTTATTTGGACAGAGCTGACAAATGGCAACATTTGAAAACACATTCTCAACATCTTATCAAATATCCAATATAAGTCCCTGATATTATTCCTTTCCTTCAAAATTTTGCCATTTACCCCACTCTTCCTCTACCCTTTGCATTGTTCGATTTTGCTTCTTAAAAGAGAGATTCATTTATAACCACTCCTCTACATTAATTCCTTACCTCATAATGATGTTATGATATCAGTGCCATTTTTATTATTCAAATCATTCTAAGGCAATTCAGTCACCATTTTGGCACTAATTCTGGTTAAGTTCTTCATTCAGAGGCAATCTAGGAAGTTTGTCTCAAAATGTTTTGGTTTTAATTTCCATTATTACCTGGATAAAAAGGTTAAGTTGGCAAATTCAATATATTGACATTGATAGAGTGTTGATTGAGAGTTTCAACCACTGAAATAATTCTGTAATAGCTTGTTGAATAGTAATTGCATTAGACTTATTTCTAAAGTTCTTAAAAATAATTGCATTAGACTAATTTCTAAAGTTCTTTCCTGGTCATATTGTTCAAGAATAGTTTCTCATTTCTTATTCAAGAATAGTTAATCATTTCTTATTAAATCTGAAATGAAGAATGTAATCCAAAATTGGGAGATTTTTTTGGACCTTGCAGTGGCATATGGCACACAAATAGTATCATACAGAGAAATGGAGATTTTGTCAGATTTTAAATTTCGTAAAGGCTAGAGTACCGACAATTGTCGGTACTCTAGACTCTGATGTGGTGGACGCTAGAGGACCGACAAATAAATTGTCGGTACGGGAGATATGCTGTGTTTACACGCTAGAGGACCGACAAATATTGATTTCGAATTTTCTGGCGCATGCGCAATGCGCGGGGGGATATTTCAGATATCATACGGATATTTTGGGAACAAGTGCAAAACCCGGGGAGAGGTTCCATATCCATCCGCCAAAAGGTATGACACCAGGCCCGTAAGACACTTTTCTCCAAGGGGGGTGCGGTTTTCACTAAAGGGAAAATAAAATTGTCAATTTTTTGCCGCGTAAATCAAATTGCGTAGGTCAAAGGGGGGGGGGGGGGTCAGTTACTCCCTATATTTGGGCCACTCAGCCTATTTTGTAGTATTTTATTGTTTTCATTGTTTTTAGACTAAATATTGTATGAGCAATTTGGAGAAACACTGGAATAGGTGGAGGGTGTACTAGAAGGGCATAAATGCTTGAGAACTTTTACCAGTTCAAGATCACATTCAGTGATTTCTGGACCCTTTCAATGTGTTTTAATTGAAAAAGAATCATTTTATAAGAAATTCAGATTTTTTCAATCATTTTCTTCTTAGGGGAGCGAGGGGGCAGCAAGGAAAATTTTACTAATTCAAGATGCTGTCTGGTTAATTCTGAGCACTTTTAATGTGTTTGAGTAAATTAATGCTTTAGTTTTTGGGGTGGGCTGCCAGAAATTTTTATGTTTTCATGATTTCATTTTGTCACTTGGTGACTTCTAGGCACTTTTAAAATGTTTAAAATTAACAAATGCAACTTCCAAACTTGTGAGGAGTGACCCACTCCCCCTAGAAAATTTTACACTTTTGAGATGCTATTTGGTGCTTTCTGGGCACTTTTAAAGTGAATGAGTCAATAAAAAATGTGAATTTCAAATTCTTTTTGGGGGTGTCAAAGAGAATGAGAGGATGAAGCGGGGTGGGGTGCCAGAGGGGGAGCAAGGGGTTGTCCCCAAGAAACATTGACCATATCAAGGTGCCATTTGATGATGTCTGGGCACTTTAAAAATGTCTGAGACAATACATGAAATTCAGAATTTTCTCAATTGTTTTGTGGGAGATGTGAGGGGTGGCCAACTCTTCTAGAAAATTTTACAATTTCAAGATGATATGTGGTGCTTCTGGGCACTTTTAAAGTGTATGAGTCAATCGAAAAAATAATTGTAAAACAATTACATTTTTTTTAATTTTTGGGGAGTGTCAAAGGGGGTGCCAGAGGGGGAGGTGGGATTAGGGTGCCAGAGGGGGAGCAAGTGTTTGTCCCCCATATCTGTCCCCAGAAACATTGACCATATCAAGGTGCTATTTGATGAAGTCTGGGCACTTTAAAAGTGTCTGAGACAATGCATGAAATAAATTCAGATTTTTTTCAATTGTTTTTTGGGGGATGTGAGGGGTGGCCTACTTCCCTAGAAGATTTTACAATTTTAAGATGCTATTTGGTGCTTTCTGGGCACTTTCAAAGTGTATGAGTCAATTAAAAATTGAGAAAATCACAATTTTTTTCAATTTTTTGGGAGGGATGGTCAAGGGGGGGGGATGCCAGAGGGGGAGGTGGGGTGGGGATCCCGAAGGGGAGCAAGTGTTAGTCCCCCAGAAACATTGACTATACCAAGGAGCTATGTGATGATGTCTGGGCACTTGGGCACTTTAAAAGTGTCTGAGACAATACATAAAATAAATTAAGAACTTTTCCATTGTATTGAGGGGGGTGTGAGGGGTGGCCCACTCCCTCTAGAAAATTTTACAATTTTAAGATGCTATTTGGTGCTTTCTGGGTACTTAAAAAGTGTATGAGACGATGAAAAAAAATTACAAAAAAATATTTTTCATAATTTTTTTTTCAATTTTTTTTTTTTTGGGGGGGGGTGTCAAAGGGGGGTGCGGTCGCACCCATCGCACCCCCCATCTGACGGCCCTGGACACCTATATAGTCCATTTAAAAACCCGTGGTATCGTTCTAAATAACCCATAGTTGGCTTCTAGGGTACCTAGTATGCCACTATTTGGTATCAAAATAAAGTGGAGTTCAACTTTCATTTGAATTACGAAAAAAGCGATGTAGGTCAAAATAGTTCCGAACGTGAGCATGTTTACTACGCGTTTGCCCGTCATATCAGAATTGAGGAAGTGGTAGCAAACGCGAATTACAATAAACGGACGCTGATATCTCAAAAAGTAACCTGACTCCCTATAATTTGATGTAGGTCAATCGAACCCCTTTATGGACAGGTGCATTTTGTTATATAACACTATGGGGGGTAAGCGTTTCATAGTTGGTCACGAACGCCATATGTGCAAAGTATTGTTATGAATTTTCGAATTTGGTGTTGGATTACGGTACTCATACCTTATAGCACAATTTTTGATGGAAGTTGCATTTGGCTCCCTTAGTTAATGGCCACGATTCCATCTCGCATGAGAGAGCTATCAAACGCAAAGTTAACAGTGATATATTCCAAATGAGATATTTCTCCTGTGCCATGGCGTAGTAAGGGTAGAGAGCGACGGGGTCGAAAGCATCCCCTCCCCTAACTGTACATGTATATATCGACCCATTAGATAGAACAAGAAAAGAGCTTTAAAATGTTTTTTAATTGAAGCTTGTAGGACAATTTTGATGGAAGTTGAATCAATTTTTGTCTAAATAAATTATGGCTCACTACAAGTTAATGCCTGTACGATTCCATACTGCAAAAGAAGCACTATGCCCCACCCCCCTCAAAAGAAAAAAAGTAGGTCTTGCCGGGATTCGAACTCGTGACCGAGTGTGTTCAAATCGTTCTCGCTAACCACTAGGCTACCAGTGATGAGGTTATTCCTAAAAGTAAAAGTAGTGGATTATTTATGAAATTGTCGGTTCTCTAGCAAAAACACGTAGCAGCCACTTTGTGTACCGACAATTGTCGGTTCTCTATCTGGCACTGCTAGTTGACGATAGAGTGCCGACAATTGTCGGTACCCCAGCAAATACCCCTGGACAGTCTCCAGTACCGACAATTGTCGGTCCTGGAGCCACTCCGTTTAAATTTAGCCAATCATTTTGTGAGGCATGAATTTTAAACATTTAGAACGGTGTGTAAATTAAGCCAATTACAAGTTAGAATGAATTGAGATGTGAAACCTGAGAGATAGCTGTGTGAGTGGAATTGTAAATCTGTAATTTTATGAAAATGAAAACATTTGGGTTTCTTTTATACCTCAGGTTGAAAATATTGATGAAGTTAATTGAAACTTCAAAAGTTGTACTTTAACACCTGTCATGTGTGCACATACAAGAAAAGTTAAAGAATTGAATTGTAGAAATATCGCAAATCAAGTTACATTCGTGAGTTTTTCTCAGACCTAGAAGTTCTTTAAACTTAGAACTTGCCCAGACATAGAATTAATCCACAAGACCTAGAACTTCATTTGATCTAGAATTTGCTCACATTCAGGACCTTACTTAGTATAACACCTAAAACTTAATCAGACCTAGAACTAACTACATGCAATTAAGACCCAAAACTTGTTAAGACTGAGAACCTAAAGTGTAATGTAGAGCCACGGGAGGGGGGGGGGGTTCACTGTATATAAACCTTGGCGGGGATCCTCAGTGCACATTGGGTACTAGACTGGACATTTGGTATGGTATTGGTCCTATATTTAGGCATAGGCATTTGGTATGGCTTTTAGGGTCATTGAAATTTGACAGGTTGGTATGGGGACATATCGATATTGAGCCGGCCCCGGGTTTAGAGCAATGGTAGGGCTGTTCTTGGAGTTCACAGTTTGATTCCCTGTGAAATATACACTTGTTAGACTATCCTGTTACACCTGTATTGTTTGAGAAATACTTTTGGATTATCTAATTAAAAGCCAATTATAAAGCAATTACAGGTGAATCTTTAGTATCAGTTTTCAAACTTTCATTAAGTATGGATTAATCCTGTAATATAAAAAACTTAAAAAACAATGAGTCAAACATTTGTCTTAATTGGATGGATTAATAACAGGTTAATCAATATTCAAATGAATTTTAAATTAAATAGTTTTTTGCACTTATTTAACTGTTATATATCTAGAGTTCAGCAATGAACTGGACATTATGGCCTGTTTATTTTTTGTTTTGCTATCACTATAGGGGTTAATTATGATTTTTGAATGTTGTACAAACAAAATTTAATATTTTAATTTATAAACCTGCCAGTCATTGTAAACGTTCCAGCTTATAGTAATCTCATCATATAAAATAGCAGAATAAATACACATTTATCTGAGTTATTGTTATTAAAGGAAAAATTAACTATAGCATTATACTTAATAGAATAACTGGATAAACTTGTTCACTTTATGTCAATATCAAACTTTAATCTTAAAATGGTTTTATTTGGTTAGCAAAATAATCAAAATGTGACACCAGATAGCCCTAGCAGTCTGATTTTTGTTTCATTGCATTTTGAACAATTTAGGACAATGGCATGTTTTCGTTAAAGTCACTTGAAGTTACTCCAGGCCCGTAGCCAGGAGGGTTCGCAGGGTTCGGGTGAACCCACCCTGGCCAAAGATTCCTCAAAATCATGCAGTTTTTCACCATTTTGAGCACTTCTCAAGTGATTTTAGCCATATTTGGGTCAAAATTGCCAAATGTGAACCCCCCTGGAAATTTTTGAAAACTGAACCCCCCTTGGCAAATCTTGGCTACTCATATTATTAAGTTATTCATTACATTAAAGCTACCTGTTTGTATTGAAATTCTGCTTCATCAAAGTCAACTCACAGTTTTAAAAAATATTTTCCCACAGACATTTGGCTCATTTCTCATTTTTTAAAACATCATGATTTAACTTTAATCAAACACATTAGAACTTGCAATTTCAAAACACATGCTAGGACTTGCTGTTATGTGACCAGACTGTTTCTCTAATCAAATATCTCACAACAAAAGATTTTATTAAATATTTCTTTGTGGATAAGAATTAATCATTATCAAATCTCAAATAACGATCTCAATTCTGAGACGAAATTCACATGACATCTCAAAGTTCCATTTTTAGAATAATTATATCCAGTGCTACCTGCCAGTTTATTGTAAAATTTGCAATCAACATGTATATTTTGATTAACTTAAATTTATACCATATTTAGTTAATGCTAAACCAATTTTGTAAATAGCTGTATAGGTTCGCAGAAACTGTGCCAGAATCTTTGATGGACTTTAGGAACAGTTATTGTCATCTATTGGCCTACTTATTTCAGTTTTGGTATATACAGGTTGAAAACAAAAGAAAACAATGCTAATATGTAATCACATGTATGTACTGCCTTGGGTTGAATTTTCATCATATTGAGATGCGTACATGTTGTCCAGTTTCTCCAAGTTATGTTATGTTTATTTTCTGCCCTTTCCCTGCAATATAACAACTTAAATGTTAATTAAGATTTTATACATGGTTTATATTTTGGTTCATTCTCTCTCATACAGGTGAGTTTCATTAAATAACATACCAAATATCACATAACAGCCATATCTTAATGATTGTGTATCCGTGAAAGAATTAGAAAAATATTATTTTACTTTATCTAAATATATTGTTTTCTACATGTTTGGTATTCATTTTACTGTTTTATGGTACATTTTACCATTGGCTTTCAATTATTCTAGTTGAAAGCCCATGATTTTACCGATATTGCAACATTATGATCATATGTAATAAACATTGTATAGATATTGTACAAATTGTCAATAATATAAATAGAACCAACAAATCAAATATTTTGGCTTGCTTATGCCACTATTGCACCCCACCTTGACTGAAAGCTGGCTATGCCCCCGAGTAGCAATTCCTCTTAATTAATTTCTTAATTTGGTTTTAAGTATTGAAAGTTGATTTAAACTTGAATTTAAGATAAATATGTCTCCCTAAAAGAACCTGTGAATATATATTACCAAGAGCAAGTTATTTGCCGTAATGTTTACATTGTATCAATGGCATTATTTATTTCTGTTGCATTTTCACTAATAAGAGCAGTTTCTGACACCAGAGTGGTTGGTATGGAGTCAAATTATTCATATATTTAGACAATGATTCTAAATGTCTTATTTGCTTTCACTTTAATGTATTTGATTATAGCACATTTTTCTTGCAGACCTATTCCTCATATAAACTACTCAACAATGTTATATGTCAACATTTTCCTTGTTGGTGATAATCCTAAGAAAGAACAATAAGAATCTTGTTGGTGTTTTCACCATGGATTAATTCTAGAAACGTTGGCATGCAGTTGTTTGTGTGGAAGGAGAAATGTTGAAATGATTTATGTTTAGGCACTTTGATATTTGCAGACTTTGGTTTGGTTGGTTCATTGATTGTTAGATTCTGGTCTGGATTATGGGGAATGTGATCATTGTTATATTATGATTATATAGTGATGATATTGTAATAAGAATGCAATATTGTGATATGGAGACTTTTGATCAATTGTGGCCTGTTTCATCAGGTGGTCTGGTGCTATTCCATTGTAGACAATATTTAGACAACATATGATGAATGCAGGTCTACTTTGGAAACATCCTGAACCACAGAATGATTATTAAGATGTATGGTCAAAAGCGATTCTTTCCCTCGCTTAGTGCCATGGTGATAGGGCCTTTGTAGCATCTATGACCCACTTTTAGCTGTCATTTACATGGGATCATGTGTCCATTCCTTCGCTTGCCTGACCCTCTTATGACCTGGCATGGGGGATAACATGTACCGTGTGCTTATATTGTGTCTCATTGTGTCACTTGCCACAGTTGCATAATGGCAATCCCATGTCTTCATGCAGACTACATCACTTGGAAGCTAGTAATCCCCCAAAACATGTGTGTTGTATCCTAATCCTCAAATACAAAACCAGGAAATATTCATGTACTGGTAGTTAAGCAACTATATCAGCTCTTAAGTTGCCATATTTTGTACATTTTTCTATTTTCCAACAAAATTTGGTAAAATTGAAATGTTTTATATATTTTCAAAATTGACAATATTTGTCAAAAATCCTCAAAGTGTATTTGTAAACATAAGAGATTACATTATATGGAACAAAATTCCTCAATTCACTAACCTCAAATAGCATAATTATTTCTTACTAATGAACAGTTTAAGAAATAACAGATAACAGTTTAAAAATGTGTCAAATTAGTTTTAAAATGATATGTTGAGAGAGAGAAAATTGATGAGTGATATCATAATGTATATGTACGTCATGTACTTGCATTTTGTATATGGCAAAATAATGATTTCACTTAACCTAAAGTTTATTCAAAGTTAAGTTTGTAAGTTGCTCCTTCAGAGCCAATACTTGGTAGGTAAGCAGTATATCAAGTATTGTGTCCCAATGGTCATATTTCAGATATAACAGTAAAGAGAATGGAATTAGCAAGGAAAATAGTACACAGATATGTAGTTAATATGCTAACTTGTATTAAATGCAAGAAAATGCGCACTTTAATCTATCTTTTGAGAGAAATTGAGTAAAATTAGTGAGAACATATGACTTTTTAACATTAGGGCCAATCTTTTATATCAATATGTTTCTCTAGATACCTTTATAAGTGGAGATTATGGGATTGTTGAATCGAGCATTTTGACTTCAAGTGATGTGAATTATAACATTATTTTTGGAGAGAGATTATAGTGATCTTGAATTAGTTACAGTGGACTTTATGCTATTATGAGAATATCTCAATCCTGGAACAGAAACTATATCTAATAAAGTCTAATTCTGTAAATCTGGAAAGTTTAGTTATTCAACAAGTCGTTATTTTACAAAAATATTCTTGCAAAGTGCCACAAGACTGTTCTTCAGTGATTGGTCCAAAGTTTGAATTAATTTACATATGATAGGATAAGTTGACTTTGCAGCTGTCTTTTGGATTTACTTCTGCTGGGAAGGTGCCTTATCCAATTTGTACTTATACATATGGTAGGGCCCATATTAATTAAAACTGGCCCTGGTATGCATAACCAACATACTCTACAGTTAGCATTTGTGGTTTGGTACATTCTGATTGGCTGAGCTGATTAATGAAACTCCATATAAATTATACACACAACATGGCCATTTCATTTTAAGCCTGGCCCTGATTGTAAACATTTAATTGGATTGTAAGAAAACTACCAGATATTTTGGTGAGAGTCAGATTGGCTTGAGATGTCAAAGTGGATGTTACTGAAAGTGTGAGGAGAAAACAAGCATTTTATTCAACATTAAGTGAAACTATTTGTTAAAATATTGGATGTATAACTATAGACAAAAATAACAGGACGTTAAATAAAAAATAGGATTTTTACACCTGGAGTACTTCATCATAAATGGTAAGTCTTATATCTTAAATATATTTTTTTATCTGTTTTAATTTTGATATAATTGTTGTATTTGAAATTTGAATTAAAGTTATAAATATATACATGTAGAGGTTTGTAATTGTCGGGTTATATATTTGCTGGGGCAGTTTGAACATATTTGATAACTTAGTTAAGACAAATATAGTTTGTTAATATTAGGGTTTGTTAATTGCTCCTAAGTGAAAAAAAATCCCCAAGGCATATGTTATGTAATATGATTGAGAGGTCAAAATCAAAAAAAAAGTTCATAAAAAATAACGAAAACACTGTATATGCTAATATTGTGGGAAATTTTGTGAGATTGTCAAGAACTTGACAGGTCTAAGTAAAGAAGTTTGAGTTTATAAATGACAAGTTATTATTATAAGATATATGGTTTAAATCGAAAAAGTCAAACAGATTTCTGAAAAAGGAAGACTTTGTACAATATAAGTGATAGTTAAAAACTGCCAGATTTAAACATTTTTGACAAGCAAATGTACAAATTGACTGTTATGCCATCTATAAGTCAGATCTTCTTTCAGAACTTTATATCTCAATACGGCTACCCTGAATATTGATCATTTTTTTTGTATTTTGTCAGTATTTCTATCAATTAGGTTTCATACAATGATAAATCATAATTTAGACTTTTATGTATTGTGAGATTGCATATTTGGCTATATTTACTCAGATACAGATGGTAGGAAGTAGGTATTGGATCGTATTGGGATAAGTAAATCAGCAAACATTCATCCAGATATCTCCTAAGCGTGTTAGTTTGTCAATGTATTGACAAGTCATTTACTAAGAAACCATAAAATCTCCAAATGAAGATAAATTTCTATGTCTCTCAATCCTGAAAATTCCCGATGGGAAAACCTTGATGATAAATGACTTAACAAACACGGCTTCTTCCAATATTAGTTTGTTGTTTTGAAATGTCTCTATTGTAAATATAGAAGATACCAGATAATTTTTCATGATATTTTTTTTTATTTAGGATAATCTGTTTTGGTACATGGTTTTGAATACTTCAGTATTAAGTTGTCATGTATTAAGTTGTCATGTTTCTTCCAATATTAGTTTGTTGTTTTGAAATGTCTCTATTGTAAATATAGAAGATACCAGATAATTTTTCATGATATTTTTTTTTATTTAGGATAATCTGTTTTGGTACATGGTTTTGAATACTTCATTATTAAGTTGTCATGTTTTTAGAAAAGTGAGCCTAATTCTGCTTCTCTAATTCTGAAAATTAGCTCTCACTTTAAACCAAAGTTCAGCAATACATTTTCCCATAATTATAGTTTTCACACTTAGCTGAGTTTAACTGTTTTTATTTCTATGCTTGCTGGGGACATTTATGTTAGTATTGAAAAGTGAATGTACATTCCATAGTACTAAATAGGTGCATTTATTTGACCATGCACTTTAAAGAGTGTCAAATCCTGAGGCTTTAAGGTTAGATTTTGGTTTGTTTGTTAAATTAATCAGTGATCTCCCTTATATTTCCCCCAAGAATTGATGTCCAGTTTACATGGAAATGGGGAAGGTTTAATTTACTGTAATAGAGAAACATTCCAATGTTTCCCCCTGGGGTAGTTCATGAAAACGAATGTCAGTGATACATGTTATATGTCCCTTGAATAAATGATACATTGTTATAAGGAGACCTCTGGTTTCCAAATCAAAATATTCAATTTCAATCACTGTATTTTCTATTTTCTATTAATTTAAAGAATTCTTGATTCTTACTCACTTTATAGATTTCATGTTTTATAAACTTCATCGATATTAGTATGTACCAGTCCTGCACTGTGTTGCTTTTTGCTTTTCTTCAAAAGCTGTGCCCAATAAGGCATTCTGCGGAGAGAGTACTTGAATATTCTGCTGAATAAATCCTGAAGTGTATGAATCACGCGTGGATAGCCTCAAAGACTGGTTCCCATTCAGACATTCCATCAACTTAACATATTGCTATATCATTATAATGAATGCTAGAATAATTCTAAATATAAACACAGTTTTCAGAATAGCAAAATGTTTATCCCATATTTATTAAAAATGAGGAAAATTGCAAATTTGTTCTGCGCCTTGTAGGGTGAATTGTGGAAATATGTGAATGTGTCAAATTTAAAGTTTTTCTACCTGAAATCCTACACTCTGGCGCTCTTAAACTATCAATTAGGACGACACTTAAGATGTACCAAAAATGAAATTGAATGATACGGTTCTTATTTTTTATGTCTTTTTCAAAGTTTGTTTTGCCGCTGCTTGAGCCAATTTAGTTTTATTGACCTAAGGCATTTATAAAATATATAATTATTTGTTTAGAAAGCTACTGAAGATATGAAATATAAGATGTAGGATCTATAATTTAATGATGTATTTTTAAGACAATATTAAAGAAGTGAGTTTAGGTGTCCAAATGTTAAGAAAACACCTAAAATAAGAGACTGGTACTTAAACTAGTTCCAGACATGTGCTGGGTTGATATTCAGAGATAAAAATCAGGTATGTAAAAATAAGAAGAAGAAATGTTAAAATAAAAATATTTAATATGTTAGGATTTGAAGCAATTATGTTAAAACGAATCATTTCTTTATCAATAAAACTTTCTACAGAAATATAAATTCAAACAATGTCTGAAAATGTCTGGAAATAGCAAAGAAAGTGTGTGTCACCTGTATGTTAAGTGATATCAGATATCTGTTGTTAGATAAGTTTGCAAAGTTTTCATCAAATCACAATCAGAATATGATGATGAAATATCAATGACATGTCTCTTTTTGAAAGATGCTAATTAACAGTAAAAAAGGGTTCTTTGTTTCATACCATTTGTTATTGTATAAAATATGAAATCTTCGTTTTCATAAGGATTTAGTTTTTAGTATGAACAATATTATTTTAATGATATAAGTTGTATAATTCTGGGATTATTGTAAGAATATTATTTTGATAAGCTCTTGTCAGACAAGACAAACAATGACAAACTAAGCAAACAAGCATGGCAAACATACAGGTGTTTAAAAAATCAGGAAGTTTGTGACATTCTGGCAAAGTTTGGCACATTTTTGTCACTTTAAATGGCAGGATGAGCAATATCAGAATTACTTTGTTTCTGTATACATCAACGTGCACTGTACACATAAATTAATCATACATGGACGGCATTGCAGACTTAGTTCATTAATATTTCAATGACTGAACACAGATGCTTTTGAGTGCCAGGTTTACAATACATTTAACCTCAGTGACAAACCTCTAGTTTATAGAAAAATTCTTTGTAATACAATGTTTGTTAATTGTACATACTGGATGGTCAAACTCTTTGTTTTGATGTGATTATGATATGATTTTACATGCTTTTTGTAATAATTGTGATATTTCTAATGTATTTTCAGAAAAGTACTAACAGTCGCAGTTCAACGGAAATAAGACGAAACAAGGCCTAATAACACTTGATGATAACGAAAGATAACTCTTGCGATCTTAGGTGATATTGAATGAAATTCCTTTGAATTACCTGATAAGCGGAGATAATATCCTCGATATTGAAAAGCCACTTTACTCTGAAGGTGCATATTTGGTGGATAATCTCAACTGTGAAGAGCTAATATTACTACTTCTGATAAATCTAAACTCATTAACTCAATGAATTCCATTTGAATATCTACATTTATATTTACACTGCAAATGACTCAACAATAGCCGAAATGGAGTCAAGAAATAAGATGCTATTGGTAATCTGGACTTTGGTGTCTGTAGTGTGTGTCTACGGACAAAGACAAGAGCTTAAATATACAATTGAAGAAGAACTTTCTGCCAATACATTCGTAGCTGATATCCCCCTTGATGCAAGGCTTCAGTCTGAATTTGCGTCAACAGTTTTTGCTACACTCAGCTATAACTTCTTAAGCCAGGAAAGTCAAGCTTCTTTGTTATTTAAGATTGATTCAAATAGTGGAATCATCAAAACCACCCTCCCGATTGATCGTGATGACCTTTGTCTGAATGTCGCCGAGTGTCTAGTTGAACTTGATGTTGCTGTCCATGACCCATTTATGACACATTTTGAGATCATCAAAGTTGTCATAGAAATTGTAGACATTAACGATAACGACCCGGAATTCCCACAAAGTGAGATCAACGTGAAACTATCAGAATCTGTGCCGATAAATCACACATTTCTGACGCAGGAAGCTTTTGATATTGATGAAGGTAACAACTCTGTTCAGAACTATGAATTGATTTCCCCAACAGGCACATTTGGACTTGATATCATAACAGGCTCTGATGGATCAAAAGAGTTAGCGATTGTTGTGAGGAAAGAACTAGATCGGGAAAAAACTGATTTTTACCAGGTTGAGATTGTTGCTAAAGATGGCGGAAGTCCTCCAAGAAGTGGAGCTGTTAGAATCAATATCTCCATAGCTGATATTAACGATCACACACCACGATTTGGACAAGCTAACTACAAGGTATCCATCCCAGAGAATACTGAACCCAATACATCCATCATACAAGTCACTGCAACTGATGACGACATTGGCTCTAATGGTGACATCAGGTATTCCATCAGTAATCTTGCAACAAGAACTATCAAGTCCTTATTTGGTATCAACGCTACCTCTGGTGAGCTGTATGTGAAGTCTACACTTGATTACGAGGTTGGTAGTGTCCACCATATTCCCGTAGATGCAACAGACCAGAGCCATGACCCACGTGTTGCCCATACTACTATAGTCTTAACAGTCCTTGACTTGAATGACAACCGACCTGAGATCAAACTTAAAGTTCTGTCTGGTGAAGCTCAAGTGTCAGAGGGGTCAGAACCTGGTGCCTTTGTTGCCCTAGTCTCCGTAAAAGACAAAGATGACCCTGAAGGAATCAATGGCCAGGTCAAGTGTAACCTCAGCTCAGATAACTTTGCTCTCAATGCCTTTACTGAAAAGGAGTTCAAGGTTGTCAGCACAACTAAGTTTGATAGAGAACGCCAAGACACGTACAACGTTACAATCACATGTTCTGATATGGGTGTACCACAGCAGTTCAGTGAGAACAATTTCATTGTAAATATCCTTGATGAAAATGACCACACCCCACAGTTTGAAACTCCATCTATATCTGCAAATATTGTTGAAAACAACAGAATGGGGGCCTACATAATCCAAGTAACTGCCCACGATGATGACATTTTGGACAATGGAAAAATTGAATACAAACTCCATTCTGATGCTGGTGAGCTTTTCAGGATTAATGCTGATAATGGTAAAATATATGCCAACGTGAAGTTTAATCGTGAAACCACTGACAGAATTCAGTTCCGTGTGATTGCCTCAGACAAGGGTGTCCCTCCAAGAAGCGCCATCACATATGTCACCCTTCGCATTCTTGACCTCAATGATGAGCCCCCAATATTTTTCCAGAATACCTATCCGTTCAATGTGACTGAGGGTGAAGATGTTGACACATTTGTTGGCTCAGTAAGTGCCTTTGATGCTGATTTTGGTGACAATGCCAAGTTCCGTTATGCCCTTGATCAGAGCACTGACGCTAAACATTTTAAAATCAATGCAGAAACTGGCAGAATCACAACCTCAAAAGTGATTGACAGAGAGCGCAAAAGTATGTTCCATTTTCTGATAATGGCATATGACCAGGGGTCACCACAGCAAAGTGGATCTGCATCCGTGATTGTATCCATACTTGACATTAATGACAATCCTCCTATCATCACATTCCCATCCGCATACAACAACACAGTGTATATCAACCCATCCACTCCAGTAGGAAACCTCATCACTACAGTAGAGGCAGAAGACCGAGACTTTGGGAACAATGCCAAGATGACCTTTCTCTTCCTGGATGGGGACAGGGAGGGTTTGTTCCGTATAGACACACAGACAGGCGACATCTACCTTCAAGAGGATCTCTCCACTTCCGATGAAACCAGCCATAAATTGAAGATCATGGTCGCTGATCATGGCCCAGATCAGAAAAAATCCCGAAGTCATTTATCTGTGATCATATCCGACTCTACAACATTTATTGGGTACGGTTCCCCTGCCACTGGAACAAAGAAACAAGCCATGGGTCTCTCACAGCAGAATATCATCATTGTCATCTGTCTTGCCGCTGCAACAATCATCCTCTCAGTCATCCTCATCATCGCAATATTCAGAATGAGGCGACGAAGCAAACCTAAAGGACGTCGCTACAATGTGCGTCTTCAGAACGACAAGGCTGATGATAAGAAGAAACTTGCTGGGGGAGTTGGTAAAGGGAGCCCGAATGGATCTCCTACAAATGGGAAGCCAGTTATTGACTCCAGGGGACCAGCAGATGGGAAAAATACAAGTTTCAGTCTTGAGACAGAGACCCCGAATTCTACCATGACAGGCATGAATGGAACTAGTCTAAGCCATGACAAGAAAATGGTAAGAACACCTTATTTTATTGAAAATATGAATAGATGTGTTTGTATAATTTCAAACAAGATACAGCTTTTGATAAATTGTATTTCAGCGAAATTCTTCAGAAAATCTACAAAAGTATGTATTTGAAGTGGAAACATCATTTCAGGTTGATCGATATCCCAATGAGTGATGCTGATTATTTGCATGAAGTCCATGAATATATTTTAGGTATTTAAGATATTGAGATCTCCAATAGGTACCTGAGGGATTGACAGTGATGTATTATGTAAAAACCTGCCTCGCCCAGGGGAATGGATGTTGTCTAAATTCACATGTAAACTTATACACAAACATTGCCTTGTAATATATGTCTTAATAATATTTTGCCTTGAAGGCACTCCCTTTGACATATTCCAAGAAATATGAAACATTAATGACCATTTGCAGTATTTCATCAAATCTTTTCATTATAGCTTGGTTCAACTTGCTTTTTATATGGTCAAATATGTTTATGAGAATGCCTTGTTTCAGTATTTTGGGTCTTTGCGGTAGAAGCTCAGGAATCTTTAGTGGAAGTGTGAATTAAAAACAAATCTTTACAAGAACTGTTGTGCTTAAAATGAAAATCATGTCTTTATTTAAATACTCATGATCAAAGGTTCTGACTTGACTGTGACTTCATATATAAATCTACTCTATTTTAACAAAGTGCTTTCAAGCTTAAGACTAACTCAGGTGTATGCATGTACAGGGAGTTGAATAGATCTAATTTGTTTTTAGGATTGATTCGTATGAAATCACAAATCTCCCGCTATTGAGTGTAGGAAGGTAAAGATTTGGAGTTTGATTTCAAAGACTTCAGGAAACGAACCTTTTTAAAATGTCAAGGCTTGTTATGGGTTATTCTGTCAGTCACGAAACATTCGTGAAAAATCAAAATAATCTTGTCATTCTTATAATCGTCTTGAAAATACATGTATCTTATTTTAAATGATCAATTTAAATCATAAATCAATCTGTCATTTTGGGTCATTCATTGAGGGGAATTGAACCTATGAATATAGTGTTGTAGATTGGAAAGCTGTTATAATGTTGGAATAGGAATCAATTGAATATTTTGCTATCTTCTTGGTAATATCAAGGTAATCTCTTAAGCCACCATGAAACCAATTTGTCCCTATAATTTTGTTATTTCAGTATTCGATACAATTTCCTATATACCCAAGTACATATTTGCAGAGCCATTTCAATTATAGAAGCTATGGCATTAATCCACTATTGTGCATGCTGGATAAATCTGAAAATTTCCAATTTATGAATGCCGGTAGAATTGCATTAAACAGCTAAATTCAGATTATGGTATCTTTCAAAGGCTCCTGTTGTTTCACTGGGTAATAACAATATTTTCAAATGAAACTCATTAGAAGTGGAATTGGTATCAATGGCCAAATCTTATATCAACAGTTACGTATCAATGGAGGATTTATCCACTCTTGTAGAATGCATTGTAATTTAAACGAAACATATGAGATTTAAAAACCACACAGGACTCTGTTTCCGATGCCTTTTCAGTAAATATTAATTCTAAATTCTTGATCTGTACTGTTATAATCTAATGTGAAGCCATATCCTGATAAACCAATGTTATTCTTAATATTTAAGAACTTCCGTCTACTGGTTTTTGAGAGTTGGATTAAGGTATGGAGAAATGGGATTAGCCTTTTGATATTATTACTAGTGATGTAACGAACAAGTTCAAATATTTCAATCCTGTTCAAAATCTTCAGGTTGAAGAACTCAAAACTCAATATTCCAAGATTGTAAATGATGAATTATCAATTTAAAGAGTCGTGTCAAATTGTATATATGGCTTCTTTTCATTAATATCTTATCATTGCGAAATTTCTCAATATAGCTTCATCTGAGAAAATTCCACCATGATGTTTTCAGCGTGGTACATGCATATGGGGAATTTCTTAGAAGAGTAATTTGAAATAATATGAAATTCCAACTATTATGGGAGTCGAAATGATTGAATGTTCGATGGTTATGCTTCCGTCTTTATCAAAATTGACAATTTCATTTCATGGTCCATTGGGTTTGTCATGTTAACGGATAGCAGATGATTGAAATACATCAGAACATATTTCTTATTGTTAATGAGTGGAATCAACATCTTGTACAAAATAACTATTTTCTTAGGGCATAACACTTCACCATAATTCTACCTTCCCACTTGGACCACTTGAAAATCACAAATCACAATTTCAAAGATGTTTAGCACAAGAAAAGTGAGGATTTACTCGTCAAGTACTCTTCACATTGAAATACAAAATTCTTGTAAAATCAATCTGTTTTTTATTCCTTTATACTAAATTAAATTTTTTAATGAAGCATTTCAGCGTGAAATTCAATTGTCGGATTCTTTGAAAATATCTTCAATGAAAATTAAATCAAATCAAAAACGCGTAAATTCTAATTGAGTCACATGTTTTTTCTCTGCATTCATAATACTTGAAGTAATTCAGGGGATTTTACCTGTTTAACAAACTGGAATAATTTTAGTTTTAAAGGACCCTCTTTTGTTACTGTACTATTTCATATAAACTGCTGTCTAAAATTGAAACTTATGAATTAACCTTCTTTTTGATAACAACATACATTTGTATTGTAAATTTTCCTGGGGGGTTTGTGTCCGTCTGCTCAAGTACACAGTCTGCTGTAAAATGGCCGCCATTGAGCAGACGATCTGATCAGACACACAACGGCATTCATTCCACATTTCACACTTTCTACACTTAACTTTTGTCTGAGGGCCATTCTGTTTTACAACTGATTTCACCAACATAAAGTAATATACTCCTCAATGAACTAAATCTTTTCACCAAGATTCATTTTAATGAGTTTGAGTGTCTTGCTGAGTTTTCATCTTTTTCTAACAGGATTCTAAATAGAAGAACTTGACATTATTAAATACAGTTCAACTGGTTTGTTTGTTCCGTCAATTGCACCCACCGAAATCCACATCATTGGATTCACTGACACCGTCATTAAGCCCTTAGATGTCTTAATAGCTCAATGGGACACCAGTTCTGAAAGAAAAGCAATAAAAGTTGTGATGAATTCCGCAATAGGCCAATAAATTCATAGCCTCTGGAAGACGCATCAGGAATAAAGTGTTCCTCAATATTGTCTTTAGTCTCGGGTGAGAAACCTGCGACTTTGATTGACATAATTGGCAGTGATTTGAATCTCAAAGTGTTTTTTGCAATAATGCTCAAAGGATCATTAAAAGAATGTGACATAGAGAATCAATAAGACTCTATATATCCCTGTCAAAAAAGACAGTGTTTGAATGATAAATCCTGCATTAACCTTTAAAGGTGACCCAAAGATGCCCAGTTCAGTATTGAAGATTTATCAAATATGTACATGGAGGCACATATATAATACTGCCATTTTTAGTTCTTTTTATTTTATGAGAAAAAAATATTGTAATAAATGCATATGTTCATTTTTATGATCTTTAAATAAAAGGAAATTGTTATTGCAATTCACTCCAGACCAGGGTTAGATTTGGAAAGTCTGTTAGTTAGAAAAAATGTCCACCATCACTTTTATAGAATTCATATTTTGTGTGCTCATAATGACAATCTAACTCCTGTATTTGTTTTGACCATAGAGAAATATTTGCAGAAATTCCACTGTATTTGGAACTATTTGTTTTGGCATTAGAGCCGACTTAGGGCATCCTTGGACTATTTTCTTAAGGGATTTCTCTGACAAACATCATATCCTGTGCAATCATATATCGAAATGAATTACAAATTAATTTTGAATATTGTGATTTGATTTTATCCCAAATTTATAACCATTCAATATTACCACTCCCCAATAAATATACAGTGTGTACTTTTTAGCCTATTTTGAAGACAAGTTTAAGTTGCAACAGATTCAAAACAGTCAAGAGTTGACTCATATAATTTTTTGCATAATATTATGAAGATGATCATAAGAAGAATTTTCCCAGGGTTATCAATTATCTAATGGTCTATGAGACCAGACTCGTGGAATAATCTCATTTCTATTTTATCATATATGTTTAATTGGAACTGAATACCTCTCTGTCACCCCACCTTCCCCAGCTGTGCACAAGTTTATAGTGCACTTTATCATAAAATTACAAACTTTATTCAAGAGATTATCATTAACTTTGTCAATATTAATTAATATACTTTCATTTGTTTAACGCTCATTTAGTTTTAGCTTCAAAAAGTCTGTCATTATCTGCTATACTTTCATTTATCAAAAAGCACATCTTGGAATTATTACTAGATTCCCTTTTCAAAATCATTTGTTCATTCATTTTGTGACGAAAAGCTACTTTGTTTAATTTCTGGGTTTAATTTTTTTTCATTTTGAGAAAATTTGAGTATTCCCCATTGGTAGTCCAGGTGTTCAATTAAGTCCATTTATATAAATATTATAAATGTGCAATTAGATTGTGCAGTTTGATTTGATTGTTTTTGAAATGTGTTTATTTTACCGACTTTGTACATTTTCAATTCTGTATGTAAGAATTTAGAATTATATAATTATAAATATTTCACCTGTTGTCGAACAAATTAATCTCAAAATTAAAGAGATTTTTCTATTTTCTTGTCTTCTTATATTAGGCCTATAAAAAGATTAATTAAGTAAACCTAAACTACAGTATGTGAATACTGACTTCCTTGGACATTAACGATTTTTGTGGTGCCGTGATTTAATTTGACTTTCACATTAATTTGTCAAGTTAAGAATTAGCTATTTATTATGAACACTGGCTATTGTTGGAACATGGTATGGTTTGTCCATGTTCCATGTTAGACAGTAATTATGGTCCTTAATTAGCAAGTTCAACATATAGATCTGACCCCAGTCTGTGTAAATGGTCCTCTGTCAGGTAATCTAGTCCTATGTAGGAGACAATTGGAAGTTTGAGCTTAGAAAGGTGTTAATTACAACTGTAGAGGTGTTGTCAGAACATCAATACAATGTCTCCAATTTTCACAATTTGTATCATTCACTCACAGAAATTGTCATTAACAGAGTATTGTAAAACTATTGTATGGTAAAGCTTGACCAGGGGTCTGAAGTCCCAATGGCAGGGATAATATTTTACTTTAGAAATTAAAAGCAAGGATTTCTACCAAAATGGGTGGCATTGGACTATCCCCTGCCTTAGGTCTCTTTAATTTGGTCTAATGTCCTGTGAAACGTACAGGTGGCTATAGTTTGTGGTCTGACAGCCAATTCGGGCCCTCATTTTTGCCCTAACTGTATAAAAATTGACAAGCTTTGTCTGGATTTGACATTTAAGTTTAATAATTCTTATCAGAGTTATGTTTTTGTGTTGGGTTGAATAGTAAGGCAGAATTACAGCAATTAAATGAAGTCTTTTATTATTCTCCTGTTAAATGGTACTTTATGAAAACACTTTTTCCATTTTTGACTGAAATCGTTTTGACAGGTATTTAGTTGGTTAATTTCTGTTTGAATAAATAAAGGTTAAATGTTTCCTATTAACACAACTGCTTAATTGAATGTTTTTGGTATCTTTTCTCTCAGAAAAGTTTGGTCAGTCAAATCTAAAGTGGAATTATTATGTTTGGTGGACATCCATAGTAAGTCCTTGATCAGAATGAATTTCTCAGAATGAATTTCTTTACATATTGTAAAGTGCCTAAAGTTTCTGTTCATTTTCTGTCATATTTTGACAAATATTGGCATGTGGAGTCCAACAAGGGCTGGCTCTTCAACCATTTCTTTCAAAATCTGACATGTGATTAGAGACAAGGTAACATGCTATATTAACTGAGATATTGACAAAGTCTTTCATCTCAAGTTACTTCGTATTCATAATTTATGAGACTGTAGACAAGGTGGCATAGCTGGATCAGAGTAAAAATAGTGAAAAATCTGAAGGTCAGTTAAAATACAATGATAATCATTCTATTTTCAATAAAGAAATGGAAGAAAATATGATCTATGTACAGCATTCAGAAAATCGTGACCAACAATCTACATTATTTTGAGCTGAATAGCCCAGCAAGCGACGTTCTGCCGAATTCAAAATTTTTAGAAACTGATCATATTTCGATTATAACTTCATGACCCTGATTTGTAAAACATTCTAACAATTGGTAATTTTCTCATATACTGCCATATAATTATCACTTTCTGAACTATTATACCCGTATGATAGGGCTGTCACATGACACTATGGGGAGATTTATGGGTGAGAATTCATGACTGGATCATGGGTAAAATGTCCATCCTCACATGCATAGTCTGTCATTATGGATGTATAAAACTAGTTACAAGCAGATTTTCCATGTTAATGTTTTATTGAGTTGTAAATGTGATATATCTGGGTGATATACTGCAGTGGGACGTGTCATAGAATGTATTGACCGTGTCACTTATGTTGTGTTTGTTTCACATTTCTTAATGGCTTATAGATAGAGCTTATTCTAGAGCATCTTCGAGAGCCTTCTAGTTAAATATTTCTTTGTGTTCAGGTGTTTCTTTGATTTTTCAATACATGCTGGTGATTTTTCAATATAGTCGTAGATTATAAGTGATTAATATTTTAACTCCGTCAGCCTATTCAAAACATATATCAAAATTGGGTTGATCTTACACTAAGCATTAGAAAGCAAAGCTTTTCTGATATTTAAAGCAGATATGAAATGGTATCTTTAACCTACAGGAATCAATATAATTTTTTGATAAATGTATTTGGACATGTTTTCTCATCAGTAGTGCGAAAACTATTTCACTCTAACGATCGTTATAGCTGCTTAATAAGCAATATTCGAATTGGTTGTGACGTTATTGGCCCCCACGTGATCTCTCACTGGTCCCCACGTGGCCCATAACGTCATAATGCCAAAATGTTTTGTTTTGGTTTACACTACAATCCTATGGTTGCCGTGACGTTGTGATTACTAAGGAACCAACAAACCAAAGCTATATTTTGTATATGACGTTACTTATCACGTGGGGGCCAATTTGATTGATCAGTTAGTTTTATTTCTTTATTAATGACCGTTAGCAGTTATCTAACACTTATTTTATAATGGCTATCGCAAGAACTCTACGTTGGGCTTACAATGGAGAAAACCGCATTTTTGTAGCTGCAAGTTGAGAAAAGCTATTTCAGTTGTCCTTTAAGAACAAAAAAATATATTTATATATTCATTTAATAAACCCAACTTGAAATTAATATTTCAAAATGTAGAATCTGACATTTATTTTTCATGGAATTTAAATATTCCACAAGGGACATTTAAACCTTTGGCTTTCAGAATTTAAATATCAGGAATCTTTTATATTAAAGAGCTTATCAATCACTTTAGAAAGAAAAAATGAGATTTATAAATATTGATTGAGATGATGTGGCAAAGCTCCAGAAATTGAAAATTTACAATAGAATTATGATTCAGATCCAAATCTTATAATCTCAACATCCTTGGGGACATTATATACAAGCCTTTGACATTTTAAATTTTGCCAAGAATCGTTTATAATTTACTCTAGCTAAGTTTTTAATGGACAACATTTATATGTTGTATGTATTTATGGATTCATCAACTGCTCTTTATATGTTCTGATGATGCCTATATTCATACTTTCATAGAATGATATCCATATTATAAACTACACTACCTAGAAGTATTACACAATCTAACAATTTAAACTGTAATATTATTGGATAACCTGCAACATAAGATTCATATGAAATACATTTCCCTTGGGGGCAGTCAATTTCATTTTGCTTTTATTCATCAGAGGCACCGTGGTAACATTTAAATATTATTCAATCCTATTATGGCACTGTCTCCTGCACACTCTTGATATAAATGAGATTTTAACACTTTGCCTTAGACCATATTTTCCCATTCAGTCTTCACCAGCCCATCAACATTATATTTCACCTCGAGGGATACTCATCTCAACACCTTATTTGGAATTGGTAAAAGATGGCTGATATTATATATACAAAATAAATACAACAAAATGTGAAAAAGATAACAAAGAATGCTGTAATAATACATTAGTTGAACAAATAAACAATAGAAGTGTCAACAATCATGGGATAACTTTGGAGATTATTTTAATTGACAAACATACCCAGCTGCTTGTTTTTGATATGAGAAATCATTTAAGATTGTGAACACTTTATGAAAGAAAAGGCTTGATTATAATTTAATTCACACCTTTGTTTATCTGATAAATATTGATGGTGATATCATTGCAAAATAAATTGAAAAATACAGGAGCCACACAACAAAATCGCACGAATGGTTGAAAAGGTGGAAAAATGAAATGTGACATTTTCAAGTGGGTTACATAAGCATTGTGTTAATATATTATATTAACAGATAGTGTTATTTGGATATTAACTACTTTAACCAGTATGTGGTAGTTTGATGACAAAATAGACGATATTGTAGCCCAGTTTGAATTAGAGACAACACGCTGTCATACCCTGATGTGCTTAAAATATATCTGCCTTGCCTTAATTGATAACCATGTTTCTCTGAAAACATTGATGAAAACCAAAAATTAATAAATTGGAAGTGTTGAGTTTTTATTTACTTTATTCCATGGTCTATATAATGTATATATATTTCAACTTTTCATTTTACAAATGACATAATATAATACATATTTATTTTTCATTTATGGGTTCCCATCACAACATGGAGTTGGGGTTTTCTTACAGTTAAGACATTATCACAGTTGCATTCACTGTTTTAAATTGCATGTGTAATTTTAGCACAACTGAGTTCCCGATTTCAGTTTTTAAAGGAGTTGAAACCGCAACCTGTTCTGGGTTACATATTCACATGGAAATGTTAAGCAAATTGCACATAATAATGTTTTCATAAATGTCTAAAACATGTTAACATTAAACTAACAGTAGAAATTATTCCATTTAGTTATATCATATTATCAATAAGTGGAGCTAATGAATTTCAAATTATTGTCATATTTGTTACACTATAATACCCCCAGTAACGCAGTAGCTTTTGTGCTGTAGCATACAACGTGAGAATAACCTTTATATATTGCATCAGGTCTTACACAATTCATTCTAGATGCTATTCAAGCTTACAAAGAAGTCGCAATAATGTCATGAGATTACTTAATTCCTTTAGAATGGTTTAAACTAATACGATATTGCAAGATTGGAACTAATTTATGATCAAGTTTCTTGAACCTTCCTTCCCATCTGCCTAGTGACATCTCTCCCTCATGATTTGTTCAGAGTAACCTCTCACCTTGCATGGTATATTTTTCTGATCATGTTGTTTTATTTTAATAGATAACCATGCTATGACAAGAACTGTTGTGATTTCGTTTCCCCATGTCATGAATCTTTTTTTTTCATTTTTATTAGATTTTAGATTATTTCATAGAATTTCCACTTTCACCTTGCATGGTATATCTTTCAGACCATGTTGTTTTATTTTATTAGATAACCATGCTATGACAAGAACTGTTGTGATTTCATTTCCAATACATCATAAATCTTCTTTTCATTTTCATTAGGTTATTTTATACCTTTAGTGACAAGTCATCTATCTTGTTATGTCATTACTCTAACATCATAGCAATTAGATGATTTCATTTAAAGTTACAAGGTTTATAAATACAAATCACTGAACAGTCCACAAGGTTTTAATATTTTTGCTATTTTGAGGGGTTTACAGTACACCTGGTGTGCCCCACATTGAAATGTTGACACCTTTCACATTCTTCAAGTACTCTCTCTAATTTCTACCACCCTTTAACAAAGGTTCCCTAGTGTTACAATACAACCAAAGAAAATGTTATTCCAGTAGAAACATATGATAAAATCCGATGGATACTTGAATGGTTCCAGGCCGTTGGACGGAGGATTAATATTTTGCCCAAAGTTTAATAACAAATTTTGCTGAACATACTCTTTGTCGGGTCTTTGTTTGGCAAATGCTCATGTTTATACTGCATTTTAATGTACCTTCGCTCTGTTTGAAAACATTCATTCAATTTATAAGAAGCTATAGATAGGAATTTGAGCATATTGTTTTGGGATGGTATTTCCATTTTAGTGAGAAATTTGTCACATTCTAGTACATTAAGTTTGAATATGCTCAACTCAAGTAACTTTTGAAATTGTTGATGTATTGAGATCTGGGTTATTTGAGCAGCAAATGTGGCCAATCTGAAATGATAAAACATTTATTTCAATGAATGAAATGTACTATTGACTTTGAAATGCAACTTTAAACCTTACCACTAGAGTTTAATATAATATGCAATGTTCTTATCTTAATTACAACTTCTGACACACCTGTTAATGGCAAACTTAAAGCCTTTGATATATGAAGTGCCCAATTTCTGGTATGGAACATACATAATCATTGATAAATGAAACATAGTTCATGTGGTTATGTAAGTTTTTGAATAATACCAAAAACTGAGAACAGTTAGGTTTATAAATGAATGTATCTCAAGAGTCAGTGTGTGGTTAATGATGGTGTTGTGCAAGGATCGTGTCTTAGTGCTCTATTATACAATAAAACTTGTAAATATAGCATTGAATTTGACATGCACTTTCCCCATTCTTGAAAGTGTTATTATGGTGTTATACATTGAAATTAAACGTTGTAAATATGCTATTCCATGGGTGTCTTATATCAAAGACAAAGCTTTGAAAACCTTTGATGTTCATGGTTGATCTTACCTCCTCTCTGACATACTTCTGAATTTGGTGTTTCATTTACTTTTGTATCAAAAATCTGGGAAATAAAAAATTGAATTAATTTGTCAAGGAAATATCAGGTGAATGAAAATCGTGAAATAATATGTCATAAAAGTCTAATTTTATTGCTAATAGTTTAATAATGAGGGGAAGGGAGTTATAAATTTCAGATTAGTTTCAAAAAATTTTTCTGAGGCATGAAACCTTCTAAGAAGGTTCAGCAATAAGAAGCCTACAAATAACTCATAAACCGACACTTTAAAATCTGCTGTCTGTTTTGGCATTGGCTTTACGAATTTGAGGTGCAAATATCTTTGAATCCAATTCAAGAGATGTAATGTACCAAATCATGAACAAAGAAATTAAATGTTCTTAAATTGGAAAATATGGGTAGACATTTCATCCATTTTTGATTCTGTACTTGATAAGGAACATTTTTGCAATCATAGATATTTACTGTACTTGTAAATATTGTAAGTAACGAAAACATTCACCAATGACAGTTAATTTACACTCAGAAAAGCAGGTTTTCAAGTTTTTGTCCAATCATTTGAATCATTTGGCACAGTTAGATTATACCATCAATCCATTATCTCCCAGTATCTTCTTAATTGCATTATAGTAGAGAGATTCGGGAATTAATTTTTATTATCAAACTAATGTCTTACTATTGTTAGATAGCATTTTACTCAGTGATTGTTATCAATATAAATATGTATAGTAACTGTCTATGGTAGAGTAGCACAATGGGCAACATTTAGTAAAACAACCTAGCAAATATCAATATACATGAAATCAACTTAGAATTTATGTTTTATACAACTTGCTAAGGGAGGTGCGTTTAAACCAGCTGTTTGGTATATTTAGATCATGTCATTATACGTAATAATAATCAGATCAAGTATTTGGTGACAGTCATCTCCATTGGGGATAAAAACAAGGAAAACTCCTCACATTATAATCCCAGCTCCAGTCATATCTCATTATCTCATATACTTATGTCTGTGTTATAAAACAATATTTATGTTTGGGTGTATTTACTACATATTCACATGCATTACATTGCATTACCTTACATTGCATAACACTTGCTTTACCTAAAACATGTCAAGGATGGTCAATTAAAATGCAAAATAGAGCGAAAAAATCAAATCAAATACTTGGCAACTAGTGAAAAAGAACTAATATAATATAATATGCATGATGATACTGAAGACTTAACACTGTTATCCTATTTAACATTTGCAGAAACCTGATTTCATCATTCTGTTATCAATACTAACTTTAATCATTTTCTTCATTTTGATTGACTTTGATTGCATATATTTTCTTTTTGTTGGCAAAACAGACATATTGAAAGCTGCTTGATTATGATAATTAATTAACTAATGCATTAATTGACATAATTTATATAATTCTATACAGGTGTGAATTGACTGGTTCTGCACAATGCAATGTCATGTAATGTCATGCAATGTCATGCAATGTTATGATATATGGCAGATTGGTTATATGTCAGTGCACTAAAGCTGATAATCATATAAATTAATAAAATATGACTCCAATTTTAGAAATGTGTCCTCCATATATCATATGGGGCATCTTATATTATAAAACAGAACAATGTAATTGAATAATAGTGATGTTGTTCTTTGAAAAGTATCACTGATATTAATATTCTTGGATCAATACCTGGAAAGGTCACAGCTTTGTTTAATCAGAAGTTTTATTGAGAAAAATGATGTGAAATCTACTGTTGAGTAAATGAAAGAGGATTTATGTATGATAATAAATGTATGATAACCACAAGAAAGGAGACTTAATGATACAGTAGTTTCTATGATATACTGTACATGCATTATACATAAAGTATAATCCACCACTCCATTTGCTTCATATTATTTAAGTCTTGTCCCAATGCTTCCCTTGTTTACCAGATGTTGATTTATTCAATAATTATGTATTTGAAGATCTAATGTATTATATATTTAATGATCCCTTATTTTTTTATATATTCACAGATTATTATTTCCAAGTATTTTATTAGTAATCTCTGAGTATTTTAGGTATCTCATTGGAGACCTCCTATTTCACACATACAGTCGTATCACATTAGAAATCTTATTGAAGTCATGGTTATTTCCCGATTTGTAAAATAAATATTCTGTCCACAAAGAGATAATTGAAAATTGTGTGTATATAAATCTATAAATTTATCTAATCACACATCTTATCAATTTAGTTTAATATAATCACCTATTTCCAAATGACAAAAAAGTGGAACTTAAAAGAAAACATACATTAACAAGTTTTAATACCCCTAATAAGGAGATAGAATCAAAAAGTTAGAATTATTGTGGTTCATGGTATTGAAGAGGCTACAATGTTGTCTTTTATTCATATTTTTATCATTTCCATCTGGATATGATATTCTGTGTCTGCTGACCATATCATTTTTTACCTTTCACTTGTATTTCCTACAAATTAGGAAAATTTCTTATCATTTTTATGATCAGTTTGAAATGATTAAAACAACTGCTCAGTTGGAAGATAGGCTCAATTGAAAAATAGCCATGGAGCCAGAAATGTCCACTTTTGAATGACTTTAAATGTTTTAATAGTGAACTTGTATTTTGCAATGTCAAACTTTCTAATCTATCTAGTCAATATTTAAGGCAATTTATTTCAAATACAAATATAAAAATAGATCATTAAAAAGAAGTTGAACTGTTCCATTATAATGTTAATTACATCATTGTAGTTTATTTGATGATTGTCAAGTAACAAAAGTAGCAATTTAAAAACCGCCTTGGAAAAGTAAACAAATTTTGGGTGATTCGTCTTAGTCATTTGGACAGGTGACACCCCACATACAAATTACGAAATGATAGGATCAGATCACTTTTCCGATTTGACAATTTTTACATATTCTGAGCAATAATCTATATGGAAACATTATAGTTAAACTACAATTAGTGTCTTCTTCATAAACTCTACATGGTTAAAATGAAAAATGATTATTAGAAATTAGTTTTTTAAATGTTGGTCCGTGAGCTTGTGAAAAGAACATTCAAATTCAGTTGTTTGCAAATGATGTTTACCCAGAATAAACCAGAGGTATAGAGCATTTAAAACTCATTGTATCTTTTATGCCTAATTGATATACCCCTTTATGTGTCTATTGTGGTCTTCTTTTATTTAAAACCAATTTCAGAATGAGAATAATAGAATTTAAATTATGAAGATTTAGGTAAATATTTACTCCAGTTTAGGCTGACTTTTTGAATTGTGTTTTTCTGATGGCAGCAGGCTTTAACACATGCCAAGTTTAACTGAAAAGAATATTTTGTCTTCTCTGTGTAATTTGTAAATAAGGGTCTATACTTGTCATCTTTGCTTTGATGTATATTTCATCTATTCAGTCATTATAAGAATATTAAAGTTTGGTAAATATTTGTGAAGATCATCATTTTTGATTTTAGCTGAAAAGCATCATGAAATGAAACAAAGTTTGTATTCATATTCTTTTATGATGTGACTTTGTTCTTGGTACAAAGTCCCGTCTGTTGCAATTCAAATCATAACATTGAAAATGTGAGAACTATTTTTTGTGCATTTGTATTTTACTTAAAAATCATGAGATTTTGAACAATTGTGACTTGAATATGTTGGTACTGGCACAGTGGCCACTTGTCAGTAAAGTGAGAAAATTTTGAATTTAATGTCCTAAATACAGTTATCATGTGATGTCCAGGAACGAATTATTGAAAATGAATAGGCCCAAACTTACATGCAAACTTCCTTCTAAATGACAGGTGCCTTTACACCTCAAGCTATTAACACCTCAATTATCACCCACTCTATTTTTTCATGAAAATTCAATTTAAATTTGATTCGGAGCTTCTTTAGTATTTTTATTTTTAATGAAAGTTTTGTTGTACGAATGTATAAATTACACTCTCATATTTTGTTTATTGTTGATTTATCAATTGATTGCTATTAAAAGGTATAAATTACAAGTAGAAAATTTGTAAGCCGTTACTGGAGGGTAAGTTTAATACAAGGACGAGCTGGCACGAAAAAAAAACAGAATTTAATGATAGACCACACCATAATGAATTATTTTAAAGTATAAATGTGAATGTTTTATGATTTCAAATCAAATTGATTTTATCCACAATTTGAACATCCATTTTCATAATAAACTCACTTATCAGGCATCCATATAATTTGAACCAGAAATAATATGTTTGAAATATCATTATCATATTTCTTAGTTATTTAAAAAGTTGAATTGAGTGGAAAGTTTAGGAATGTGGACTTTGCATCAAGGGCTCTTAATTTGCAATAATTATTGGGTGATTCTTTCAATGAAAATGTCTTGTGAACCTGAATGAAAGCTAAATATAAAGATTGCCAGACAAGAAAATAAAATGTTCATGCTTCAGTATGGATCATGAATCTAACAATGTTTGAATTGATAAAATAACTATGTTTCAGTATGCATTGAATCAAATGTAAATTATTAGAAATTTTATCATCTGGACCTCAATTAACAACTAATTGCTCAGGGGGACTGGCTGTAACTGTATATATTTTTATGTACTTATCATTTTAACCACCTATAGCTATATATTTAGAGTAATGTGATTACATATAGTTGGGTTGCTTACCACTGAGACGACCATGGGTGGGCCAGTTAAGATGATAAAAAACAAACAGTAATTATAGCAATAAGAGACAGTGACTAGCCAGCTGTATACTAAAGTATATGGGAAATTTTGGATGTAAACCCATGTTTCACTTTTGTTTTATCTTATGATCAGAAAATTGCATCCACTGTTTTGTAAGCAAGCCAACGAGACAGTTATTCAGTAGTTAAAATGTCAGGAGTTTAAATGTCAAATGTTCAGTGAAAATCATTGTTATATTGTGATGATTCTTCTCATAGTTTCTAATCTAAATTGTAGACACATGGAATGGTGAAATTCTTAATCACAATTTTTTCACCTGCATATATATCATTGTTGCACCTTTAATTAGATCATCGCTCTGTCACACCGTATCCTTTCATCTTATGTTTTGTTGTTAATAAATAGTTGAATGTGTGAAATATTGACAACTCTGTTAAATAGATTCAGTGACATTTTGCAAAGGATAATACTGTTTTTGAGCTTGAATAATAAAGGGTAAAAGGAGCTTTCAACAACTCAGTTGATTTCAATGCTATCTATAACATTGGTTTATTCCTCTGTTGTAAGAGAATCCCAAGAGTGGTGTGATCATTATGCTTGCTTTACTATATTTAGTAAATGACTTTACATAATCATTGGAACAAAATATCACAGATTTATTACATTATTGTTACCACGGCAACAGAAGGAATATGTGTCGATTGATATTAACTTGAGTTGTCAATAAACTTATATATTTTATGATGGTGTTGGGTAAACTTATTTAAAAGTATTTTCAAATAATTACAGCAAAAAGGGCAACATTTGAAATCTGAGCACATCAAGACAAGTCTTAAAAGTTATTCAATGTTAAAAAATATTCCCGATTGAATTAAGAATTTCATTCAAAACACATTCATCCTGGATATAAAACTCACATGATCGATTTCCCAAATCTATAATTTATGAATAATGTTGAATAATTTCTACTTTGGTGTTCAAAGTCTACAATCTGATGTCTTTCACTAATCCCTTTACCTCTCATTGCCATTTCTCAAAGATCTTTTACGCTGATCTGAGTCGCAATTTTCTAAATTGATTCTTTAGTGTCTTTGATACATTTGCAATTTCATAGAAAGTGACAATTTTCGGTTGGGTAGGCCTAGATAGAAGATTCATAGATTTTCTCTATTTCTTTTTGCGTGTTTGTATTTGAGACTGATCTCATATATTGATGTGTATTTGGAACGCTCTCTAGAGAAATGAATTATTTGTTAAGATTTGTTTTGTTTTGGAAATGCCAATACTTAGTCTTATTACACTTAGATATAACATATGTATATTTTCTGTACTATTATGAATAATTTATCAACATTTAATAACTTAGAAGAAAAAATCAAAATCACAAATAGGGATTATTTTAACATCTGTTTATTACAGCACTGAGGTAGATTTTCTTTTCACAGGTACTTGGAAATAAAGCTTGCTGAAGTATCAGATATAACAATCAATATCACATTGACACTTATATGATTGTAATGCTTTGTTATATTGTTTTTTCTTGTAGGAATAGCTGATGTTGATGCGATTGTGATGAAATAATCTAAGAATAAATGAATCTGAAATAAATTTCTTCCGTCATCTCTTAATTAGACAAAACAATGTTCTTTTATCATACATCTGGTCCTTTATGTTGATTATTGAACCATTGATTTCTAGGGTCCACCCAGGCTTATCTATTACGAGCCTGGTCCTGGCAATAAAGGCGACAATATTCGATGGAAGCGAGGCCATGAGTTACCTGATGATGAATTCAGGCACACGTATGTGTGAACAAACACGCAATGACATTATAGCAATATTTTTCTGTGCCAAATGTATATGTAAGTCTACTACTTGTGCATAAGAGCAAAGTTTATTTCAAAATCAGGAGAAATTAATAAAAAGATTTAATAGATACTTAGGATTGAGTCAAGGATGGATTTTGAAACTTTTGTTTTTACTGGCTGTGCATAACAATGTCATGTTTAAATAATTTTCTGACTCTGAAATAAACAGATGCTTTCTGTGTGGATGAATAATTTGCTGAATGTGATTGGTCAGATAGTGCATGGCCTTATTTGGTGTTTTGACAAGCAAAATAATGTTGTTGCTGCTTTCTGCACATTTTGACTTGAAACAGTTTTACAAAAGGATGAATTGATTTAAAAACTAATTGTTTAATAGTTAAGTTAAAGTTTGATTTGGATTGATGTTGATTAATATGTGTTTTTGTGATTTTATATTAATAAGTTTGAAAATTATTTTAAGTTTGTGATTTCTGAACCTAAGATGTTAATGTAAATATCAAAACCATCTCCACTTATGAGTTTCAGTATCATTTTTTCATCCTCAAACATATTCTAAATTTCATCTTGTTTTCTCCATGATGAGATAACAAAATTCTGGTTCGATAAATCCGATCTCCTTTTACCGACAAATTGAGTTAGGCGTAGAAGCAAATGCATGTCTGGATAGTGGAGTACTACGATTTAATGTTTTATATCATCTTCTAAATTAGTTATCCATCAGTGTTTTCCACAAAATGGCACTAATGAATAAAAATTGTCTTTGATCACGATTGAATGTTTCTGGATATTGATTCCTATGGTATTCTGGGAAATAATCATAATTTATGTCAATTGGAAAACTTATCTTAAAATCATTGCTTCGTCATTCAATTCAGCATGGCTCATATCCCCCGACCCTGTGTTATCATGCATTTATGCACAAGTATTAGGCTTTCATTGTAAAATGTCTAAAGTAATTAGCATTTTTATTTTTTACATGCATTTTCATTCATCATTGTTCATATCAGTGATATTAGATGATGAAATGTTTTTGCATATCTTATAATTGTATCTTAAGTTTTATTGTTTAAGTACTGGTTTATATGTATTTCTTTATTTTGCTTTATTTTAGGCCATTGTTCATCATATTATACATATAACATTGTACATATAACATGTAATTGTTCAATATGTTGTATTTAGATAAAGTAAATAATGACAAAATTGTGACTAATATCATGTAGATCTAAATGTATATTTATTTTATATTCATGAATACATGTTTATAATAATCATGCTGAAGCTTTTACATAAACAACATTTATAAAGGCATTGAATCAAAATAATATATACCAACATATCATTGATATATTAGAAGTAGGGCTTCATTTTCATGAATTGTGAAAAAGAAACCATATACAAAGCATGTATAATATTCTCAGCTTTAAAATTACATAACATATGAAATGGCTGAACAAATGATTATATTAAATAATTTATATTATAATAATAAATAATAAAATATTGTTTCCTATGTACTTGCAGATTCCACAGTCACCCAACACATCATTTCTAAGTAATACATCAATGGAAAGTAAACCATCAATGGAGCAAAAGTGTATGAATGATCTTACACAGGGAAACAAACCTAGCGTCATGAATGGACAAAATGGCCGCCCTTGGAATGCAGCGGATCGAGACTTGGAGGTAAGCATGCGTTTGTAGTAATTATCACAACATTTGTAATATATGCAGCTTTTTTCATGGATTGATGTTTTGGAATAGCAGTTAATATCATACATTAAAATCTTACAAATTGTATGTTGATTTCATAAGTTTTCCGCAAGATTGTGTACTTAAAACTCTTTCATTCTCCAATTGCAGTTAATTCTTTCATTGAATGCTAATACATGGGCTTCTTCTATCACAGTTGTTCAAATAGTATTGATTTAATATATATTCTTAAATTGTGTACATGTATCAACATAATCACTTCATGTCTTGCTTATTCCACTATTTTCACTCTATTTTTCTCATACTTCAGGTTCATCGGTTAATTGACATACTAAAACGGGACCAAAACAAGCATAAAGGTCACCATGGAGAAACTTCAAGTGTCGATTCTGATCGCTCCAATCCCGACAGTGGGAAAGGAACGAGTGAAAATGATGAAGACCCCTTGAACAAAAGTGGCGACCCAGAAGATTCTTTTGATAGTAAAGGTAGGTTAATACTTTCAATATCAACAAAGTAATGTTTCATGAGGAAATTGACCAAATATAGAAGTAGACTGACTGTTTCTCAATTTTGGAAGTCATCTGAATTTTCAGTTTTTTTACCAATGAAGTATATTTTTTATTTCCAGATTTGAAATCTCCCAAGAAAGTCAGCTTTGACAGCAATCCATTCTACATTAAAGAAAAGCAAGGTAAAAATCCAAAGGCAACAACACTTGGTAACAATAACCATAGCAACCTGGAGCCAGATCTCGACAACAGTGGTTACCATAGCAACCAATCAGACAATGGAGATTTCCCAAGGAATATTAAAACAAGCACAAGCTCAGACAGTCTGGATGACAACACATTAGTGCCAAGTACCCCACAAGGTGCCCCTACATTACATACATTTAAGCCCCAAGATTCCAAGCCAAACTATATACCACAGACATTTAGTGGGAATAATTTGAGAGGGCCTGTTCCACCACCAAAACCCAAACGTAGTCATAGTGATAATTCAATGCAGCCTCCTGCTGCCCTGCCCCCAAGGGGTAATAGTGGACGTTACACCCCAGTAGGAAATAGGTCAAACATTCCAAGGGTGAATTATAATGACTCTATGTCACCTAGGTCGTACCAACCTCTCCCACAACAGAGTCCATCAGCTGCAAATAGACAGCCTCATTTTCAAAACAATCCGTCTGCTTTTCAAGGTCAGCAAAGTCAGTCTCAGTCTGACTCAAAAAACAGACTTCCAGTTCTAAACCAACATAATTATCCAAACTATGCAAAAACTGGAGGACCTTTTAAAGACTTTACAATCGCTGATCTTGATCGTGCATTAGGGGATTCTGGGACAGATATGGATCGACAAGAGGATGATAGAACAACTACCACATCAGGAAGTTATACTGTCGATCCTCAGGAACTTACTAATGAAATTGATAACTTATTCTTCAAGGAAATGATTGTGTGAATGTTTCTGTGTGTAAAAATGTACAAAGTATAAAAAATTAAAATGTAAAAAGTGTAAATATTATAATGAAAAGATTCCTTAAAAGCTACATTCAACTTAATTTAGACAGTGTATTTTCAGAAGAGGGAAAGAATTGACTGTTAGCATGATTTTTTGTTACATCAGCAAAACTGATTTGCTATATAAGAGTTTATGAAAAGTGTTTCTTCCATGTGGACTGTATCAACTCATGTATAAAAAATAAATTGTAAATATGAATTTGAAGCCATTTACTTGCCAATGTTAAAAGTACAAATAACTTCATATTTCAAATTGTACAACTTAACAAAATAATGAAAACACAAACCTCCCATGGCAACCATTTAGATAAATTGAATCCATATGTTTTTAAATGTCATTTCAATTCAATTACATGATTTGACCCCAATCTTGCGTATGACAATTGACAAAATTAATTTGACATTTAGAAAATTTATCAGTTGTCATGGGACACTGATTTGGAAATACAAAATTATCAGATGAAATCAAAATATAAAAGTATAAACTCTTACTATTATTACTCTTACTGGATATAACTATCTGTTTGACTTGAATTTTTTGATACTATACCCGACCCAGCTAGAATACAAGGGCAGGGGAAAAAGCTTTAAAATGATCCAAAATTAAATACACCATGCTTATCAGCCATTGATTTACTCGGGCCTCATCCAAAGTAAAAATCAAACTTCATAACATGGAGTAAGAAAATGATAACATTTAATTTGTAAATAATTTGTATAATTTATATTTTTTCTGTAGAGGCCACTTATACACCAATGCTACTGTATTAAATTATTTAAAGGGCCTAAGGGCTAAGAAAGCATTTTAATAAGACATGTTCATTAATAAATATGTTGATAAAATCTAATGTTTGTAAATGAATGAATTATCAATCTGATATAAAAATAATGTTTGCTTATTGTTTGTGTCAAAAGTATTATTAATTTTTGTTATTGAATAAATTATGCTAATTCGGTGATATTGCTATGTTTACAAGCTTAAAGCTATCTTGTACTGCATAAAATAAACTGAAAAATATTTTATATACAAAAATAATTCATTTTATTGTTTTGTTCTAATTTTGTTTGAACCTTCAGACACAGTTGGTAAGAGAAAATGATTTAACATTGATGTCTAGTTGATGTTCATATATGAAGAAATCATGGCTGTTATTAAAACAGACAGATACACAAAACCTGGATAACCCAAATACAGTTTCGAATCTAAACATCTCAATATGAACACTTTTTCAATTTCACCTTTTTAAACCGACATAGACTACCATGATAAAAGTTGAAAACCTGAAAACGTGAATATCTGCCTATCTAAATATAACACTTATATAAACACTTTTGGCCAGTCCAAGTGGCATTCGGATTAGTCAGGTTTTACTATAGTTCTTTTTCCCAGTCCTATGATATATAGAATCCAGCTTACTCTCTATATCAGTAGACAAAGTAGTAGATATGGCTGAATCAGGGAGAGGTATTTCATGGAGATATTTTATAAGAGAAGCACCTTACAGATTAACTTTTGAAATTGTTTTCAGAACATTCCATAAAGAGGGCAGCACCTTACAGTTACAGAGCAATATTTTTGGAGATATTCTATAGAGAGGGCAGCACCTTGTAGTCTCATGATTTCAAAATATTGGCAGGTTGTGGACATTTCTCTCAGGTATCTTTGTTACGTATCTTTCCAGCGTCTAGGCATTTCATCTTTGGCATTAAATGTCTTCCAATATAATTCATCAGGTTCAGTGAGAGCCTCAGCACCATCTATTAAGTCTTTGAATGTCAACATTTTAAAAGATGGCACTGTTTCCTCCATGTATTCTTCACTGTCTGTTAATGTCTGAAAGTAAAAAAATAAGTAATGGCAACCATTTTACAAAATAAGTCAAATTGTGTTAATAGATCAAATTACAAATATAATATAGGTGTAATCCAGATAATTAAGGACAACTTTCGCAAATTCATAGAGTACCCAGTGAAGAACTGTTAGTTCAAAACTGACTTCTGTGATATTTTCATGGCAAAGAGCATATTTTCCAAAATAAGGCCAAAGTACATTTTTATTGTTTATTTGTCTGAAACTTAATGAATGACAACCAATGAAGGATTCCATAGGCTGAAGTAAAAAATCAAGGCATTATCTTGAAATTATGTCAGTGGTGCTCTTGTTGATAAAGTAAAGATGAGAATTAAGCATGAATAGATTGCAGTCATTTTAGTCTCATCAATATTAAAAACGGCTACTAACTTCTATCACATTTCCGCAATTCCTGTTTATTTGTTTGACATCTGTACATATCCCTACAGCAACACAATGTTTTTCATCAAGTTTTGTTTCCTCAAACCTCCATGCTGGGTCTAATTCTCCATCTATATGGAAGGTGGTATCACTTGTAATGACCCCTGTATGGAGAGGGGTCTTCACATGAAAACTTAGTCTCTCTAAGTTGAAGCCAATCCCAATTCCAAATGCCTTCACATAACTCTCCTTAAGGCACTGCAAAGATAAAAAAGATACAAATATATCATGATTGGAAAGTATATATGAAACAATATGACTTTCAAAGACTCCAAGACTCCATAGAAATTAAGTATGCTTCAACTACAATATGTGAGTTTATTCCAGCTCAAAGGCTAAGAAAATTCCACTTGTATCATCCAGTGGTATAGTGTTATTTTATGCAGGTCTGTAGTTGTTAAAACAACCAACTCGCAAGAGACAAATCTACCAAATGTGTGTACAGGGTAGGCCAAAAAACGTAGGCCAAAAAACTATTTTCATGGATTCCAAAAATATTTTCGCTTGATATGCAGCAGTCAATACAATTAGCAATTTTCCTAAATGGCAAAAGTATATCTAAGCAGTATTTGAAAGAGAAAGGTTAATAGACAATAGTGATAAATATGCAAATTCCCAGTTTCGATGCATTATTTGATTTTCTTGATGATAAATCTATTTTGTAGAAGATATTTGGTTTATTTGAAGCAATTGAAAATTGATATATTTCAATTTCTGAACTCAGTCAACAATTTTGATTTGAAGTCCTGATCAAAATAACTAGTACTATGACATAGTCTCTCTAAGTTGAAGCCAATCCCAATTTTCAAATGCTTTCACATAACTCTCTTTTAGACACTGCAAAACAAAATAACTATGACCTTGACATTTAACCTTCAAAACATCACCTTATCTGACTTCTTTAAGTCTTTTGTGACCCAAATGATCATATTTGGATAACAGTAAACTATTTGAAAATTTATTTGTTTTAGCTTCTTTATGTCAACCAGATGTCATAATCAAAATCTGCGGTCAGATATGAACTCCTTATAAATAATTCTTAAAAAGAATCCATTCACTTTAAAGCAAGTTGAATTAATGAGTTTTTAATCTTTGTGGGTATGGGACCTTTTATCAAAGAAATCACGAGAATTTATGTCAGATATTACCTTGTTTATAAGGTAAATAAAATAAAATGTGAAGTCAGTACATTTCACTGGTGATGGCTCTGACAACTTACCCAATGTCTGTAAAACATGCCCAACTGTTCCATTTCAGACGCGGGTTGATTAATATTTGACCACTCTCTGATGACTTACCCAGTGTCTGTAAAACATGCCCAACTGTTCCATTTCAGACGTGGGTTGCTTAATATTTGACCACTCTCTGATGACTTACCCAGTGTCTGTAAAACATGCCCAACTGTTCCATTTCAGAGGTGGGTTGCTTAATATTTGACCACTCATGGTCAGTGAACTGACGACTCATCAGATCAAAGAATTCAGCAGTTGATTTTGAGCCTCCTGAAATTATAAATGTAACAAGTTATGAATATGTAAAATATATATGTGGATAACAACACATTATCCTTGCAATTTGCAGTATGGATTTTCTCTATGGGAAATAACATGGGGAACACTGCTTATCTCAAAGATATTCAGTTTTCATTTCAAGAACTAATAAATACATTTAAATAAAGGATAGTAATGCAATTAAACTTTGTAAAAGTAAAAAAGATTGCCTTTTTGGTGAAAAGCTGTTCAGTGTTCAAGGTTTTTAACATGAGATTTCATGCAAGAAAAATGAACCAAAAAGTCTCCATTTAAAGAGATGTTTAGATTTAGTAGTGTTCAAATATACAGGTTTTACTGAAGTCAAAACAAATAACTTTGTCTTACTTGGTTGGGCAATGTCCATAACATCTATTCCAACCTGGTAGACTGGTTCAGCAGCCAATACAGCATATTCTCCCTGGTGGGACACATTAAAGTTGAAATTTGGAAATCCTGTTTTCATTTTGGTCTCAAGCACAGGCTTTCCTTTTGGAGTTCTTCCTAGTTTGACATCTTTATATGGAATATTAAGTGTCTCAGATATTACCTTCCTGAGAAGAAGTCTACCTGCCTACAAAGAATAAATAGTTAATTACGTCTTTTCATAGTTTATAAAAGGATTAAGGTTGACTCACTTAAGAGCTACCATAATGGGGTTCAAGAGTTATTAGTTTATTATGTAGTATTTAATTTATGGGGTAATGAATTTAAAAATCACCTAAAATACTGCCATCTTACCATGGAAGACTTTGCATCCTTCTTGAAGACAAATTTTCCAATTCTTTCTTTTTCTTCTGGCTGAATGCACTGTGCTGCCATTGTCCATTCTGCCTCAGATGGGGACCATCTACCACAGTTGAATGCCCAGCGGAGCCGAGACATACTGGCTGCATATGAATGCCTTTACATGTTACAGAAACATCTCATCTGAAGCAAAGACAGTCACTTTTTGGCAGTTACATATAGTACAAATAAAAACAGTACAAACAAAATTGTTTGTGAAAACTATATTCAAAAGTGTTCCAGAGACTCTAATCTACTTGGCTAAGGTTTTATTTGAAGATACATTGCCTTATTAAGCAGGTAGAGGGGCATACAGAACACGGAAGCAAATGCTCTGTTGAAAATTTTCTGTATTTCAGTTTGAACATGTTATTACATGTCACGTAGGCCAGTGTTTTATATGGGGATTATATGTACTTTACTTGTTTACATGACCGTAAATCATTACATGAAATCTGCAGTCTTCCGGGTTTTATCTGGGTTTGTATTGTCTTATTGGGGCTTTCCGACTTTAAAACAAACCTTACCGAAATGGATTTGTGTCTCGTGAACATTTTTGTAAAAAGTTATTATAAACAATTCTGAAATAATATCACATATTTTTGTCTTCTCGATTTCAGTCATGTATTACATCAATATAGCCTGCAAACTTTGGGTAGTCGTTGTCATTCCCAAATGCCCAAACGTGTCAGGAACATATAGATACTCGAATAATCTTGATAGGACATCAGGGTGCAGAGAAATTATAATTTTACTGAGTGGCTTCACGAAAAAATAAGCAGCATTTTAAACCACCTAAGGAAGTTGAGTACGAACAAAATTAGAATATTTGAAGTGATAGTACAGCTAGTACATGAGGTAGCTTCTGGTCGACACCCCAGACGAGAACAGAGTCAGTAGGTAAGATAAGACTCTTTTATATTAGATAATAATAATAATAATAAATTTAGCATATAGTATGGGTTAAAGTACAACTTATACACAACCACAGGCCATGGGGTTGATTTTGCAGAAGAAAATCACCCCCACAACTACTTGTGTACTAAAATCTTAGGGTTGAAAAGTATTGTCAGTGACACAAAGAGTTGAATTTTATCTTCACAACCACTAATCAAGCTTATTTTTCAATTAAGTTCAGAGGGGGAGAAACACCAGGGTTCAAAGATGACATACGCTTATAATGTAAATCTGTATTGAGATGACATCGTCGCTGATTGGTCAAAAGTCGACAAACAAATGACGACATCAATGGCGGTTTCAAAATTTTCGAAATACGCTTCGAATAATATTATGTTCATTTCTGGCGTGTTAACCAATATCATAGCTACTCATTTCACATCAAGATAAGGAAAGGTGTACGGATTATGCCTATGTCAATTAAAACATCCCATCGAAGTGTAATATTTGATAACTAGCTGATGAAAATTCGAACGAACGAAGGTGGTAAGCAAGAGAGGTAATTATGTCTGTCATCTTTAAACTCTGGGGCTTTCCCTCCTCTTAATTAAGTTTGTGGGAGTGATTTGAAAAAAACAACCCAAGATTGGGGGTAGTCAACTTTTGGCCGGTCCCTGAGGCGATCGTACTTGACAGATTTACTCTAATTCATATAGTCATGAATTCACACACTATGTGCGATATTTTGAAGTAACGCTTTAACTCACGTTCAGCCTTATTTGCAACAAATATACCAGGAAGTTTTTTCACAAATAGCAACAGGAAGTGAAGTGAATGGACTGCTTGGAGGTAGAGTTTAAGATTTTACGACAACTACAACTTGAAAATGAAAAAAAAATCTCAGGGGTACAATTACTCCCGGGAAATCCTTCGACCACCATGTTGCCCACATGACACAACCCTCAAGTTTGATGCCCGATCATTTTTTCAATTTTTTATTTTTGCGCAAAATTCGTTTTGCACCTTCATTCCAAGATACCCGGGTTTAGCGCGCGCGTACTATAACGTCACTATAGCAACGTTTTGACCTTGAACTAACAGGATAGAGGAACGCGCTGCAGTGTCTGAACGGGTCACGACAATGCAGCCTTTTTGCACGTTTCATGGACAATCTTCGGTATTATTAAGGTAAGTTTAAAACGAGGAATGCCACTGGAATCCTGAGATTCACAGCTTTGACGTGGTATGAAAAAGGATCCATAAATATTGCGATTTCTTACTGATCGAGACTCTCAAACTTTGATGAATAAAAACAGGTGCTTTTCCTGAGACCCAGCGTCTTCTTAATTTTCAGTACTTTGCTAGAAGGTTAGAATTTTTTTCTTTGGTACACATTTGGAGCACATAACAGGTGTACATTTGAGCAACTTTGAAAATTATTCATCAAATTTTGACGGAATTATCAACCAAAGTGTTGGTGGATTTTGGTGTCATTTGCAGTTCAAATTGTTAGTTTTCAGCGTCTCTAGATAAGGGATTTTGAGGAAAAGTTGTGAAAAGCTTATTTCTGAGGGTTCATGAATACAGGTCAATGTGTGTGTAATATCTAAGCATAACTCCTGGTAGATTTTCTCATCCATCGCCATTTGTACCCCCCGAGACCTCAAATGTGGGTCCCTAGTCCAGTTCGAATTGTTCGATTTCCTTATATGGTGTTTAGACACCATATGAACGATTATTTCCGAAGGTTCATATATTCAGCTTAATGTGTGTTAAATAGCTAAGCATAACTCCTGATAGATTTTCTCATCCATGGCCATTTGTACCCCCGAGACCTCAAATGTGGGTCCCAAGTCCAATTCGGATAGTTCGATTTCATTATATGGTGTTTATACACCATATGAAAGATTATTTCTGAAGTTTCATATATTCAGCTTAATGTGTGTGTAATATCTAAGCATAACCCCTGGTAGATTTTCTCATCCATGGCCATTTGTACCCCCCGAGACCTCAAATGTGGGTCCCTAGTCCAATTCGGATAGTTCGATTTAATTATATGGTGTTTATACACCATATGAAAGATTATTTCTGAAGGTTCAATCATATATTCAGCTTAATGTGTGTTAAATAGCTAAGCATAACTCCTGGTAGATTTTCTGATCCATCGCCAGTTTTACCCCTGAGACCTCAAATGTGAGTCCCTAGTCCAATTCGGATAGTTCGATTTCCTTATATGGTGTTTATACACCATATGAAAGATTATTTCTGAAGGTTCATATATTCAGCTTAATGTGTGTTAAATAGCTAAGCATAACTCCTGGTAGATTTTCTCATCCATGGCCATTTGTACCCCACGAGACCTCAAATGTGGGTCCCTAGTCCAATTCGGATAGTTCGATTTCATTATATGGTGTTTATACACCATATGAAAGATTATTTCTGAAGGTTCATATATTCATCTTAATGTGTGTTAAATAGCTAAGCATAACTCCTGGTATATTTTCTGATCCATCGCCAGTTTTACCCCTGAGACCTCAAATGTGGGTCCCTAATCCATGTAATCTGGTTTGGATTGTTCGATTTCCTTAAATGGTGTTCAGACACCACTTGAAAAGTTTATTTCTAAAGGTTCATATAATCAGCTTAGTATGTGTGTATTAGCTAAGCATAACTCCTAGTATATTTTCTCACCTATCGCCATTTGTACCCCCGAGATCTCAAATGTGGGTCCCCGACTCCCCAGTCTGGTTTGGATTGTTCGATTTCCTTATATGGTGTTCAGAGTTCAGACATGCACCACTTGAAAAGTTTATTTCTGAAGGTTCATGTATTCAGCTTAATGTGTTCGAATAGCTAAGATAAACTCCAAGTAGATTTTCTCATCCATCAACATTTGTCCCCCAAGACCTCAAATGTGGGTCTGTAGTCCGGTTCGGATTATTTGATTTCCTTATATGGCGTTTAAATACCACATGAAAAGATATAATAATACAATATATGACAATACATGTATTATATGATCTCAAGCTCATTTTATTTACCAGTTCACTAGTTTTATTTTGTATTTTATTGGGTCTAAATTGATGGGTGCAACATTGATGGGTGCAACATTCATTCAAATTACACATATAAAAGCTTTTTATACCTTCTAAATGATCAATATTATTCATTATCAATAATGTACACTTATTTTCTTCCAGCTACCGAGTGAGAATGGACATGACTAGCAACCATGCCTCTTTACCTGTTGACTCCATCTTTGAATGTTATGCGAATGATTGAGATCTGCCATGTTGCAGAAAAATGTGATTTTCGAGGTATGTACACAATGTTAGATAAATCGAATGTACAGAGTGTCAAATAAATATGATAGATAGTTTTACTGTGCTAAGGAACAATTCAGATATCATGCAGACAAAAAAGTTACCCAACATTATGTGGATCATAAAGTTAAGGGGGAGAACATATTTATTTGATACCCTGTACAGGGTGTCCCGAAAGTATGGGGGCCCCCTAGGCGGACATATACCAATGTCTTCATAGTATGTGTCATATATCATTTTAAAGCTTATCCAAACTTACATTAATTTGCCAAGTATCATGGTTCAACTCACAAAAGGTAAATAGTTACAGGCATTTCAAAACTAAGTGTTTAGCTAAACATATAGTTCATTTCAGTATCCTGGTAACAGCCCTGACCTGAATATGACCGAAAATATGAGAGCTATTGTCGACAAAAGGATGGATATTGAGTTCTAAAAAGAGGAAGTTGGGGGTAGATACTCCAGGGAAACTCTTCTAGAATGCTTTAAAAAAGTTTTATTAGGATAAAAAATGCCAAATCCCTATTTGAAGCACGTTTAAGGTCATATATGGAAAGCATTGCTGCCATTAACATGGCTTAGGGACTCCGGGAGACACACCGACTATTATTTTGGTGTAAAACTGACTTTAATTTTTTTTAAACTTTTTCCTTGGCAGATCGGTGTAATTTTGGATGATCTTTCAAATGATATATGGCACATACTATGGAGACATTGAAAAATGTCTGCCTAGGGGGGCCCCCATACTTTCTGGACACCCTGTATATTAAATGCCCATATAAAGTTCCAGTCACTTTGGCTTAGAGCTTAGGCTTTATTATGCGTGTAGTACTCCAATAGTAGACCAATGTTTTCGAAATGCGGTATGTGAGGCCTTTCAATTTAATTTCAAGAAGACTTACTAAATACATGTACTAAATCCTGCTCTTGTGTATGTTTCATGAGATTTTATCCAAATTTTGGACAGATTTTGTTTTTTTTACTGTGACACCTGAATACTGCCACAACATCATTATTAAATATTATTTGTATACATTTACTAGTAGAATACTGTAAAACGGGTAATTTTGACACTGGGAAATTTAAGCGATTTTTCAATTTTAGGGGGTTTTAGCGCGGGAAATTTTAGCGAAATGAAGATTAATCTTTAAAAAATCAAATTAGCAAAATGCATATTAGGTGTATAGATTCTATAGACTTTGATTTTGAAAGTGATCCTTTGCTCACTTATGGTATGGGAGAATTTAAGCAATATCATTGGTTGTTGAACCGTGTTCAATTAACACCTTTTATCTTTATATTTACTACTAATACTATTTCACTGATGGATGGCTATTTATCCTTCAGATATTGAAAGAAACATACGATTTAAAAATATTTACCTTTTTCAAATTACAGACGCAAATTTTAGCGCCCAGTTTATTTCAAACCTGTTTATTTTAGCGAATTGAATTTTTAGCGAAACTATAGCGATCGCTAACAATCGCTAACAATTACCCCTCGCTAACAATACCCGTTTTACAGTATGTAATTTCTTATATCAAATTCAATTTATTTCAGTAATGCTGACATCTACGTGCATACTCTATACATCTGTGTGAGTGGGAATGTATGAGACTGACTCCTGAGGGAAATGCCACTGTTGTAGAGCTGCATCTCAGTCTTCTACTGACTACTATGCGGTAATTTCAAGCTTATATTTTATTTGACAACATGGCATCTCTTGGACTCCAAAGCTGTTTGAAGCTATGAAACTTGATAATATTGTATAATTTAAAAATAATAACATGAACACTCCTTGTAATCATCGGTAGAATTTTGGTAAATAATGATGTTTTACTTATATAACCAAGCTTAACTGAGATTTTAAATGGCAAACAATGCAATTATATGCTCCAGAAGAGGAAATAATGGAAATGTATTCAATATATTACGGGTTATGGAAAAATTTCAATTGATTTTCTTTGCAAATATCAATGTCTCTAACAATCTATTTAATAACAAACTGCAATGCATAAAAATAGATTCTATGATTATTTTAAAGCTATACAATGATAACAAACAACCCCGATACTTTTTCTTGGTATATAAAAACCTAAAAATGTTGATTAAGCAATATAATATTATGAAACAAGTTCAACACATCTAGAAATTATCATAGAGTCACCAATAGCCATTCATATTTTAGGAATCATTTTGTTGGAAATTCTATTATCTTCCTAATGATATATAATTTATGGATTTATGGAACACATCAGCAGATATTACAAAATCAAAAATGTGGACTTTTTTGGTCTACCCTGTACATGTGTGAGATGTGTACTATATTTACGAGTGTGCCATAAAACTATTTTAAATCCTGTAACTTCAATTTTGTACCTGTAATGTGTACTAGGCCTGAGGAATGAACCAAGTCAGCTGCTAATGCTGACACACCATCCTTAATAAATGTTCTTATTTAGAATATATAATTTCTAATATTAAATTGCATTAATTTCCCAGCAAATTATTTAAAGCTATAAAATATGTAATAAAATACTGATGATTACAAGGAACTTCATGTTTTGATTTTTTAACCATAAATATAAAGGGGCTACCACTAAAAATCACTAAAAACAATAATTTCTAGATTATATTTAATAAATTAAATGAAAAATCTTGGTCTGTTTTACTTGGTCTTCCAATATTTTCTATGACTTTCTTTTACCCTACATGTGTTAAATAATCCTCATTTGCTTTCAGATAACAACACATTATGCTCCATTATCCCTCATCGCTCAGGTATCAGGGAACTGGGGAATGAATAGATGACAGGAATCTCCCGAAAATCAAGAAGAAACATATTCACAGTATCTTAAATACATCCTAAATACACCTTGGATAAAAAAAATATCATCTACTAGTGTAGTATATGTAACACTTGGACTTAAAACAACATGATTTAAAATAAACATCAAAGTGACAAAGAAGAGACGTAGAACTGAAAAAAGAGCTCTAATACAGGGTGAGCCAAAAAAGGTAACCAAAACAAATCTCAATAACTCAGTCACCTTGCATGGGTTTAGTGTCATATTTTGCACAACAAGCCTTGTCCAATGTATTAGTATACCAAGTTTTCAGTGGTTATCCCATCGAACAAAGTTCGGAGGGATATAGGGAGCGCCTCCGTCCGTCTGTCCGTCCGTCCGTACGTACATACGTCCGGGCAATAACTCAAATACCGTTGGCCCGATTTTGTTCATATTTTGTACACATATACCCTATGGGAGTAGAATGTCTGCTTGAAAGCCGATTTTCAAAATGGCGGCCATTTTAGTGCCGAATTGACAGTAATTTAGGTGCAATATGTAAAATTTAAAAAAATGGCCACCATTTAAACGTATTTTACTATAACTCAAAAAGTAGTGGAGCCATTTTGTTCATATTTGGTATGTGAATACTATAAGCATGACACACTGTCCTATGACATTTTTGGTAGATGGTGGCCATTTTGAAAAATGGCCACCATTTTAACGTATTTTACTATTACTCGAAAAGTAGTAAAGCGATTTTGTTCATATTTGGTATGTGAATACTATAAGCATGGCACACTGTTAAATGACACTTTTGGTAGAAGGCGGCCATTTTTCAAAATGGCCGCCATTTTAACGTATTTTACTATAACTCGAAAAGTAGTGGAGCGATTTTGTTCATATTTGGTATGTGAATACTATAAGCATGACACACTGTCCTATGACACTTTTGGTAGAAGGCGGTCATTTTTCAAAATGGCCACCATTTTAACATATTTTACTATAACTCGAAAAGCAGTGGAGCGATTTTGTTTATATTTGGTATGTGAATACTATATCAAACATTCTGAAAGAATACGTTGGACAGTTGATTATTACATTATAAAGACACTCTTGAAAGAACCAATGTCCTATAAAACATAAACAGTATTCATCCATTTAAAATGGAAGCTTTTTATTTAATTGTGTGATGTTACCAAATGTAAATATGTTTGTAAAACCACTCTGTTTAAATACAGGTAAATAAATAATTAAATTAAATATAAGCACGGCACACTGTCTAATGGCACTTTTGGTAGAAGGTGGCCATTTTGAAAAATGGCCACCATTTTAAAGTATTACTATAACTTGAAAAGTAGTGGAGTGATTTTGTTCATATTTGGTATGTGAATACTATAAGTATGGCACATGGTCTAATGACACTTTTGGTAGAAAAATGGCTGCCATTTTTGCTATATACTTTGTTTGTAAAAATGCCATCCATGGGTGTTCGATGGTATTCGCTACGCTTTGGCGTTGCCGTTGTTCTGGTTGTATCTCTAGTGGTCATGATTTTATGGCCATTTTACAAAACATGCCATAAAATATGGGCGTCAAGTCTGGAGGCCAACTTGAACGTATTGGGCATAGTCTTGTTCACAACACAAGCATAAACATTTTGTGTTATGGCTCTCATCTTCCTTCTTATCTCTTGTTTCAATGTTTCAAGGGTTGTTAGTGTAGAAAAAATAGACCCAAAGATAAAAAGCTGGTGGGATTTATGTCCAGTCAGTCATTTCGGCATTTGGACCATGTTTTGTAGATGACCATAAAATCGTGACTCTAAGGGACAGACCAATGACATTGATTAAGGTTTAGTTGTGCCAAATATGATTTTGAACCCATGCTGAATGACTGAGTTATTTACATACATTTGTTTGGGTTACCTTTTTTTGGCTCACTCTGTATGTAATAATCTTAGTTTTCCTTGAATAAAGTTTGAGATACATATGCAACCCAAATATATTCTAGAATTGAAACAATATAAGTAAAGATTGTTTGTTGCTTGATCTGATTCTACCTTTACCTATGTGAGGAATAATCAAAATAAAGAAAAATAAAGAAGTGGAACTTTAACCTTAAAAACTTGTAAAATGATTGTTTTTACACTTACATCATTATAACAGAGATATAGTGACAATGACAACTGACAAGATAGTAAAATCAGCTTGTAAAATCAGATGATAATCAAAACCAAAGTGCTGCCAAGACTTACACTCCCCTTCAAAAGTTTGGCTTTAATTTGAACAACTGCTTGGGCTGGAAATCTAAACTGATATAATTTCCTAGTATAACTTCATTTTTTCTCATTTTATATACAAAAGATTGCAAATTGATGGCAAATTAAATTCATTTTTAAAAATTGTCATCCAGATGTAAACCAAAAATGTTTTAACAAACTTTATTTTCAAAAAAAAATTGATATAATTTTTCAGGTTTTATAAAGTTATATGTCTCCAAAGTCAAAACTATGCTTTTTCAAGAAACATATCCCTTAAGATAACATATGAGGTATGAGAATATCCACAAATTGAACTGAAGACTTAGCTAGTAAACAATGGCACCCTTATTTAAAGTGTTCGCATTGCTTATTTAAAGTGTTCATTGCATGTTATGTTAAAAATCAACCATAGAGTAATCTAATAGGGAAGTTTGCAAAACTTGGAGTGGAGTGTAGATGGATATTGGATAACCTGAGAATAAAGGGCGGATCAGTTAAATATAGAAAAATTCAGCATATACTCATCCAGAATAGTAATAAGTTACATCATTTGATATTTCACTTTTCATTCAAAAGACTGGAGAGACCAATGGATCCATCTAGTTCATACTCCTTGTTTATCCCCGGTAAAAACGTCATATACACACTAGACGAAAACGCATCCAATGGACAACCCTATTGTGAAAAACGAACCTGACGGCAAACGAAAAGTCTGTCCGATAATGTACGAAATTGATATTTTTCGTCGTGTACCTTGAATATTATGATGAATTTCATTCATGTTATCGCGATTGTGATTGTTTCCAATGTATTACAGTATGTTTTGGCCGATTCAACCTAAAGAAGGTACTTCTAATTCTCCGTCAAAGACCAATACAAAATGCCGGAAAATCGAAAAATAATTTTGTTATTGGCTGGATGAAGAAAACTAGGAGACGAATACTATTATTATTTAGCGAAAAAATAAGCTTATGATGTGGGCTTTCTGAATCAAAAAAGATTGAAATTATTTTTTCATGTTAAAGGGGTCTAATTTATCGTTAAAGTAAGTGTTGTCAATGTAAACAAACATGTCGGCGAATTTGATTTCTCGTCTTTAAACAATGATATTTGTGTAATAGTTGAATACTATATTACGAATGTTAATGATTTAGAAACCCAATTTCAATAGCTCCATGCTCGTATATAACATTCTATATATCTCCCAATAATAATGAAATAAGAAGTAATTTTCTCAAGGGTAGTACAATTTTTTTCGAGAATCCAATGGATCAATCTTGATACGCGCGAGGTTATCACGCCACATCTTGGTGGGCAGGGGTTCGTTTTTCGTACGATCGTAACTTACGATTCCGAGAAAACCATTTGTCTCTGTTTTGATGAACAATGACTTGCGACCAAATCGTAAGTTACGATGGTTTCAAAAACGGACCCCAGTATCGTGGGCGAAAGCTCATTGTCCAAATCGCTCTAGTTTGCGACGTTAAACACAGAAGAAAACTCACCCCTGAAAAATCTCCATCAGTGTTCACAGGTGTACCGTACTACGCCGATTAAATAGATATCTATAATCATCTTGCAGGTAAAACGAGTTTTTATTGGACACAATTGCCATGTTTATTTCTTTGAAAATTCTATTTGTTAACGTTTTGAGATGGAAATTGAATTGGTTTGAAATCTCAATCGAACTATTATCACCCACAAAAAGTTAACTCTTTTTCTTTTCTTTTTATTCACTGATCTTGTAAGCTCTGTTGTAGGCCTAACTATTGGCACCATTTTCACTTGAGACTTGTGCACAAATGAGGACAGAAATACCCAATCATGTTTGATGCATTTGATCACTGGTGGTTCCAGGTTCCAGACCTAGACTATATCCTCTAGTCTAGAAAACTAAGATTTTCGCCAGCTAAGTAACAGTCGCATTAATTCACATTGTCGTACTTACAAAATGATCCACCGCCTAACTTATGCACCATCGAACTCGGTAATATTGTACACGTAACTATTAATTACCGTATATTCCGATAGTAAACTGGGCTTGCTTTTCAACATTTAAAGCGAAAATTCTCTACGGAGCTTTTGTTTTTCTGACGTAATTTCTTCTAAGAAATCAGTGACGTGATAGGTTCAGTTCATCTTATTTCGAAAGGGGTGTCATCTTTTTAGAATATTTATTTTCATCTTGTCCAGTCCTATTTACAACCTGCCCTTATCCTTTTCGCTTGTAAAACCGCGTAGTAATGTTGAAACTATGGAATAGATTCTCTGAGAGTTGCGACATGTCTGCATCTCTACCATCTTGCGTTTGACACCTCTTGTTTTGGGCGAGTTCAAGTAAACCGCACATCCGGGTGATTAGAAAATAGAGATTTTTCAAGAAAATTCGAGCGGTGAGACAGATTACTCTGGTCAAACTGAGTTTTTGACGAAACTTATGAAAGAATCAATAAAAGGTAAGTGATATACATTAGGCGGATGCCAAAAATTAAACATGGCGCCAATTTGAAACTTCAGAATGCCTTCTGTGATTCAAAATCACAAAAAAAGTCGAGTGACATTTTAGCTGGCGAAAATCTTAGTCTGAAATTTTTTTGAAATTTGGAATGAAAATATTCAGACTATTAGCCCACATATGTTAAAATTTGGGATTGAAAATTATTTGTTTACATAGGAAGTGCCATTCGAAATGGCCGATTGGGTAAATTACATTTGTAATTTGCATATTTGTTACTTCCCCTAGCTTCATTTCCATTTGACAATATGCTGTGTTACTTTTCATGGCATTTACTTAATTGAATTGTTATAATGCTTATTTTTTGGAAGTGAAGTTTCCTAAAATTGATAATTGTATGCAGGAAATTTCCTGAATGAATTCAGAGCGATTATTATATTCGGTCTGTTGGATACATACTAGGGGAGAGCGGTTTTACCAAGGTAGACATTTTGCCAAGGGGGCAGCTTTTGACAGTTTTCGGCTAAAAATCATGCCAAAAGTGCTCACTATGGTGAAAAACTGCATGATTTTGAAAGAATTTCTGGCCGCTCCCTCTGCTCCCCCGACCCCCCGGGCTACGGGCCTGGGTCCCCACTATCCCCACCTGGTTATAAAGATGTCTTAAAGGTGCCTTGGAAGTTAACAGGAAGTGAGGAAACAGGAAATGCCCAAAATTTTGCATTTTTAGACATTTTTTGAACAAAGATGAGTTCTGGTTTGACCTCCAGTCAATTTAACTATTTCCACATATCATTTACATGACCAGGATCACAATGTACATGGTCAGAATGATCCTAAACATGATGAAATAACCTTTTTACCCCTTTGAAAGTGTGACTGAAAAAAAGCTAAAAGTAGGAAGTAGGAAAGGTTACTGAACAGAATCTTTCAAATTTTTCAGAAAATGTGCCCAATATAATGCTCTAACTGATACAATCTTTGAAATTTTAGAAAATTGTCTTAAACAAAAATGGCGGTCATAAAAAGGAAAATAGATCGCTTTTCAAATCAGTTTTTTCATTTTTTTTCTTTTTCTATGAATGATATCAAATTTTCAAAGATTGTATCATTTAGAGCAATATATTGGGCACATTTTCTGAAAAAATCAAAAGATTCTGTTCAGTGACCTTTCCTACCTCCTACTTTAAGCGTTTTTTCAGTCACATTTTCATAGGGCTGAAAAGGTTATTTCATCATGTTTAGGGTCATTCTGCGCATTCAATGAAAGGCCATGGTTTGTTGGAGAATATCGTTCATTCTCCCCGCAGCCATAGAAATATACAGGCACGATTAGCAATATCGCATCACTTGGAACCCTGGCTGCCAATCCTCCTTGTTAAAAGTTTCTAAGCTTGTATTCAAGAATACAAGTAACGCCTGTCAGCTACCGGATTAATTTACTATTTTACTGGAAACTCATTTAAATATGAATAGAACCTGCCACTATTCCATTCATATTAAAATGAGTTAGCCATAAAATAGTAAGTAAACCTGGTAGCCGAATGGCGTTAGTTGCATTTACGAATACAAGGTTAGTATAAGTAAAACACAGATTGATTGGCATGTCGTCTTTATTTCAAAATTATTTCTATTGCCTATGCTGTAGCTGTATATCAAATCATATTCGAAAATCGCGCGGGCTAATCACCGTAGATTACTACGCGAAATATGCAGAGAACAATGGAAATGACGTCTTGGATCTCCTGCTGTATTATGTGAAAGTTGACAAGGCAATCGATGACATGGCCTGGTTTTTTCAGACTTTGTTTCATAAATGCACATGTATTACTAAAATAACACAAAATCATTTTTAAATTTGTATTTATAAACAGTATTATATATTTCAGGATTGATATGGCTACATCAGCTCAACCATTTAGTGGGAAATGTTGTTTATTGGAGTCCCACTTCTGCAAGCTCCCGAGCCAGAGTAATGTATACGGACTAGCAAAAGTGTTCATGCCGAGCGGAATGAACAAGATTTTGGTGGCGTCACTATGCGGTAAAGTCATATCTATGGAGTATCAGAAAACAAGGCCTTCATCCCAAGAAATTCATTTTACGTATATCCCTGGTGATGCCCAGGTTGTGTCGATAGATGCATTCAATAAGAGCTTCCAGTCCAATGGTGTTGTTGTTGGTATTACATTTATAAAGGAAGGCCCAGATGGAAAGCCAGTGCCATTCATTAATATTTATTCAGATTGGGAGCAGGGATCAGAGTACAACCTTGCAAGTATAGCCCAAGGTTGTTTCAGCTTAGAATTGCCTTGCATCCCATATTACCTATCTCATGCTCAGTTATTTATGCAAGGTAGCATAGAGACTGTATTCTTACTGAGCGGTAGCGATAACCAAGTCCACTTATTCCGGGAAGATAAGTTTCAACACATGTTCTTCAAAGAAGACACTCTGCATTTATTTCCTGAATTTGAGTCGACCCCAAGTCCTATTCTCTGGTTTAATATGAGGTATTTCGATGAGCACAAGCGACGTTTAGCAGCGTATGGGTGTCAAAATGGCTTCCTAAAGGTGACACTAGTTAACACTGAAACCATGAAGGTTCTAAATGAATGGACTGCTCAACATGACACTCCTGTTACATCAGTAAAATTATTCACTCTGCAAACTGAAGCCGAGTATCCATCATTTCTGGCATCAAGTGCCGATTCTGTATGCTCTGTTGATGACAGCGAATCAGAAAGTAACATTGTGCCAGAGTATCACCTAGTCGTTACAAGTGCGTTGGAAGTGTCTGTTGTGTATCGCCACATCTTAGAGAGAGGATTATATGATCAACTGGTGCTCCCAGAGAGTGACAAATATGATTGTGTTCTCTCAACATGTGTTGCTGATGTAGATTTTGATGGCAATAATGAAATACTTCTAGCTACATATGGTCACAAACTATTGGCATATAAATTCATCAGTAGAAAACTTAAACTGGGCCAGAGTTCAGGTCACCATAGCAACCAGCCAAGCGATCCCTCAGTACTTCATGCGCACACTCAAAAACACAAACCTTCCCTAACAGACGGAGACTATAAAATGATTTGGCAGAGAAGTTTCGCAGACCCCTTATTAGCAGTAGAACAAGTTGATCTATTGGGAGATGGCATGCTAGAACTTGCTGTGTTGTCACTAAGGGGTCTTCATATTCTTCAGCATGACCTTGACGAGGCAGGTGAACTTTGTGAGAGGCGACTAAGAGAATTAACACGCACCTTGCCTGAGCTAGATGCCTTTCAGCAATTACAATCTGAGAATTTGATGGAAAGCACACAAACTCAATCCAGTGACTCTGCATAGACAATTGTACAATACTTCACAAGTTCACATACTCATGGTCCCATATACTCACTGCTCCCCATCAAGTCACTTTGACATTCCTTCAAATAACAACATGAATGTCCTGTTTTTGGATTTTTTCATCTCAATTTACACCTATAAATAGGTCAAGTAACAAGCTATGATTTGGCTTGAAGCTGTAGCAAAGATTCTAATTTAAAAATATACTAGTGGTTAGGAATTAGTTCAATAAATCCACAATTTAACATATAAAGTCACCATTTTGTTACATTGACAAAATTATTGTCAAAGTAAAATAACTAGAAAATACCAAATTCATTGTTCTTATCAGGGGCGGATCTGGGAACCAACAGGAGGGGGGGGGGCAAGTTTCAGGTCAGAGAAAAAAACTTCTTTGGGCCCATAAAACTCAAAAGTGAGCCCAAAATTTGAAATTTTGAGGCCCATTTTCTTCAAAATTGGTCTGAAATTAAAAAATAAAGCATTAAAAGGCCCAGTAATGACAATTAAGGCCCACTCTTTGGGGCCTTAAAAATTTTTGGCCCAATTTTTTTTCTGACCTCCCCCTCCCCCCAGATCCTCCAGTGTTCTTATGCCAGTGTAGCAAAAGTGAGGGACTATGATATTGAAATTGTTACTTAGTTCAAACCAAATCCCTAGCTGTCAGTATTTCATTAAATTGGATTTTTCTTTGAGCCAAGTTATAGTCTGTAGACTGACATTTTATTCAGTTTAAATCAAGAATACAAAAAATTAAAAACTGGAAGGTCATCCATGTTGTTAGTAACTAGATAGGGACCAGTGATACTGTAACTTGGGTAAATATAGCACAAGCCTTAGTTTAGAATATGGCAATATGTAAAATTTAACAATTTACATATGATGCACTCTAGGCCTTTTATACAAATTCATTCTTACAAAGTTTCTTACAGCGTACACACATCGAGTGTGTCTTCTAGTGCAATGAAGCAGGAATAATGAATTATGTGTATAATCATGAACATCTTTCTAAAAAAGAAGAACAAAACCAAGTGAAGTACTCATTGGCATGAAGGTACACAGGGAGATATGCTGATTACTCAATTAGTACAAATTAGCACTCTGGCAAAAATGCACTCATGATATGAATTCTCATTTAGTGCTGAAAATTTTATTCGTACTATTTTATCACTCATGATATGAGTACCAATTTAGCGCTAAAAAATCAATGAAATAATTGCAATTTTATCACTCATCATATGAGTACTCATTTAGTACTAAAACATGCAATAAATCAGTACTCATTAAGTATTAATATTTACTGAAATTAGTACTTAGTTAGCGTTAAAATGCCATGAGTACTATTTTAGTACCCAGCATATCTCCCTGTGTAGGAATACAAGAAAGCTTTGGTCATGAGAAGCCATATTTAGAGTGTCCAAGACACTGATATAGTTTGAGGCAAGGAAATAAATGAAAAAGTAAACAATCAAAGAACCACAAGGTAGAATTATTTGGAAATACACATTTACATTTAAAATACATACTTTGTATATTTTAGACAATTCAGTTTTTGCAGTGAAACTATTATATGGTATCTTGTAATAGGGAGTTTCAGCCATGATAATTTTTACAAAAATACAGTAACATGTCAGAGAAGCATTCTTAATGCAAAAGGCTGAACTTTTAATCAAATCCCAATATGGCTGCTCAATTCAACTTTTAAAACATGTAGGCCTAATCTTTGATAACTCATCACTGGTTGTCGGATTTGGTCCAAATTTTTTAGGCTGATGCTATTAAGGACAAACAGTATCATTCAAAAAAGGAATTTTCAGATGAGTAATTGGCATATCTCCCTGTGTACTGTTTACTGCCATTTTGGATTTTCCGTCCTAAAATCTTGCCTGTCAAGGCTTGTCTACAGGTTTCCAGCCAAACCATTTGAGGGATTCATTTGAAATTTTCTCAGGGATGTTTCTACCTATGAAAGTTTAGAACTGATTAGTTTTTCGGCATCCTGGGTAAATGTTAAGGCGGCCATTTTGGATTTTCCATCCTAAAATCTTGTCTGTCAAGGCTTATCTACAGGTTTCCAGCCAAATCGTTTGAGGGATGTTTCTACCTATGAAAGTTGAGAACTGAATAGTTTTTCGGCATTCTGGGTAAATGTTAAGGCGGCCATTTTGGATTTTTCGTCCTAAAATCGTGTCTGTGAAGGCTTGTCTACAGGTTTCTAGCCAAACAGTTTGAGGGATTCATTTGAAATTTTCAGGGATGTTTCTACCTATGAAAGTTTATAACTCATTCGTTTTTCGGCATTCTGGGTAAATGTTAAGGTGGCCATTTTGGATTTTCCATCCCGAAAAGTGTATTCTGTTCAAGTGTGCGATTCTGTTCACCGTGTGGCTTATTTTTAAATTTGATTTCAGTTGTCCTATTTTGAGTTATTTTCGACACTTTGTCAGCACCAATCGATTGTAATGGGATTTTCTTTGATAGAATAATGTAATTGTTGGCTTGTAAATCTGGTCTGATTTTGACATGCTCAGCGCGCAGGTGAGATTTAATAAGTGACTTCCACAAGTATTTCTGGACTTGCAGAGTGCCACCTTTTTACACTCACTTTTGAAGCTTGAAATTTATGTTGTTTTGTAAGTGCTCATATAGCCGCCATCTTACTTAGTCTTTTGTAATCTTTCTGCCATGTAATTTCCTGTGATTTTGATTTGCAATTGATAAAACTGATGTAAAAACCACATCTAATTACTATTTATTTACAATTAAACTTAAAAAAAACTTAACTTGATTTGTAGTCGTTGATTGATGGTTAAAGATGATGAGAAAACAGTAAATGAAGTAAATGAACTTAAGTTATTATTAATATATTACCAGAGTGATGAATCTACACAGAAAAAGTAAAGTATCCTTACATTTGAAAAATCCTGCCATATTCTGATCACTTCATCATTCTGTTCAAATCATTTGTGACCAATTAGTGTTTTCAACTTTTGTGTCTATTCAAAGATGGCAGCACCTTACTTATAATCAAGCAATCAATCTCTTTCAGCTCAAATTCGATTCGCTCCGTTGCCATGGACGTTCAGCTTACCACGCTACCATTTGTTTGCTCGCTCCTGTTTGTTTGTTTGTACGGGTTGCTTTGTTGTAGTAATGGTTAATTGATGCATTTGATTGATTGGGCAGCCCGTACGTGGCAGTTTCGGGATTAAGACCGGAGCTGTTACAAATCCATCCGAGTCCTTGCAAAACACAAGTTAATGGGATTCGCTAACTTTATCTTACAAAAAATAGATGTTTCTTCAAGTTCGAATTCAACAAAGGTACACGTCTCCACCAAGGTCATTTCTTCGAGAAACCTATCCAATTGAAATAACAAAGGAGACGAAATATGATTTTCATAAAATATTTTTGGTGGATCTTTTACTAAATGAATATAGTGAAATCTGATTTGCCTTGACATGCTTGAAGCTACTATTTTGCATTGGTTTTCATTGGAATGACGATTTTCAAAGATTCATCGAAAGTCATTTTCGACTTATTGAAATTGAGGGAAAATGTGAAAATTTGGAGGTATAGAAAATAAAGTCATTTCCATCTTAAACATGTTATGTCAATAAAAATCCATTACATTATTTGATATCATAATTTAATTAATAACTGTAAAATGAATTATTGAACCAACCTTGTCAGTTTTGTTGAGTTGAGCAACAAAGCTTTGGTCACCACATGCAAGTGATAACATAAATTAAAAAAAAGTATGTTTTTTCATTTATTAGTTTGCATGGCGAAATATTTGGAATCCAGATTCAACTCATCATGATAAACCATGACATCTCATTTCTTCTCAGCCCTGAGATGTTTCAGGTGAAAAAGAAAGATGCTATGAGTATCAGAATGGATTCAACTTAGTTTAGTCGAAATCGTTGGTTTAACATAAACACATATTTATCCGATATACATGTATAATATGAGGTTATATAATGGTTGATTCCGTATATCGTGTTTATACTCAAGTGAGTATATGATATATTCACGAGTGACTGAAGGGAACGAGTGAATATATCATATACTCACGAGAGTATAACGATATACAGAATCAACCATTATATGATCTTATTATCCCACCCTAATCTTTATCAATAAAATATTACTCTAAATTCAGCAGTTGTATATCAAGTCGAAGAGTTGTATATGCTGCCTAGGAGTTGTATACGCTATCCAGGAGTTGTATATCGTTCTCAATAGTTGTATACGATGAGTGTTGGTTTTATATTGCAGTTATACAATGCTATTATACAATCATATAAAGCACTTAGGGTGGGATAACACATTATATACGAGTATATCATATTCAATTTTAATACATTTTCCCGGGTACATTTTATTCTATATATACATTATATCAAGCTCTTATCGATCCGATGTAGTTGTTGTCTTTGTCATAGATTGCAGACAAATGTAGCATTCAACAGATCATCTCTAGAGGCGTGGATACTATCGCACATGTACGTTAGGTTGTAGATACATTGAGTTTCTGCTTTTTACATTTAAAACACACAAATCCCCTCCTATCTTTGACACATGATTCACACTTCGTCCCACTTCTACTGATGTTCTCTTCCATTGCGCAACATCCAGTGCATTTGTGGAGATGCTTTCTAAACACTGATCTCACCAACTTTTTACGCCATTTCCGTCTGCATGAATCGCACTTCCATTTGAAGCTGGAGACATCTAAATATGGAAGGTGAATAGTGTAATTAACCGTAAAAGGATCTGAATGAATAGCATATTTCGTTGGGAAATAATGTACCATTTTAAAGACTGAAATATCTTTGCCCTTTGACTTATCTTATTTATACACTTCATGACAAAAGTTCATTTATGCTGAATGCTAAAATATGTTTTATGTTAAAATGGTTCTGCTTGGACCAGCAGATCGATTGCTATTAATTGTCAGTCTATTTAAGAATCTTCCAGGCCCTTAGTCAAGGGGTACATCATTTTGAGCATTTTCATGTGATTTTCATATCATATTATTATCTGGACCAAAGTCAAAATGACCACCCCTGGTGCCCCCCCCCCTTGGCAAAAACTGGCTACGGGCCTGTCTTGCAATTAAAACATGAGATAAATCCGGAAGATAATATAATAGCATTCTTCATCAAAATCATCATCGAGGGGAACCTGATTACATGAAATTAAACCAACCTGTTTTTCCACAGTCAAGCGTACTAGTAACTTTAATCGGGGCACTGGTTGTAGTAATACCTGTAGGTGTAGTGATGGTTGTGGCGGATTCAGTCGTAGTGCTCTGCGTAGCATTGCCAACGACACAGACTGGTTGGTTAATTTTACTTGGAAAATGTTCACATGACAGCTGGTCTGGCCAATTAAATCCAAATTTGTTCATCAATTCTTCACAGCCTTTCCTGGCTTGTTCGCATAACTCCTTGCATGGTGGAATGGCTGTTATCAGTCGTGTGCACGGTGGAGCATAAACCACACAAAGAAATAGCTGTATTGCAGGGCTGCATTCCGTCCTTACAAGAGGCAGAAACTGGTGCAGTTCTAACCCAGCCTCCTCTTGGGTTGTGAAGTTTAATATATTTGGCATTTGAGTTTCATTATATCCCATATCTTTACATAGCGGCAAAGTGATTTTCTCGCAATGGTCCTTGGCTGCAATCACAACATGAGCAGAAAGAAGATGAAATAATATGGTAAGAATCGGCCCTGTTTTTCGCAAAGATTTTGCCATCGTGGATTCTCTTATCGTTTAAACTTGGAGGGGCTACGTAGATACAGTACTTAGGTTTCTGTCTAACAAATTGTATCAGTAAGTATCACTTCCAGTTCCTCTAGTCTTTTAACGTTTTGACTTATTGTTCAATTATCCATCTTATATGCCAGAGCTTCTATTACGTGCAATATCTGACCTCTACACCAAATAAGCTTTTCAATTTCTGAATGGATACTTAATGTATTTTTGTATTGGATATGGAAATTGGATAACTAGCTGGGAAATGAGCATTTATTTCACATATAAGTGGCAGTTTAGTGCATTGTATATCGAAGTGAAATGTTGATTAATTTTGACACATTTTGGACAACAATAACGAATGAGGAAATTGGCAAGTAAACGTCCTATTGGTAATGGATGATGCGATATGAGGGAATACAATGGACTGTATCTAATGAACGTGTTGACTTTCAGTATTAAAGGTACCAAAATCCCACTTTCTTCTCTCAATAACGCAGAAGCGAGTAGGGGCTTTGTATAAAAAACCTCCTACCCACGTACCCTCGTACCCACGTACGTGGGTCCTGACCCAGTCTTTAAAGAGTTAAATTTTTAAATGTTTAAAACATTATTCAATCTCAGTTTATCCTGAATTAAAGATGAATTTATGCATCCATATGCCTTTATTTATAGGTCTGACATCTCTCTAGTAAAATAAAATAAAGCCGGAATTGCATAAATGTTCATTATTTTTGAGCTATTTGATTTATGTTTTTGATATGTCGAAATGTTTTTTGTTGATCGGGCAGTCTTACCTGTATAACACATCAGTGCTGATTAGCAATCTCCTAGCCTTCGTTCAGTGCAATCCGTGCCTCCTGTTACCCCATGCAGATTGTAAATGTCCCGGGAAGTTTACCCTTGTCCAAAAGTTGACATCTTTTTAAAAATATATTTCTTAGAGTTTCCAACCAATTAAATTCACCACATTTTATTAGATGTTTATTTCAAGTGTTATTAGAATTCATTCTTACGAATATTATACGTTACGGTTATTAACGTATGTTAGTCAAAGATTTGGTGTCGTTGTTGTCCATTGTATTCACGTTTTACGCGCAAAAAGCTAGAAACTACAAAGCTGAACTTTTATCATTCAAACCAGTTTTACATCAAATCATTGTCAAAATAAAACTCTACTCTTCATATTAACTTATTATGGATCAAACGGCCATGAATAATGTAGTCGAAGTTTACAAAACCAAACTTACACTCCCCTGCATAAGTTTGGCAACTCTAACTTTTAATTCCATCTAAATGATTCACTGAACTAGTGCGCACAATTATCCTTAAATTGTGCCAAAAAGCGATTAAAAACGAATATAGCGAATCCTTCTACTTTTCAAATATTTCGTTATGCAATTGCGCCACGGTTAAACAGAAATGCAGCCTTTATTATTCCTTGAGATCGTGTGAATTGATCACTCTATCACTTGTATCTCCAATTCTGATGTTAAATTAAATAAAAGACATAAGACAAATTACACGTATAGTTCAAATCTGTCGTGCAAACAATGAATACTTGTAATATCGTTTGAAAGAATAAAAAGTATATGTGATAAAAATCGAAACTACAGGGTGTTAAAAAACAGGACCGATGAAAAGTTGAATAACTTTGTCAATCCAGAATCATTCAGGTCATTCAATGTGAATTTTGTTGTGAAAGTTTGACCATATTCTGCTCATGGAGTCAAAAACTACAGCACTTTACAACACATGCCCCATGTGGCCAATTTGCGCCAGGCAATAGATTGGTTGTACACTGTAAGACTGCCCGATCAACAAAAAATCGCTTCGATATATCAAAAACAACACTCAAATAGCTCAAATGAACATTATGCAATGCCGGCTTTATTTTATGACGAGACAGATGTCCGATCTAGAAATAAAGGCATATGGGTACATAAATTCATCCATAATTAAGCATACATTGAGATAGAATAACGTTTAAAAATGTTAAAGATTTAACTCTTTAAAGACTGGGTCAGGACCCACGTACGTGGGTACGAGGGTACGTGGGTAGGAGGTTTTTTATACAAAGCCAAATGTGTGTCACGGAGTAATTTTTTAATGAAAAAGATAAGGAAAATACAGGGTTTCCATTTTTGACCACCCTGTATATGGTCGTTTACAAATGTGTATAAGGGCGTAGCGCTGTTCTTCTAAGTAGTACGCCAACACGGGAGCAAGAGTTGAACGAAGCAAAAAAGAGCTTTCAGGGGGGTCTGATGGGTTCTCTCACCCAGGAAAATTTTGAATTGCAACCCTCTGATACGCGTATGCGTAGAGAGAGAGATAAAAACGCATTATTATGTGTTAGCAGGGCTTGAGCTATGGGCCGGTCCACTAGTCATTTGCCAGGTCACTTTTGATAGGACCAGTTGATTCTTTCATTAGGTACTATACAGTGCGTCCCAAAAAAACGCAACAGAAAGACATTGTAAAATCACAAAACCAGTGATGATTACATCAATTTGATTTAGTTTACCAGGAAGCCACATGTCTCCTCTTTCAAATGGTATGTCAATTATTCGTAAGCTTATACGACCACAGACCACTGAATATTCATTTATTTTGCACAACGGGTCAAAATCTGTTGTGGACCAAGTTTTAGACATTGCAACAGTTAACAAAGAGCCACCAATGAGGTTGCTCGTCTCCACCAGAACCCACAGATGATTTAAAGATGTGCGAAATGGAGACACAAGCCAGTCTCTGTGTGTAGAGAAATAGTGGTCATGTAAAAGGTCATGGAATGTTATCTTTCATGAGTAGTCTTTCATAAGATGACAAACAACGACTGTTTATGCCACTTTTTCCATGTTTCATTAACTGAACCAACAAGGATACTGATGAAGACTTAAAGTTAAATTTTATTTTCCTTTTTTCCTTCGTAAATCTTAATCAGAAACGTGTTATGTAAATCTTGTGACAAGAATTTAATCCACCAATGATTTACCTGATTGCAAAATAAGGACCAGTTGATATTTCATAACTTGGCACAAAGGCTTTTTCACCCGTGTGCGAAAAAACAATGATTTTTCAGTAGTCCATGATCAGATATGAACAAATGACATATCATTGGAAAGAGGAGACACGCGGCTTCATGGTAAACTAAATGAAATTGATGTAATCATCACTTGTTTTGTGATTTTACAATGTTTTTGTTTGTTGCGTTTTTATTTGACGCACAGTATAGGAAAATAACATGTTAACTGGTCCGTAATGCAATTTCAGTATCACCTCATTACACCGACGCGCATTGTCAGATTTTACCGAAAACCAACTATACCGATGCGCGTTGTACCGAAAACCATTGCTGTATACCGACAATCCGACGGTAAAAGGCTTGTAATGGAAGATGTATGATAAGAGTAGAAGTATATGATAAGTATTGTTGAAAGTCTGTATTGATGTTGAACAAAAATAACTTTAAACGGGAATCCTATTGACACAGGTTTTAAAGCAAATGGTCCAAAAGTGAATTTCGCGTGACAAAAATGGCGGCCATTTTGAAAATAGCCGAGCTTTTGAACCAGGAATCATAGGGGGTTCTCTATATTGATGTTGAACAAAAATTAATTAAAACGGGAATCCTAGTGACAGAGGTCGGTTTTATAAAGGGGCCAATTGTTGACTGACGGACGGATAGACGGACAAGTGAGTGATTGCAATAGTTCACCATGTGAGCTAAAAAGTGACAAAGGCACCACCACCTAAGTCCTTTATATTAATTACCACTGTAATAGAGATTACATATGACCACTTGATTACCTCGGCCTTCTTCATGAATATTTCCGCTCTATTTACTATAAATGACGAGATTAATCGGGATAATGATAATAAATGACTAGATCTAATAAATTCCCGCACAAATGGAATTTATCAATACGCTTCCGTAATGTTGCTCCGTCCGCTCCACGTGTTATTTGTTTACAAATAGACTGACGTCACTGGCTAAATCTCGTTTATCGTGAGAATTGGCATTGCCAAAATGGCTTGACCTAATCAATGGCTTCGCTACAAGAAGCGTCTGTACATTCTATGAATATCTTCAGTAAGAGGACAATATACGAAAAAATAATATTGTAAGTTCTTTATAAGGTAATCATTTTATCATTAAACAAACTTATTTGTAACATTTATACAACACCACATTTTACAATAGGTGACTTACAGTCTGAATTTATTCAGACGAAGGATACAGTCTAGGGTATGTACATGTATTTACTGAACTAGATATTCACATGTAAATATTCTCTCATATATTTCAAAATTATATTCTATTAAATTCTTCAAAAAAAATTCTAGTATAAACAAGATATTTCATGATAATCAGGAATATGTCTAAGCTGACTGAGACAATGGATATTAACTGCAGCGTATCAACTTGGGAATATAAATTAGGGTATATTCAAACAAGACATAGTTTCCAAAATCATAAAATACCTGCATTGAAAAAATGATATTCATCAACAAAAATAAAGCTTTACATGATAAAACAAACACAAAATCTTCATTGCACACTTTGATTACTCGTGTTTAAATCCCACTTGGGTAGCAACACAATAGAATTTGCTGTGGTTTATTTTTAAGAATGTATGGTTTTATCAAAAGGAAAGTGCATTATTTTTCTATTGTTTTTAAAGAATGTACACTTGGCAAGCTATCAAAAACAAGTGAGACATAAATGACCATTGACAGTTTTTGATAGTTTTCATTCCCTAAAAACAATATACAAAAATACATGTACCCTTCTCTTGTTACTGTGCATTCTTTAGAATAAAACAATTTATCAATTTTTGTTGCTATCTACATCATTGATCTTATCTTACTTACAAATATTCTGCTGTATTCAAATGCAATGTTCTGGACTGGACGGTCACCTGTAGTGCACTGAAGCTAGACTAATTATAGCCCACTCAGTCACTTAAATCAACTCACACTCATGAGGTCAATGCAACCAACTCTTTTTGTTGTTACAATTAATTGGCTATATAACTACATGAACAGTCAACTCAAAAGAACTCACTCACTTACATGTATCAAACCACTTACCCCTACATGAACAGTCAACACAAAAGAAATAAAATTTTCCAGATTAGATCATTGACCATTTACCTGCAATATACCATTTACCTGTTATAAGAATGTGTGTGATTTAAGTAAGATAAAGCATTCGAATTCGATTTGATAAGAAATAATAACCTCAGGCCTTCGGCCTTCGGTGTATTATTTCTTATAAAATCTCATTCTTATGCTTTATCCAGTACAGAATAAACGGATACATGTATATCAATTGTCATCATTTTCACTGAGTTACAATTAGAATATATATATAACAAAAGTATGTAGCAATTAGTAACAGATCTAGAACACTGCCTGGTAATGCTGCCCACCAACCGCTGAATGCCAGTCACAAACAAAAACAGGAGCTAAATTAATTTGATGCTATTTCTTTATAGTGGTGAGATAATAACAGCATGCATGTTCAACATTTTCTAATCTATATTTATAGCTTCCTTAACACACAACTGAACAAAATGAGGAAGGTACCATAAGATGAAAAGGCACAATGAGAAGAACAGCTGCAAACTCTCATTACAGTTGTACAATATATAAAAATCTTAATTGAAAAATAAAAGTCTTTGTACAAATGAGGCTAGTTCATATTTCAATTAATAAGTTGATAGTACAATTAGGTTAAACAATAAACTCTGGTTATGTAGAATTTTGTAAAAATACATTATAAATGGGTTTATTTAACCATGGACTTTCTCTTGATTCAACCACGGATGTTCTCTTGATTCAACCATGGACTTTCTCTTGATTCAACCACATACACTTGCTTTCAAGCCATTACAGATTTGACAGATATAGATGTCTCCTAGGGATATCTGGTAGTTACATGATCTAATAAGACATTAACCTGCAAAATGTCACCACCTGTCATTTGTTACAGACACCGAATGCCAACTGCCATCACAAAAAGTGGGAGACCATAACAATATGTCACCACTTTTGGTAGTGACATACAAATCTAAATTTGTGGTAAATTTTAACAAGGTACATGACAGACCTCACTAGGTCTTGTCTTCAGTACTCCCTGAAATGTTCTCACTTCATCAACAGACACTTTTAGCACACATGTACATGTAGTACTTTTTGTTGCAAATATCATTTCCCCTTAGTCTAAAACAAAATCGTGTTCATATTCACTTCTGATTGATGTACATTTATTCCACTGCTATTCTTAATTCCATCATAGATTTCTTAACTTAACATTAATGTAGGATAAAATTTCTGTTCCCTGAGCCTGAATTATCAACTTGCAAATACAATTCTGTTTCCAACATGTACATGTATTCAACTACAGGCTCGAACAGATATCGTTTTTCTTCATATTTTGACTCCATTTTGTTCTACTTATTCAACTGAAGAAATCGGCCTGTGTACCTAGGCTTCATGTTCAATCTGTATATACATCATATACTGCAGATATTTAATTCTCCTTATGCTGAGTCTGAATCAGAGTCAGATATGAATTCATTACTGGTATAATGAGTTTTCCCTGATGAACCCCTGGATTTCTTCCGTGTGCCAGTAGCCTTAAGCCGTGGCAAGTAACTGTTGTGCAGGTAGTCACATATCTCTGGAATACATTACACTGTTAATGGAGTACTAAATACTCAACTAATGAAGATAATTGTTACTAATATAAATGTATACTGTATGTACTATTTAAAGGGAATTTCTAGGCGACAGAAATGACAAAATGTTGCTTCTGGGACGAGATCAAACGACTTTGACACAATCTTTACCTTACCTATTTTGTAATTTAACGATCAACACAAATATACATACCATATTTGAGCAGATATCGGACAAATTCATAAAAAATATTTTTTGATAGATAAAATCATTGATTACTAACTGAAGTGTGTTTTGTGACATCCACGAAGAAGACGAAGGAGAAGATGAATACAGATTTCAGTTATTTCAATTTTGCCTTGGATTCGATTTTAAATGGGGGGCCCCCCTTAAATGCTTCTAAATGATCTTCAAATGCTTACTATGAATTCTAAAAGTACTGTTTTGGCTTCCCCGCTTCATAAAAAGAACATTTTCACCATATACTCGACTCGTAAATTTACTTCCAGTCTACTGAGAAAAATAAAAGTTCTTAGAACTTTTTCAATCCTCAGTCTAAATTTGGCACTGTCAAACATCAACTTTGAATTGATCTTTACGAGGGTTGTCCCAGAAGTAATGCACTATATGCTCTAACTTTCTTTAATATTCTTCAATTCAGCTGAAATTTTGTGTATATAACAGTTGAAGTTTTATCTACTATTTCCTGAAGTTTCAGCATCCAACATTAATATTAAGTCTTAATATGGTTGCTATAACAACATGGGGGCAGGGATGGGCGGGGCAGGTACCAATTTTTCTGATTATGAAAAGATCTAAAGTGTTATTTTATTAATATTTCTTTCCTTTAAATGGTCAAAATGTTTGGGAAATTGTTAAATTTATTCAGCATGATGTTAACCAAGTACGAATAATGACATTTAGCACTGTGATGTCATAATACCACATTTCAATAGTCACGAATTCAAATGCAGTCACAGTCAAGAAATTGCAAAAATGCCTGCAATTCTCACCTGATAACAGAAGGCCTTGCGTTTGGTGGCCTAATTTCATACTTCACTTGGACTCACAGCCATGCAAAACAATTCTACCATGAAGAAAGTATATAAGGAGTATATAAGAGATAGAACTACAATTATGGGGTGGCAGAAGAGATTTAAAAGAGACGATTTGACCCTGCATGACAACTCCAAACATGGGAGGCAAAAACTCCACAAGTCACAGTGGAAGAAATTGCCGAGGGTGTTTGACCTGACAGGCATCAAAAGTACATACCATGCAAAGGGCAATATTTTGAGAAAATGTGAAATGGGACACTGTGCAATATACATCCATTAAATCTAGGATGTGCTCATAGTAATTTAGTATCTTAAAATGTATTTTTGAGCATACTTCTTATTGCTACACCAAATGGTATTTGTTGATTAATTATTTCATATTTTCACTTTTTTATTCCTTTTGACGTGACTGTAAAACGTGCCCCGCCCTACCCAAACTCACCAACTTGATTTTATTATAACATCAATATAGTTTTATCAGTCAACTTGAAATTTTTTAGAATAATCAAAATGTCTCTAAGGAACATTTACTGAAAATTTCATGGAAAAATATCAATTTTTGATAAAGTTAGAGCATATAGTGCATTACTTCTGGGACAACCCTCGTATACTGTACATATTTCAAAAATAGGTTCACCAAAGAAGGAATTAGACCAGGAAACCATGTCTATAGCCAGAAAGTGTTATCTTAAACCATTTTATCCACTATAAATCGTAATGTTCCTTTAATACTCACAAGTGTGGGTTGAAATAAATAATGAAAAGAAAATAGAAAGGAGTTTTACAATGCTCTTTTATGTGTTTTATAGTATACCCTATTACCTCTTGTCTGTTTCTAGATCCCCTTCTAAACCCTCTGCTTGTTTTTTTTACCCCCTGCCTGTTTCTAGACTTCCTTCTAGACCATTTGCTTTTTTCATGACCCCCTGCCTGTTTCTAGCCCTCCTTCTAGACCCTCTGCTTGTTGCTTGACCCCCTGCCTCTGTTTCAAGACCCCCTTCTAGACCCTCTACTTGTTTCTTGACCCCCTGTCTGTTTCTAGACCCCATTTGTTTCTAGACCATCTGCTTGTTTCTTGACCCCCTGCCTGTTTCTAGACCCCCTTGTCAACCCTCTGCTTGTTTCTTGACCCCCTGCCTGTTTCTAGACCCCTTTCCCCCTTCTAAACCACCTGCTTGTTGCTTGCCCCCCTGTCTCTTTCTAGACCTTCTGTCTGTTTCTAGACCCCAAAACAATGGGGGATGCAGTGAATGCCTTACCTTGAAAATCTTTGATTTTGTACTGAGGAACAGTACTTTTCAGTTTAAACCATTGTCTTTGGAGTATCATTGGAGAAGGGATAGACCTGCAAATGCCCAGGACATAGATATGTTACAGTAAAACCATCAAGTAGTGAATATCTCATAAGCGTGAACATGAACATCTCATAAGAGTGAACATCTCATAAGCGTGAACATCTCATAAGCGTGAACACCTAAAGATGTCATGGTCCAGTTTTGGATGTCCCATTGACTTGAATCTTATTAAAGGTGAACATAAACATAAACAGAAAATTCAAATGTATTCAATGATGGCCTAGCAAAAGGGAAAGGATAGACTGATGGATAACTAATGGTTCAGTAAAGGGTAAACTGACACATTTGGAAACTCAGTCATGATTTAACACTCGCTTTCAATCTCAATAATTTTCTAAACTGTTTTTTTTTTCAATTTTCAAATTAAAAACATGAAATTAAACAAAAAGATTGATGTGAATTTTGTGTGTTAATCGACTGACTCACAAGATAGACTCTAATTCCTAAACAGCCTAATTAAACTTACTCCTTGAAGTGTTCATGATGCATAGATTCCCAGTCAAGTTCACCCTCACAATATGCATGGCACTCATAAACCCTGAAATACAATAGACCTTTGTTGTAGCTATAGCAACTATTTCACAATTCATGTGGCACAATAATCTTTATGGCAATATTATGTGTTTTGAATTATTGTAACTGTGAATTTCCATATATATACTGCTGCGGACTCTATAAAAGACTGGCATTGGTTAGAACTGCCTATGGCCCTAGCCAGGATAAAGATACCTGTTTTTACCCTTAGATATCCAGTTACATTATCCTACCACACACAAATGCCATATGGTGTCTGTGTGACACAATTGTAACTCAAATAAAATTTTAAAGTCTTTCAATTTGATAAATTAGTGCACACATACCTGGTTATAATCTGAATCTTTTCTTCATTTGTTATTTGATATTTTCTGATCCCGTTCAAACTCCTTTAAAAAATATTTGGGTCCTCCTGCAAAGATCAAGAAACCATATTTTAGATGAAAAATCAAAAGAGCCAACAAGAACTAAAAAACAAAATTATAACTGTAAATGTGGTCTTTGTTTTGTATGAAAGATGAATAAGGATGAGTCATGATATATATGCCCTTCTAATCTGAAAAATATAATTTTATTACTGTCCTAGTCATACATCTTATTTGATAAGTATATGCAGTTTTTCATGAGTTTCGATGCATATATACATATTTGTATTTCCCGCCATTTTAATTTTTTTTAAATTGCTAAATTTTCAGTTTTCACATTGAGCACAGTTTTATGGTTTTTGAATAATTAGGCGAGTGGGAGATCCAGCAAAAAGGCCTTATTTGTTGACCTTAATTAAGATAGCTTGCAACCGCATGAATCATACCTGACTATCATAATATGAATATGTAGATTTCAAAAATGACAATAATAAAAATTGAAAAATGGCCGATCACTATGGAAACGGGACGCAAAGGCCACGCCCACTTTTTAAATTTCTTACTTGGTGGTAAATACATTTTAGACTGTAACTTTCTCGATTTTTAACATATCTTCACATTATTGGTATCTGCTGAAGCGTAATAATGAGTTCTTTTACCTCAAGCATAAATTATGTTAATTCGCTCATTTGCATATCCATTATGACGTCATAACCCTTCTTTTGGCCTCAATTTTCGATAAAGTTACAACAAAGTAACAGTGCTTTATTAGTTACACTTCTTAAAAATGGATAAAAGTAGGTAAATGTAGTGCCAATACAAGCAAGAGTATATCGGGTTTTGGATATACAATCAGCTTGAACAAGGACATTTCTCACAAGTTTCAACAATCCTCCTCACTGATTGTGCCTTAATGCAAGAGTTGGTGACCATGCTTCTATCTAGATTAAAAAATTGTACAGGATGAATTGCTGAGTTACTGGATATACGAGAGTACTCTTACTCTCGGGGAATTTTTCTCTTTTCTGCCCTCTTTTGGGGCTTTGGGCAAACATAAGACATGTGAAACATACCACCAATTGACAGCTCTACAAAATATGTACCTTCTCACCACAACTCCTACAAGTAATGCCACAATGTGCACAGAGCTCTCCTCTGCTTGAAAAGCTTGATAGGCTCTCCTATATATTCCTCTTCATCTCCGTCTTTATTTGCTCAACCATCTAAGATGGTTTTCCCCCCAAATGATCACTACCCGTAGAAGCAAAGGGGATATGACAATCCTGTTGTATTAGCTTGAGTCCTTTCTGGATCCATTCAGATTCCTGATACGCTTCCTCCCTCTGGGCCACTTGTATGGCCTGGTCAAGAGACTTTGGATCTCTTCTGTGTACTGCTGCTCTCACATCATCATCAGGTATGCATTCCCTGAGCTCTACCTCGCTAGTCTATCTTGTGAAGAGCAAGGCATCTCAGGATGTGTTGAAGCCTCCACCAGGTCATCATAGGCATACCCATCTTCCAGCTCCTGCACTAGCTGCTTAGTATCTCCCATCAACTGGTTAGCAAGGCCTGCCTCTTCTTTTCATTATTTCACTGCTTGCTCTCCATGCAATTCTTGAAGTATGCTTTGAAGTCTAACCACAGTGTGTTCCCATTAAACAATGTGGTTGGTTTAATCTTGGTTTTCCTTCCAAATTGTGCTGTCTCAATGTATAGGTAGCAATCTGAAGCAATTTAATGAGGGTATTGTCAGGACAATTGGGTCTATTTCAAAAGAATATACTATTCTTATGTGCCACAAATTGTACGTTAGATGTAAAAGTTGCATTTTGCCCCTAAAATTCAGACATTGTCCTGACAACACCCTGATCAAAGTGCCTCAGATTGCTAGCTAGTAATATTTTCTGGTAACTTAGACCTTGAGGAAGTCAATAAATCTGGTCGAAGTCTGGATTCATTCAATCTCGATTCATCTCTTTTGGAAATACTTTGGTCTTTCCACTAGGAGTCGTCTTGGCTCTCTCATTTTTGCCCACTGGTAGTGTGTCATCCACTTTAACACCACCAGGAGCATCTCCTCTCTTTTCTACCCTCTGAGTCACTTTTCTCTCCAGACAAGACTCCTCTTCTTGACACCTATCATTTGGAGGGGTTTCAAGCTGTTCCGATCTCAACTAGGGACCAATTTCACAATTCCACCATTTCTTCTGGAATCCTCTTCATCCAAGATTTCTCACTCAGTCTCAAACTTCCTTGACACCTCAATCATCCTCTTTGGGCAACAGAACCTATCACTGCCACCAATGTCTCACTTTGGCCTCTCCCGAGTATCCTGTATGGTCATTAAAGAAAAGATCAAAGGCGATCAATAATAAATCTTAGAGGTCTTTCTATGAGTGCTGACCTTGTTTGGTGGTACCGCAGTTAAAGATGGCTCACATAAAACAATTGCATACACATTTTTTAATCTATTCCAACATAGATAATACAGAAAACTCAAATGTCCATATATGATTTAATGTCACTATGATTGTGTATCTTTGGGAATCAGCACATCTCTGTTCAAGGAGTCGTCTCGTCCCTTTGGGAAATCACGTTTCTGCTCATGGACTGGGTTCAGGCTTTTGGAGTATCTTCTGCTCCGGGAGTTGTCTCGCTACCAGAGTGATCCCTAATCTACCTCTGCTCAAAAGAGAGCTTCATATCTATGAGCAAACTCGTCTCTCGGAAGAGTCGAGACTCTAGAAGTAACCTCTGCTTTTGAAGTCACTTCGAAACAGGAGTAATCTGAGCCTCTGCTCTTTGGTGTGGTCCAGTACATCGATCAACAATATCAGATTATACAAACTTATAATCACTCTTAAGAAATTAGTAACGCCTGGGAGAAATTTTCCCTCAAAGTGGTCATCGCCTACGGCGAAATGAAAGATGGCCTACCACAAGTTCTATGGGATTTAGAAGGCAAAAGAGTGGACAGCAAACTATGCATGATGGCGCAGACCTCAGGAGGACTCACCCTTCAAGATTTTGTATTACTCTGATTCACATGATCAGTTTCTCACACCCAAGTTCAGACACCCATTATTGATGAAACCTTATTCATCCAGGAAAAGAAGATTAAGGTATCTGATTGGCTGGTGGCCAGTTACTTGGTGCCTAATTATTTGAAACTGTCTGCCGAACCAGTAAACATCAGTATGTCTATGTGTCATTATGCATATACACTACTCTTTACCAAAGAAATTGTGAACTACAGGGAACAAAATATGAAATTAAGTCAAAATGACATCAAGTGAAACTACCTAAGACCTGTAATTGACATAGTATTGGCCAAAACTGACCATTTTAGTCCATAACCTAACTTTGCTAAGTGGTTGATAGGTTAACATTTTAACGTCATGGGTCCCCCTAGCTATGCCTTGTGAGAGAATGGCATTATACTGACAAAAATACATCATTTTTGTGAATGTTTTTCTGTTGCTAGGTTATCTGGTCAACTTGGACCTAGTTAACTCAGACCCTAGTTAAAGTCCCCGTCTAAAGTTTGAAAATATTTTTTTATCATTCATTTACTATTTGTCAGGACTTCAAAAGTAATTTTAGAGATTTTTGAACAAAAAAAAAATTTTGATGAAAAAGTTGTGAGCATTTCGTTTCTCAAATATTCAAATTTCCCGCCATTTTTCAAAAAAAGTTGAAATTTCTTGATCATCAAATATTTCTTAATGCATTTCAAAAAAGATTATCTTTTTAACACCAATGCAAAGATTGAACAAAGGACACACTATTTCAATAATAAAATGCCATATTTAATGGGCCACTTCAATGTTTTAGCATATCAAAAATATTTTGAAACATTAGTGATGTCACTAAGGTACCAAAAACTTTTTGAAAAAAATTGAAATTTTTTTTTCGATGTCAATCTTTTCTAAATATGTTAGACTTTCATAAAAAACCAATGTTGATTGTCTAACCAGATTAAAAGTAAGAATAAATTATGTTTTAGATATCATTGTACCATTGGTTTCTAGGAGAACTAAAATTTTGAAATGCATTTTTCTCAGAACCATTTTCATGCACTGATAAGTTCATTTCTCGTTTATTTATGAACCGATTTTCTTAATTTTTACGGCAAAAAACATGGGAGGATGAATGCTATGCATTGGTATGAATTGTGGCTAATTAGAAGATATGAGTGACCTCTAAAAGTTGGTTTTAAATAAATTCACAAATTTTGGAACAAAAAGTCTATCAAAAACCACATTTTGAAATTTAAAAAAAAAGTTTCACATATCACACTTTGATAACATTGGGTAAGACTACAATATAAGCCAAAGTGGTTTAAACTTTACATGGGGCCTTTAAAGGTATTCTGGGAGATACACGTGACAAAACATTGCTTCTGGAACGAGATCACACGACTTTGACATATTCTTTACCCTACCTATTTTGCAATTTAACAATCCACGCAAGTATACATACCATAATTAAGCACATATCGTACACATGATTGATCAAATCAATTATTCAGATTTTGCTGTGGATTTGATTTTAAATGCTTCTAAATGATCCTCTAATGCTTACTATGATTTCTATTCTATTTGATAAGCATTTAATCAGGGTGTTGAAGTTAACAAAATATAGAGGTATTACATTAATTCCAATATGCAGTATGAAGAAACATATCAGTACATTTTTGTTTTAAGATACAGCTTGAAAATAACATTTATTGTTTGTAATAGATTTTGGGCATATTTTAAAAGTTTCATGTAAAATACTATTGGTGACTACGTTTTAGGCATATTTAATCCTATTTGATTTCACATTTAGAATGTATGATTTATGATTGGCTCTTGGAATTATATATGATCACTTTTGCTTTTATATATTAATTTCCACTTTAACGCTCAACATATCGAAAAAAATATACATCGGTACAAGTTGACTAGCTAGGGACCGAGTTGACTAGGAACCGTTGCTATGTGTTTGCTAGGCATATGTTATGACTTCAAAATTCCTATTGTGTATACATACAGGGTGTCAAATAAGTCTGTTCTCACCATAACTTTTTGAAAGTTATCATACATCCCCATATATCATTTTAAAGCTTATGTAAAATGCTGATCACCCTTAGAATATCAAAAATGAACTCTTCCTAAATTGCTACAATGTTTCTTGTAAGGTTGTAGTTGACCATTGATTACGTCAAAAGAAGTTAAATTACCAGGATAGTGAATGGACAGTGAAAAGTTTATACTGCAGTTATGGAGGACAGGGACGTAAAGCCATGAAACATTGCTCCAATTGTAAATGTTTATCATCTAGATCATATAAAGAGGTTGTAAAATTGTAACTGTAAAGTTGTGCTCAGCTTCGACAATGCAATTTGAGGTGTTAACAGTCAGCAACTTTGAGTGACTATAATCCCTTGATTAATCAGATAAATACAAATCCAGTCATCAAGAAATACCATTCAATGTCTATTCCAAGAAAATGTATTTTGGAGGATGTGTCACAACCTTTTTGTATACATCATTCAATTCAAGCATATTGATATACATTGTCCTTGGGCACAATATTCTTCATTGAATGTGAAAAAATTAATGTTTTTGGATTCTCAGAAGAGTAATAAGTTAGTTTAGTAATACATTTACATGTATACATATATGTATGTGATAATCTTGATAGATTGAGATGTTTTTAGACATTAATAATCTTGTTATTTTCTCGATATCCATTTCCTGACTGATCCTTTAATCATATTATTTTGATAATTATCACATCACTTCTAATTTCATAAATTACAATTTATATACATTATCTAATCATATTAAGCACAATCTAACTATCTTTAATTACTATTGTTATCATACCATTTATTTGCACATTGTTTGGGATCCCTAGTAGGATGCCTAGCTGCTATCCTCTCCCATGGCAAGCCATAGAACAGATCTTCTATATCTTCAGTCTCAAGTTCATCTTTGATGGCCTGGACCAACTGAATTTCCTCTTCTTTACTCCAAATTCCTTGGTCTGTAACATACATTTACAAATTAGCAAGGTTTATCACTCACAAGGTTTATTATTCACAAGGTTTATCACTCACAAGGTTTATTATTCACAAGGTTTATTACTAACAAGGTTTATCACTCACAAGGTTTATCACTCACAAGGTTTATTATTCACAAGGTTTATCACTCACAAGGTTTATTACTCACAAGGTTTATTATTCACAAGGTTTATCACTCACAAGGTTTATTATTCACAAGGTTTATCACTCAAAAGGTTTATTATTCGCAAAGTTTATCACTCACAAGGTTTATTACTCACAAGGTTTATCACTCACAAGGTTTATCACTCACAAGGTTTATTACTCACAAGGTTTATCACTCACAAGGTTTATCACTCACAAGGTTTATTACTCACTGGTTTATCATGCATAAGGTTTATCATTCACAAGGTTTATCAATCACAAGGTTTATTATTCACAAAGTTTATCACTCACAAGGTTTATCACTCACAAGGTTTATTACTGACAAGGTTTATCACTCACAAGGTTTATTACTCACAAGGTTTATCACACACAAGGTTTATTATTCACAAGGTTTATCACTCACAAGGTTTATTATTCACAAGGTTTATCACTCACAAGGTTTATCACTCACAAGGTTTATTACTCACTGGTTTATCACGCATAAGGTTTATCATTCACAAGGTTTATCAATCACAAGGTTTATTATTCACAAGGTTTATCACGCACAAGGTTTATTACTCACAAGGTTCATCACGCACAAGGTTTATCACGCACAAGGTTTATTATTCACAAGGTTTACTATTCACAAGGTTTATCACTCACAACATTTATTACTTATATTAAAGTTTATTTCCAAGTCTATTGATTGTGTAAGTTGAATATCATTAAGAGCTACAAATAATTTAATGTCAGGGAGAATACATAACAGCTACATGTATTTAAAACCCTTTAAATAACATTTTACTTACTCTTTTTTGAACAATGTGAACGATAAGAACTAACACAAGCCCATCCACTATGGTCCAATTTCTCACCAATCATGGTCCATTTGTTACCATATTCATTTTGTAGGACCTTTAGCTTTTTAATATTTTCATCACTCATTCTAAAAATATAGAGATATTTTTTTATTCAGCAATACTTTTAATTTACATATTATAGTTCAAAATACAAATCAGCTAGACATCCTTTTGAATGCACTTGGAATGTTACTATTTTTGATAATATACATGTAATCTTTTAAATAGATGGGTTTTTAATACTGTACTTCTACTTCATTTGGCGCTACTTATTTTGGCGTATTTGCTATTCTGGACATTTGGCGGCTGCTTAATTTGGCGAACATGCAGTATTACAATGTACTATTTACTATTAAACAAAGAACTGCAAACAATTAATCAATGGTTTAAAGCTAACAAACTATCTCTTAACTTAGATAAAACTAATTTCATAATTTTTACTCCTGGTAGAAATTTTATCCATGACATAAATATACATATTGACAATGTGCCAATAAAAAGAGAAAGTAGTGTTAATTTTCTTGGAGTATTTATTGACGAAAAGTTAAATTGGAAAAGCATATTCAGCATATTACTAATAAGATATCAAGAATAACAGGCATTCTCTATAAAGTAAGAGACATCTTTGATCATGACTCTAAGCTTAAAGTATATCATTCATTAATCCTTTCTCAAATTAACTATTGCAATATTATTTGGGGTCATGTAAAAAAGAACATACTTACACCAATACATCTTATTCAAAAGAAATGTATTAGATTAATTACAAATTCACATTTTAGAGAGCACACTGCCCCTTTATTCAAAAGAGAAAACATTTTGACAATTTTTGATATTTATCATTTAAATGTTGCTACATTTGTATATAGATGCTTAAACATACCATCTGGCTTTCCTATATACATTTTTAAAGACTATTTTAAAATTTCCCAACATGGCCATGACACAAGATCTAAACACCAGGCCCGTAAGACACTTTTCTCCAAGGGGGGTGCGGTTTTTACTAAAGAGAATATAAAATATAAAAAATCAAATCGCGTAAGTCAGAGGGGGGGGGGGTCGGTTACTCCCTATATTGGTTTGGAATTAACAAATGCAACTTCCAAATGTTCCAATTGTTTTGTGGGGGGGTGTGAGGAGTGGTCCACTCCCCGTAGAAAATTTTTCAGTTTTGAGATGCTATTTGGTGCTTTCTAAGCACTTTCAAAGTGTATGAGTCAATAAGATTGATGTGAATTTTTTTTCAAATTTTTTTGGGGGTGTCAAAGAGGATGAGAGGGTGAAGTGGGGTGGGGTGCCAGAGGGGGAGCAAGGGGCTGTCCCCCAGAAACATTGACCATATCAAGGTACTATTTGATGATGTCTGAGACAATACATGAAATTCAGAATATTTTCTTTTGTTTTGTGGGGGATGTGAGGGGTGGCTAACTCTCCTAGAAAATTTACAATTTAAAGATGATATTTGGTGCTTCTGGGCACATTTAAAGTGTATTAGTTTATAAAAACATTGAAAAACAATCACAATTTTTTTATCTTATCTTATCTTTTTCAATTTTTTTTTTGGGGGGGGCTGCCAGAGGGGGAGGTGGAGTGGGGATGCTAGAGGGCGAGTAAGTGTTAGTCTCCCAGAATCATTCACTATATCAAGGAGCTATTTGATGATGTCTTGGCAATTTAAAAGTGTCTGAGACAATACATAAAACAAATTCAGAACTTTTCCATTGTTTTGTTTGGGGTGTGAGGGGTGGCCCACTCCCCCTGGAAAATTTTGCAATTTTACGACGCTATTTGGTGCTTTCTGGACACTTTCAAAGTGCATGATTCAATTAAAGAATTTGAGAAAATCACAATTTTTATCCAATTTTTTTTTTGAGGGGGGGGGTACCAGAGGGGGAGGTGGGGTGGGGATGCAAGTGCAAGATGCAAGAGGCGGAGCAAGTGTTAGTCCCCCAGAAACACTAACTGTATCAAGGAGCCATTTGATAATGTCTGGGCAATTTAAAAGTGTTTGAGACAATACATAAAACAAATTCAGAACTTTTCCATTGTTTTGTTTGGGGTGTGAGGGGTGGCCCACTCCCCCTGGAAAATTTTGCAATTTTACGACGCTATTTGGTGCTTTCTGGACACTTTCAAAGTGCATGATTCAATTAAAGAATTTGAGAAAATCACAATTTTTATCCAATTTTTTTTTTGAGGGGGGGGGTACCAGAGGGGGAGGTGGGGTGGGGATGCAAGTGCAAGATGCAAGAGGGGGAGCAAGTGTTAGTCCCCCAGAAACACTAACTATATCAAGGAGCTATTTGATGATATCTGGGCACTTTAAAAGTGTCTTAGACAAAACACTAAAATAAATTTAGAACTTTTCCATTGTTTTGTGGGGGGTGTGAGGGGTGGCCAATACCCCTAGAAAATTTTACAATTTTAAGATGCTATTTGGTGCTTTCTGGGTACTGCCAAAGTGTATGAGTATTTTTCCAAAAAAATTTTTTTTTCAAAATTTTTTTTTTCGAATTTTTTTTGGGGGGTGAAAAAGGGGGGTGCGGTCGCACCCATCGCACCCCCCCATCTGACGGCCCTGAACACCTTTTAGTCCAACCTAAATACCGCATTAAGTTTGGGTGGGACTCACTTAAATATATTGGACCATCATATTATAATAAACTACCTAATGAAATTAAGCACAGTGTCAGTACAGTTAAATTCAAGGCAGCACTTACACATCATATTATATCAACTTATTTATTTATATGTAACTCTAGCAGACTCTACCATCTCACTTTTCCGGCATTCCTGCACTTCATTAAAATAATTGTATTTACAAATATTGACTTTTGATCCTTGAACTACAATATACGCTTTGCGTCAGATTGTATATGAATACTATATGTAACATGTTAAAAAAATTGGAATAAACTTAAACTTACTAATGGTACTAACATACATACTAGAATGACTGGGGAATTTGGCAGCTACTTAATTTGACAGACTTTTACAATTGGCGGATATGCCAAATTAAAACGGCCGCCAAATTAAGTAGAAGTACAGTAGTATGTCATACAAGTTTTCTGAAGTTTAACTTGTTATTAAAGTTAAAATACTCTTAAAGACTTTAGACAGGAAGGGCAATAAATATGTTTTAATAATTATGGGTAACAAAAAGAGGTAAACATGTTCAAAAGAAAACCTCTTATATAACAGAATATAACAGAATAAAAAAGCTCAATATACTTGTACATCCACAAACGTAATTACCTTTGAATGGGTGGGCAAAAATCATAAATGGTTTAATGGTTAAATCATACCATCAATATCTAAAAAGAACAAATCCTTAATTTTGAAAACATGAGTGTGTAATTACTTTTTCAGGGAAAGGGAAGGTGAGATGATTCTGGAATGTAATTTAAGATGTTTTGAGAGGACACTGAAAACATTGACCAATGTCCCTAGCCTGTCATTAGAGAAGCTGATTCCTTACCTTCCCTTGTGATGAAGTGGATGGTACATTGTCCTGGCCTTGACATAGCAGCAATACAAAGTTCTCCTAATTCCAAATGCTAAATACAATGAAAAAAGAAAAATGTAAGATGATTGGATCTACGATATCCCCAAATGATAATTTGATTTTGAGTTTTTTTCAAATGCGTACATGTAGATGAAGTTTCACTACCAGGTAGGTTTTCTTCAAACCTGTTGTTTTGGTAATATGGAAGTACAGTACTGTTGTTTTAGTTTAAAATACATTACCATTATACAATATCAATTTAATGTTTTTTTCAAGATCCAATATCAAGAGATTTTAGGTATCATCAATAAATTTTACAATAGACTCTTTTGTGGTCCCAATGGTGTACCACTTAAATGAGTTAAAGTGTTGTACTCTTGTGTTTTTATTTCCATTCAACTGTTTCTACTCTAAATTTAAAGATATTTTATCATGGAAAGGCTCTAATTAGAGCTTGGGTACTAAATACAACAATAATGATAATTGGTGATTCAAACAAAATTTTCAGGTACTATTTGACAAGATTATTAATAAAACATGGTGCTATGACATTTTTATAGTGTCAAGAACAGAAGCTTATGAGATGCTTACTTTGAACTTAAGCTTGTCAAGAAATATCTGTATTACCCTTTGTATCCGTTTGACTTAAACGATAGCTTTGTCTTCATTCTCTCAGTTTACAATAAATCTTTGAGCTCACTGAGCCAATCAGATGACTTCCTATTATGGTCATTTCCTCTGATGTCATAGCATACTGGGGCTGCTAGACTGTAATATAGCCTATAGGCCCTACTACCCTTTGCATTCGTTGGACTTCACTTCTTAAAAGAGAGCTTCTTCATCACTCTTTCAGTTTACAATAAATCTCTGATCTCACTGAGCCAGTCAGAGTTCGTCGTCGAAATATGGACAACTTCCTATATGGTAATTTCCTCATAGTTATCACCGCATAGTTAATGAGCACGTATTTAGCATGTGTTCCTTCCACTTCGCTGATTGGTTGAGAAAGGATCAACGTGGTAGATTCGAAATGATTTATAACCAATCTTTGGGCCGGGCTGCTAAATTGTAATATAGCCAATACTAGGCAGAGGGAAGTTTGTAGCTAGACTGCACGAAGGCTTTATCTGTTTATCAGAGAATTATGATTTCTAATTGATAGTCAAATGCACTCTACATGTACAATGAACTCACCAAGCTTAATGTAGAAGTTCTCCCTTCTTATGAGGTTCATAAGATATGATTTTCTTGGCCCTTTCTTAAGAGCCTTATGTTTGAGTAAATCATATGGATTTGTCACATTGTGTTCCTACAAAAAAGAAATAGAAAATGTTGTCACACCAATGACGTCGTCTGTGCCTGCTTTTATAGTTAAGGCTGTTTGGCCTAATCACTTTATTTGATACTACTTTTTTGCCATACCAAATTAGGAAAGTTCTCATTTATTAGTCTGAATCTTAAACTAAGCTCTAAATGTGTCAATTTGGATGAAAATTTGAAGAATTAAAAATATGTGACAATATGTGAAATCAGCAGTCAATACAGAAAAAATATGAAAAAAGTACCTTTACAAAAGCATTGAAGTTTTTCTCAAGCTGTTCAACTTCTGCGTGCTGCCAATATCCCTTCATTATTTCTGAAAAGATTCAATCAGAGAATTAATATCATGTTTGAACATATAGAACTTCATAAGTGACAATCATAAATGTTCAATGAAAAAGCAACCAAGTCAATACTCCACATTATCTCAAAACACAATAAATTCAATTTCAGAGTGACCTCAATCAAATAAATGTAAATAGCTAAGCCTAATCACCTTACGATAATTCTTTTTATGATAGAAGCACCAAAATTGGTACAAGTGTAACTGATGGCAATTGAAAAAAATTGGCTCGAGGCAGCAAGTGATCCGGAGCCTCATTCTGAAAAAAATCCAAGATGGCCGCCAATACATATAGCTTTTTAAGAAATTTGAATTATCTTTGAATTAATGTTGTATTTTAGCTCTAAACCAATTGTATTTGTTTGAGGGAATTCCAGACAGTTGCTTGTGATATAGGAACTACTTTACATTATATTTAACTATTAAAACGGGAGTTCAGCAAGGCTCAGTATTAAGCCTTGTACTATTTTATAAGCTTTTATTGAATTACTCATAATTATACATATCAATATGAGAGTCACACATATGATTGAGAATAAATGCTGGATAGACTCTGCACTGAAGGGATATTAAATATATTTTCTTTTGGAAAAAATCTCTAGCCATGTTAAAACATGGTATGTACATAGTCAAACCTGTCATACATAGAGTAAATCCTGGTCAAATACCAGTGCTTGCGGCTGACCAACCATTGTTTGATTCCCTGAAAACCATTCAATAGATATACCCTGATACACATGGGGAAGATAAATACTTGATCATGTTTGGAGGTCTCCATATAGAAATGGCATTCCAGAAGGTGGTTGGTGATTGGCTGACAGACAGCGTTTGAGTAAATGTAATTGCTCAGTCAAATACAGCATCAGTTGGTACTGCAGAGTCCTTCCTAAAGGAAAGCCATATAACCAAGACTCGAAGAGCACGTCAAATTATGTTGGCAGCACTCCACATCCTAATGAAGAAAGCTTTCAACATATACCTAGCTGCTGCCCAACTCAGAGATGTAGCCCCCCTATCCTTTGAAGAATGGAAAAGGGAAGGGGAAGCCAATTCCCCCCATTTCAAATACTGGGCTATAACACAGGGCCTTGAAATGATGCTTATGATCTTTGTTAGATCCCTGAGAGAGGCAGACTTTAAACTCTACATATCTGTTTTGACCAAGATGATGCCCTGGTTTTTTGCATTAGATCATACACACTATTCCAGATGGCTCCCAATACACCTAAGGGACATGGTCCAATTGGAGACAACTCACCCTGACCTGTATCAGCGTTTCAATGAAGGTCTCTTTACAGTTCAGAAGACACCTAGGTCATTCTCAACCATCCCTATAGACCAGGCCCATGAGCAAATAATACTCTGATTAAGGGTTATGGTGGGGATATAGGAATAACAGAGAATCCTAGCGCACTGAAACGATGGATGATAGCTGGTCCTGCAATATCCCAGATCATCAAAGAGTTTGAAGAAGTCTCAAGTATAGGAGACATGAAAGCCAACGAAGACTTTAGCCACCACGAGCAAATAGCAAGCATCCAACAGAAATTTAGAGATGATGTATTTACTGTTGTGACTACTATTGATAAACTAGGCAATCCATTCCTTGTGTCAGGTGAAGATGTATGTATCAGTAAGTGACACCATCAGAAGTATAGAAGACATTGGCAACCAAAGCTTCACTAAGTGTACAACTGAACATCTTGTGGAGAGAACTGAACCATTGGATACACCCATAAAACGCCACAAGATCGCAATGTTTAGCAGCAAAATACCCAAAAGAATAAATCAGAAATCTCAAATCAAGAAAATGAGAAATGACTGTGATTTATTCACCAAATTATACATCACATGCCAGACAAGAAACATTGATCTTGATGACTTTCTCATGCAACTACAGCAAAGACCGTTGAGGATTATGCCACTGATGTTTTCCTTCCCTACATCCAAGGTTAGCTGCAACATGTTGATCGCCTCGATATAATTTGGGATGAGTACCTGACAAGGAGTCTGAAGACAATGACGAGACAGAAGCGTGGGAAAGGTGACAGAAGGATGACCTACACATATCTTGGTAACACTGTGCCCAGAAACTGGCAATCTTACTTGAGAGATGACTCAAACAAGCAACAGTTGTTTGGTATTTTAGCCTACAAACTATCAAGTCTTCCATTAGATTGTGACCACCATTGGTGAGAAGATGATTTGCAATCCTGCAATTAGTGATACAAATGACTTGGAGCCATGTTCTCATGAAGAAGCAGATACCAAAATGTTTGTCCACATTGCCCTTATGGCTAGAAGAGGGTTTGCCAGAATACTTATCAGAAGCAATGATACTGATATAGTTGTCCTTGCTGTAGCTGCCTCTGCCCAACTAGGTATTAGCATATAGGTTGCATTTGGAACTGGAAAAAACTATAGGTATTTGGCTGCTCATGAGATGGCAAGAGCTCTTGGACCTACCAAATCTGGATGTCTCCCTGTTTTCCATGCATTTACTGGGTGTGATAGGACATCGTCATTCTTTGGCCATGGAAAAAAATAATGTTGGACAGTATGGAATAAATATCCAGAAGTAACAGAAGCATTCCTCGCTTTAAAACAAAACCCACATCACATAGCAGAAGAAGCTCTATTTCTATTGGAACGTTTCACAACCATTGTGAATTATTGTGTTTTATGGATTATGGCGATGGCTTTTTTGAATGGATGTTGACCCTTTGAAATGCCTATGGACTTGGAGACTGGATTTTATCTATCCCACATCATTTGAGACTGAATGCTCTATCTTGTATGAGTACTTGTATCTACAACTATTTTTGATGTTATGAGTATTGGCTATCAATTTCTAATTTTTTCTTTAACATGTATTGTAATGACTTCAGTATGAATGAAATGTCCCTTGGTGTTCTGGTCTTGGATTGTGATATCGGTTCTTGAATGGTGGGGGGAAAGGGGGTATTATACATTGTTTCTTTTCACGTTAGATCATGGTTTTGGGATATATGTGGTTTGTTTTTCTTGACTGGTATGCACTTAGAGTTTGCTTTTTCTTGCCGAGTTCCATTACAACTTTTGGTCCTTTCTCTTTGGCACTTGTGCTTAGATATTTGTCATTGTTCTCTATGACAGGACAAGTTCAACAACTGATATTAACTCAACCAGAAAATATCTTTTCACCAAGAAGGGAAGACAGATTGACAAGATACCTCTGACCAAGGCAGCTTTGGAGCAGCATATTAGGAGAGATTGTTAGGAGGGATTGTTTGAGACCAAATACTGGATCCTCGCCCAAGTGGTGTCCAGGATTATTTGAAGTTTGGCTCGGAGGAGGATGATGGTGATCACGTGATTCCACTTTTTGGTCTACTCTTCAGCAAACATCAATAGCATGCAGAGAACTCATAAAGTGTCAATGCAGCAAGGGGTGTCATCCTTAGTATTGTTCATGTAACAAAGCTGGCTGGGCAAAATGCACAGACCTTTGTAAGTGCAGTGGGCTTTGCACTGATTAGTGAGAGTAACAATAAAGGACAAAATATTTGAGATTTGAGAAAGATGGTGATCAAAAATGTAAAACATAGACAACTTATCAAACACAAATTGTGACAATTTATCAAACATAAATTGCCCCAGCATTGACATTTTCGCATTGTAGCACCATCTAACTGGTACTGTAACAATAACCCCCTTATTTTGGATATGTGGCTGAATATATTCTCTAATACAAGTTGTTCAGTAGAAGTAAGAGATCTTATTATCCAATATTATGTAAGTACTCAGTCTTTGGTTAAAGGCCCCATATAAAGTTTAAACCACTTTGGCTTATATTGTAGTCTTACCCAATGTTATCAAAGTGTGATATGTGAAACTTTTTTTTTAATTTTCAAAAAGTGGTTTTTGATAGACTTTTTGTTCCAAAATTTGTGAATTTATTTAAAACCAACTTTTAGAGGTCACTCATATCTTCTAATTAGCCACAATTCATACCAATGCATAGCATTCATCCTCCCATGTTTTTGCCGAAAAAATTAAGAAAATCGGTTCATAAATAAGTGAGAAATGAACTTATCAGTGCATGAAAATGGTTCTGAGAAAAATGCATTTCAAAATTTTAGTTCTCATAGAAACCAATTGTACAATGATATCTAAAACATAATTTATTTTTCCTTTTAACCTGGTTAGACAATCAACATTGGTTTTTATGAAAGTCTAACATATTTAGAAAAGATTGACATCGAAAAAAAAATTCAATTTTTTTCAAAAAGTTTTTGGTACCTTAGTGACATCACTAATGTTTCAAAATATTTTTGATATGCTAAAACATTGAAGTGGCCCATTAAATATGGCATTTTATTATTGAAATAGTGTGTCCTTTGTTCAACCTTTGCATTGGTGTTAAAAAGATAATCTTTTTTGAAATGCATTAAGAAATATTTGATGATTAAGAAATTTCAACTTTTTTTGAAAAATGGTGGGAAATTTGAATATTAAAGAAATGAAATGCTCACAACTTTTTTTGAAAATTTTTTTTTTGTTCAAAAATCTCTAAAATCACTTTTTAAGTCCTGACAAATAGTAAATGAATGATAAAAAAATATTTTCAAACTTTAGACGGGGACTTTAACAATTTTTGATGAATAACATGTCATTTATGAACTTAATAGTACAGGTCATAATACTGAACCTTGTTTTACGCCGTTTTACATTTGAAACTCAAGTTAAATGTCAGTTCATCAAAAAAGATTCATTTCAAAGCCACTTCTTGAGGTTTCTATGCAGTTTTCATTAATATGTTAGAGGATTTTGAGATTTTAATAGAAATCGGCTAAATCACAAACAGACTGGCGGCCATTTTGAATTTTTTCCAAAACGAGGCTCCGGATCACTTGCTGCCTCGAGCCATTTTTTTCAGTTACAATCAGCTACACTTGTACCGATTTTGGTGCTTCTATCATAAAAAGAATTATTGGGAGGGTTCTTCAAGTGATTCAGCCTAACTAAAATGAACATCCATTGTGATGAATTTCCCTCAAAGTTGCTACTTTTTTAACTCAACAAAATGTAATAAACCTTCACACACCACCAATTGGGGCCATTATTTTTAAACTTACTTGGATGTCCTTTAAATAAATCTGGCTTGGTTTTCATCAGTACTTTAAGAGCTTTTGGTGTACGATGGCTTAAAACACTGTTGTTTAATACATCTAAAATATCACATTTATCTCCAGCACTAACTATGGCCTTCTCAACATCATCAGGAGTAAAGATACGAATTTCTGTTTCTCGTTTTGTCTCATTGTTGACTTTTTCTGTATGCTTCCTAATATTTATTTCTTGTTTCTTCTTTTTAACTTTACCTGTTGTAGATGGTTCATCATCCTTGTTTGATATTGATATGTCTTTAAACATATTATCTCCTGTTTTGATATTTTCAACAGACATGTTTTCCTCTTCACCTTTATCTTTACGTTTGTGGCTCCTTTTCTTCTTTTTATGTTTTTTAGTTGATGTACTTTGATTATCAACTGTTCCTTCATGGTGTATTTCTTCAATCTTTTTCAACTGCGAAGTTTCAGATTTTCCTGTTCCTGACGCTTCAATGGATAAGTCAGACTCAGGAGTGTCATTTTTGATCTCCAGTTGCCTTTCCACACTCATTTGTTTCTTCTTCTTATGTTTCTTCTTTTTAACTTTACCTGTTGTAGATGGTTCATCATCCTTGTTTGATATTGATATGTCTTTAAACATATTATCTCCTGTTTTGATATTTTCAACAGACATGTTTTCCTCTTCACCTTTATCTTTACGTTTGTGGCTCCTTTTCTTCTTTTTATGTTTTTTAGTTGATGTACTTTGATTATCAACTGTTCCTTCATGGTGTATTTCTTCAATCTTTTTCAACTGCGAAGTTTCAGATTTTCCTGTTCCTGACGCTTCAATGGATAAGTCAGACTCAGGAGTGTCATTTTTGATCTCCAGTTGCCTTTCCACACTCATTTGTTTCTTCTTCTTATGTTTCTTCTTTTTAACTTTACCTGTTGTAGATGGTTCATCATCCTTGTTTGATATTGATATGTCTTTAAACATATTATCTCCTGTTTTGATATTTTCAACAGACATGTTTTCCTCTTCACCTTTATCTTTACGTTTGTGGCTCCTTTTCTTCTTTTTATGTTTTTTAGTTGATGTACTTTGATTATCAACTGTTCCTTCATGGTGTATTTCTTCAATCTTTTTCAACTGCGAAGTTTCAGATTTTCCTGTTCCTGATGATTCGGAATGTGTATGCTTTCTTTTGCCCAATTTGAACATTGTCTTTTCTTCATGTTCTTGATGACCAGAGCTCGGATGTAGATTTTCTGAATCCTTTTGACAACTATTGTGTGATGCTGAAACTATATCTTCAGATGATTTATGTTGCATCTTTGCCTGGCTATTAGATGAGAAGACAACTGTTTCCATTGGTTGGCTGAGCTCCCCATCACCAAACATACCAGTTTCAACAAAGAGTTTACGTCTTTTCTTCTTTGAGGATCTTTTGGGGGAAAAGATTGGTGCCCCAATTGGCTGACTAAGCTCCCCTCCACCGAATATACTTGTATACTCAGCCATCTCAGAAATTGTAGCTATTGTAGAAAGGTAATGTCTGGAGGTTTCTAATTAAACCTGAAACATGAAAAGACAATGTTTAAGATGACATTTAGTGTAAATCATTTCTAGTCATGCCCCACATCAAGATTACTACTTAAAGGCATCGCAATGTGAGAATGTCACACATAACTCAACATATTTTACTTTACTGGTGAATTGAAGTTTACAATCAGACTATGGCCAGGTTTTATTTCAGAGGTATTCATTAATTTTACAGTACACAAAGTATTTGGAAAGTGTGTGAGACAAATCAAGATCCGAGCAAATTTTGTGAAGTAATATATGTAATAGATAAGGCATTAACATGCACATGAAATGACATAACATTACAACGAACTCCATCCTCAAAAAAGTTGGTGACTATAACAATAATGTTTGAAAATTTGAAAATGAGATTGCCTTTAAAGCATTCTGGGGCGTTTTAAAATATGGGGTACCAACTAATATGGATGGACTGATAAAACATAAATTATCGGGCATTTTTAAAAATTATATCAATTCAATTCTGTTCTTCCACAAAACATGTGAAAATTGTGTAAATACAAACCAAATGGTAGCAATCATTTGTGCTGCCATGATGATCTACAAAAAACTACAAACATCCCAGAACTTGCACCCTTTCGAACATAAAGAAGCTTGCAGGTGTAACAAATTCAGGTGTTGAATCAGTAAATTGCACGAATTTGTTGATAGAAAATTTAGAGTTTATTACAGTATTACAACACAATTTAAAACCAACAACATTTATTTTGCTTTTCACAAATGATTCTTACAACACATATTCAGAATATCCAGTACGTAATTCAATACAAATAAAAAATCAGATTTTCTCTAAATTTTGAGAGTATGCCATGTTGTTTTTACCCCCATAAATGTGAGGTTGATCTTTCAAATCACCCCCACAACTATTTGTATATTGAAATCTTGGGGTTGAAAATTAGTTGGATTTGTGGTTATTTAGATAAAATTCAGCTTTGTGTCAACAACTGACAATGTTTTAAAACCCCAACATTTCAGTACACAAGTAGTTGTGGGGGTGACATGCCCATAGCCAGCTTTTTGTAAGGGGGGGAAGCCTGATCCCGTGATCTTGAAAATCCAGAGGGGAAGGGGGACAAAAATACATGCGCTTGCACAAAGAAAAATAAGACACACGGTGAACAATTCTTTTCGTGTAGTTGAATCCACAATTGTCTGGGTTTATCGGCAGAACGAAGAAATTTTCATTTTTGATCGCAATATTTGCGTGTAATATTTAACTTACTTCAACCGTCAAATTCTTCCATTTATTGGTACTTTCGGGCCACTCATAGGCCAGTCAAATGAAGAATCCCCTCTTAAATCCAACCACCATTTTTAAAAAGTGATGAAATCTCTCTCGATGAAAAAGAAAAATGTTCCCCTTATGCCGATATAGTATACCCAGATAATTGTGGATTCAACTACACGAAAAGAATGTTAAAATACCCAGGAATCTATTGAAGTAGGTATCTTAAGTGTAAGAGGCGTAGAAAATTCTCCCATGTTGTAATCTAAGGCAAAAGATTGAGACGTTCTCATGACTTACCATATTCTATGGCCACTGAGTGTGGCCATACAATATAAATAAGACACTCTTTGTTGTTTTGAATTTGCCTTTAAATTGCCGAGCCGTCTTATTTTTATTGATGTAAACATAATAAACTCACCTTCATTGATCTTTACACGCAGTCCTATTTCATAAATTGGTCTACTTCGCAGGATATTTATTCACAAAAGAATTAAAACAAAACTGAAGGAAATTTTTACAACAAGCGGCCATCTTGACTAAATCGCTTTAGCGGAAAAAAGGCATGCTTTCAAAATGGAGAACGAGATGACGTCTATTTAAATGAAAACGTTCAATATCTCATCAACAAGACAAGCCGTTACCATTTCAATTCATGAAATATTAACAGAACGATTTTTAGAATATTACATAAATTTATTGAATGACGGCTTAAGATTTTACAATAGTTCACGGTGTTCCAGATGGAATCACTTCTAGCCAAGACTATAGTCCTGGCACGGGATAAGGGGTGGGTAATGAATTAATCATAGGAGACAGGTTACCTGAAAAGGAAGATAGATGACATCTATTATTAATACCAAGGACAGAAACAGAAGTGCATTTGAAACCTGCCTACCCTGGCTAAAATCAGCTCTGAAATGACAATTACTGCATGTCAAGCCGTCATTCAGGGCTGATTTTGTAGAAAAAAGATCCGACCATACTTCTACATGAGAGTTTTTACCCTAAAGATACATGATCGAGTACAAATCCATCCGATTCTACCCCTAAGAATTTCCATTTCAACTGTACATCAATCGCGTGAGGAAACAAGATAATCCAGTGAAAAAATCACTGAAAAACTACAAAGACCCGAAGTTAGGTATAAGGGGCGGAAAAGATGGAGTGATAGTGAAATGTTGCTTTTAGTGGAATCTATTAAGTAAATGGTTATATTGTCACAGAAACATGTAGCGCCACTTATACTATTAGGCTATTGGTATACTGTTCTGGATGGGGTAGGGTTACTTACAAGTAAGGAACTCTATTGTTATTTTTGTAAATGACTTTTTTACCAAGAACAATATAGATAGCGCTTCGTGCTCTTTTACGTTATGTTACATTTTGCAAGGGGTTTTAAATCAGATTTTCAAACTGTGAACACAATTTCTATATCTGTTTTTTTGTGTTTTGATGCAGTATTGCATGACCAAGAAAAGGTTTAAATATACGAATAAACTCTAACAAACTTCATTATGTCACCATCTCTACACGGTGACATAAAACAATCATGTAACTTAAGCACATATTGTTGTGGCGTCTTATAGCCCAAAAATATACAACTAATCTCAAAAGTCCAATTAAATCCCTAGTGAATGACATCTGGACCCTGATTGAAACTTATTGGATCTTGTCGTGACATCATTTGGACTCTGTGGAAAGTTCTAATGTGGGGGGTCTTTGTAAAAAAACAAATCCGTACTTCGCCTCCTTTTAACTAATGTCCACTAACTGCAAGGAGAAATTGTCTCTTATTCAACAAACGGCAAATGTGTATGTTCACGCATTTATACATAATCTTTTAGAAAATGATTACTTGAAATCTCACCTGTATTTCATGGAAATATTCAAAGTTGAAATATGTTTGACGGACCATTTGCCATTTTGTCACGTGATGATCACGTGGTGTTTGAGGTGAATGATCTCCAAATAAATATAATGTTGGATTGTTTAAATAAATAATATGATTTTCTACTTGATAAAATTCTTATTAGAATGTATATTTTACAAATTGATTTTTGATAGCTCTTAAATGAAAAAGAACAAGAAAATAGCACAGGTCACGTGAATACTGTTGCACTGAACGAACGCTAGGAGATTGCCCAGCTGCGAAGAATATTAGTTTCCTCTAGCTAAAAATGGCCAAAACTCAATGTTCATGGTAAGATCCGAAATAGATAAGTCTGTCTGTTTTACAAACAACATCTTACAATTACATATTTCATGAATTCTTCTTGTAGGTTGTTGTAGGAATGCGATAAACAATGATAATTGTCTACTTCCGGTGACGAAAATGTCTAAAAATTCAAACGAAAATTCACATGCTAAGGATGCAAGAGTTATGCCTGGTACAGCCGTCACCATACCTCTTTGACATTATTACTGGACGAAGCATATATCCTTTATACTCCAGGGCCGGTGAATTTGTACGATCTGCGATCCGATCCGGATAAATCACGATTACACCAGGCTTTCACTATAACACTACCATGGTCATGGCTGGATCCTTGCGAAACTTAAAAACATTTAATAACATGGTGAAAGTTTTGCCAGGCATAAGTCTTGCAAGAGATAGGGCCTCGTTTATGTCTTGCTTATTCAATGGGAGGGGGGTTAGGTGCTCACTGGACATAGGTTTAGTCTAAAGAAATCAGCTATTTGTTGTATGTTGACCTTTAGTCACCCCTCCCTTTTACATTGTGTAGCATATATTAGGAGAATATTACAATTTGGTGACTTATTCCCCACGTTATATGTTCATGTATTTGAACAAAATTATAGATGAGAATTGTTGTAATTATCCCAATGAACGAAGTTTGGTAGGGATATAGTGAAGCCATCTGTCCGTCTGGCCATCAGTCTGTCTGTCCGTCCTGAAGATAACTCAAAAACTATATGACAGATTTTCTTTATATTGGATGTTTTTCATCTGAAACCAAAGTAATGAATTTAATTTTATTTTCATTTTCAAGAGAAGTTTGAATTATTTTTACAGCTTTACTATACTCAAATGAAAGGCAATTTTGAGTAGATTGCAAATATTATATCGTTTTTCTGAATCAGGCTTTGTAAAATTCAAAATACATGTAGCTGCCTAATGAGGGATTTTGCAAGAATTTTTCTGATCTCTTAGATATTGTCTATATATTATACATGTAAATTGAGAAAAAGAAATTTTAGAGTAGATCACGATTATGGTATTGTGTTTCTGATTGAAATTCAAAATGGCTGTCTAGAGCAGGAATTTGGCATTACTTAGAGACATTTTTAAATGTTGTACAATGATCTCAATTGTTTATTGAAGGAAAGAGTAAATGGTAAATATTACATTGTGACTGTACAGATTCACAATTTATATAGTGTTCGTTGGGATTTGCTACTCTGTGGAGTTGCAGATTTATAGTTTTTACTGCTTACTGAATATTTTTATGACATACATTTTTTATTTTAATTTTCAGGTTAGTCCATCATACCATGCTATCAAAGGATAATGCCACACCAGAAGTCTGTGACAGTTTGGTAAAGCTTTGTGAAGCTGATATAGGAAGCAAAGTCAATCCTGCAAACTTTGGAAGGTTGATAATGAATGCAATAGGCACAAAACGTGAAAGGGTTCATGTTCCATGCAGCAGTGATAGACAGGCTACCATATATAGCGGATTAAAGTATAGACAAAACAGCTGCACTTGTTATCAGGGCACTGCTGTTGCTCCCAGTTACCAAGTAGTTAAACAAAATGTGATGTCCATCATTCCAAATGCCAGGGTATCTGAAGAGCCTACAGACATTCTCATCCAACTGAAGTCTGATATGACATTGAATGGACTACCCATTTTTAAAGACATCATAATTTCTACAGTAACCAGTACATTTAAGATATGTGTGGGCACAAGAACTGTTGACCTGCAATCTATTTTACTTGACAATACTTTCCCCAGTGATACCAACTGTATGCAGACTCTATTCAACATTATCAACAATATATCCCTCTGTTGCGGCAAACCAAAATTAGGCGATACAGTAGTGCGTTCAATCCAAGTAGAAAAATGTCAAATATCTTCCAATAGCCCTAATTATATTCTAAGGAGTCCAAACTGCAATAGAGTTTTAACATTCCATATGGGTAATTCTACACAGTCATGTACAGTTTGCAGGAATATTACTGTAAAATATTCCAGGGATAAAAATTATTTAAAGGTAGATCCATCAGACTCTAAAGATGTACAAGATATTATTGATCAGGTTATGCCAAATGCATCCAATGCTACAAAAAAATTTTTCCATGAACAACAACAACATCAAATGCTTAATGACCCCAGGGGTCACAAGTGGGACCAGGCTACCATCAGTGTTGCTTTAGGACTGTGGTGCCAAAATCCAAAGTCCTACGAGACTTTGAACAATTCAGGATTTATAAAATTACCTTCTGGCAGAACTCTGCAACACTACAAAGCTAAAGCGTCTAATGACACTGGATTAAATCCGGATATTATTAATTGGATGCTGCAACAGGCTAAACAACAGCAACAGCCTCAAAGTGCGTATACAGGTGGGATCCTCATTGATGAGATGTCTATCCAGGAGGATCTGATTTGTGTACGTCAAGGCTCACACTTGAAATTAGTTGGATTTGTGGATATGGGGAGAGAAGCTATGGACCTGAAGATAATGTCAAGCAAATCTTCAGAGGAGGCATTAGCTTCTTATGTACTCCAGTTCACCTATTTAGGCCTCAATGGCTTCAGATGGCCATTGGCCCATTTTCCAAGCAAACAGGCAACTGCAGAAGAATTACATATTCTTCTTTGGAAACTTATTACTTTTTTGGAAGTATACACATTTACAATCATTTATTGCAGCCTCGATGGTGCAATCACAAATAGACAACTCATTGATATCAATTTTACAGAAATGAACCCCCTTACTGAGAACTTCAAAATACCATCGCCAAAAAATCCATTTAGGCAATATTTGATTTTCATAATGGATATGAAGCACTGTCTGAAGAAAATAAGAAATGGTATTTTGGCAAGTAGATCAAGTGGAAATAGGACTTTATCTTGGAAAAACTGCCCAATTGTATGGGACCAATTTGTGGATACCTATAATTTCGACAAATGTAATTCATTGGATATTAATCGAAAACTTACTGACAAACATATACATTTGGACAATGCATCTAAAATGAGAAATCATTTGGCAGAAGAAGTATTAGACCGCCATTTTTTAGAAGTCATGTTACAGTACAAGTCAACTCTAGGAAATGGAAGTGAGGCTTTAAATGGACCAATAGAACTACTCCAGCAGACAAGTGTTTTAGTCACAATTTTCTGTGAGGACAAGAGACCCATCAAATCACTAACTGATGACAGGATAGTGGCATTAAAGTCCGTCTCTGAGTGGTTTCTTTCGTGGGAGGAGTCAGAAAAGACAGCTGGTGGTCTATGGAGGCAACGACTATTGTCAGATGAGACCAGATTTGATTTACAGTCAGCAGTTCTTGGCTTTATACAACTTTGCAAAGAGAGGTAAGATTGGTAAATATATCATTATCTTAACAAAACAGTGAAACCCTCTCTCTGTCAGGTATTCCATCCATTTGTAAGCCAAATATCTTGAATACTTGCACATACACCCCGGAATAGCCTGACAACGGTAAAGTCAGATAACATTGTCACAAATGGGGGGCATAACCGTCGCTTCAATTATATTTTCATGAACTGTATGTTTAAAGCTGGACTTTGCCCCGAAACGCATCTTGGGTTGTTTCGGGGGTGAACTTTATCATTTTGAGCTTAATGAAGGATTATAGAATGATGAACAAATGGGGCAAATCTTGTGTAGAAATACTTACTATAAATGTGTCATTTCAAAGATTTTTCATTGAATTGCTCTGATCGGAGCCGGCGATATGATTTTGGAAAGGTTTCTAAATGAAGAACGTGACGTCACTTCCGAATCATAGCATTCAAAATAAGTAGCGTTTAATTACTTCTACCATACATAATATCACGGTGGTCTAGCGGTAGAATGCTCGCTCAGCACGCGGGAGGCCCGGGTTCGAATCCCGCATGCCCCTTTTTAGCTCACATGGTGAGCTTTTGCAATCACTCACTTGTCCGTCTGTCTGTCCGTCCGTCTGTATTACAAGATGTCCGTCCGTCTGTTCGTCAACAATAGTGGCACGTTTTAAAACCTCTGTCGATAGGATTCCTGTTTTGAGTTATTTCTGTTCAACATCAATACAGAAGACCCCCCTATGACTCCTGGTTCAAAAGCTCACTTTTGGCCCATTTCCTAGCTTTACAAATAATTTCAGGTGTCCTACATTGTAAAAATCCATGTCAATGTAAAGAGTAGATGTATGAAATAATTTTGTTACAAAAAATCAGCGAAAAATTATATCCATTTTTTTATTTTCAGCCATTTTAGTTAACATTGATTTGTCCATCTGTCTCGCAAAATCCACTTTTGGACCATTTGCCTTAAACCCTCTGTCGATAGGATTCCTGTTTTAAGTTAATTTTGTTGAACATCAATACAAAAAACTCTCCTATGACTCTTGGTTCAAAAGCTCGCCTATTTTCAAAATGGTCACCATTCTTGTCTCGCGAAATTCACTTTTGGCCCATTTCCTAGCTTTACAAATAATTTCAGCTGTCCTGCATTGTAAAAAGCCATGTCACTGTAAAGAGTAGTTGTATGAAATAATTTTGTTACAAAAAATCGGCAAAATATTATATCAGTTTTTTTATTTTCAGCCATTTTAGTTAACATTGATTCGTCCATCTGTCTCTTAGTCAGTCCAAAAAAGTGGCAAGTTTTAAACCTCTGTCAACACTTTTTAAATCCTCTGTAGATAGGATTCCCGATTTAAAATAATTTTGTTCAACATCAATAAAGAAAAAAAACCTGTGACTCCTGCTTCAAAATCTCGCCTAATTTCAAAATGGCCACCATTTTTGTCTTGGGAAATTCACTTTTGGCCCATTTCCTAGCTTTACAAATAAGTTCAGGTGTCCTGCTCCTGCATTGTAAAAAGCCATGTGTTTTTAAAGAGTAGTTGTATGAAATAATTTTGTCACAAAAAATCTGCAAAAAATTATACCCATCTTTTTTATTATTTTCACTTTTGAGCAACACCATGTGAGCCCAGTACCCACGGTATATATTACGCAAAAAAATTTTTTTATTTACATAAACTTTATATTAGAGCTTGAAAATGTAAAAATAATATATGTCAACATATTGCGTTTTGGAGCGATGTGCAGGTTTAATAGAGCACCTAGACTAAATTCCTTCGGATCGGAACAACAATCAATCAAAGTGTCTTACTACTCATTGTACAGTTAATAATGTTCTACCATAGAAATAAAGTATAAGATTTAACCAATCAAAATGAGATACAGACACTGTAATTACAATGTGCTGTTGTCTTTCTAAATTACTCAAAATCAGATTCCGTTGTCATTGACGATATCGAAGACGCTATATTGTGGCGTCATGACCCATTTGATCGAAAATGGGATTTCATATGATATATTATCACAAGGGCTATGCTAAGACACTTCACCCTGGTGGGAATCGAACCTACAAGAAATATACAAATCAAAAAACTCTGTTATTGTGTAAGTTTATTTTTTTAATGACAATTGTAGTCATTTTATATACATATTAATGAATATGACAGCTATAGTAACAACCATCTTAGCTTTATATCACCCTTGGTATACGCAGCTAACGAAAATTGACCGGTACGGGTCAAAAGCTGACGCGCGTTTGATTTTATAAAAAATGCCAAACTTTGTGACAAAGAATTTCATCAGCTATTGCCCCGAACCGGTCCATCTTCTCGCTGCAAGCAGATTGCCCCGAACCGGTCCGTCTTCTCGCTGCAAGCAGGATGAAATTCTTTGTCACAAAGTTTGGCATTTTTTATAAAATCAAACGCGCCTCATTAAAACTCACAAGATGTAAATAGCATGTCATTTACATCATACCTTGATGGGGAAAAATATATTTTATATGTTAGAAGTACTAAATAAAAGTTATCGTGAAAATGAGACAGTCGTTCTCGAGAGAAAAGAGCATAAATGCGCATTTAGAGAGTTTTGGTCCGTTTAAAAATCTGTAAAAAATTGGGGTACTTAAAAGCATCGGGAGGCATCATATATTTCAAATTAGACACAAAGTCAATATTGAGCAAGTTATGGCTATTTTAAATTCAAATAAATCCGTTAACCCGTACCGGTCCAGCTTTTGACCCGTACCGGTCAATTTTCGTTAGCTGCGTATACCAAGGGTGTATATACTCCCCTATTGTATGATCATAAGCATACCCTGCATGCCGAGTCTATTTATAAACTACCCTCTGCCTACTAGTATAGGCCATATTACAGTTTAGTAGCTGGCTTGAGTCATAAATCATTTCCAATTCTGACCAATTCTCATCCAGTCAGCAAGCTGGAAGGAATACATGCTAAATACGTGCACAATAATTAGGCGATTATGTCAGAGAAAATGACCATAATAGAAAGTCGTCCTTATTTTGACAACAAACTCTGATTAGCATGATGAGTTGAGAGATTTATTGAAAACTGATATAGTGAACACGAAGCTCTCTTTTGAAAAGCAAAGTTGCATGTATGACACAGACTTGGTACTGGCTTTGTTTACATTACCACTGAATATAACTGATCATTTCAGTCAAAATGGTGACCTTACCAGTTACCCTACAGAAATGGCAATAATGTTAGCTAGCAAAGCTAGTTGTGTGCATGATAAAAAGGCACTCATTCTCTAGGGAATAGATTTTACTTTCTACTTTCACTATATACAATTGTTGACCTCTCCAGAGGTCTCTCGGCAAAATTGTTTACCGAGACTGTAAACCGAGAAACTACTGTTGACAGAGACCGAAGGTCTAGGTCAACATTAGTTTCAAGGTTTACAGTCGAGGTATAGGATTTTGACCGTTGACCGAATGTAGAGGTCTACAATTGTTTTGTTAGTCCGAAGAAACTAATAATACATATATAGACGACAATCATCAATCAGAATGGCTTCATTTCACAATCTTTCCTCCGAACCATACCAGCAATATTTTTTTAGAAAATCTGAGGACAGTCGTAGCTAACTTCTCTGTTTTCGGCACATCACTGTGTACCCATTAATAAATTAATGTTAATGTTACGTTTCTATTTCTATTTTTGCTATACTTGTCAACTAGTAAAGTGAAAATATCACTTTCATCAACGTTTACAAAATGTCCGTCTATCATGTTTTTTCTGTAAACATTATGACGTCATGAAACTTTTTTTTCAAAAGTAGCGGTCAACAGTACATATTGTTGACCGCTAATGAACCAATCAGATTCGAGCATTTCAGTTGAGGTACTAACAATAACAATTGTAAAGCTGACGATAGAATGATCATAAAGCCTAAAATGTTGTAACCTATTTTGTAAACATTCCAAAATGTGAAAAAATAGTATGGCGTAACTCGCCATACATAAGTTCATAGGTTTCACTTGAGTGTTTGAAAGTGAGTTGACATATAAAGTACTTAATGAGTATGGGTAAATAGTTAATTAATTAAAGATATGAACATCTATTTCGATTGGAGGACAAAATGACATTGTTTCCTGTGGATCCCCACTTGTTATAATCATCATATGATGTTATTTACTTGTTTGTGTTGAATAATGCTTGCATTCTTATGAATTCCCAATGATTCAATACTATGTCTCCAAATTTTAGTTTGAAGCTTCACAATACTCATTCATAACAATTGTTTTACATATTCTAAAAATAATAATTACAATTCCAGGTTTACAACATCACCTCAGTCATCTATCATGGCCACTTACATCAACAGTGATCCGATAGAAAACCACTTTTGTCAAGTTCGTGCAACCCACAATGGGGCAAACACAAATCCAAATTACCAACAGTACAAATCTACACAAAACGCTATTATACTTGGCCAAAGCACTTTATCCAAAAAGAGGAACTCTGGAAAGCATGTTGTTAAGTCTAAGGCAGCAACTCCATATGCACGTCCACCACTGAAAACCTTGACTAATTCCCCAGTAAAGAATGTGGTAAGTACTATATTTTCATTAAACTCATAATACAGTATACAGGGTGTCTCCAAAAATATACCCAAAAGTATATCAATAGCACAGATTCACCAATCAATATTTTCTAACACATGATCATGTAGCTAAAACATGAAAGTTGTCTCCCCAATAGACTACTGTCTACATGTGATCACTCATTAAGTTTCAAGTAAATGTCTCCATTACTTTTGAAGTTAATGCTCATCTTATATTATTTGTATTGCAAGTAGTCTTTGCACATTCCTATGGTAACAGTGTACTTCATGTTTCTATTAGCAAAAATGGCATATAAATTCAATTCCTGGTTTAGATATCTCATCCCAGTCATGTTCATTGTCAATTTGTGAGCATTCTTTATGAACCCACTTATTGCAGCGGTCACACTGAATTCCTTCTTGCTCTGATGTGACACTTAGCAGGCACTCTGGGCATTGGTAGCGAACTTTTGGGCGTGGTAGTTGGTCCCTACTTGGTCCAGCATAGTTCGCATTTGACATACCTTGTCTTGAAGGAATTTCTTTCAGTAGTTTGTCCACAATTATTGACTTCTTCAGGTTTGATTTGAGGGGGATGTTATACATTTTTGCAAGATGAGTAGCTTCTAATTTTGTGAACTTACTTGGAATGGTTCCATACTCACTTATGTGGCGTTTTAATTCATTGTGTGAATTACATTTTGACACACTCTGATCATTAGATATTGTAGTCCATGAAATTTCAGAATTTTTAGCTTTTTTCTGCAAGACTTTTTTTCTGTGTGCCTGTGTTTTTTTGGTTTCATGAAAATTTATGAAGTCTTTCCTTAATTGTTTTGTGAGCACTCGAACAAAAAGATTTATGATTTCTACATACAAGTCATTTTGAATTTGGATTCTATCACAGTCATTTGGTAACTCAGAAGGATATTGTGAATCAAATCCTTCTTCATATGTTACTTTAAGTTGGTCATTTTGGATCAGTGAGTTGGCTATTGTATTACCAATGTTTGTTTGTATAGGAATTTCTTTTTGCTTGGAAAGTGTTTCTTCGGTTAATAGAGTAAAAAATTTAGAAGTTTTGTCTGAAATGTGGTTAAGTTTGCCTTGCGCATATTGCTTGCCTATTGTTAGTGCAATACTATCTGCATCTTCAGTCTCTGAAATTATTTGGGTTTCTGTCCTGCACAGTTCATTCACAATCTGGACTGATGCATTCTCAACATGCCGTCTTTTCATGTCCCTTTTCCCATACTTGCCGAGTAGGTTGTCTGCATTTCTTTGATGCTGATACTTTATTTTGGCAAGCACGTAGCTGCCAACATACCGCACTTTACCTCGGGAAGAGGTACACTGTTGTGAAACTGTGGTACTTCTTTGAACTGAAACATAGGATGTAAAACAAATTAATATAGCGTCATCTTAAAAAAAGGTAACCCAAACAAATGTCCGTGCCTGGGTGATAACTCAAACACCTATGGATGGATTTGGTTCAAATTTTATAGGCTTATGCCCTATAGGTTATTGTACTATACCATGGCACTTTGCCCTGAGTGTCTCTGTTGCATATTAATATATATCAATTTTTCATATGAACTATACTGTTGCACTTCATCCTGTGTGTCTCTGATGCATGTATATGTTAATTTATTGAACTATACTGTTGCACTTTGCCCTGAGTGTCTCTGTTGCACATTCATATATTTCAATTTATTTTATGAAGTACCTCTAGTCAGATCTAAGAATGTCACTATACAATAAGTGCTAAAGGTATTAGACTACCACTACAGGGATATTAGCAGTACAGGAATAAGGCATGCAGAAAGCAAAGGATGCAATGAGGAGATAGCAGTGTAATCATTCAGTCTAGTGTTTATTATGGTGCAATTAGCTAGAAGGCAATGACAGCTTGGTAGGAAGAGTTCACATGCACACTAGTATAAGGTCTCCAGGATCACCTGGAAGCATAGAAAAGAGGTATATTACGCTTGTGGTTGATCATTGTTCCTCATTCACTTTGAAACAAGTGTTTCTATTAATTACATTACCTTTAAAATTAGGTTGTTCAAGCACAACATCTCCTGCAAGCTTGTGAATAAGGCTTTCTCGAATTTCTTCATTAACCCGATGCAAGCCATTCATTTCAGCATCCATGGGTTCTCTCCCCAACAACAATATTATGTTTCTTTTGTAGTCTTCTGATGTATGGTATTTCATTAATTGTTTGTATACATTTTTCTTGTCTTTGCTCACTATTGTGTCTTTTTGTAAGGATTTTATGAGGTGAGACTGATGGCGAATTTCTTTAGATATGTATTCTTCAAATTTGTCCTCATCTTTCATTTTATCTAAAAAGGTGTTGACTTGTTTTGTCATGGATGTGTGGTCTTCAGAGTACTTTGCTTTCTCGACTATTGTTCTTATTTCAATCCAATCTGAAAAATCATATCAATCCTAAATATTTCATAAGTACGTATTCATTAATTTAACAAAATGGCTCTTCATTATATTTTCTATTTAAATTAGCTCACATGGTTATTAGACTCCAGATTGAAAATCTGGAGTCTATTGATTTTGCCAGTTTTCTTATTATTCTTTCAGAATCTTCCTCCTTACAAGATTTCTCACCAACTAGAAGAGCTTACTTTAAGCTGCTTACATGATCAACTAGGGAATGTATCTGGGATGATGAGAAATTAGGTCAAATTTTTATCTAGGTCAAAGGTCAATAACTAGGTCAAATTTAGGTCAAAGCAACATTCTGTCAATTATCTTCGTTGTTGTTTGTCGGTACTCCTTCATCTTTTTTTCATCATGTAGCTTAGAAAAAAACAAATCGAGAATCTGCCAACCATTTTTTTATTACTCTTACCGATTTTGAGATATGGCGTCCGGAAAGTAGGTTAAACTAAAAAGTTAACCAAATCTAACATATGAGCTATGAAATAACTGTACAGTTTTCTCAGGAATCTGAATCTGCAAACCAAATTCAGATCCGACTTCGGGTTCGAAAGTTATGGCGTTTTGAAAATTTCGAGAAAAATCGATCTGATGATATCCTGATAGAAAGTCAAGAGTAGCAAAGAAAATATAGAAAAAATCATCCATCCTTCCTTCCTATCCTGTCTGATCATATCCTTCCTATCTATCCTTCCTTTCTATCCTTTCCTTCCTATCATATCCTTCCCTCCTATTCTATATTCTATCCTATCCTAGAACTGGGTCAAATCTTACATTTTCAATATTTTATCAACTATCTTCGTCGTTATTTATCGAAACATCTTCATCTTTTTTTCATCATGTAGCTTATAAACAGCCCTTTTATAGTGTGCCATCCGTTTTTTGATTACTCTTAATGATTTTTAAATATGGCATCTGGAAAGTAGGTCAAAACAAAAAGTTCTCCAAATTCAATGTATGAATTATGAATTAGGGGTAGACTTTTGTCAGGAATCTGAATCTGCAAACAAAATTTCGATCCGACTTCCCGTCTGGAAGTTATGGCGTTTTGAAAGCTCAAAAATCGCTAAATTTGGTGCCTCATGTTAAGTCAATGGGAAAAAAGACTTTTTTGAATTGTAAAATATGACATATAGACTGAGTGCAGCTTAACATAATGAATTCCAATAAAAGAAGGGTACCTCAAAAGCTACTTAGCTTCAAAATTTGGACACCAAAATCTTAAGGTCAAAATCTAGGTCAAATTCATAGTTTTTCCTAATTTTTCCTAATTTTTACGATTCTGACACTACACTTAAATGATTTGTTTCAAAATTTTGTATACAGGTAGCAAAGAGTGTGCTTATAGTGTTAGCCTTTTGCCGTCAGAAAGTATTTTGAGCCACTTTTGAGATATGGTGTCCGAAAAGTAGGTCAAAATAAAAAGTTCTCCAAATTTAAATGATGAGTTATGAATTAAGGGTAGAATTTTCTCAGGAATCCAAATCTGCAAATCAACTTTCAATCCAACTCCCGGTTCAGATTCTACGCCATTTTCAAATTCACATTTTTCAGTATCCATAATGCAGATCCATCAAATATAGTTTCAAAAATTCCTACTTACCTACTCGGCTACATACCTACTCGGCTACCTACTTAGCTACCTACTTCTCAGCTACCTACTCAGCTACTTGCTCAGCTACGTACTCAGCTACCTACTCAGCTGCTTACTCAGCTACTTACTCAATTACTTAATCGTCTACTTACTCAGCTTCCTACTCAGTTACTTACTCAGCTCTTTACTCAAGTAAATCAATCTGGAGTCTTAAATTGAAGTTTGTTCAATTTACCAATCTAGTTACCTATTGCAATCACTCACTTGTCCGTCTGTCTGTCCGTCTGCCCATCTGTCTGTCTTTCAACAATTGGCCCATTTTAAAACCTCTGTCAATAGGATTCCCGTTTTAAGTTATTTTTGTTCAACATCAAAACAGCAAAACCCTTCTTTGACTCCTGTTTCAAAAGCTCGCATAATTTCAAAATGGCCACCATTTTTGTCTCGCAAGATTCACTTTTGGCCCATTTGCTTTAAAACCTCTGTCGATAGGATTCCCATTTTAAGTTATTATTGTTCAACATCAATACAGAAAACTCCCCTATGCCTCCTGGTTCAAAAGCTCGCCTATTTTGTCTCCATAATTCACTTTTGGCCCAATTTTCTGGCTATATACAAATAATTTCAGGTGTCCTGCATTGTAAAAAGCCATGTCATTGTAAAGAGTATTTGTATGAAATAATTTTGTTGCTAAAACTTATATCCGTTTTTTTTATTTTCAACCATTTTAGTTAACATTGATTTGTCCAGCTATTAATGAATGTGGTTACAGTGTCACATGATAAGCATAACATGTAATATTCATTTTCCTAATGGCAAAGACTACTAAAGTGCCATTCGTTTACATTACTACAAAAAATACACTTTAAAGAGAAATATTGCCTTCTTTTTACAGGATAAACTTGATTAGATAATGATAATTTTAGTGACAATTTATGATGACATACACTGTATATACGTACCCTCGTATATAGCCTCCAATACTGACTCATCTAGGTATGGTACTGTATCCTCATCATGTAGTTCTGAGGGAAGGGCACCACTTGAGGTTGAAGGTTGTGAATGTGAGGCACTGTCTTGTGATGAATGTATGTCACTCTGTGTGGCTGCGGGTGGGACACTGTATGAGGATGGATGGATGTCACTGTGTGTGGCTGTGGGCGGGACACTGTATGAGGATGGATGGATGTCACTCTGTGTGGCTGTGGGTGAGACACTGTATGAGGATGGATGGATGTCACTGTGTGTGGCTGTGGGTGGGACACTGTGTGAGGATGGATGGATGTCACTCTGTGTGGCTGTGGGTGGGACACTGTGTGAGGATGGATGGATGTCACTGTGTGTGGCTGTGGGTGGGACACTGTGTGAGGATGGATGGATGTCACTCTGTGTGGCTGTGGGTGGGACACTGTATGAGGATGGATGGATGTCACTCTGTGTGGCTGTGGGTGAGACACTGTATGAGGATGGATGGATGTCACTCTGTGTGGCTGTGGGTGGGACACTGTGTGAGGATGGATGTATGTCACTGTGTGTGGCTGCAAGTGTAGCACTGTGTGGGAGAGGAGGCAGGGTACTATGGGGTGTTGTAGGTGGGTCACTGGGTGGGGGATGAGCAAAGCTACTGTGTGATGTTGTTGCAGTCTGCCATTTTTTTCCAGTGCAGCATGTTAAGTCTCGTTTCAATGTGTCTTCAACATTCTGTTCTTTCACTGTTCTTATGAAATTTAGAACGTGCATTGGCTGACGGACAATGCAGTTTGGTCGAAAGTTAACCAATTTCACATCTTCCTTCCTCCTTACCCGACCTATGGCAACCCCTAGTTGTCCTGGCATGTTAACATTGTCACAGTGAACCACCACTTTAGGGAGGGTTGAAGCTTGGGTTTTGTGACAAGTAACAGCATAGTTGACTTTCAGTGGAACCTGTTGTCTCGTAAACACATCTGTGTTTAGAGCTGGATCATACACTGAAAGTAATTAGGTGAAAAACAGCTCAAGTTTGTAAGGGTTAAGGGTTTTACATTGTATAACATAAACTTTTGTGAGGCATATTCTTATTTATTCCATAGTTAGCATGATATTCATAGGATAACATGTGAAAATAAAAACGGTATTTTTGTAATCAGTGGTAAAATATGATATTTTTATCCCACCGAACGAAGTTCGAGAGGGATATAGGAAAGCCATCCGTCCGTTCGTCCGTCTGTCCGTCCGTCTGTCTGTTTGTCCAGGCGATAACTGAAATACCGTTTCACGGATTTGATTCAAATTTTATAGGCTTATGCCTTATGGGTGTAGGACCTCTGCTCGAGAAGGAATTTTCAATATGGCCACTGAATTCAAAATAGCCGCCATTTTTCGTAAAAATGTAATCTTTAATAACTCAAATACTAGTTTGCGGATTTGGTCCAAATTTTATATGCTGATGCCTAGGGACACAGTAGATATGTTCAAGTAAAAATTTTCTAGATGGCGGCTAGATTTCAAAATGGCGGCCATTTTTCGTAAAAAAACTTAATCTTTGATAACTCAAATACCAGTCAACGGATTTGGTTCAAATTGTATATGATGATGCCAAGGGACACAGTAGATCTGTTCGAGTTACAATTTTCAAGATGGCCACTGAATTTCAAAATGGCGGCCATTTTTGGTAAAAAAACGTAATCTCTGGTAACTCAAATACCAGTGAACGGATTTGGTTCAAATTTTATATGATGATGCCTAGGGACAAAGGAGCTTCGCTCAAGATGGGATTTTCGAAATGGCCACTGAATTTCAAAATGGCAGCCATTTTTCATAAAAAAACGTAATCTTTGATAACTGAAATACCAGTGAATGGATTTGCCTCAAATTTTATATGATAATGCCTAGGGACACAATAGATCTATTCAAGAAAGAATTTTCAAGATGGCGGCTTGATATTAAAAATGGCGGCCATTTTTCGTAAAAAAGGTAATCTTTGATAACTCAAATACCAGTGAATGGATTCGGCTCAAATTTTATATGATGATGCCTAGGGACAAAGGAGATCTGTTCGAGAAAGAATTTTTAAGATGGCGGCAGAATTTCAAAATGTACGCCATTTTTCGTAAAAAACGTAATGTTTGATAACTCAAATACCAGTGAACAGATTTGGCTCATTTTTTATATGATGATTCCTAGGGACACAGTAGATCTGTTCGAGAAAACTTTTTCAAGATGGGGGCTGATCTTCAGAATGGCTGCCATTTTTATCGTACCTAACAAAAGGTACGATATTGTAGTCAGCTTGACGGGCGGCGTCTCACTTTTCAGCTTGTCTACAGGTTTCCAGCCAAACCATTTGAGGGATTCATCTGAAATTTTCAGGGATGTTTCTACATATCAACGTCAAGAACTGATTAGTTTTTGGGCATTCTGGGTAAATCTTAAGGTGGCCATTTTGGATTTTCCGTCCTAAAATCTTCACTTTCAAGACTTGTCTACAGGTTTCCAGCCAAACCGTTCACATTTTTTTACATATGTTACACAGTGATAAGTTCTAGACCTCATTAACTTTTCTGCGGCCATCTTGCTTTCTTGGTCAACAAGACCACAATGCTGTGTTTTAGGTACGATATTGTTCACGTCTGTGCCTTGTTCATTTTCATTTTCGTAATCTTTGGTAACTCAACTGCCGTTCGGTGGGATTTGCTACTCCGTGGAGTTGCTGTTTTTCTAGTTGGATATGATAAGCTACGCTTGCTCGTGCACATATCATATCCATTCATGGATAAAAATCATATCACTCATAAATCATAGGATATCCTCTATGAAACCCATTTAAAAGATTTGCATATATTGGATTTGGGAGTATTACATTTCACAGTAATGGGTTTCAGAGTGATGATTTCAGAGTCATGGGTTTCATCAGAGTATTGATTTGGTACTAATACATTTCAGAGAAATGCCTTTGGAGTATTCATTTCACAGCAATGGGAGTATTACATGTCAGAGTAATGGCTTTCAGATTAATGGGCTTCCCAGTATTGGGTTTTGGAGTATTACATTACAGAGTATTGGGTTTTAGAGTGTTGATTTCAGAGTAATGGGTTTTGGAGTAATGTGTTTTGGAGTCGTAGTGTGTCCCCATTTACATCAGTACATAATGTTTTATGTTATGCAATACCTGAAAACATTATGGGTTCAAGAACCTCATCTTTGTTGCTGCCTTTAAAGCGAACAACTGGCTTGTCATCTGGTGATACAATGTACCCACTTCGACCATTCACCAGTCCCTTTGCCACATTGATATTACTTATCAGCATAACTGGAGTGTTTTGTTTTATGTCAAGGGACTTCAATGCTTGAATTTTTTTAGCATAGTGGATATCTCCGCTGTCTACACCATTGTACCGTTTAACTTGTCCAGGTAACTGAAAATATCAAAGTGAAAAGTAAAGAGGGGAGAAGTAATGATATTGATATTTTACAGGAAAATGTGTATGGAACAAAGGTCGTATGAGAACAAAGTTGATCAAAGAAGAATTAGTTCTTTCATAATGTTCAGATATTATTATCCCATCAAACGAAGTTCGGAGGGATATAGGGAACGCCTCCATCCGTCTGTCTGTCCGTACATCCGTCCGTCCATCTGTCCGTCCGTCTGTCCAGGCAATAACTCAAATACCGTTGGCCCAATTTTGTTTATATTTTGTACACATATACCCTATGGGGGTAGAAGTTCTGCTCCAAAGCCGATTTTCAAAATGGCCGCTCATTTTAAAATGGCGGCCATTTTAGTGCCGATTTTACAGTAATTTAGGTGCAATATGTAAAACTGTAATAGCAATATGTTTTACATGTAAAAAAATTATGAAGGACATAATGATACAAATGTAGATATTAAAGAAGCACATGGCAGCCATCTTGAAAAATGGCGGCCTTTACTCGTCATTTTACGATTTTTGCCGTAACTCAAAAAATAGTGGAGCGATTTTGTTCATATTTGGTATGTGAATACTATAAGCATTGCACACTGTCTAAAGACACTTTTGGTAGAAGGCGGCAATATTTCAAAATGACGGCCATTTAAACGTATTTTACTCAAAAAGTAGTGGAGCGATATTGTTCATATTTGGTATGTGAATACTATAAGCATGGCACACTGTCCTATGACATTTTTGGTAGAAGGCGGCCATTTTGAAAAAAAATGTGAAAAAATTGGCCCCATTTTAACGTATTTTACTATTACTCGAAAAGTAGTGGAGCGATTTTGTTCATATTTAGTATGTGAATACTATAAGCATGGCACACTGTCCTATGACATTTTTGGTAGAAGGCGGCCATTTTGAAAAAAAATTTGAAAAAATTGGCCCCATTTTAACGTATTTTACTATTACTCGAAAAGTAGTGGAGCGATTTTGTTCATATTTGGTATGTGAATACTATAAGCATGGCACACTGTCCTATGACACTTTTGGTGTTTTGTTCATATTTGGTATGTGAATACTATAACCATGGCATACTGTCTATTTCTAATGACACATTTGGTAGAAGGTGGCTATTTTGAAAAATGGCCGCCATTTAATGCATTTGACTATAACTCGAAAAGTAGTGGAGCGATTTTGTTCATATTTGATACGTGAATACTTTAAGCATGGCACATTGTCTAATAAAACTTTGGGGAGTAGTCGGCCATTTTGAAAAATGGCCACCATTTTTATGTGTGTTATTTTACAAGTATGTGTGCGATTTTTCAAAAATTTTAGAGGTGGCTACTTAAAAGCATATTATTTCTACTGATGACAACTTGGCTAGTGAGCAACCATTTTGAAAATGGTGGCCTTTCTGGTGTGTTGTTTTATGATATTTGCTATTCGTTTGTAAAAATGCCAGCCATTTCTGTTCGATGGGATTCGCTACGCTTTGGCGTTGCCATTGTTCTGGTTATTAACTTTTAAGACTATGTGTATGTTATTATTTCAGGCGCATCAACCACAGGGAGAGGCCAACACAGTCACTTCAAAGTAACATTGCCTACCTCAGCAAGACGATCGTTGTTGTAATTCTCACATTCTCGGTTCGTACCAAAGATATGAACTGCTTGATGTTCATCTTCAATATCTCTGGACAATCCTCTAAGATAGGAAATTACTTCATGGGATTGTTCACCAGCAGCAACTCGGTTAATAATCTGCATAGAATAAGTGTAACAAAATATCAGCAACTGTTAAGTGGAGTTCAGAAAGATAAGGTGAAACAGAATAGAATATTGTTATCCCAATGAACTAAGTTCATTAGGGATATAGTGAAGGCCTCCGTCTGTCTATCCATCTGACTGTCTGTCTATGCAGAAGATTACATAATACTAGTTGATCTCTCAGAATAAAAGCTTTATTTTGCTGAAATGAAAGGCAATTTACATTTAGAGTTGATTGCAAGTATTGTATCATTTTCAGATTCATGTCTCATAAAATTCAAAATGGCTGCCTAAAGTAGTATTTTGCAATAATTTTCTGATCCCTCCAAAGTTTGGCTACATTGTACTTAAATTGAAAGAATTTTAGATATATAGTATGTCTTTTAATATCTGCCAATTTATTCAAGGGTAGAGTAGATGGAAAATATAACATTGTGACATTCTTGAAAAGGGTGTTCCTTGGGATTTGCTACTCCGTGGAGTTGTCAATTTATAGTTGTTACTTAAATCCATAATTTATGGAACTGCATATGTATCAATGCTTATGACATGATGCTTATGGAATATTGTAATAGATACCTGCAGTGTGTATATATTTACTATTAATATGTAATGATATGTAATGTGCGTTGGGGCAATAACTCAAATATCATTGGCCCATTGTATATGCCTCATGTGACTACTAGTGTATGTAGTCAATAAAGGTCTATGTGCAGTATGGCAAATGATTTTAGAAAGTCATATCTTTAACTAATAATAATTTCCGGGCATACATACAGTGGTTATTATCAAAACAACATGTTTTCTTTCAAGTAAAGTACCCATTATGATAAAAAAATATCAAGCGAACAATTCTTAAAACTATGAATAAAACTGTTGAATCTTTTTCTGGTTTATATTGCATGAAAAGAAGATTCATCAATGTGTCTAAAACTTCTTCAAATGTAGAATGGTATTGAAATGTTATTTTTGAAGATTCCAATTTTCGATGACCAAAGTTAGGCTGAAAACAATGGATAGCACGAGTTTTCTCTATGGGAAAATAACATGGGATATGTGTTTTTTAACTTCAACGCATTTCAATATGCATCACCTTTTCAGAAAATGTTCATATAGTGTAGAAGAAACTCGATATGTTTAAATTGAGAAGAATAAGATCTGATTTTTAGTAAATTAGCCTGACATTTTCAAAAAATGCCAAGGTGGGGTCCTAATCCATAATTTTTCAGATTGTTCGATTGATATTTTACTATCATGGGTACTTGACCTAAAAGAAAGCATATTGTTTTCATTAAAACCACTGTATTGATGGCCAGAAAGTACCCTATGTGAAAGATGTGACTGCACATGGACATATCTTTTATTGATTTTAATTATCCCATCGAACGAAGTTCGGAGGGATATAGGGAACGCCTCCGTCCGTCCGTCCGTACATCCGTCCGGGCAATAACTCAAATACCGCTGGCCCGATTTTGTTCATATTTTGTACACATATACCCTATGGGGGTAGAAGTTCTGCTCCAAAGCCGATTTTCAAAATGGCTGCTCATTTCAAAATGGCGGCCATTTTAGTGCGGATTTTACAGTAATTTAGGTGCAATATGTAAAACTGTAATAGCAATATATTTTAATTGTAAAAACATTATAAAGGACATTAATAATGCTACAAATGTAGATATTAAAGAAGCACATGGCAGCCATCTTGAAAAATGGTGGCCTTTACTCGTCATTTTACGATTTTTGCTGTAAGTTAAAAAATAGTGGAGCGATTTTCTTCATATTTGGTATGTGAATACTATAAGCATTGCACACTGTCTAAAGAAACTTTTGGTAGAAGGAGGCCATTTTTAAAAATGGCCGCCATTTGAACATATTTTACTGTAACTGGAAAAGTAGTGGAGCGATTTTGTTCATATTTGGTATGTGAATGCTATAAGCATGGCACACTGTCCTATGACATTTTTGGTAGAAGGCGGCCATTTTGAAAAAAAATTTGAAAAATGGCCGCTATTTTAACGTATTTTACTATAACTCGAAAAGTAGTGGAGCGATTTTGTTCATATTTGGTATGTGAATACTATAAGCATGGCACACTGTCCTATGACGCTTTTGGTAGAAGGCGGCCATTTTGAAAAAAATTTGAAAAATGGCCGCCATTTTAACATACTATAACTCGAAAAGTAGTAGAGCAATTTTGTTCGTATTTGGTATGTGAATACTATAAGCATGGCACACTGTCTATTTCTAATGACACTTTTGGTAGAAGGTGGCCATTTTGAAAAATGGCTGCAATTTTAACGTATTTACTATAACTCGAAAAGTAGTGGAGCAATTTTGTTCATATTTGATATGTGAATACTTTAAGCATGGCACATTGTCTATGGGGAGTAGTCGACCATTTTGAAAAATGGTCACCATTTTTATGTGTGTTATTTTACAAGTTCGTATGCGATTTTTCAAAAATTTTAGAGGTGGCTACTTAAAAGCATATAATTTCTTCTGATGACAACTTGGCTAGTGAGCAACCATTTTGAAAATGATGGCCTTTCTGGTGTGTTGTTTTATGATATTTGCTATTCGTTTGTAAAAATTCCAGCCATTTCTGTTCGATGGGATTCGCTACGCTTTGGCGTTGCCGTTCTTCTTGTTAATCCTGTACAATTTTGTTAAAATAATTACTTCTGCAAACTCAGCATCTTTTTGTCGCATAACTTGTGTCAACACTAATGTATGAGCAAACATTTCCTTGAAGGTCTCACTTGTGAAGCAATGCTCGCCCTTGTCACCATATAATGCATTTGGCACAGGAGATAGTTGTAGAAAATCACCTGAAACATACAATTGGCATCATGTTAAGTCATTTGGAATATGCTATAGCTCAATAAGATGGTAGACTGGAAATATGTTGTGTATTTTATTTAAATATATTGTTTTCATTTCCTTATGTGAAGCCCTCATACATTACAAAGGATTTATAACGCATGAAACAGTGAAATGTATGTAAAGCATTTAATACCTGCATATAGCACTTGGATACCTCCAAATATCTTTTCCTTATTCTTGACACCCCTGCATACCCCTTCGATAAGGTCAAATGTGACTTTTGATATCATTGATACCTCATCAATTACAAGCACATCTGTTTCTCGAATGCCCTTGACTGCATTGGCATATATCTCATCATTAATGTTGGCTAAGATGTCATCAGCCCCAAAGCGTCCATCTTGGATGCCACTCCAACTGAAGTATTGAATTTTTCACATAACAAACAATATAGTAATGGCAGACATTATGATGTTAAACCATTAAGGAGGGAAGGAGGCTTATGCCTAATGGGTATAGGGCCTCTGCTCGAGAAGATTTTTTCAAAATGGCTGCTCAATTCAAAATGGCCACCATTTTGTGTACAAAATGTAATCCTTGATAAAACGTACAAAAACTAGTCAACAGATTTGGTTCAGATGTTATATGCTAATGTGTAGGGACAAATGAGCTTCGTTCAAGGAGAGATTTTCAAGATGGCCTCTGAATTTCAAAGTGACCTCCAATTTTTCATAAAAAAAATGTAATCATGGATAACTGCACTGGTGATCCACTCGATTACGCTGGTTACCAAAACGAACCGTTTTGGTAACAAAATGTCGGAACATCCGGAAGGTACATTTTTCCCGTTTCCTTATTCTACACGTTGTAGGCAGAATTCCCACGACATTTTTTAACACAAATGTGTATCAGTATCATATGTTTAAGAAATTGTACATATTTGCGAACAAATAATTCAGAAGACAACAAAATCGTCGATTTACATCCTCACTTAAGTTACATAAACGGTTTGGGTTAAAAGTGCAGATCTTAACTGTTTTTCGAAAAACCGTTTATGTAACTTAAGTGAGGAAGTAAATCGACGATTCTGTTGTCCTCTGAGCTATTTTTTCGCAAACATGTACATTATCTAAAACATATGATACTGATGCACGTTGTGAGAAAAAAACGTCGTGGGGATTCTGCCTACAGCGCGTGAAATAAGGAAAAAAGAAAAATCGTGCCTTCGACGTTCCGACATTTTGTTACCAAAACGGTTCGTTTTGGTAACCAGCGTAATCGAGTGGATCACCAGTGAACTGAAGTACCAGTGAATGGATTAACTTCAAATTTTATATGATGATACCTGGGGACACAGTAGCCCTGTTTGACAAAGAGGTTTCAAGATGCTGACTGAATTTTAAAATGGCTGCCATTTTTGGAAAAAATATAATATGTGATAACTCAAATACCAGTGTACGGATTTGCTTCAAATGTTTTATGATGATACCTTGGGAAAAAACACAGTAGCTCTGTTCAACAAAGACTTTTCAAGATGCTTTTCAATGCTTCATTTCTAAATGGTGGCCATTTTCCTTTAAAAAAGTAATATTTGAAAACTGAAATACCAGTGAACAGATTTGGTTCAAATTTTATATGATGATCATGCCACATTGTGACAAAGTTGCTCTGTTCAAGAAAGTTTTTTCAAAATTGAGGCTGATTTTCAAAATGGCCATCATTTTTTGTTAAAAACTTCATCATTGGTAACTCATATACTTGTAAGACATTTTTCATAAAAGACGTAAATTGTAATGACTGTAATAGCAGAGTACGGATTTGGTTTACATTTTATATGATGATGCCTAGGGACATAATAACTCTGTTTGAAAAAGAATTTTAAGGAAATGTAATTTTTAAAAAATGTAATCTTAGATAACTCAAACACCAGTGAACGAATTTGGTTCAAATTTTAAATGCTGATGTCACAATAGCTCTGTTTGACAAAGAATTTTGAAAATGGCCCCCGAATTTCAAAATGGTTGCCATTTTTCATAAAATGATGATAATGTTGATAAACGTTGATAACTCTTATACCAATTGATTGATATGGTTCACATTTTATATGTTGATGCCTCTACTCAAGAAACAATTTTCAAGATTGCCACTAATAATGCAAATATGTTTTGTTTGGTGCGATTTGCTACTCTGTGGAGTTGCTATTTTAATTTGTATAAGAATTCATGAATAATACTGATAGGTTTGACATGTCACATAGACAGGTTATTGTACAGGGTGTCCCGAAAGTATGCCCCCCTCCCCTAGGCAGACATACACCAATGTCCCCATAGTATGTGTCATATATCATTTTAAAGCTTGTCCAAAGTTAGGCTACATTGATTTGCCAAGTATCATGCTTCAACTCACAAACGGGAAAAAGTTACACACATTTCAAAATGCAGTGTATTACCAAAATTTAAGATTAGTTTTACACAAAATTAATAGTCGGCTATGGGAACATTGGTGTATGTCTGCCTAGGGGGGAGGGCATACTTTCGGGACGCCCTGTATAGTAAGACAGGTGTACAGTGAGCACCCATGGAGCCACAAAAATGTGTTTTTTGTAGGTAGATCTTTATTACCAATTTCAAGTCAATTTCATAGTTAGTGGAATGTGTGCTAAAAGAGGGCTGTACTAGAAACAGGTGTTCACTTGAGAGAGGTGTTCACTAAGACAAGTTTTTTATGTTTGTCTATGGCTCAATGTAACAATAAGTTGTAATGAAAATATCAGTGTAATGAACATGTTTAATAAATATATTATATAATTCTATATATACCTATTGATTGTTCTGGCTTTAAAGTCAAGTGGGAAAGTTTGGGTTGCAATACCAGTGGACCCAGTCACTTGAATGGTTTTATTCCCCCTATCCCTCAAAGCTCTAACCAAAGATTTAATTACTTCGGACTTTCCTGTGCCACTTTGTCCGAACAAAGCCAGGGAATGTCCAGAAAGACATATGCGAATGGCAAGTAACTGTTTCTCATTGAGATCCATGATGTTTTACTAATTTTTGACAATATTAGTTTGCATTGGAATGATCCATTTTGTTACCATAAAAGGGGGGCAAGGTTTCAAGGAACACATTTGCCTAAAAATTTACTCAGTTTTTCCATAGAATATAGCTATTTTCATCCAAAATGTTTATTACTAGATTAAGCAATGCGTTAAATGAATTTCAGTTGTTCAAGAAAGTAATCCAACTGTCAGGATATCATACCCTCTACGTTACTTTAGAAGAGTTTATTTTTTCACAGGGAGCAAAAACCCCGGGAGACTGATAAACGATCGCAATAAACGAAAAGCTGGTTTACAGGGAAGAAAATTCCCGGGAAACACGATAGCGCTAAACGAAAAAATAGTTCCCGGGGAAGGAAATTCCCGGGAGACACGATAGGAAAGCACAACAATGTTTCAGCCAATCAGATTACCAGAATTCATTCAGTCCTTAGTACCCTTTGGCAGATGTTTCCGGTAAAGTCTATGATATTTCGAAAGCAGTTATTTTACAAGAAATACTACTTGAATCGTAAGTTGATTTTACTTGCACTACGATATATTAATTTATCAACAAATGTTCTTGTTGGTGCAAAAATGACAGCGTAAAAATCCAATTTATAAGTGAATTGTAGCCTTTTGTAGGTGAAGTACGGATTTGTTTTATTTCCTCACGCGATTGATGTACAGATGAAATGGAAATTCTTAGGGGTAGAATCGGATGGATTTGTACTCGATCATGAATCTTTAGGGTAAAAACTCTCATGTAGAAGTATGGTCGGATCTTTTTTCTACAAAATCAGCCATGAATGACGACTTGACATGCAGTAATTGTCATTTCAGAGCTGATTTTAGCCAGGGTAGGCAGGTTTGAAATGCATCTCTGTTTCTGTCCTTGGTATTAATAATAGATGTCATCTATCTTCCTTTTCAGGTAACCTGTCTCCTATGGAATTAATGAGGATATTCAGAGCTGCTGGCTCCTTAGGATTATGGAAGTGAGTGACCGACGCCTAAATAGTTGTACTAGTAGTTGATTAGACACCAAAATAAATAACAAAACTAGGCAAATTTTTTCAAAAAAGAAAATGTTTTCTTGAACATGTGCCTCACTGTATGAGCCTGTTTATTTCCTATACATTTACGCTACAATATTAAATCATGTCCTTAGGTGATCTTAATAATTTTATACATTACCTTGTGCATGATTTTACGACGATATATCGGTAATTTCATAGAAAATCGACAATCAACACTAAATTCTGACAAATATTTCCCCCTGATTTTAGTCTACCAGATTACGTTCAACTTCCGGTAAAGTTTCACAGCGTCACGGCGAACTCCCGTGCCGTGCAATCTATCAGGCCTGTGAACTGTCCCGCAATTTGCGTATTTGTCACGCATTTGCTGAAGAATTTGAAGTCACGCCAGTTATTTTTGCGTGACAGAAAATGTCACGCAAATACGCATTTTACCTGGTAATTGTCAAGCAGAAATATTTCTGTAGAAAATTTTCTAAAAAAGATCGTCTACACAGCAAAAATACGAACGACGGGAAAAAACGTACGCATTTCGTTCGGACTTTTCACGCGAATTACAGATATGTCACGCATTTCGTTCGAAATTTTCCGTACCTACCCCCCTAGTATGTATCCAACAGACTGACTAGAAGTCAGTCTGTTATGATGTACTACTTTCCTGTGGAAATTACAGTGAAATTTTTTGCACAAAATTATCAATTAGAGGAACCATTTCTTCAATAAAATAAGCATTACAAAATTTCAATTAAATAGTAAGGTACAATTAAATGCAATAAAAAGTAACACAGCATATTGTCAAGTGGAAATAAGGCTAGATGAAGTAAAAATGTGCAAATTAATTTTACCAAATCGGCCATTTTGAATAGCACTTCCTATGTAAACAAATATTAAAAATTACCAAACTTTAACTTAGGTGCCTTATAGTCTGAATATAATTCAGACTAAATAGGATATAGTCTACCTACCCCCCCCCCCCCCCCCCCCCCCCCCCCCCGTTGATGGATGTTTGGAACGCGAGCGTAGCGAGCGCGAAATATTTGAGGTGTTCAAATTTTGGCAAGATGTAATAAAATTTAAACCAAGGTGTTCAAAACTTGGATCAAGGTGTTCAGATTTGGACCAAGGTGTCCACATTTTGAGGGGAGGTGTTCAACATTTCCAAGTCACTCGTGTTAGGTGTTCCCAAGTTGACAGGCCTGAATCTATACCGAGACACTGCATGGGAGTTCGCGTCACGGCGTGTAATCTTGCGTATTATTTAGAATGCAGTAAAATACACACCACAATTTTCTCCATATTCAAACAAATATGGGGGTTAACCATTCTGATTTATCAGAGTCCCTCTTTACCTAACGTTTTTGAGAGAACTATTCCAAAAGGATAGTAAAGGCTGTGGATCCCACAATGGGGGTTAACATGTAAACCAATGAGGAAAACCACTGGTCCTTACTTATTTTGAGGAGCATATTTTAAAAAGGCCCACAACACACTAGAGGCAATCTGCGCGAGATTCCATTTTCTGGTTCGGTTTTTAGCGCATGCGCATCAAATCCAGCAATTTGATTGGTTCAAATTATTATAACGCATGCGCAATTATTAACTGATAAGAACATTTAATTTGAGATAGATGTCACTTACGTTCATTATTTCACAGCAGTCCCTACCCATAATGCACCATATAGTGCGGGAATATTTTTGTTTAGTGCCAAAACAAAAAGTGTACACCCAAAACAAATGTAATGACATTATCTCAACCTGCCTGGATTTGTAGACGTGTGTTGTACAAACTTAAACCGAACCGATGTCAGAAAGGCACTTTGAATCATGGGAATAAAGTACTTCCTTTAATGAAAAACCGAACCAAGTAAAAACCGAATCTCGCGCAGATTGCCCCGACTCCCACAACACTGAAGGCAGAGCTGTCAAGTGTCCCGCGAATGGCGGGATTATCCCGCTAATTCGATCAAAATTAGGCTAATTCGCGTGTCCCGCAATGTCCCGCGAAGTCCCGCAAATGTGGCTTTCGACCTCCGCGAATTTCCGAAATTGTTGCAATCCCCTATATGGTGATTATCTAATCTTATATAAGAAGCTAAGTTTTTGCACTTTTGAGGAGTAAAGTTTACCTAATTTTAAGTACCTAGCATGCTGTTGTTTGGTATCAAAATAAAGAGGAAGGGTTCAACTTTCATTTTAATTACGACAATAGGGATGTAGGTCACAAATAGTTCCAACGTTGGCCTTTTTACTATCCGTGTGGCCTTCACCTCAGAACTGAGCAAATGTTAGCAAACGTGAGTTACAATAAATGGACGCTGATATCTAGAAAGGGTTTGTAGAAAAAACTGGGTACCGGGTAGTAAATCCTCCATGCTGGGTTCAAACTTGGTACCCGTTACCCGGTCAAAAAACGGGTAAGCTTACCCAAAAACAAAAAATATACGAGTATAACATAATTAGATTATCAGAAAACGTGTAAGATTTGTTTTGAATTTACAAAAATGTGTGTAACATCCTTCAAAATTGAGCTAGAAGCTTCAAATAAAAAGCATATTTTAAGGCTCTTTTCTTCCTCTATCGTCATGACCATATTTTCATTGGTTATGGGGGGGGGGAGTGCGATCGCACCATCGCACCCTCTCCTGGCTACGCCTATGACATTGTAAGACATAACAATTTAGTGGACAATTCAGTGGACATTTTGTCGACAGTTGGGATAACTTAAATTATGATTAATAATCAAAATCTTACACATTGCATCATGTAAATTAACACACGTCACCTCTCTGCTAAAGCAACGATAGCAATTTACAGATTTAAATCATTATCAAAACAATTCACGTACCAACATACGAACTATTGAAAATAGAGTAAAATTGATTTGCCTTGTTATTCAAATCGTCTTACAATGTCATTGGCGTAGCCAGGAGAGGGTGTGATGGTGCGATCGCACCCCCCCCCCTTCATTACCAATGGAAATATGACCATGATGATAGAGGAAGAAAAGAGGCTTAAAATGCTTTGTATTTGAAGCTTCTATCTCAATTTTGAAGGAAGTTACATACATTTTTGTAAATTCAAAACAAATCTTACACGTTTTCTAATGATCTAATTATGTTGTATATTCGTATATTTCGTTTTTTGGGTACCGGATTTTTTCGACCGGGTACCAAGTTTGAACCCAGCATTGAGGATTTACTACCCGGTACCCGGTTTTTTCTACAAACCCTATCTAGAAAAGTAACCTCATTCCCTATAATTTGATGTAGATTAATCGAAACCCTATACCATGGGCTTTCAAATGAAATAATATTTCTATGCGTATTTTGTGAAGTTATGTTGACGTTTATTTAAGTTACAATGTAACGGTGCATTATATTTGATTAATTATCAGTATCTGAAAGTTTGATTTAAGTACTTTTACACGCTTTTACATTAGTCCAAATCACGCAAATCCCTTGGATGTCCCGGGACATCCTGCAAATTTAGGTGGATGTCCCGCGAAATCCCGCAAATTTAGGGCACTTTTTCTAGAAAATCTGTCCCTCTATGAAGTTTTTGCTGGTAAACCTGTTAACTGTCCCGCAATTAGGGTGTTTGTCCCTCGAATGGTCCCGCGAAATCCCGCGAATTTGATAAAAAAAAATTGGCCTATAAGCGCAATCACGCAAATCCCTTAAATGTCCCGCGAAATCCCGCGAATTTAGAAGATGTCCCACAAAATCCCGCGAATTTTGGGCACTGGGTCTAAAAAATCTGTCCCGCGAGAAAATCTTTGGGGGTTGACAGTACTGCTGAAGGTGCCATGGAAGTTAAGGTCAGGGTGCATGATGGGGACTTTTCTGCATCCCTCAATTGAGTCACATGTTATTTTTCAAACAAGAATCACTCCTTTAGGCCTGCAAAGATCCAGAAAATTTTAGAAACTTAATGCACGAAATGGTACACGGCTCATAATACACCATTTTAAAGCTGTTGACTTTGGGATCTCAGAAATGAACTTTTTAAAAAAAATGCATCCCCCGTTTTTTTTTAAATCAGCTTGTTTCCATGGCAACTAAATTTTATTTCTGTTAACATGGTCTATTTCTGTTATCAAGTATATCTTTGGCATTTTTTATCCGATTTTGATGATATTACCACCAAATGAAACATTAGGGAACAAGGATTGTGATTCTGTTATGATTATGCAAATTAGCTAATTTGCATATATATTGTGACGTCATAACCACAGTTTTAGACTAATTTCGACCAGTGTTTTGGATTATATACTACACAAACTACTCTTTATAATTGAAACATTTGTATAAAATCATATTATATCATTTTATTACAGTTATTTCTTATTTTAGCATTGTAATGGTATACAACTTTAGATAATTTAACATAAAATAATACAATCAATGGTATTCTCCTGATGTATGTTTACAATCCTAAGTATCAATAACAATATTCTTTAATATAACAATATCAGGAAGGTGACGTTAAAAATACTTTTTCATGTATCTTTTTGATCTGTATAAGGATTTTTACAATTTTAGTACCAAATGAAAGAACTAATTTCAATGATAATACAAATTCGTGCAAAGTAACTTCTTCCTGAAAAACAGCTTGTTTCCATGGTAACCAGTCTGACTTATTATAAATCAGCTTGCCTTTAAATACCATTTTGATTGTCACATAGCCGTTTCTTAATCGATTTTCATAATTCATATACCAAATAAATAGTATTAAGATACTTTTTTATACTATTTGTAATTTATGCAAATAAGCTCAATTGCATGTTTGTTTGCAAAGAAATGCTTCGTTTAGCAAAGTTTTAAGAAGTAAACTGTTCATACTGTGCATGCTTTCTGCCAATGTTTCCTTTACATTTCAATGTAGCGTGATATACTCATAAAACTCCATGGCGTACTCTCAAAATTTAGAGAATAGTTGATTTTTATATTGACCCGCCCCACATTTTAAAAATACTGGATATTCTGAATACAAATGAGTTTTGTTTCCAAGACACTGCTACCCACCTAGTTACACAGACGTATCGTCAGTGTATCATGGCTGAACTACTTCCGGGATTTGAATTTGGTAAGATATTTTTATTTCTCGATTTACATCTACTTATAAGTCACGATGTGGATTATAATTCGAAGTTATGGGAGATAGTCTAGTTTGAGAATGTGTCGATGGTTTTAGGTTTGGTATGTTAACGAAGACGCATTTCACATATTTAGTCCCTCGCTTTTGTAACACTGACGATCGGCATTAATATTGTCAATATCACGAACATGTTAGTATGGGAGCAAAGGTAATTCCGTGTCCTTTTAAGAGGCGAGCTAAGCGACATATATTTTGATGAACTATATGTGATACTTACCAAGAAAAATGATGTTGGCAATTCTGAGTCCGCGACTTAACCAAATAGATAAGCCACGCCCACTTTTAGGGGCTCTTTTCAGTGTTTGGCCCCTATCTCCTTCATTATTGCTCAGATTTCGATGAAATTCACAACAAGCAGAAGGTAATAGATAATGCAATCAAAATATATTAAGTTGGCAATTCTGAATCCGCGGCAGCGTTACTATGGTAACAAAGTAAATATTCCACACCCACTTTTTAGGCTCTTTTCAGTGTTTGGCCCATATCTTCGTCATTATTGCTCAGATTTCGATGAAATTTGCATCAAATGAAAGGTAATAGATAAAGCAATCATACAGATCATAAAATATGCAAATAAGGTGATTTGCACCTTAATTATGACATCATAACTGTTTGTTTTTGTGTATTTTATCTAATCATGATGTATAAATCTGTGAAATTATTATTTTGGCATTTGCGCTTAGATATTCATACTTGTAAAGAAATGGAATGAGAATCAATCATAATCATTTTATGGTGAATGTGAAAGGACAAGGTACCAATTTGGAATCATTTTGAGCAATTCTACCTTATTTCAAGAAAATAATCACAAAAGTAGCTATGATACCATAACGAGTATGCCAGTCAACTAATCTACATTATCCATGCATTTTCTGATTCACCTGGCATATTCACCAACATCATATTGGATTAACATACCCACCCCCCCCCCACTATAACCAAAAAGATAGAACCATTAGATAGAAGAAGGGCTTTAACCCATTAGTGTCTATGTCCCAAATATGGCACGTTTTTTTAGTATATTGGAAGATGTCAGCACTGTATCATTAGTTCTTTATATTTCTTAGAAAAGAAGATGCTAGAATAGTAGATTCCTCTGCAAGTTCAAGGTCATTTGTTTTTTGCAGATATCTTTTGATGCCATAGGGGGTCACTGCCATGCTATTGAGGGCCACTTGCATGTTTTTGGGTGCCATCAGGGCCACTTAAATGTCTTTTGGGACCACAGGGGTCTACTAGGATGCATTTGGAGGCCACGGGGCTCCACTGGGATACGTTTGAGGGGGGCCACTGGGATGCTTTATGGGTTCACAGGGGGCCACTAGGGTGCTTTTTATGTCCATGAGGAGCCATTTGCATGCTTTTGGCAGCCTCGGGGGGGGGGGGGCACTAGGATGGTTTTGGGGGCCAATAGGATGCTTTCAGGGGACACTAAGATGCTTTTAGGGGCCATAATGGGGCCCCTTGGATGCTTTTTGGGCCACTGGGTGTCACTAGTATGCTTTTTTGGGGGCACTTAGGGACAAATGAGAAGCTTTTGGGGCCACTAAAATGATTTTGGGGTCCACAGGGGCCATTGGAGTGCTTTTAGAGGCCACCTGGGGCCACTGAGATGCTTTTTGGGGTCACAGGGGGCCAATGGGATGCTTTCGATTGCCACTAGGATGCTTTTAGGGGCCACAAGGATGCTTATAGGGGGCATAATGGGGCCACTTGGATGCTCTTTGGGCCACTGGGTGTCACTAGTATGCTTTTGGGGGGTCACTGGGGCGGCAAGTGGGAAGTTCTTTTGGCCACTGGGGGCCACTAGAATGATTTTGGAGCCCATTTAAGTGCTTTTAGAGGCCACCTGGGGCCACTGGAGGGCCACAGGAGGGCCAAGGAGATGCTTTCGGGGGCCACTAGGATGCTTTTAAGGGGCATAGTTGGGCCACTTGGATGCTTTTTTGGGCCACTGGGTGTCACTAGTATGCTTTTTGGGGGCCACTGGCAGGGGCAATGGGAAGCTTTTGAGGCCACTGGGGGCAAGTAGAATGATTTTGGAGTCCACAGGGGGCTTTTAGAGGCCATTGAGATGCTTTTGGGGGCCACAGGGGTCGATAGGATGCTTTTGGGGGGCCACTAGGATGCTTTTAGGGGGCATAATGGGGCCACTTGGATGCTTTTTTGGGCCACTGTGTGTCACTAGTAGTATGCTTTTTGGGGGTCACTGGGGTCGAACTGGGAAGCTTTTGGGGCATTTAGAATGATCTTGGGGCCATTGGAGTGCTTTAAGAGGCTACTTGGGGCCACTGAGATTCTTTTCTGGGCAAAGTTTTGGGGCCACATGGGGGGCACTGGGTTGATGTCATGGGTCACAGAGGGGTACTAGGATACTTTTGAGGGCCTCATAGAAGCACTAGGATGTTTTTAGAGGCCACATGGGGCCACTATGATGCTTTTGGGGGGGGGGGATCTGGGGGCTATTGGGATGCTTTTTGGGGCATCTGAGGGCCACTAGGATGATTTTGTGAGTCATAGGAGCCGCAAGTATGCTGCTTAGGGGGGCCACAGGGACCATTAGAATGCTGCTTAGGGGGCCCACAGGGGCCACTAGAATGCTTTGGGGCACTGGGATGGGGCACTGGGATGCTTTTTTGGATCATCATTTTGGAGCACTGTCGTGCTTTTGAATGCCACCATTGCCTATTAAGTATTGAATTATAACAAACAGACTAAGTTTAAGTTAATGACAGTGTAAAATTACACACCCAAAATGTTATCATGGGCACTTGTGTCTATTAGGTCCCGTATTTGGGATGCCTCTTGAACAAAAACTAATTTTATCTTAGTTATGCTACCCAGGTTAGAAAAACATAAAAATTATTTAAGAAATACTAGTGCATTCAATCTGTTGTAATTATTGGGTTAAAATGCTTTTGACTTGAAGCTCCTAGCTCAATTTTGAAGGAAATTGCATCAATTTTTGTAAAACTCATCTTAAAAACATTTTTGGGTTGCTCATGCCACGATCGCCCCCCCCCCCCCCCCATCTGAAAGCTGGTTGGACCCCTGATTAATAATTGCCCTCATGACATAATAATATAACACAATCCAAATTAAATAATTTGCTAGAGTTATTAGATTATTTTGTCATCAAATTTTAAAAAGAATACATGTCAGTCAACTGGTCAAAATGTAACATTTCCTAAAGAATTCTTGTTTACAGCGGACAGTTTTGCTACATGATGTTACCATAGCAACAGTATGAATTAAACATTTTTATCTGAATTGGAAATCTTTCATTACATTTGTTAAATTTTTATGACCATAAATGTATGAAAGAAATAAACTCAACTAAATGAAATAAACTAGTTGACAGCATTACTGACCATTTTAAAGACAATAATTTCACATCATGATTAAGATAAAATATGCAAGAACAAACAGTTATGACGTCATGATTAAGATGCAAATCACCCTAATTGCATATTTGGTAAAATATATGATTGCTTTATCTATTACCTTTCATTTGGTGCAAATTTCATCTAAAGTTGAGCAATAATGATGAAGATATGGGCCTAACACTGAAAAGAGCCCCTAAAAGTGGGTGTGGCATATTTACTTTGTTACCATAGTGACGCTACCGCGGATTCAGAATTGCCAACTTAATATATTTTGATTGCATTATCTATTACCTTCCATTTGGTGTGTATTTCATCGAAATCTGAGCAATAATGACGAAGATATGGGCCAAACACTGAAAAGAGCCCCTAAAAGTGGGCGTGGCTTATCTACTTGGTTACCATAGCAACGCCGTTGCGGATCCAGAATTGCCAACATAATTTTTCTTGGTAAGTATCACATATAGGTCATAAAAATGTATGTCGCTTAGCTCGCCTCTAAAAAGGACACGGAACCTCTTATTTGGACTTTTGCTCCCAGACTATCGTAAAATCTATATACCTCAATCCTCATCATACCAGTATAATATACAACAGTACAATAGTACATTAGTACAATAGGCCCTACAGAACAGAAATATATAGTGTTTTGAAGCTTTTTTAATCTCTTAATGTTCGGTTATACAATACATATTTGATAATTGGTAAAATACCCATTATAACATGATTTGTATATTAAGAAGGCGCTTATACCCAAGTTTTTCGTATTAAAACAAAGAGTTATGACATCACAATAAATATGCAAATTGGCTAATTTGCATAAAATACCGATTTTCTTAATAAGCATCAAAATGCCGATCATATGGTATAAAAATCATAAAAATCGGTAAAGGTATGGCTGAACAATGGCCAATTAAGTATTTTAAGACAAATTTATAATAAATCAAAATGGTTGCCATGGAAACAAGCTGATTTTGAAAAAACGGGGGGATAATTTTTTTTTTAAATATCATTTCTGAAATCCCAAGGTCAACGGCTTTAAAATGGTGTATTATGAGCCGTGTACCATTTTGTGCATTAAACAACCCCTTTTTAACACATATTTTGGGATATTTGCAGGCCTACTTCCCCACGTTGTCTATATCTTCCAGTTTTGCACAAAGAGTGCACCTAGAAAAGACTTGTGAGAAGAATGTTTTGATAAAGTGTATAAAAAACAAGAAAATTCAGTGAAAAAATTCAGAAAATTTTCAGAAGTTTTTTTCACTGAATTTTCTCGTTTTTTATACATTTTACCATGGACCTTGATTTTACAAAACACATCTTCTCACAAGTCTTCTCTAGGCACATAAGTGCACTCTTTGTGCAAATTACCTGGAAGATGTAGACACTGTGGGGAAGGAGTTCTTGTTTGATATTGCTCTAAATGATACAATTTAAAAAAAATTGATATCATTCTTAGAAAAAGAAAAAAAATGAAAACAAAATGAATTGAAAATCGATCTATTTTCCTTTTTACTACAGCCATTATTGTTTCCGACAATTTTTTAAATTTTCAAAGATTGTATCATTTACATGAGAGCAATATATTGGACACATTTTCTGAAAAAATCAAAAGATTCTGTTCATTGACCTTTACTGAGCACCTACTTTTAGCTATTTTTCAGTCACATTTTCAGAGGGTTGAAAATGTTATTTCATCATGTTTATGGTCGTTCTGACCATTTCCATTGTGTTCCCGGTCATGTAAATGATATGTGGAACTAATAAATTGGAATGGGGGTCCAAACAGAGCTCTGTTATCTTGGTTCAAAAATTTTTCAAAATCCATCATGGTTTTGTCACTTTTTGTTTTGTCATTTCCTGTTAAGGCCAGGGTCCATGTTGGGAAATTTTCTGCATTCCTCAATTGAGTCACATGTTATTTTTTATTGGGCACATTTTCTGAAAAAGTCAAAAGATTCTGTTCAGTGACCTTTCCATGAGCACCTACTATTATTTTTCATTGCACATTTTATTAAGAAATAAGGGAAAAATATTTACAAAATCATCAAATTTTTGAAAAAAGAGAATCAACTGTAGAACTTAAGTTTCAGTATTTATTTGAAAAAATGCCTCGGCAAGCTGCTCATTTTGTTAAATTTTGCTATTTCAAAAGAAGAAATGAAATTTACAATATTAAATGAATTATACTTGTGTCAAAAAAAGATGTAATATTTATAAACAAATATCTTTACTTTAGTGGTTGATAAGCCCATGTGGGCTGGGCTGTTATTTTATTACTTTTCTTTTGTATTGTACAGTATTGAATGATGTAAACTTACCACTGTAAATAAAACTAAACTAAACTAAACTAAACTAAACTATTAGTTATTTTTCAGTCACATTTTCAGTGGGCTGAAAAGGTTATTTCATCATATTTTAATTTATGGTCATTCTGACCATTTCCATTGTGTTCCCGGTCATGTAAATGATAAGTGGAACTAGTTAAACTGACTGGAGGTCCAAACAAAACTCTGTTATCTTGGTTCAAAAAAATTTTAAAATCCAGCATGGTTTTGTCACTTTTTGTTTTGTCATTTCCTGTTAACTTCCATGGCACCTTAATTTAGAAAAAAAAGAATCATTGAAACATGTGACTCACACTCTCGCTCAAATATGACACAAACTTTGATTTGCTTTAAGGTAAGGGTGCATGATGGGAAATTTTCTGCATCCCTCAATTGAGTCACATGTTATTTTTCAAACAAGAATCACTCCTTCCCCACATTGTCTATATCTTCCAGTTTTGCACAAAGAGTGCACTTATGTCCCTAGAAAAGACTTGTGAGAAGAATGTTTTGATGAAGTGAATAAAAAACAAGAAAATTCAGAGAAAATATTCAGAAAATTTTCAGAAATCTTTTTCACTGAATTTTCTCGTTTTTTATACATTTTACAAAACAAATCTTCTCACAAGTCTTTTCTAGGCACATAAGTGCATTCTTTGTGCAAAACTGGAAGATATAGTCAATATGTGGAAGGAGTGACTCTTGTTTGAAAAATAACATGTGTTTCAATTGAGGAATGCAGAAAATTTCCCATCATGCACCCTGACCTTAACATTATTATATTGAACCAAGAAAAAATAACTCACATAGAAAAAACATGGATCACTTTTTCGTCTCGAACCCCCGCTCGCTACAGGTCCGAAGGAAATGGTGTATTTTCAGTATACTTTTTCGAGAACTTCAAGAAACCCAAGAAAAATTATTATATCTAATTATGGAGAATGGACTAAATGCGTATATTGATTATCACCTTGTTTTATGTCTCTGATTTAAATAGCAATCTGTATCGTATGTAGACGTAACGGCCATATAAAAAATACATGCCTAGAAATATAATTAAATATACCCGTGTTTGAAATTATCATGATATAGTCATTAATATCATATAACTTCTGGCCCGGTCTTATCCAGTAATAATGTTACCTACGTACAGATTGGAACTATATATGATGAAAGTCTAAATGTTTTTGCAACGCTTATATCAATAATTCGTCATATTTATTTTTGTTCCCCATAGAATATTTTCCTTAGGTTACAATTTATGTGAATTAATTTATTCTCATGCAAACCCATTATAGCACGAAGGTTGAAAAGTCTATGAATCAGTTTGTATGGAATTGACGATTGTGTTCGACCAAATATCGAACAAAAGTCATGGGCGTAGCCAGGGGGGGTGCGATGGGTGCGATCGCACCCCCCCCCCCCATAACCTTTGAAAATATGACCATTGGATAGAGGTAGAAAAGAGCTTTAAAATGCTTTTTATTTGAAGCTTCTAGCTCAATTTTGAAGGAAGTTGCATCAATTTTTGTAAAATTCAAAAGAAATCTTAATTTTTTGTGTTGCTTATGGCAAAATCGAACCCCCCTGACCGAAAACTGAAAAAATTTCGGCGATCGCACCCCCCCTGACTGAAAGCTGGCTACGCCCCTGAAAGTAGATTTTTCAATTTTAATGTTTATTTTAGGATATTTTTCGTATGTATTCACCTTAAAGTGACCCTTTATTGATGGCCTGCTTCTTTGATTTATTAAGATGCAAAACCCATACACAAAAGGTGAAAAACTGTTCAGTGAACAAATACCCGTGCAGATTTCTTCACATTGCACTAATACACTGGTGATCCACTCGATTACGCTGAAACCGTTTCGGTAACAAAATGTCGGAACGTCGAAGGTATTGTAGCCACATCGGCCACATATGATACTGACACACGTTTATGGTAAAAATGTCGTGAGAATTCTGCCCACAACGCGTGAAATAAGGAAAAAAGAAAAATCGTACCTTCAAGGTTCCGACATTTTGTTACCGAAAGCGTAATCCAATGGATCACCATTGACTGTGGTGATATCATGGTGGTTAATCACGGTTATTAGTGTTATTGAATTCGATTTTTGGCACAGGCAATTTAATTGACACTAAGCCAGTACCTGCATGGAATAAGAGGTTACAAATACTAAATATATTGGCAATCAGGACCAGGGAATTAAATGAAAATGTACATTCGTATTCATAAGGACATGTTTGATTTGGCTATCAATGAACAGAATGAAACATCTGCCTAAAAGTAAGGAGAAAACACAACGGAACGTTACCCATCGAAAACAGCCAAATGTTTTCAATTGTATTTATACTTCAAATACTTATAATACATGTACTAGTAGTAGGATGTGCGAGGATTACCGAGTCTCGAGTTCAAGTCCTACCTGCATTAATTACATTACTGGAACCAAAAGGAGTACGTTTTCTCGTTGAAGGTAGGTCTGTGCGAATGTGGATGTTTAGTACAGAATACATGTCCTGAATTACAATTACGATCACAACAAAATACGAGGGGAACGATTTTTCAATTCATCTCGTGGCTTTCTGTATTTCCCAAGCTTAACTCGAACACTTTACAAGTTACCGATACTTTATGACTTTAAAGTTTATTTTTGTATTTCAACCAATTTATTCCATCTATGCTTAAATCCTACGGGTATATAACAATCGTACACATACAGTACAGAGGTACAAACTACGAATTAAGGTTACTAAGAGATTTAATATTTTTCATCCTTTCGCAAGTATGTATATACATGTACATACTGTATATAGGATAAGAGTATTCCAGTTCAGTTCAAATTCCGATTGAGTATTTTTGTTATCGTGAGACAGATCGAAGGGTTTTCGTTTTTCAAATAATCATGTAAATATATGTACTGTGGCAAATGATAAGCATGGTGTTTGTGAAAAAGGGAGATTTTCGAATCTTTTATTACAAACTGCTTTATTAACAATAGCCAATCAAACCTAGTTCTAGTATTTAAAGCGACAATCACATATGTAAGACAAGGCCAAGTTATTTATCATCACTAATGTTTTCCAAAACGTTGATAGTGCAGAGACACTCTGAATAGTGTAAATGGCATGTTGCATAATTCTTGAGATTCATTTCATGTTTTTTACTAAAACCCTAAAACCCCAAAGTGGGCCCAAATTTTGAAATTTTGAGGCCCATTTTCTTCAAAACTTGCCCTGAAATTAAAAAATAAGGCCTTGAAAGGCCCAGTTATGACCAAAAAGATCCACTTTTGGAGCCTAAAAGCGTTTTTGGCCAAAAAATTTTTCGGTCCAATTTTTTTTTCTGGGCCCACCCAAGGGGGGGGGGGGCAGATCCGCCAGTGAAACATCTATGAAGCTCCAAGTGTTCTGGACTACCCTATATGCATTATTTATTTGCGTCTATAATATTAAGACAGTTGCATATTAAAACTATTCTATGAAATAAATAAAGTATGTTAAAGGATAATTGTTTCAAATTTAGGTATGTAGTGAGAAAATATTTTTGGGTCACTATTTTTTCCAAGTAAATATTTTTTGGGATACCATCCCTTGTAAATTTCTGATAAAATAAGTGAACTTGAAATACTTGAGCTGTGTCAAAATAGTTGGAGAAGAGTCTAAACACTTGGGCAACCCAGAAAAGTTCCACGTCTATCTTTGTACGCTCGGTCTCTATGGCGTTCGACCAACGGTAGCCGATCGTGAACGAAAATGCAGATCAAATGCGTATTTTGAAAAACAAAACTAGCAGGTGAAAAACCAATAAATCTATTGACAATATATCTATAAGAAATTAATTGATCAATATTGTTTGTTGCCGAGAATTGAATGCTAAAATTGGACACCGGTAGCAGTTCATAAATGTGAATTATCTGACTCCCCCATTTTTATACATACAGCTGTATATTGTATAAATACCAGTATCTTAATAATTAATGTATATGAAGTTTATAATCAGATCAGCAGATCTATAGGGGATGGCAAAATTGCCAGAAACACATGTACAATTGACCTCCCAATGTATTCCTTATGAGTTCAAATACAATATCTCCCATAAAATCTGTGATATGTCAGAGATGAGCATGAAATTATTAATAACAAATAAAAGTGCAAAAATTGGGGAAATTATTTAATTCTCCCAACTAATAAAAATGGTAACCATATTCATAGAAAAAGACTAAAAGTAAATATCTTTAGATTTCCTGAAATAATGCACTTTTGGGATTTTTTGAAAAAAGTCATGACTAAGGAATGATTTGAGCCAAAAATATTCTAAAATTGAAACAATTTTTGTTAAGCTCGCTCTTTCTAGATTCTCCCTTTACTGCTTCTCTATGACGATAACATAACGTCTGTTGTCTGTTGCTTTTTATTGACATTAAATACAAGGGATTTGATCAAGATGGGATTCGGTCGTTCATATATTAATCGTCGTAGTTATGAATCCAATCATTACCTTTATCCGCATCTTCTACTGGTCTTATATTTTATCTTTTCTTTTTCTATTGATATATCTGGCTCAACGCACATGACTTCAGGTGTTTTATGAGTTAAATTCATCTTTCAGATCCCGCACCGGGAACATCTTTAATAGAATTCCACTACAGCATTAACACGCCCCTTCTGGATGTCGACGCTGGTAGATGGAATTATGATGTCAGGGCAAAGACTGGTATGAAAAGCGCTTATCAACACATTATTGCAGTATCTATAAAATATTCAGTGTCACGTAAGTCGTACTAAATCTCAAATAGCGATAGGAGGCTTTCGTTATTCATCCTGGCAATTTCAGTATTGACAATTTTACTAATGTCTTCAAAATAAGATTGTTAAGTTTTATCATATTTTGCAGGCGATGTTTGGGTGCATGAGAATCGCAACGTGTTGCTAAACCCCGGGGATATCGTGTACTACTGGTTGAATGCTTTAGTCGATGACCTGGCCTATCGATTACTCGAACAGAGATACATAATTCCTGGTGATGGTAAGTCATTTTAATGAGAGTGTGCCCCTCCCCTTAGATTAAAAAATCCCCCCTCACTTGACAAAAGCTGGCTACGGGCCTGCACTGATACAAATATTATAACCAGATCTCACCCATTCTCCGATCGCAGGGCTCAACCATCCAGAATATCTGGACACTTGCTTCAAAGGATGAATCTAACCACATGGGAGATTGCACATCACTACATGCATGGTTCAATAAGTTCATACATTTTCAATGTTTATACCATATTTGTGTAATAGGTCGTCCTGTGCAACAGAACCAAAGTCCGTGTGACGATAATCTTCGACTTATGCTGGATGAAAAGTTCTCTACTTTCGATCTGAACACATGGCAACATGAAGTAACAGCGAATGGAGGAGGGGTAGGTTAGGTGTAATTGACATGTTTATGGGGTCAGAGGTTCGAATCCCGCTCCAGTCATCTCTGTTTTTTCTGCAGAGATGTAAACATATTTCACGACCTATCCGTAAATTAAGGTTAATTCTAATATTTTAACGAATACCTATGCCTGGCAAACATACGGTATTTCTTAGTTTGTAATGGATTTGTGATAATTTTGGCAACGCTGAAATATATTTATGGGATCATAGTATTTGAAATTGAATTAAAATTTGGACATAAACAGGTGACACGTTTTTTAAATTTCAGAACCGGGAATTCCAAGTTTACACCCCTGAGCAAGGGAACGTCTATGTGAGGGACAAAACATTGTTTATAAAGCCTGTGAGTATATATATATTTACTATATATATTGAGCTGGGAGGGGTTGAATAGCAAAATATGGCTTAATTAGGCTTAGTGCAAGAAAATGCAAGGATTGGCCTTAAGCTAATTGTCGTGAAGAATATGCCTCCAACTTGTAAAATCATGAAGAAAAATTGTACATCTGAGGCTGGGCCTTTTTGTTACCGAGTTCAACCACGGTGCATTTTGCATCAATGACATTGATAATGTAAATTGTGATTTTTAGACATTGACATCTGACAGATTTGATGAGGACTTTGTAAAATACGGGACAATGGATGTAGCCAGTAAGTTACCATCCATAGAATATGATATGAATTTTAAAATAGTTTGCATTAATAGTTGTTCAAACGTTGCCCTTTGTGTTTTCTCATTCGCTATCTATTCTAAAATCAGTAATATGTACATTAGAAGTTCCATTTCTAATCATTCGCTGATGCTTATGAACCAGAGGCCCGTCATAAAAAACAAACTAATAAACAAACAAATGGTAGCATTAAAGAATGTGAGATCTTTTGCTTCTACAGGCATTTGGGGAAGATGTACATCCAACTATTCCAACGGTTGTCTCAAACAGGGAGACGGGAGAAACATTGTCAGCCCTATTATGTCAGGGAAGATAAGGACAAAGCTGTCCTTCAGATATGGACGAATTGAGGTACTGTCACTGGTCCTCTCTATTGTGCCTCATTTGCGTAACCCAGTTATCAACCCTGAATCAACTTTTGCATGGGGACATGCATCTTGTACTAGTGAAAATGTTCAATTTTTAATTTTATGAATAGAGACACACATGTATAATTAATTTTTTAGAATTGACTTTTGAACTTTTTACTTATTTTAGGAGGGGAATGGAACGCTGTTTCCCCTCGGAGAAATCCATATCAACACTGATATGCTTTATAGTATTTAAAGTATCCTCCTATTAGGTTGTTTCGAAGATGCCACGAGGCGATTGGATCTGGCCCGCCATCTGGATGATGCCTCAAAAAAACGAATATGGCCACTGGCCTCGTTCTGGAGAAATCGACATTTGTGAGAGTCGAGGTAGACATTCTATATCAGTCTAAGAACAAATGGCCTTTAGCAAAATGGGGATGATAAAATCGCCAAAATTGACTAGGCACACCTGAAATAATTTTCACACACGAAATAAAAATTTGATTTAGATTACATCAAAGGATAGCTTAAAAATCTAAAAAAACTTTACATGACAGCATGGCCAGTCAAATCAAAATTTTATCATCTAAAATGAATTATTCTATATCTGAACATTTGCTCCGAATTTTAATACGGCGCCCGGGCGATTGAGTATTTTGTTCAAAATTGAATACAATATTGAACAAAACACTCAATCGGCCGTGGAAAAGAGGAAAGAGGATAACATGAAATATATTTTTTGAGATCCTATATGATAGGGAACAATGCAAACCATCAGTTGATTTTGCTTAACCAAGAATCATAAAGTGCCAATAATTGACATAAGTGACAAACGTACATTGGATCTTGTGTAAAAGATATTCTCCCTAAAATCCACTTTTTATCGTATATAACAAGAGGTACGATATTGTAGTCAGCTTGACGGGCGGCGGGCGGGCGGGCGGCGTCTCACTTTTCAGCTTGTCTACAGGTTTCCAGCCAAACCATTTGAGGGATTCATCTGAAATTTTCAGGAATGTTTCTACATATCAACGTCAAGAACTGATCAGATTTTGGGCATTCTGGTTAAATTTAAAGGTGGCCATTTTGGATTTTCTGTCCTAAAATCTTCACTTTCAAGACTTGTCTACAGATTTTCAGCCAAACCATTTGAGGGATTCATCTGAAATTTTCAGGGATGTTTCTACATATCAACGTCAAGAACTGATGAGTTTTTGGGCATTCTGGGTAAATGTTAAGGTGGCCATTTTGGATTTTCCGTCCTAAAATCTTCACTTTCAAGACTTGTCTACAGGTTTTCAGCCAAACCATTTGAGGGATTCATCTGAAATTTTCAGGGATGTTTCTACATATCAACGTCAAGAACTGATTAGTTTTTGGTTATTCTGGGTAAATTTTAAGGTGGCCATTTTTGGTTTTCCGTCCTAAAATCTTTACTTTCAAGACTTGTCTACAGGTTTCCAGCCAAACCATTTGAGGGATTCATCTGAAATTTTCAGCGATGTTTCTACATATCAACGTCAAGAACTGATTAGTTTTTGGGCATTCTGGTTAAATTTTAAGGTGGCCATTTTGGATTTTCTGTCCTAAAATCTTCACTTTCAAGACTTGTCTACAGATTTTCAGCCAAACCATTTGAGGGATTCATCTGAAATTTTCAGGGATGTTTCTACATATCAACGCCAAGAACTGAATGGTTTTTGGGCATTCTGGGTAAATTTTAAGGTGGCCATTTTGGATTTTCCGTCCTAAAATCTTCACTTTCAAGACTTGTCTACAGGTTTCCAGCCAAACCATTTGAGGGATTCATCTGAAATTTTCAGGGATGTTTCTACATATCAACGTCAACTAGAACTGATTAGATTTTGGGCATTCTGGGTAAATGTTAAGGCTGCCATTTTAGATTTTCCGTCCTATCGAGGCTTGTCTACAGGTTTCCAGTCAAACCGTTCAAATTTTTACATATGTTACACAGTGATAAGTTCTAGAGCTGATTAACTTTTCTGCGGCCATCTTGCTTTCTTGGTCAACAAGACCACAATGCTGTGTTTTAGGTACGATATTGTTCACGTCTGTGCCTTGTTTCTTTTTACTATATAACCTTGAATTGACAGACACACTTTACTTTGTATACTTTGTGTAAAATGAATTGCATTTGATTTAGGCAATGTAGACTATGGTGGTATAGGTGTTCATACAGTTGGGTCTACTCTTCATTGGGGTACAGATTATCATTCAGATCGAATGAGGATGACACATGGCCACAAGTAAGTATTCGTATCCAACGATAGATGTCCCAAGTAGTAATCACTGTGCCATTTTACATGAGAAAATATTTGCTAAAATAAAGGCAAGTCTTGCCCGTAACTAGCTTTTACCAAGAGGGGGAGTTTTTGCCAGGGGGAGGGCTTTTTGACATTTTTGGGTGAAAATTCATGCCAGATATGCACCCCCAGCACCCCCTTGGCTACGGGTCTGCTACGCGTTTAACATTTTTGTGTTGTAAGTTACCACTTATAGATGTTAATGCAATAAACCAAAGGAATGAACATTAATGTTCAATAGAGATTTGGTTAAGGGATTTGGTCATGCCATACCTTTGGAAGGGATTGTTCTTGTAGGGGTTTATCTATTAAATGGTTTATCACAACTTATACTGTAAAGTACATGTCCAGTATATAACATGTGATGATAACCAGTCACAGGGGGTTAAGCATATCATTCAAGTACAATGTGACCCCAAAACCGAACTTCCCAAACGTTGAATCAATATCTATACAATCAACATTTTTCCAGGTACACAATCAAAATTGTGACAAAAACAGACACACTTGAAAAATGGGCCTACCTTTGAAAAATATATATCTTCCAGATTCATATTCCAACCAAGGGGACATCAGCACACGGTCCTAACTTCGACCGTTAATTTGAATTTTTGACCTACCGAATGTTTGAAAATCAAGGATTACGAGTCTCATACTGCACCGTTTTTCTTCAAACTTGTTCCATTCAAAGCATAACAAAAATCCATTTCTGATGGTACATTATTCTCTTAAACAGAGCCCCTACTTCCAGCGGCAATTTAGTCCCCAGCTGTAAGAAGGCCTTCAAACAGTTGGGGACCAAAACGCTGCTAGAACGAGGGACTTTTTACAATAAAGCAATGCACCGACAGAAAGGCAATTTTGTTTTGCTTTTAATAGTAAAAGTTTGAAGACAAACGGTGCAGTATGAGACTCGCAATCCTTGATTTTCAAACATCCGGTAGGTCAAAAATTCAAATTAACGGTCGAAGTTAGTACCGCGTGATCAGCGTTTTGTTCGCCCGATCAAATTTTTTCTTTTACAGACACAGTGTGATCTTGAGAATGCGATCTTGGTCCCACTGGATGAGTCGGTCCATCGTCTTTAATATGTATATTTTATAGATTTATATAATAATATTGTAATGCTTGAATATGCCACATGCCATGTGTTTGCAACCTGAGTGCTTTCTTTGGGTCTTATTAGGCTGAATCTAACACAATGTTTTTGGGCTGTCAATTAGTCTGATATGATTTTGTCCTGATATTAATTTCTATTTAAAAGTCGACCCATCTTAATTCGCAAATTGATAGTATTAATGTTGAATTGAAAATAGGCATCAACTGAATTGCACAATTGGAGAAATAATTACAATTTGCGCGGTTATATTTTTGTGGGTCACCATGTACGTCCACATTTCGCAAATAATGCATCATGACTATTCCAGGAAACTCCAGGGACTAAGCTTTGGTGAAAAGTTTGTGAAATATACACTTGATTGGGACGCATTGGGCATCAGGGTTTATTACGACGGTGAACTTGTACTGAATGCTTCTACCCCCAAGAATGGTTACTACAGATATGGCTACTTGCCCTTCAATCCATGGGAAAACAGTGCCAATGACGCTCCATTCGATAAAGAGGTAAATAAAGCTCAATCAGTCATGTTATGTTCTCTTTCGTCACTGGTACTGCACTCTTCAAACTAGTTACCGAAACGCGGTAACAGAATGTCGAAACCTCGAAGTTACGATTTTTCTTTTTTCCTTACCTCACTAGTTGTATGCAGAATTCCTACGACATTTTTATCACACGTGTGTCAGTGTCAAACGTTTAAGAAAATCTACACATTTGCGAACAAATAGTTCAGAAGACAACAGAATCGATTTAGTACCTCACTGTTGTTACGTAAACGGAACACGTTAAGAGTACAGATCTTAACCATTTTACAAACAACAAAAGTATATGTACGATTCTGTCATCCTACAAATTATTTCATGCAAAATCACTTGGATTCGCAGAAACATATGATGCTTAAACCTGGAAAAAATCTTCCAGAATTTTCCAACCAGAACCGTAGCCATCTTGTTACCGAAACGGACCCAGCGTAATCAAGTTCAGTACCAGTGTTAGTTTTATGTGCTTTCCCGATGAACTTATACTGAACGAACTGTACCAGCTGATGTGCAATTCAAACCTATGTACTGGGTGAAACGTGAAAACCTATTCACTGAGGATTAATAGTGTGCGCCAAAACTCCAGAAAATCCAATTAACTGATGTTGAGGTAGGTTACTATGATTCGACCCATAGTCATTATAGATTGGTTCATTGACTATTCATTTTTACTTGTCTGCACTCAAAAAAGTGACACGAAAGGGCTAAACGGCTTGCCCCAAGGTGCAACCGGCAAAAAGATGAGTTTGACAAAAATCTTTTTTTTCAAATAATAGCAGCGAGTATATGAAATAGGAGGCAGATTTGATATTGATATGTATGATAGTCCATTTGGGCGTGGTCATTTTTATTAAAAACAATAATATTGAAGAATTATACATTTCTGACCTTAAAATGCCATTTTAATGCAAAAGTCACGGTTGTTATTAATTATATTCCTATTTTACCTATTCAATGTTTTCTATATATTACACTTACCATTATATTCATTTTTGTCAAAGTAAATAATAATGGGGCTCACACAAGGATCCACTTTATTTACACCTTTTTCATATTTAGTGATGTTTTGAAAAATTACTACGTTTAACAAAAAATTATTTGTTAAATGTTAAACAAAATAATGATAATGTGTTTGCTTCCCTGTTTCAACTGAAAAATCACAATTCATTGCTCTTGATCTTAGAGCGACTGGGCATATACCAGTATGACCAATGTTCGATACAGTTGATCCTTGTGTGAACCCTACTATTATTTACTTTGCCAAAAACTAATATAATGGTTATTCGGATATACGAAAATCATTTGATAGTCAAAATAAGAATAATATAATTGAAATTTGAATAAAAAAGCATTATATAGTCAGAAGTACCAAATTTGTACCATAATTGTTTTGAAGAGAGTAACCATACCCTAATGGACTATCTCTACATATCAATAACTAAATTTTGTGAAATTTGCTTTAAATTTGCATTTTTGAAAACGCACCTGCTTATACTTATTCAATTTAGAACTACAACAGAAAGTAACTATTTCATGAAAAACTTCGTCAGCTTGACTGAACATTACTGAGTGCAGTCATTAATATGACCTCATATTTGGATAACCTCTCTTCTGTTATAATTTTACTTTAAATTGGCAAATTTTATTAAAATTGACATGATAAAACAGAAATGATCGACTATTACTTTTGAAATGTCAATTGAAATGTGTCACCATTGTAATGTGTCACCAAGCGTCACAGCTTCCCACGAGTGCCTTGAAACACCAATACCTAGATATTGGCCTTCTTGAGACGATCTTGAATTGAACCATTAAATGATGACTGCCTCATGTCACCTTATCATCACGACAGCAGCCACTGTGGCCTTAAAACGCCAAACAACAGGATGTTGAAATTTGACCTTAGATTGACCTTGACCCTAGGTCACGTTTCAATGGAATCTAGTGCAGCAGCCGCCCCAAAACGCCAAATATTTAGATGTTGATCTTTGACCCTGACCTATAACAATGACACTGATCTCAGGTCACTGTGTCATTGGTGATCAAATGTCGGTGTAGCCTCAAATGAGCCAACTACCTAGATATTGACCTTTGACCTTATTATAATTTTGAACAATATATACCTTAGCATGAGTTGCCAAGGGTCATAGCAGCCCCCATGGCCTCAAAACGCCAAATACAGAGATTTTGACCTTGTATGAATGACCTTGACCTCAGAACACATATCAATGGGTCCTCACATGAGGCAGCATCCCCAAAATGCCAAATATTCAGATATTGACCTCTGACCTTGAGATGACCTTGAGCCATAAACAGTTACATTGACCGTAGGTCACTTTATCTTTGGTGATCAAATGTTACTGAAGACCCACAGTAGCCAACTACCTATGACCTAGATACTGACCCTTGACCTTGAAATTACCTTGAAATCACCTTATCATTGGTCGCCAAAGGTCACAATTGTTCTCATGTCAGCTTGCTAGATATTGACCTTAAAATTACCTTGATCTATTCAGACCTTGACTTCAGGTCACCTAATCATTGGTTGTGGAGGGTCAGGTGTCTTAAAAAGCCAACTACCTAAATATTGACATTTTACCTTGAAATGACCTTGACTTTTGTAGAATACACTTTTTATGAACAAAAATGAAACATTCAAAGTTGAAAACTGACCGTTTGCTGCTAATGTTTCAAAACGAAGGTATCTGTATTGTAAAAGTAATGTTCAAATTGAATAAACTCAAAGAAATATACTTCAATTATTTAATTATCTATCAGACTAAGTAAAATTGTAACTGTTCTAAATGCAAATGTTGCAATGAAAGCTCACGTATATCTTGCTGCATATCAGTCGAGTGCAGCTGCTACAGGTATCACTCTGACAAACATCGGTGACCAAATCAAACTTGATGTGATGCAAATCAGTATCTTTTAATTTGGCGTCCGAGCAGAATGTTGGACAAAATGGCTAACTGTTAGATAAACCATCAATAATGGAATTGTCAAAAGTTGCATTTATAAAATCAATTCCTGCCTCATCACTGTTACACCCATTACTACAAGATGTTGTCTCGACTAGATCACTGTCTGCAAGCTAAAAAAGTATCAAAATCACTGCCTGCTTTATCACAATAAACTTTTGTTACAAATAATTTCAGTAAAATGCAAATAGAAGGCCCATTTGATATTAATATTGAGAGATAGTCCACTTTGGTGTGGTAATTTTACTGCAACAACTACATAGGGATGTACATGTATAATGCCTTTTTATTCAAAAGTCAATCATTGTATTCCTATTTAACCTATTAAAGGATTTTTATATAATATCTGAATAATCGGTATATTCAATTTAGGCAAAGTAAATAATCATAGGGCTCACACAAGGATCAACTTTATTGAAGACTTTTTGAACTGGTATATGCCCTGCAGCTCTAAGAGCAAGAGCAATGAACTGCGATTTTTAGTTGAAACAATGAAACAAACACAATACCATCATTTTATTTAATATTTAACAAACAAAATTGTCTTAAACTTGGTATTTTTTGAAATCATCACTAAATATGAAAAAGTTGTAAATAAAGTTGATCCTTGTGTGACCCCTACAATTATTTACTTTGCCAAAAACTAACATAATGGTAATTGAAACATCTAGAAAACATTAATTAAGTAAAATAGGAATATTATCATTAGCAACAGTGATTTTTGAATTAAAATGGCATTTCAAGGTCAGTAATGTATAATTCTTCACCATTATTATTTTTAATAAAAATGACCACACCCAAATAGACTATCATACATATCAATATCAAATATGCCTCCTATTTCTTATACTCACTGCTATTATTTGAAAAACATGATTTTTTTCAAACTCATATTTTTGACGGTTGCACCTTGGAGCAAGCCGTTTGGCCCTTTCGTGTCACCTAATTAACTGCAGACAAGTGAAAATGAAAAGTCAATGAACCAATCTTTAATGACTATGGGCCACTTCTTAGTAATCTACCTCAACATCGGTTTAGACTAACTAAGCCACTTTGGAAGCGATTTGGCGCATACTATAACTGGAAACACTGGGGTCTGGGGGTCAACTAGAAACGAAGGCATGGTGTATTCACTCTTCGCGACCACTTTACATACGACCATTTCATATGTCTTCGTTTTAGCATGACCGGATGTCCTGTATAACAATTTAAGCTTAAGAGAATTTTTGCTTTCTTGATTTTATTTCATTACCTTTATTCTTCATTCAACTTAATATTTGGCCATTGCAACGAAGACACTCTTTTTATTGTATATATCAGCGTGACGGTCGTTCTAATATCACAATGGAGGGTCACATTTGCATTTGAAAGCACATTGTAGATATGTTGAGGAGCTGAACTCGCTTTGTGACCTCTGCGTGACCACTTTACTAATTCGTTCATTCAGATATTATTGAAACATGCTGTCTTTGTTTCATGGTCAGAAACTGTCTTTGTTTGTCTGAGAAACCGTCTTCGAGGAATTCGAAGTAATAGAATTGATTTGTAATTGTCTAAACAACTACTGTATGTATTTCTGTAATCATATTTCAAAACCAGAATCTACGCTCTACATACGTGCCAAATATTCAGTTGAAATCTGATGGATGAAAGTGATAAATCGTTAAAACAAAAATTCTACCTGGATGCCGTCCATGCTGAAACAGATCTAGCTATCGTGATCCCCAGTGCTATTGCATTTTCCAAATGCAGGTTTCCCGAAATCATTCCCAAAACTTGCAATTTCTCACATCTTAGAGCCACAAGTGACATTTTAAATCAATATTATTTCCCGATTGTCTACATACCTGTACATGTCAATATTTCTTAATTTAATTTTCTAAAATAGCACTTTCAGTATTAGTCACATACTGCACGAACTAATAGAGAAAAAATATGTTGATTTTCGCTCAAATGAATGAAGCAAGCCATTCAAGAGATTTGTATAATTGAATTGTAAGAATTTGTCTTTTTATTCCAGTTTTACTTAATCTTAAATGTAGCTGTTGGCGGGAATAATTATTTTCCCGATGGGGTACCAAATAGCCGAAAGCCATGGGAAAATAAGTCCAGATTTGCCCCCGGTGACTTTTGGAAGAAAAAGAATGATTGGTACGCAACGTGGAAGGGCGAAGATGCCGCTATGCAAATAAAATCTGTTAAAATATGGAAAAGGGTCGATTGACCAATCCTATATATTAGTAAATAGATCTAATACATAGAAATCTGTATTTTGTTACCTTATTTCAATGTTGATTAAGCAAATACGAACTTATTAAACCTTTTAGTTTGGTGTTTGCCTATGACCGGGTAATTTTGCCAAATACCAAAATTAAATTGGATGGAGGATTTGATTCATTGTCATACAATTAAAACAGTTAAAGAACAATTCAGCAACCTAGCTTTTTGTTCGCTGTTGAAATACCAACTCAACGATATGATTTCGCCGGGGATTTCACTTTAATTTAAAAGATCAATTCAAAGGTAAATTCAGATAGAAAGAGCATTTCTAGTTATTATACAATATTGTTAATAGTTCGTTCATCCCTTATGTTTGAGTTTCACATAACATATGTTTTCATATGAATCGTCAAAGCGCGTGAGTTTGTATTGGAATCTTTCCTTGAAATCATCTGCATCCCTTCCTTCCAGTAAAGGCGCTGGATTTATCTGGCCCCATGAAGATCTCGTGATATTCAAAACGCTGTAGTACCTTTTGAAATGATAATCAACATTTGCTACCCATATGGGCGGAAACTCGAAATAAACGTCTATTTGATCAAATAAGAACTCAGCCATTTCTAGAGCCTTCTCTTCACTTACGGTTTCCATGCTTCTTCCGAAATCATCTTTCAAATTAATGGAAAATCCTTCCGATATTCCAAGACTGTCTTCAATACAGCGTCTTGCATCACACGCCTGTCTAACTGAATACAAATCCCCTCCTATGTATGGATTATCGTCAAAAATTAAATGTTTGAATCCCAAATCGAGAGCTTGTATAATTCTTTTAAAATGTGATTGATGATCGTCAATGAATACAACTGTACGTTCCTTGTCATCTATGAGGGTTTCCCAGTTGATGCTGGCGAAATCTTTAAATTCGGGACCGATAAAATACACACTATCATCCTCGGCATCTCGAAATTTCAAGAGATCCTGGGGGTCGAGCATAATGAGTTTCGCTTTTGGGGCGGCTTGTCGTAAAAGCCAGGTTCCAAGGCCAGTATTGACACCGCTTTCTATGATGAACAAAGGGTCTAGATGTCGTATTAACGACCATAGTGCAAACTGGTGCATAATTGCCGTGCCATGCTTATTGTTAAAGGGTCTCGTGTCGTACACTTGTCTGAATTCATCCAGTGTATCCATTAAAGCCCCTCTGTTGATTGGCTCTTGGCCCTTTTTACAATTGTACAAATTATTCCCCATTTCTTCTCTCAGTTTCAAATTCCAACATCCCTTATCTTTGTCGTCTTCATTTTGTGTGGTTTCAGATTTTTCATTTTTAAGTAAAATGATGTCCTTCTTTGTATTAATATTGACGTGGATTAGTATATTCATCAGTATCACCATGTTGACAAACAAAAGAGCCTTTGTTGGCAGTTTTGCAAAGCCTAAAATTAATCAAAATGGTGGTCAATTACTTACACGTAATGTAACAATTTCCAAAATAATGACCGGTCCATAGATTTAATAAGTAAATTTAGAATAAAAGCTAATTTACGAGACTTGATAAAATGTGACGCAATTACTTTTGCCTCAAATTCCTTGCATATCAATTTTTACCAACGCTTCAAACAAATTTCTATACCGATTTTCAAAATACAAAAACATTTTAGAAATACTGTCCTCGAGATCTTGTTATTCTGTGAATTTTACCCTGATTGAATAAGAGTAAAGTATTTATTTTTAGGTTGATCGATCGATCGATCGATCGCTCGTCATTTTTTAGGTTGTAAGACTATTCTTTTGTATTTTGACGCCATAATGTTACGCTAGTTGTCCCCAGTTTCGTGCCGCGGACGAGTAAATGCATTATTCTTACCAGTTCTCCCCATAACAGGATCACGATCACAGTCTTTAAAATTGAAGAAGGGAGATCGAATAAATTTAAGTTAGTTTATGACGTGGCAATGCTCAGAAATTAGAATAATTCATCCTGTCAGATCAGAACACACTTAAAGCAATAATACGAGCAATATCCTCAAAATAATTCCGTTTTACTAAACAAATTACTTTTTAGGTTTTAGGAATGCAATCATAATTTGATTAATAACGAAAACAAACTTTAAAAATTAATACAATGTTCCTCTGCTGTCGCACGAAGTAGCCTTCACAATGCGACAGGTTTTTATGATTCGTATGCAGTACAGGTTTTGATGTCTTCAGCATGATTCTGATAACAGCCGTTTATTTCAAAACTGAAATGCAATTATTGGAAATCGGAAATTAACCGGACAGCCTTGCATGTACGAGGAACATTTGAAAAGTTCGTTTCTTTTTGCTCTAATTTTTTTTACAGATTTATTTATACTTTCAGAATATTTTTCATATACATATATCTTGAGTTTACATCAATATAAATATAATTCCTTATTAGGAAGTGAACTTTTGGTTGCCATATGAAACATGCATTCAATGAAAAAAACTTAATGTTTTTTCCGAAAAAGACCGTTATTTGTTTAAAATGTGTTGCCATAGCAAAAAGCTAGTGGTGTAATAGTGTTCTACAGGTGAATGTCAGTGTGATGTCATGATCCTCCGTCAAAACAAACTCACTCACTAAAATTCGGGTGGAGTAGGTGTTTCCAAACAGTGGAGCAAAATGGTGAATGGACTTATCAAAGAGCAGAGACTTTGCATTAAAATCTGTGTAAAACAAGGAAAGGGCTTAAAGGACACTGTAAGAACATGTAGAGCAACATATGAAGACACTTGTTGTTCCTATCCCATGATAAGAAGTTGGTTCAACAAGTTCAAGAAAGGCATCTCAACCATCGAATATGAGCCATGAAGCGGATGAAAAGGACAGCGATAATAAAAGAAAACATTGACTTGGTAAAGACTTAAACAGGCAGAGATGTTTACAGAACGACCTCAAAACTCTGTACACTCTAGTATTATTCCGGGATTGCGCCTTTTGAAGGTGAAGAGGACGAGCAATTAGTTTAGCTAAACGCTAATTGTCCCCAGTTTAGTGCGAAGTGTAACTACGTATATTATTGTTGTGTCTGAAGTGGTGGTTGGTAAAATCGCACGTTTGGTTTGGCTAATATAGGGTTACTAAGTTTTAAAATCTTTTGATAATAAATCACACCCTGAGAATATACCATGTGTGTTGCAGTTATTATAAAACGCAATTAAAAGGCGTTGTTCAGAATCGGAGGTAGGTCTGTTGTGGATTTCATATAACGAGCCCACATGATGATTTTATGGCTATTTACTGCGATATTTTATGTGTTTGGAAGTTTGGCATCCATCAAAGCACAGCTACAACCGCCGACTATTTCCCTGCTTCAACCACAGGGAATACGCTTTGTAATACAAGGTAAAATAACTGAACGATACTGAAAGTGTAGAACTTATCTTTTTTTAACATATTATTTATTTATTTCATAATAAAAAAATACACAAAATATCTACTACCAATCGCCATAGGCATTCTAGGTAGTTTAAATTACAATAGAGTATGAATTTCAGTAATCATAGATGGTTATTGGTAATGTGAGAGGTTGGGAGGGAGGGGGGGGGGTTGTCACAAGATACAAATGAGAATTACACTAATTTGATGGAAACTTATTATAGGCCTGTACAAATTGCATCACTATATCTATCAGGATTTTATGAGAATCAATAGTGAGTTCCTTTTCATAATTAAATATTTGACCTGTTCAGTCTTACTAGAAATAAGTTGAGTATCAAACAATTTTTGTTCACGAAGTGCAGTCATCATTTTATTACGTTCATGGGTATGGCGAGGGCAGGTTAGAATGAAATGCTTTGTGTCTTCAGTAGAGCCACAGAGGCATTTGTTGTCAATTGATCCAGTACAATTATGAGTAAAGAAATGGTCTTTAAGGGCAAAATCAACTCGAAGCCTATTTAGCAGTTTTTCGTTTTTCTAGTTGCATGGTTGCGATGTTGGTCAAAAAGACTATAGACATAATAAGGCACATCCTTTCTTACAATTTTGAACATCAGTCTTAGATTTTTTCGTGTCTTTTATCAGTCAGCGATTTCCATTGTAAACATTTTAAAGTGTTTGAAGTGTTAGAGCCATGCAGTACCCCAGCACATATAACAGCAGCTTGATAGTGGATTTTCTCAAGCTTTGATAAAGCCGCCAAGGATGACGACCCGTAAATGGAGCTACAATAGTCAAAATGAGACGCCAAATATGAATTATACATTATTTCAAAATGGTACGACTGTATTTTGTTTGATATGAGCTTCAAAGGTTTTAACAGTTTTTGAACTTTATTAGACAGGTAGTTTATATAGTCATTAAAAGTCAAATTCTCATCTAAGATGAAACCCAAGTGCTTGTGTGATTGCCTTTGAGGGATCATTTCACCATCAAAGTAAAGCGGAGACATTTGAATATTTTTTTGTCGGTTTGAGCGAAAAACTAAATGAGCACTTTTAGATGCTTTAAATTTCGATTGCCAGGTTTTAGACCATACATATAAAAGATTTAGGTAATTTTGGAGTTGGCCAGTTTGATTGCCAGAAGGGTGAAAGAAAGAGTATAAGGAGGTGTCATCTGCATAGATAAAAGCTTTCGAGGTCAGAGTGCCAGGGAGGTCATTTATGTATATCAGAAACATCAGGGGTCCGATTATGGACCCCTGAGGCACACCGGAGTTTATGAAGTGGTCAGGAGAAAAGTTTGATGTGTGATCATCTACAGTGACACAGACTTTTCTATTTTCTAAGTAAGAAGTGCAGAGGTCGACTAATTTACCTTGAATTCCATATGATTTCATCTTGCGAATGAGTAAGTTATGTGGTACAGTATCAAAAGCAGACGCCACGTCTAAATAAACAGAATTAACACAGTTCCCCTTTTCCATTTCGTTAAAGATAAAGTCAGTTATTGCTAAAAGTTGTAGCTCAGTGTTGTGTCCTGGAAAAAAATCCAGATTGAAATTGATAAAGAAGGTTATTTTCAAGTAGATGCGTTAAAATACGATTTTGCACAACTTTTTCCAAAATTTTGGAAAATGTGCTATAATTCTCAACTTGTGATCTATCAGACTTCTTATAAATTGCAGAAATGTTTCCAAGTTTCCAGCAACTGGAAAATTGGCCACATGCTATTTTTGTCATTCTGTTATTAATTTTGTCAAGACCACAAGCTTTATCACGATCAAAGGACTGGATTATTTGAAGAATTTCATCTGGATTGGTAGATAAATGGTCAATTGATGTTCCAGTTCTGTTTGGAAAATGTGGAATTGCATCGTTATCCACTTGGTTAAAATTATGATATTTTGAGGAAAAAAAGTTAAGGAAACACTCAGCTTTTTCACCCTCAGTTGTAGCTATGTGATCTGAAAAATTGCACTTCAAACTAGGAAGTAAAGCATGAAAAGTTCTAGATAGAAAAGAATTGACTATGTTCCAGTATTGTTTTCCTTTACAGGTTGATTCATTAATCTGTTTTACAATGTTTTCCTGGTAATTTAATTTTGCCTCTTTTATTAATGATTTGACCTTTTCAACTTGAGCAGTGTAGTTGTCAACTGTCATTTTTTGATTTGATTTTCCGATAAAGTCGTTCTTTCTTATTGATTTCGCGTTTAATTTTTGAGTTCATCCAAAGTTGATCATTTGCATTTGAAATTAATGTTTTTTGAGGAATGTATTTTGAAAATATGTCAAAAATATGACATGAAAAGCTTTCAGTTGTAACAATAATATCTCTATTACTCTGATTAAATAGTTCAGTCAAGTCAAAATTACAAATGTTGGAGTTTATACCCTCAATATCAGCCTGGTCATATTTTAAAATGGTTTTCTTTAATTTGTGTCTCTTACTGAGTTTGATGGAAGAGTGGTCAAAATAGTAGAGTGGTCAGTATTACCAATAGGGTCAGAAACAACCAATTCCCTAACGAGAAAAGGCTTGTTTGTAATAGAAAGGTCAATGTAGGTTCTTGAGTTTCTTGTTATTCTGGTAGGCTCTTTTACTAGTTGGATGAGATTTAGTTGGATAAAATAGAGTCAAGTTTATTGCGTCTTGAGTCAGTAGTACCTTCAGGCCACCATTTTTGATGTTTGGAATTGAAATCATCGTTTATAATTAGGTGGTCACATTTTATCTTGGATGCTTTGGAGAGATTTTCCCTTAGATGGTCAAAATAAGCATTTTCCTCATTTACATTCATACTAGGAGAGCGATAATGTACACCAAATAGTATTGAAGTATTTTGATATTAACCCAAAGACTGTTATCAGTATTCAAATCCGGCATGGGAATGTAGGTAAGGTCAGATTTAATGTATATCATGAGCCCTCCACCCCCTTGATAAACTTATGAACTTATCTTCAATCCCCCAGTCACACCTAACTACATGTATTTCTTGAAGTGTGTCGACGAATGGGCTAAAACGGATCGGAGGGATTTGGAATATCTTTTCACGAACTTAATGGACGGGCTATGACGGAAAGGTGCTCCAACACTTCGGGTGGGCAGTCATACCGGGCGGCCATCCCATTTTGCAATAATTACAACGTACCTAAAACAAGATGGACACGCCAAGAACAGAATTGCCGTATTTCGATTTTGCTTTCGATCTTTCGAACTTATTCGACGTAGTTACAACTTTCAACGGTCTTTATTCCTTTCAAAACATAATATTGATATACTGTATAAGTTGTGAAGCGCTTGATAACATGATTTGTAAACATTTCACCAGGACCATGCCCCGCTTTGAAATTTTCTAGGACGAGATCGTACGTTTTGAAAACGAATGTAGGTTTTATAAGTTCAAGAAGGATCGACTCCCAGACCAGAGTGCTGCCGTACTCATGCACAGGTTGGGAAACAACGCATGACTGAATTAAATCATCCACAGTGCATTGAGTAAATCCTTTAAGTTCACACCAACGGCGCTTTGATGGCGCTTTAAAGCTTAGATTTAATCATATCGCTATATGAGCGCCGGTGTACGACTTTTGTTTGGTAAAGCTACGTTCACACCAATGGCGCTTTGATGGCGCTTTAAAGCGACGTGCAAAGCCGCTTCGCACGCCGCATTAAAGCGCCATCAAAACGCTGTTGGTGTGAACGTAGCTGTAGTATCGTTCTCTATTTTCTTTAGACTACCCGGGTGCCACTTTAGCTGCTGTTCACTACAGTATTAATCGACCATTGGTAGGTTCAGACGCAGGGGAACACAATTATGACATCAACGAGAAAACAGGTTTGGGGACCGTTCTTTGGAAACTGTAAAAACTTCTTTGAAATTGTTAGTCTTTCTAAAAAATTGAAAATCTAGTTACGTAGCCTATACACTCACCTAAATATCAATGGAACGGATACTGGAAGATATAGACTAAGATATTATAATAATTTTGATACTAACTTTCCATTTATATGTCTTCAGAACAACAGGTGGCACTAGTGTGTTTCAAATGACAATTACGATGAAATAATCACCACATATTTTAAGCTAAGTTCACACCATCGGCGCTTCAATGGCGCTTTAAAGCGGCTTTGCACGGCTTTAAAGCGCCATCAGAGAGCCGTTGGTGTGAGCTTAGCTTGAAGTAGACGGTTTGACATCTTGCCATCTCCTTTGTCTTCAAGCAAGTGTACAGGTGTATAACTCAAGTTGAGTTTAATTATATCCTAGAATATATTTGATACTATAGATAACGCTTGGGTACATGAAAACAGGAACATCATAGTGAACGCCGGCGATGTGGTAAACTACTGGATCTATGTTGTTATCAATGGAGTCGGCCAACATCTAACTGATCAATCATGGACTGCTCCAGGAAGGGGTGGGTCGGAATGGAATCTTGTTTTTGAGGATAATTTTGACACGCTTGATACAACTAATAAATGGGACTATGAGGTCACCGCCAGTGGTGGTGGGGTGAGTGGTCTAGATGTTCTGGTTATGATTTGTATATGATACAACTAATAAATAGGACTATGAGGTCACCGCCAGTGGTGGTGGGGTGAGTGGTCTACATGTTCTGGTTATGATTTGTATATCATGCATCCACTCTCAGTTGCGAAAAAGTAAAATGTACCAATATAATTATGCAGGCTACTCATATATCATTAATGTACAGCGTGGTCAAAAAAACGAAAGCCCTATTTTCCTCATAGCTGTCATTTACCCCGTGATTTTGCCACGTATGCACGTTCTCTAATTTCCTACCATCGTGACCCTACTATATTTCCAATTTTACTGTGAACGTATATGAACAAGTTATAAATTCCAACACATTTCTGCTAATATGTGTTACCGTGTACGTGGTAACAAATAAGTGGACTTAAGATTTTGGTAAGCATTCAATAATCTAAAAAGTAGTGTTCAAAAGTGTTGAAATTTTTATTTTCTATACATATGGACATGTTACGACATATGTTTAACATATTTTGGTAGTTTCATTTACTATGCATGGTACTGAATAGATGTTGCCATGGAAATAGATTATTTGTTTTAAAATACTTCTCACATTTTTACTGTTACTTAAGAATACATTGTCACATTGACTTGAAATGTTACGAAGGCGACAAAAATGAAGTGACCTTTTAACATTCTGTAACCATTTGCAAAAACCTATAAGCTGGTGCAGAGACATATAATATATGTCTCTGGCTGGTGACATTGTGTCATGTCAATGCCACGCTTTTCTATTGTCAATTTTGGCATACCTGTCCATGTTTAATCGAAAAAATGTTATCTGGTATTTTGAACAGAATTGGGAGTTCCAAGTTTACACACCGGAGCAGCAGAACACATTCGTAAGGAATGGGAATCTGGTAATTAAACCTACCCTTACAGCCGACAGATTTGGAGAAGATTTTCTGTATAATGGAATCCTGGACCTTAGAGGTAAATTACATGTGTATTACTTAACATTATTGGCTGTGTCTATTTCGTTCACGGCAGGTGCCCTGTTCCAATTGTTCCTGTTTTTTGTTTTTTGTAATGTTTAATGGGTTTCCTCCCCTATCTTTTAATCTGGAAGAAATGTATGGTCGGTGTACAGACGAGCGAGATTACGGATGCCGACGAGAGGGAAGAAACGGGATGATTAACTCTATCATGTCTGGAAAGCTTAAATCGAGACAAGCGTTTCGTTATGGAAGGATGGAATTCAGAGCAAAGATGCCTACAGGGGATTGGATCTGGCCAGGTAGACCTAATGGCACATAACATTCCCCCATCCATCTAACGTTACTTGAATGAATCTCTGAATATGAATGAATATGAATCTCTATGGTTGAAGAAGGAATGCTGTTATCATTTGACTCTACTGAGATATCACGTTTTAATACATAAATACGAGGAAAAAGGAAATAATTTGTAGCAGTGGGCAATACATGATCTTGAGGATATGAATTTCTTGAAAATATTACAAAGATAGGGGTGTCAAATTGTATTACCTAATTGACTGTTATTGACCTAATTGACAACATTATTGTAGCTCTCTGGCTCCTACCTAGGGACGCGGTGTACGGAGGATGGCCTCGTTCCGGAGAGATAGACGTTTGTGAAAGTCGAGGTAAGTAAACTCCACGGGCCTCACAATATCGATTGTTGTAGATACTCTTAATTCTGTAATAACGTTCTAATGTCCAAATTCATGTTTGGTTTGTGATTGCTTATGCATTCAGGGAATGAGAACTATGGTTCCATTGGTGTTCAGGAGTTCGGTGCAACGCTTCACTGGGGACCAGAACCGGCGCAGAATAGATGGACAATGACGCAAGGAAAAAGGTAGCTGTAATTACATGTACTATAAGATAGGTCTTAACGATATATTGCATACTTACATGGGATGTCATCGTCTAATTTGATCAATTGGTCGTTACAAGAATTTTCAAAAATGTCAACGGGTTTTAAAATGTTTTATAACGGTCGTTGTTTTGTAGGCACTGCCCTGGGTGTACATATGGCCAAGATTTCCACATATACAGATTGGATTGGGACGAAACAGGTTTAATGTAAGGATATAGTTTTAGTTTATATAGTTTATTATAGTGTCACAGGTTCATACATATACAATAAAATACAATACTAAAATACATTAATAAAAAACCTCTAGCCGATGCCGGCTTGTGAGACACTTACCCTACTATCACACCAAACTAGTTCTCACTACGTTCTCGAAAACGGGCTTCAACTGTGTACGAACGGACTGGACCTACTAAGAACCGTTTGGGATCTATTTACAAACTTCATCGAACGTACTCGAACGGGTAGGTCCTCTAGAACTTAGACAATGCTCAAAATCTTCTCGTGGTCGTCACGTTCTACAATTAGAACGAGTGACAACGTACTAACGACGAGCTGGACGTACTACGAACGGAACCGTCGTACTTCAATCCTACTAGGGACGTTTTAACAACGAGTCGAACTGTCTGAGGACGTGTTGAGAACGACGTAGAACTAATTGCAAACGGGTTTAAACTGATTAAGAACGTATTTAACACTGCTTATGAACGAGTTAGCAAAAATATAGCTATCACACCAAACAAGTTGCCACTGCGTTCTTCAAAACTGGTTTTAAACTGTGTGCGAACGGAATGAACGTAGCTGCAACTTTCTAAGGTCTATTTACGAACTTTATGAACGTTCTCAGACGGTGTGATTTTAGAATTTTGAATCGATTCAAAGTTCGATGGCGACCATACCGTTCTGTAATCAGGTCATGTTGTCCTTCTAAACTAAGGGACGCGTTCTACGACGTTGCACGCCAACGTGGTGCGACCTGAACGAACTGCGAACGAGATGGACGTATTGAAGACTGTTTAAGAACGAAGAAGCTAATTATTTCAGACATATTTCCCGACCACAGCCAGATTGAGCCCGTTTTACGACGTTTTCGTAGGACTGGCAAGAACGGGTAAGAACTAGTTTGGTGTGATAGGGGGGTTAAATATGATTACATAAATAGCATCAATATTACAATGTTATTGCAAACGTTCCAGATTAAATGCCCTCTTTTGAAACATTTTATATATAGAGGAAGCAATTTTCCTTTGACTAGATTTACATGTCATTATAGAGTGGATTGTAATATTATCAACACTAAAATTATCGAATGAATCTCTTAAATATGAAAATAGGTCATTTCTAATATCTATATAATGTGTACAGTCTAACAGAAAATGTTTTTCATCTTCTACTTGGTCACTATCACATAAAAGACATTTTCTGTTGTGTATTGGAATGTTATTGAAGCGACCCGTCTCTATGGCTAACTTCAAAGTACCAGATCTAAATTCTGCCAGAATTTTTCAATGGTGTCTTGGCAGGTTATACTTTATAAACGCTTCCTAGTCAACTCGTACCCAAGACAACTCGTACCCAAGACAACTTGTACCCAAGACAACTCGTACCCAAGTCAACTGGTACCCAAGACAACTGGTACCCAAGACAACTCGTACCCACGTTTATTTTCTGTATTATGGGTGCATATAAGAAAACAAATTGAGTCTGTGTCAAAATGTTTAATGTTATAATGTGCCTCAATATTTTTTCTGAATTTAGGAGACATTTTTTCTCAATGGATTAAGCAAAGCATTTTGTTTTAACTTGGATTACCTTTGAAGTGCTTTGAAGGGCTTGTTCTCAACTTTTTTTGTAATACATATATATAAAAAATGAATATAATTACAACAGTAACTTTTCAACAAATGAATCAAACAATTAATTTAGCTTAGTGCATTCAGATAAAATTAATAAGAAATCTTTAATCTGTTAATTTCTTTTCCATTTTGAACTTAATTGGATTATATTTGAACACATGCATGCAAAGTGTATTATATCATGTATGAATAAGTATCAAAATAATATTTGATATTCATATTATTTAGAATATTTTTTATTGCTTAATTTTATAAAGGTGACTTCTTAGAATTATCATTCTTTAATCTGATAATATGAAATCCTAAAAAGATAAGAAATAGGCGCAAGTTTTGAAAATCTTTATATTTTTGATAATACCATATTTCAAGATGAATTAGATCTGATACTTGTTCCAAACACTCATTAACATACAAAAATACCACTAATATTGTGGACAATGATTATGAATATGTGGAATAAACATAAATCTCTTCCCTCGAACATCTGAATCTGTGACCAATATATTTGGTCACAAATTTCAATCGATTTCTTCCAAAAACTCTTCTACAGTGGGGGGCATAAAGAATTACAAAACCTATGGAAATTACATGTTGTCGCATATGTAATAAATTCTTACCTCAGTGTATTCAGTGCTCTATTTTCTCCGTCATAGTAAGTCCAGATCTAGTGGAATTTGTGTCCATAATGACAAATAAGAACTTAAAAATTTGATGTGGAATTCACATGTTAAGGTAACTTATAACTTAATCAAAAAATCCAAGATGGCCGAAACCAGGAAGCACATGGCATTTGAGTATAATCTGACCATCAAAATTAACTGTCTTTTGGTTGGATTTTCTCTCAATTTTTTAGTTCCACTTATCATTTATATAACCAGGCTCACTGTGGTAATGCAAATAGAAACAGTAAACATTTTGGAATGGGAATTTGAGTCCTCTGAAAATGTGACAGAAAATTGACAAAAAGAGTAGCACGACAAAGGTCCCTGAACATTTTTTTTTCTAATTTCTCTGAAACATCCCTTTAATATAGCCCAAAATTGAAGGAGCTTTAGAATTTTGAAATCTCTCATACAAATTTAAAAAAATAGAAAAAAACAATTTGAGAAGTGTACTTTTTTCCTTATTTTGATCCCAATTTTTTTATCGGGTAATTTTTCAAATTTCCGTTGCTCCTTCGTTTTTGATATATGTTTGAAGTATATTTTCTGAAATGTTCAGATATTTTGAATCAGCGGTTTTTCACAGGCTACTCCTAGAAAAAAATCTTCTCAAATTCTTTAAACGGCACTTTTTTTCTCAAACTAAAGTTTTTTGTTGTTCTTTGATGTCTTTGTAATAATTACAGTGCACAAGCATATGTGAAATAATAAAAACGACTTCTCAGGAAGAGTTTGAAAATTTCAAGATTGTGAAATTTTCAATTTTTTCTGGAAATCGATTAAGTTAACAGTCACCTTAATGCCGACTCTTCAAATGTTGAGGTGATTTAGGAGCCAGATTACGCCGCAATGTGGGTTGGCTCCCAGAATGCAACATGACACGTGTCAGCTTTCAAAATGCCATTCCGCCGTTTTGAAATACGTCACGAATAAATAAGGTTACTTGATGTTGCATTCTGGGAGTCAATCGTCCTTGGATCACAAACATGGCGATTCATGAAAACATTAGTCCGATTTGGTAGGGATTTATCCATCATTTGCAGGTATGAGGCTTTGGATTCATTTATTGTGCTACTTAAAGTGGATGGGAATTATTTTTCTACCACTTGGGAGAGTTTGAGACATGAAACTTAGAATTTAGCTCATTGTGACAACTTTTGAGGGTTGAGATTTATTTTTGTCCCCAACTTTACATACTTCAAACTATTCTGAACTGTATGTAACCATTATAGTATGTATATCTATACCCATTCCCAGCCCAACACTTGATTCAAAACAAAACATTTATGCCTTGGTCACATAGGCTCCGATTTTCACTACGGCGCCCGGCCGATGAGTATTTTGTTCAAAATCGGCCGGCGAGCCCGGGCATCGTACGGGCGCCGGGCGATGATCGCCACTCATCGGCCGATGCTTAGACATCGTACGGGCGCCGGCAGAGTTTTATCGCGGAGATAAAAGTTGCCGATGTCTTGGCGATTTTTTCTCAAGCAAACTCATCGATACCTACCCGGCCGGGTCCCGTCCGGTCATCGTACGATTATCTTACGGCGCCCTGTGGCATCGCACGGTCATCTTGGGATTGTGCGTGTTGATTTGTTTGATAAATCTTAATAATGATTACTTATAAAGTGATAAAAAGGTTCTAAAAATAATGAGGTAAGGAATTATAATTACTACATACTGTCAGAGATTTTTTATAAAACATAAATGGAACGATTAGGCTTACTGTAAAACAATGACACACATCTGAATGGCTGGGTGGGTGGGTTGATCTAGTCGTTCTTATATTGACATTAATCGTGTATGTCTATCATACACATTGAATAGAGTGATACATTTTTATACGTATATTCACTCATGCATATAGCATTACAAATCATTTATTTTAAAAATCTTCTGACTGATTTTGTGAGTAGTATTTTGAAGGGTCACAATTTTAATACGAAGTTCACTGTCTCAATAATTACAGTTAATATGCCAAAGGCTAAGGATAGAGGGGATTAGGCCAATTGGCCATATATAGGTAGACATAGTATTTGTTTATATGAAAGATCTAAAAATGAATTAAGGTCAGGGTGCACTTTGATGAAAAGACCACGTGCAGTATGGCAAGTGATTTTAGACGGTCATAACTTTCACCATGAGTACTTTCTGGGCATAAATACAGTGTTTTTATTAAAACAATGTGTTTTCTTTCAATTGGAGTACCCATGATAGAAAAAACTATCAATCAAAAAATTTGAAAAATTATGAATAGGGACCCCATGTCAGCATTTTTTTTTAAAATATTGAACCTATTTACTCGAAAAGAGGATCTTCTTTTTCTGATTTTTATTGCATGAAAGCATTATTAACCTTGAAGTCCTGTCTAGCGAAGTATTTCGTTTTCGAATCTTGCATTCACGCCATGTGGAACAGTCATACTGGGTCATACAAGAATTAAGTATAAATCTAGAGGCCTGTTGATCGACCGATGTCCTGGCGGGTGCCGTACGGGCATCGGCAGATAGCCTTGCGATACCCGTACGATGTCTTTCAGATTCAATTGATTGCGGGCGCCGTACGATGCCTTTACTAATGTGACCATACTCACGATTAGATCAAGACATCGGTGAAAAGTCGCCGGCGCCCGGTCGATTTAGAAATCGGCCGATGACTACTCATCGGCCGGCGCCCGGCGCCTATGTGACCCAGGCAATACTTGGGTACGAGTTGTCTTGGGTACGACTTGACTTGGGTACGAGTTGTCTTGGGTACGAGTTGACCAGTTACCTTTATAAACTGTTCAGTGCAGACACCAAATTTAAATTCCTTATATGTTCTTAATTTATTTCCATTAATAAGGTTTCCCTTGTCAATGCATATGTTATTTAAGAATGGATATACATATTCAATACGATCAGAAATTTTAGAGTTTTTTTTTAGTTTAAAATAGTTTATTTTTGTGTCACTGACATTACAATATACATATAAAATACATAATAAAAACAACATTTTGTAACATCACCAGCCGGTGCCGACTTATGAGACACAGTATACATTATATCTGAGTGTCACCCATTACTACCCCCAATGGGCAGCTTGGGTCAACACTCATAAAGACAGAGACAAAAAATGTCCCTGGTAAAAAAATTTATACATGATTAATAACCAATGATATAAATTCAGTCTGATTAATCAGTTTGGCATAAATAAATAAGCAGTTCATGGAATGATATTGTCAATCATTATATTAAATACATATATTGCACCTAATGTGATATCGATATTGCATAATAAATACATATATTGCACTAAATGAGAGTAGCATGTTGCATATGGTCAAAAATTACAATAAATACAAATATCGCACTAAATGTGAATTGTATCATGCATATGGTCGAAGACTGTTATTACAATAAATTCATATACATGTATTGCACTTAATGTAAGTAGCATGTTGCACTATGGTCAAATATTACAATAAATATGAACACTGCACTAAATGTGAAATACACAATGCATCGGTTGAAGACAAATATTACAATAAATACATGTATTGCACTAAATGTGAGATGCATATTGCATGATTAATACATATATTGCACTAAATGTAAGTAGTATATTGCATATGGTCAAATATTACAATTAATATGAATATTGCACTAAATGTGAAATACATAATGCATATGTTTGAAGACAAATATTACAATAAATGCATATATTGCACTAAATATGAGATGCATATTGAATAATAAATACATATATTGCACTAAATGGGAGTTGCATGAGCAGTGAATAAATAAAACAAGAAACCCATAGATAATATTCACCTCTGCAGTACTGAATTGAGACCATCTTCCCCAGGGTTGATAGCTCAAAGCACTAAAAAGAGGCATCATAAAACCAAGGAGTTTCTGACTAGATACATTTTAAATAAATATTTTATAAAGGGAACTTAGGTGACATGCATACTCATTTAGTGATTATAGCCTATCAATATTAAGAGATCTCTTATTGCACATATTATAAACTAAAGCTCCTAATGGTCTTTGGAGTGAAGTACAATTCATAATGGAGACAAAAAAAAGTGTAGAATTGGCTGATGTTACATCTAAATAAGGCAATTTCTGTTTAACATTTTCATAAAAATCACATCTTAGATCATCATAATGGCTACATTCTAATAAGAAATGCTTTTCATCTTCAATACAATTCATGTCACATAATAAGCATTTCCTTTCGTGTAATGGTATACCTGTGTAGCGCCCTGTTTCAATTGCTAAGGGTAAAGTACCAGTTCTGAATCTAGCGAGTGACCTACGGTGATGCTTTGGTAGGGCCAAATACCCTTCCTTGCAAACACCATATTTGTACAGTCTATATTGTCTCAATTTATTGCCATTAGTTTCATTATTTCTATCATCCCATATGTTATGGATAAATTTATCAGAATTTCGAAGAGAGTTAGTAAACTGTTTTAAAATGTCCTTGGTATGACCAGTGAAATTTATATTACATGTATTTAACATTGAATTAACTTTAAAGTCCCAACTGCTTTTCCGTTTAATGGACCATTCATGTATTTTAAAATTCAGCCTATTCTGATTCATGGACTTCAGTTTAATGAACAATCTAGCACATTCCACCTTTTGTTTTAAATGTGGAGTGTCCCATCCTAGATCTCCTCTTACAGCCTCATTACTAGTGCGTTTGTTTACACCTAGAAAGAACTTGCCAGCTTTATTTTGAACATTGTTCAGGCATTGATGTTGGTTGAGGCCAAATATAGATGAGCCATAGTTAAGTATAGGCTGGACTAAAGAGTCATATAGCTTGTTGTAAACTGCGAACTCCATACCCCCAGTTTGCTTGTATTTGCTGATAATCACACTCAGGGCTCTATTTGCTGATTTTGCAATTTCTTTGGCAGAATGTGTTGAGTCCACATGCTCTTGGAGCCAGATCCCCAGATATTTATAAGTGTCTGTATAATCTAGATCAAAGTCCCCACATTTAAAAGCAAAGTCTGACCTAGGATGTGATTTTGGGCGATAATGCACTATTTTAGATTTTCGAGGGTTAATTAGAAGTCTCCATTTGCGGCACCATTCATGTAGAGTGTTTAACATCTGTTGTAAGTTATCAGCTGAGCTTGCAATAAGCGCTATGTCATCAGCATAAAGAAGGATGCCTATGTTCTCGTCCTCCATTTGTATTCCACATTGTAGACTGTTAATGTCGGACACCAGATCATTCACATACACTGAAAATAATGTCGGGGATAGCAGACAGCCTTCCCGGCAGCCATTGCTTACGTTTACTTTTGGAGATAGTAGACCATTTATGCGGATGTTACATGTCACATCTTCATATAGGGATTGAACTGCTTTAAAGATTTTGCCTTTGATGCCAATCTTATTGAGTTTATACCATAGGCAGTCTCGATTAACACTCGAGAATGCCTTAGTTGCGTCAATGTAGCAAATAAAAGTATCGAGCTTAGAAAGTTTCCTATTATTTATGATTGAGTAGACACTGTGAACTTGTTCTTGACAACCACGTCCCTTGCGAAAGCCCCCTTGTTCATCATGAATAAGGTTATTGTCCTCAAGGAATTGAGTTAGGCGCTTGTTCAAAATATCAGTGTAGACCTTGCAAGGCACAGATATTAATGTAATGGCACGATAGTTCAGAGGATTACATGGGTCTCCATCTTTATATATTGGGTGTATAATACCCTCCATCCACTGACTTGGCACAGTGCCAGAGTTAAAACAGAGTAACATAATTCTGTGTAACATGGTTATACAAAGTGGATTTTTCAAAGCCTCAGCTGGTATAGAGTCAATTCCTACAGCTTTACGAACTTTGGCCCTACTGACTGCCTCTACAACCTCTTTAAATGAAATATCTTTATTTATGTCTAAATTATTGTCGGTATCATTACTTTCTATATTGGCTACTTGTTGTTTTATATATTCTAAGTGATCAGAGTCAAACATAGGATTATTCTGAGCGGATGAATATAATTTTTCATATGTGTCAGCCCAGTGGTTCAGAATTAGCTGTTTATCATACACCAATTCACCAGATTGATTTTTCATTGTCCACGGAACATCTTTGGTACGCTCGTTGGCTATTCCTATTTTCCCTATGTATTTCCAAAAGTCCTGTGAACTGGATGATTTGTACAGATCAAATAGATGGTCTTGTTCTTGCTTCTGATATCTGCGCTTAGCTTTCCTTAGACTTCTATCAAAACAACGCCTTTCAATACAATAAGTTGCTTTGAGACATTGTCTTTTTGCTGTATCTTTGCATTGTATCCATGTTTGTTCAGCTTTTTGAACCTTATCCCATAATGATTGAAGCTCAGCACTCCAATAAGGTTTTCTACATGATTTAGAACGTTTGTGGTTTGGATTGGTTTGCTGGGGTATCGATTCACATAAACGGTCCATTTCTGATGACACTGTCTTAACAAATGTGTCATAAAGAGTTTTTATTTGATTGACAGATACTTCTTCATTTGTTATCCTATCTATTGTTTCCATTATTTGCCGAGAAAGTTCTTCATTTGAAAGGAAATCACCTGTGATTCCATTTGTTTTATATCTTTTAGGTGGCTGTACTAAAGATGTTTCTGCATCAATCATTTCATCCCAATTGTATACAGATTCAGTGGAATTAAATTATATGCTGTGAGGAAAAGTGTCGTAAAAGTGTAATTTTTTATGTAAATTATAATTAAAAGCCTAGTACTTACTATTTACTATTTTTATGGAATTTGAAGGAGTTTTGTATTTCTTTTTTCAAGTTGTATTTTTGTTATTAGGGTTTTTGAGAACGGGAATCTGGTGCTGAATGTACCCACTCCGTCGGAGGGTTACTACAACTGGGGAGGGTGTACTGGACCAAACCCTTGGGAAGGACAGGGGACAGACGCACCTTTTAATCGAGAAGTAATATAACGTCCTTAAATCATTAGAAATTACCTTATACACAGCTCTCGTACTGACTCCAAATAAGCAATAAATCATAGCCTAAAGGAAGACAGACAATGATTCAAATATTGTAATTTTTACCATTTGCATTTGCATAAGTAATTTTCTTTGGTATAACGAAACATATGAGTTAAAAAATGAATTTTGAAGTTTTCTTAGTGTTTTTATAAAAATAACATGCTCCGTTATAGCGAATAAAGCTTTAGATTCATGCCCGTGAATATGTGTTGTAAGATTATCAATATTATTTCTTATTACTAGTTCTACCTCATTCTGAACGTTGCTGTTGGGGGAACAAATGGTTATTTCCCGGACAATGTACAAAGCCTCCCATATCCTAAACCATGGTCGAATAACTCTCCCCAAGCAAATGAAGATTTCTGGAATGGCAGGTCTGGGTGGTATAGTACTTGGCGGGGTGACGATGTTGCCATGGAGGTGGATTACGTCAGAGTTTGGCAAAGAAATTAGAAATAACAACAAAAGACATAACAACGATGGCTTTGTATAAAAAAAAACTGGGAAAAAACCTCCTACCCACGTACCCTCGTACCCACGTACGTGGGTCCTGACCCAGTCTTTAAAGAGTTAAATTTTTAAATGTTTAAAACATTATTCAATCTCAGTTTATCCTGAATTATAGATGAATTTATGCATCCATATGCCTTTATTTATAGGTCTGACATCTCTCTAGTAAAATAAAATAAAGCCGGAATTGCATAAATGTTCATAATTTTTGAGCTATTTGATTTATGTTTTTGATATGTCGAAATGTTTTTTGTTGATCGGGCAGTCTTACCTGTATAACACATCAGTGCTGATTTGCAATCCCCTAGCCTTCGTTCAGTGCAATCCGTGCCTCCTGTTACCTCATGCAGATTGTAAATGTCCCGGGAAGTTTACCCTTGTCCAAAAGTTGACATCTTTTTAAAAATATATTTCTTAGAGTTTCCAACCAATTAAATTCACCACATTTTATAAGATGTTTATTTCAAATGTTATTAGAATTCATTCTTACGAATATTATACGTTATTAACGTATGTTAGTCAAAGATTTGGTGTCGTTGTTGTCCATTGTATTCACGTTTTACGCGCAAAAAGCTAGAAACTACAAAACTGAACTTTTATCATTCAAACCAGTTTTACATCAAATCATTGTCAAAATAAAACTCTACTCTTCATATTACCTAATTATGGATCAAACGGCCATGAATAATGTCGAAGTTTACAAAACCAAACTTACACTCCCCTGCATAAGTTTGGCAACTCTAACTTTTAATTCCATCTAAATGATTCACTGAACTAGTGCGCACAATTATCCTTAAATTGTGCCAAAAAGCGATTAAAAACGAATATAGCGAATCCTTCTACTTTTCAAATATTTCGTTATTCAATTGCGCCACGGTTAAACAGAAATGCAGCCTTTATTATTCCTTGAGATCGTGTGAATTGATCACTCTTTCACTTTGTATCTCCAATTCTGATGTTAAATTAAATAAAAGACATAAGACAAATTACACGTATAGTTCAAATCTGTCGTGCAAACAATGAATACTTGTAATATCGTTTGAAAGAATAAAAAGTATATGTGATAAAAATCGAAACTACAGGGTGTTAAAAAACAGGACCGATGAAAAGTTGAATAACTTCGTCAATCCAGAATCATTCAGGTCATTCAATGTGAATTTTGTTGTGAAAGTTTGACCATATTCTGCTCATGGAGTCAAAAACTACAGCACTTTACAACACATGCCCCATGTGGCCAATTTGCGCCAAGCAATAGATTGGTTGTACACTGTAAGACTGCCCGATCAACAAAAAATCGCTTCGATATATCAAAAACAACACTCAAATAGCTCAAATGAACATTATGCAATGCCGGTGTAAAAGTGTAGAATGTCCTATCAAATTATGGTCCTACTCTCCATTGATTTACATGGTGACCTAACTACAACTGTTTACCTCATTATCTTATACACAATCAGGGCCAGTAAGGGCCGTTAAGAAAGGGGACCAAAATCCCTGGGGGACCATCATTTCTTTCACACCGGCTTTATTTTATGACGAGACAGATGTCCGATCTAGAAATAAAGGCATATATGGGTACATAAATTCATCCATAATTAAGCATACATTGAGATAGAATAATGTTTAAAAAATGTTAAAGATTTAACTCTTTAAAGACTGGGTCAGGACCCACGTACGTGGGTACGAGGGTACGTGGGTAGGAGGTTTTTTATACAAAGCCGCGAGTAGGTAGTTACCAGATTCACCACCAGTTGGCTCGTTCGGGTCAGATAGCATGGCGGGTATAGTAGAAAGTTCCATTTAACTTAAATTACATCTATTTGCGTGGTTCAATTTTTATATAACCCTCATGTATCTAATAGTTATGCAAATTAAAATATGTCCAGTAAAAGAAAATGTTATCTGTCCAATACAAGAGAAGATAATTCACTTTTTGTGATTTTGTAACATGGGGTCTATGGGGAATCAACCCGAACAAGAAGTCACATTTTCCAAAAAATTTAATTTTCAAAGTTGATAGACAATTTTCGAAACCATATTTCTGGATGTACTTTTACATGCATATTTCAAATATGAGATCACTTTGACTGAATTTTGAATATTTAATGACGTAAATCAAGATTATTTCTACTCGCATCTGGTCTATTGTAAAACGGTGAATCTATTTTATGCCTTTTTGAAACCACCATATGAAAAAATATATACCAGTTGTAGGTAATTATCTCAGGGAACCAATAATGTAAACGTATGACTGGTCAAAGACTTGAAGTGCGCAACAGTTGCAATCCCAACCATAATGATATCAACTATGCTGAAAAGAAAGATTTATACCGTTTGCAAAGTACATGGAAACATTCAAATAAATAAGTCGAGTCAAGAAGATACTAACGTCACGTTGAATTCACAGGCAATCAATAATTCCAGGTACAAAACCTCATGTGGACAAATGGCTGAGTTCTAAGCATAACGCCTACCACGCTGGCAAGGAAGATAGGCCTGCTAGAAAATTATATGAGAACATACTTTTGAAGCAAAACAAGGAGGATACCAACCATAAGACAGTCACTGATTCTTATTATAAGAAAGAAAATAAAATAAAATGAATATCCCCAGAAGGCTATCTGTTGCAGACCATGAATCTCCTGTCTATACCGACTTTGGTGAGATTTATAAACAAAAGACGCGCCCTGCAGAACTAGACATTAATAATATACAATGAAACTGGAATTGAAAATAGGGATATATGTCTTTACTTTTAAAGATTTTATCAATAAATAGTAACAACAGTACTCTTTTGCTTTTCTTCAGGGCTTTTGTATCAAGGTAGCGTATCAATATACTATGTACATGGAGGAGTTAGGAAATTGCCCTCAAAATTATATGATATGTGATAACATAAACTTCAGCAAAGCATATAGGAAATTAATGAAAAGACAGCCAAAGGAATTTTAATGACGGCAAAAACTTCGAGAAGAAAGATATGCCCGGTAGCGCAGTACATTTTGTGATAACATACTCCATCAACGCATAGAGGATATCATTGATAAGACAGCCAAGGCATTCTAATAATGTATATTATGCCGTGTAGTGTTTTAGGCCTAGTAGCGCAGAGCAGTATATGAGAACATAGAATCTAGCAAAGCATAGAGGATATCACTGATAAGTAGTCAAGGCATTCTAATAACGGATATTATGCCGTGAAGAAAGATAGGCCTAGTTGCTCAGTTTAGTATATGAGAACATAGAATCTAGCAAAGCATAGAGGATATCACTGATAAGTAGTCAAGGCATTCTAATAACGGATATTATGCCGTGAAGAAAGATAGGCCTAGTTGCTCAGTTTAGTATATGATAACATATAATCTAGCAAAGCATAGAGGATATCATTGATAAGTAGTCAAGACATTCTAATAACGGATATTATGCCGTGAAGAAATATAGGCCTAGTTGCTCAGTTTAGTATATGATAACATAGAATCTAACAAAGCAAAGAGGATATCACTGATAAGTAGTCAAGGCATTCTAAAAACGGATATTATGCCGTGGAGAAAGATATGCCGCGTAGCACAGTTCAGTATATGACAACATAGAATCTAGCAAAGCATAGAGGATATCACTGATAAGTAGTCAAGGCATTCTAATAACGGATATTATGCCGTGAAGAAAGATGGGCCCAGGAGCACAGTTCAGTATATGAGAACATAGAATCTAGCAAAGCATAGAGGATATCACTGATAAGTAGTCAGGGCATTCTAATAACGGATATTATGCCATGAAGAAAGATAGGCCTAGTTGCTCAGTTTAGTATATGAGAACATAGAATCTAGCAAAGCATAGAGGATATCACTGATAAGTAGTCAAGGCATTCTAATAACGGGTATTATGCCGTGAAGAAAGATATGCCTAGTTGCTCAGTTAGTATATGATAACATATAATCTAGCAAAGCATAGAGGATATCACTGATAAGTAGTCAAGGCATTCTATTAACAGATATTATGCCGTGAAGAAAGATATGCCTCGTAGTGCAATTCAGTATATGATAACATATAATCTAGCAAAGCATAGAGGATATCACTGATAAGTAGTCAAGGCATTCTAACAACGGATATTATGCCGTGAAGAAAGATAGGCCTAGAGTATATGATAACATAGAATCTAGCAAAGCATAGAGAATATCACTGATAAGTAGTCAAGGCATTCTAATAACGGATATTATGCCGTGAAGAAAGATAGGCCTAGTTGCTCAGTTTAGTAAATGAGAACATAGAATCTAGCAAAGCATAAAGGATATCACTGATAAGTAGTCAAGGCATTCTAATAACGGATATTATGCCGTAAAGAAAGATATGCCTAGTTGCTCAGTTAGTATATGATAACATATAATCTAGCAAAGCATAGAGGATATCACTGATAAGTAGTCAAGGCATTCTAATAACGGATATTATGCCGTGAAGAAAGATATGCCTCGTAGTGCAATTCAGTATATGATAACATAGAATCTAGCAAAGCATAGAGAATATCACTGATAAGTAGTCAAGGCATTCTAATAACGGATATTATGCCGTGAGGAAAGATAGGCCTAGTAGCACAGTTCAGTATATGAGCATAGAATCTTGATGCTTGCAAACCATAGAAGAAACCAACAATAGTACAGTTGCAGGCATGCTAATGTCCTGAAGAATTTGCTTAGTAGCGCAGTAAAAGTATTTGAAAAGTGAAACCATTAAATGTAATTTCTTTAAACCAGCCGAGTAAGCGGAGTCTGTTTTTGGAAACTATTACACCAACAAGAAAGATAGGCCTCTAAGCGAAGGCCTCGTAGGGAACCATTGCAGCGGAGTCTGTCAAAGCTGCAGGACACATATGTGATTGCATTGTTGAATGAGTCCGCTGTTTTCTTTGAATGATCCTATGTGTATCTCAAAGAAAGTCATCCATCTCCCTTCAACTTTACTTTATTCAGTGACCTAATTTCAAAACTCTTCTTTACACAATAAGAGCCTTTTTTCACTCTATCATGGGCTTTCAATCTAATGAATACCCATGACAAGTCAGTAAGGAAAGCATAGAAGTAGATGGAGTTATATCTTGAGATAGACAATTATAACAAAATAAATAATGAAGAATGAAATGATTTGAAAAATATAAGAATGAATAACATACACCAAGGACATCATACGTGGCAATGATATTATGAACAAATTCTTAGATGGAACATCATTGGTGATACGGGCACTATCAATAATATCAGAAAATCCGACCGACGCGCCGTAATGATGAGATGGTTTGTAAAAATAGCAAGGAGTTATAACTCGCCCCATTTATTATTCAGAGGGACACTCATTTGAAAAAACATTAAAATGCATCATAAACACCATCTTACTAATGCAAATTGCAACTTTCTTAACAGAGACCATCTCTCTTATATCTTGAAAGACATTCATACACATATTGTTTTCAGTTTAGCTATCAGTACACCAATGGGACGACATTGTCGGGATTTGTCCCTATGTCCGTTTTGTCCCAACTTGTCCTAGTATCCACTGTTGTTCCCCGGACGTCATCGGACATTGTCTGACGTTGTCCCATTTTGTCCTATGATGTCTGGAGTACAGCGCCATTTTGTCAGAAAATGGTCATTATGATCGTCCAATGAAGATGTTTTACTTTGTAGCTCCCTTGATGGTCCATCATGTCCCATTTGTGTACGACTAGATTAATTATGACTCAGATGGACATTCTACTGTTCTAATAACGGCTTTTTTGCTGTCGATATGCTTAGTTCAATGTAGCGCAATCTTGAAAAGAGAACAATGAATTTGATCAAAACAAAGAGGATACCATTGGTAAGACATTCACAAATACAATATATCTTCTGAGGGAACACAGCTTTACTGGTGTGACCGCTAAGCAATGACATGACAAAGTTTGAGTTACACGAACGCCGTATTGACGGGAAGATTATATGTTGCAGCCCCTGAATCTAATGGCAAATCCAACCTTGGTGTGAATTTTAATAAAAGGCGTACACGACGGTGATATACTATGGAACTAGCAGAATACAGAAAAGTTGGGAATATTTTTCTATACTTTTGAGCAAATTATTACAATACCGACTCTGTTGTTCTTTTTCATTTCAGGCCTTTTGTACCAATTTATAGGGTATAAAAAGAGACCTCTAGATAGCGCAACACAGATGTACGTGATATGATATATACCAAACAATTTGGACAAATCCGCATACAAATTCATCCTAAAAAATCGCCATATTAATTAAATATTTCCTGCTTTTAGGGACATCAAGGAATACTTCTAGGCTATGACAGTAGATGATAAGTAGACTCTTCATTTGCTCCAAACAGAAAAAGTAAGATACAGACACATGATTCGAATGACCAAAAGAGACTTACGAAACTTACATTAACCTAGAAGAAAGGGTCTCTCGCAAACACAAATCAAATAGTATAATAGAGAGGTACATGTGATATTGATTTTTTCACGGGCTCGAGGAATCTGACATTCTCATGAATTCTCTCTATCTCAACCAGCTCTACATGGTTGAATTCTCATCTTGTGCCTTGAGGCAGAGTATTAAGACATCTCAACCAGCTCTACATGGTTGAATTCTCATCTTGTGCCTTGAGGCAGAGTATTAAGACATCTCAACCAGCTCTACATGGTTGAATTCTCATCTTGTGCCTTGAGGCAGAGTATTAAGACATCTCAACCAGCTCTACATGGTTGAATTCTCATATTGTGCCTTGAGGCAGAGTATTAAGACATCTCAACCAGCTCTACATGGTTGAATTCTCATATTGTGCCTTGAGGCAGAGTATTAAGACATCTCAACCAGCTCTACATGGTTGAATTCTCATCTTGTGCCTTGAGGCAGAGTATTAAGACATCTCAACCAGCTATACATGGTTGAATTCTCATCTTGATCTTTGATGATATATACACTGTATGTACAGTGATCGCCTACTATTAAAAGTGGGTGATCAAAGACTCGACAAGATGCGCAAAATTCGAAATGTCGGAGGAAAGGTATGTTTGTTTCACTTCTCCTTACCACCTTAACGTCATTTTACCTACAGATGGTATTCCATATGCTGTATAAGAGACTCAAGATTCATTTGGCAACAGGATTCAGTAATTGGCTCAACCGAAATACCTGAACTGAGTTGATAAATGAAGCAAAATCAGAAAACTGCCGAACGAAAATGTATATTTCACCAAATTTTCTGTTTTTAGATTACCCAAACCACAAAATTGGCATGTCTATGGTTAATGTACGTAATACTTAACATTACATGCATATCAGTCGTTCCAACTCCCCTTCAGTATCGAGTAAGAAGGATGTTATGAAAACAATTTATGATCAGCCAAGTGAGTGATTTTACCATGTGGATTCTAATGATATGTCCTTTGCATTTCAGAGTGGTTTGGTTTACATAATTTGACTGTCCTTCATTTCGAACTCCTAAATTTCAAATCATTATAAACCACCTTGTAGAACATCATGAAGTAAAGAGATGAAGATGAGAAAGATTTCTGAAAATAGAGGCAAATTTAGAGTGATAACAAGAAATTTTTCTGGAATAATACCAAATGAAGTAAAATCAATAAATAAACACATACTTGTAGCCTTGCCCAAGTCGGTATTTTTTACTTATCTGATCTTGAATTATTACCGCCTTGTACAATCCAATACACCTGCGCTGATATTATGCAGAGTTATTCAACGGTTTCGAGGTTTCCATAATACCTACGCTATCAGGGGTATCGCGAAACCTTATTGATCAAGAGATATACGCGTGGACACGACGTGTGACTTCAGGCTGATTGACCAATCAAAACGTTATCAGGTTGACCTGCATAAGCAAAGCAATCTTCCCGATTTGAAATTCAATGATCTGATCGATCGTTCCTTTAGAGTTACAATATATTATGTAATTAAATGTACATATCGAATTTGTAAGAGTGATTAATATAAATCAAATCATGCAATAGATTTAAAACTGATTTCGCGATGAAAATGCAAGACCGAGTCCAATGTAGCGGGTGTAGTCGATCAGTGATTGAATCTCAGCCTACATGTTCATTTTAACTCAGCGATCGTTTCAACGTTTATTGTTGAAATCTTCTCACCTCCGGTTACCGATCGATGCTCCGGCATCCACTAAACTCTGATTGATATTTATCTGATAAAATATTTGTATTTTCATGATGAATTCATGCAAGATTTGTTCGTGAAAAGTCCCGGCGAAAAGTAAAGTGTACTTGTTTTTGACCGTGCATAATAATGAGCTAACGCTGCAGGGCCGTCGTTGATTGGTCAAATTTTACCGACATAAACATTGAGTCGGTAAAGCACGTGGCTTTCTCTTTGGTACAAGGCGGTCATAATAGAAATCAAGATAGTAAAAGAGACCGACTTGGGCAAGGCTAACATACTTGTAGAAAGTGATGAATTTATTACAATTTAGGTGATTGACAATAATCAAATGAAATCATCCAAAATCTCTGATTCAACTGATACAAAATAAAACAAAATTACCATAATTAGAGATAATAGCATGGTCTTTATTTCACACTTTGTAGAGTTTCCCTAAAAAGTCCCACTTGGCGTTTATTTTGCATTCGATTACATACAATTCTAAAATTCTCAAGCTAATCACCGATAGACTTTTATTTGAAAATTGATCAATAAATCTACTGAATATTGAACTTTAAGGAGCTTTCCCTTATACCCGTCATTTATATATGACCCAAGTTAGCCACCTCGTGGTGAAACTGGGAACTGACTACTGGCATCTACCGGAGATAATTACGTCATTACATTTTAGTATAACTTATAACTTGATACCTTGCTGCAAAAGAATGATTTAACTCCCCAATGAAATAGATAATGTACAATTCAGATTTTATATTTTATAAGTTTATTATTAGGCCCCATGTCCAAAACAGGCACAACCATGACAATGGGCGATACTGTGACATGCATTTTCATTCATAATTTATTCAATTCTTGCATTACAATTCGACAATCATCTTGGATGCCAAGGTGTTAACTTCTCGTTCCTTGGAATCAGAGGGTAAAATAAATGGACTGGAATGGGACTTTAAAACTGTTCCACTTATAAGGTGTTACATACGCTTCAAGATGTGTTTCACGTAGCAGGTTTACTGTACAGTGTACATTTCATTAAATGGTAATGTATTCAAACCTAGGCAGAAACAAAATGTACGCACACACAGTGAAAAGCATGTATGAAAAGGGCATATGGTTTGCTGAAACTCACGCTATAGGCTGATCCATTCGTTTCTGTGTTAGAATATTTATTCCATGTTATTTAAGAGCGGAAACGTGAATTTCATCATGGTAAAACGGAAGCCCAAGACCCTACCTAAGTATTAAAAATAAAAGAGAGTAAAAATGTTCTATTGTTTTTGATATTTTTAAGCTTTTTGAATAAAATAACACATGTTACATCGCATTTATATCTTTACATCGTAAAATCAATAACATTTACGAAAAAATGGTCAAACTGATATATATTTCTCAAAGCATATGGGTGTTCTTGTTCCTACAAAACCTAATTGAATCACCAGTAGCCTGTAATATAAACACAAATAAATCTTTTAAAAATAACCGTTACAAAATATTTGAATTTTGCGCATCTTGTCGAGTCTTTGATCACGCACTTTTAATAGTAGACGATCACTGTACATACAGTGATATACTATATACAACAGAGGACGTTCCTTGACTTTGGAACAGTTTCTCCATACTTAGTTGCAGCACGCATAATGTGCTTTGGAAATATTTTTTGCAATACTCTGAAGTTGGTTCTCTTACTATATACAAAGCGCTGTGCTTTGGACACAAAACAAAAATTTAGTAAATGTAGCGAGTGTGGCTGAATTGAGGACGAGGTGCACTTTGTAACTAATTTGAGCATTGCTGTGATATTAGATATCAATCCAAATGATGAAGGGCAATATGATCAATCGAGCACATGCGTAAGACATCACGTAGGGTCCAGTTCCGTGTAGAATGTCATGACGAAAGGGGTTATTCAATATTTAGATGATCTGAAATGGTCCAAATAACTCGAAAAGAGATGTATGCTTGCCTAGTCATTTCAAAATGAAACACATTTAACTGATCTGTGCAATGATTGTATTTATGTATACTCCAAATTGTTAAAATAGCTTTATTAGGTTCGTTCATCCCTCGGATGTAAGATGGACTCTGTGTTCATGGTAAATCGAATATACCTAAAGCACTTTCCAAGATCACCTAAGTAAATTATTTCTTAGTATAAGTCTGGTTGTATACTCATACAAGATAGAGTCTGTCAGGGTATTTGATACTGTATACAACAGAAGACGTTCCCTATAGTGTTACCAAGATAAATCGGGGGACTGCTGAAGCCATCAGAGAAACTAATATCCCAGTTAGTGATATAGCAGATATAACAGGAGCTCCATTGCATATATGCTAGGAGGCAGAGTAAAGAACCCTCATCCATTTGAACATGGTTGTGTTTCTGTCAGGATATTTGACACTGCAAACAGCGGAGGACGTTTGGTTCATCCATGGGCTTTCAATAGAACCATGGTTCATCCCACAGCGCCAGTTCTGCTTACCAAAAGTGGCCCACTTTCTTAACTTTAAATAGTGTTACCAAGATTTTCAGTACACATAATGTGCTTTGAGCATACTTTGCAATATGGTCTTTTACTATGCATATGGAAATGTATTTCCAAGATTTCATTATGTTGCCCTTTGAAATGAGGTTTTAGGTATCTGTCTTCAACTATACTCCAAATTATTTATAACAGCATGATTAAAGACACTCTGGTTCCATTGAGTTCGTCCGTTCTTCTCTGAAGTAAGATTGTGTTCCTGGTTTAAGAACAACTTGAACTGAATTTTTAGAGATCACTCATTACCTTGGTTAAAAATATATCAACCATCTGTGTTCAACACTTACCTTATTAAACTATTCATAAAGAAAACTGAAAACATTGTCGAGAAAGGAATTCTGTAAATCGGTACACACGGTCCTAACTTATACTCAATCTAAACTTAAAGGAAAGTTAGAAAACACGGGGCTCTTTAAACACTTTGCACATCAGACATATAATAGAGAGGAAATATAATTTAATTTACTTGCAATTGAGCTCTAAAAGTCAGACATTTTGATGAAGGATGATAGAGGTCTTTATATAGATATCTACAAATGATAGAATAAAGTCAGTATCATAAGAAACACAAAAAACAAAGCAGGAAAATATAAAAATGCACTTTCCTTTCAAGTAAAATTGATTCAAACATAGTGTCATCAGAAGTTGCATTATTGAATAATTATTATTGTATAATATCCATGTATCAGGCATGTCAGGAGCTCCAGAGAAATTTTAAGGAAGAGTAGCCAACTAATTAGAACCCGTCACCCAGCCGTAGGAAGTGGAATTCAAGAATTAATACTGATGTATTACTGTATGAATACAAAGAAAGACGCAATGCTATAGTTTGATGATATCCCTGTGAGCAGATAAAGAAGGAGAGTCGGAGAAGACTGGGAGTACCAATACCCGTCGCCCAGTAGCAGTTAATACTTATTACAGTAAACAACAAAGGACGCAAATACTTTGTAGTTTGATCTCCTGAAAATGTTTCCCCAAAAAGTATTAAACACGATATGCTTCGGATGATACAATACAAGGAAAAGAACACCTTGAGGAATTTTCTGAGATCACTTACCTTTGTTGACAGTATTTTAGTGTGAAGCATTAAAAAATATCAACACTGCTGAGAAGGACATTAATTTTGTAAATTAAATTATTATACCCGTTCCTCACAAAAATAATTTTAAACTTAGACGAATCTTAGAAAACAATGGCCCCTTCTCCAACAATTCGCACATTGCAATCGATGCGATAAATCAACATATTTTGATTTCCTTGAGCTCGAGGAATCTGATGATGGCTGATAAAAAGCCAATGAATAACATGTACAAACTCATGTCTCATTCTTAACATTTACAAACAGTAGTCAAGGCAAGGTAGATCGACGTGGTTAACATTGCAAACCAACGTTTTAGAAAAGAAACGTCAACGTGTTTAGCAAATACAACTCACCTTTGGTGACGAAATAAACTTAGCTTAAAACAAAATAAGGAAAAATATCAAATGCCAAATGCAATGCACATCAATCAATCATAAGACGGCAACAGTTATTCTTGCGTCGGCTAACTTCGCCGACATGTAGCGAGGAATATGAGAACGCGTGCGATGAATTCATATAGTGGAACAGAAAACTCGTACATAATCTGAAGGAAATAAACAATTCCAAACAACAGTGGGCACAGTTTATGGAGTTCATTCCATAATGACTATTACACTGACAATAGTGATAAGCCCAATTTGCAACAATTAGACAGGATTATGATGATACAGGGAAAGATTTTTTCAGCAAAGCAGACATTCTTATGACAGAAAGATATTCCCTGCTTTGGGAGATCATGATGTTTATTTAGGGTATGGCAAAAACAAGAGTTTTGCCGCTGTATCCGTTCTTCATCCTATCAACGTATGGTTCTATTTCCGGACAAATGCCAATCGACGTCGAATATAACAAGGTAAAGGACAAGGTAACAGGGTAAACTCTCATGAAGGCTGAAAGAATGCTAATGAATAGGTCCATGTTCCAGAGATGCTTGGAGGCAGAGTACTAAGACATCTCAACCAGCTCTACATGGTTGAATTCTCATCTTGTGCCTTGAGGCAGAGTATTAAGACATCTCAACCAGCTATACATGGTTGAATTCTCATCTTGATCTTTGATGATGTATACTGCATACAACAGAGGACGTTCCTTGACTTTGGAACAGTTTCTCCATACTTAGTTGCAGCACGCATAATGTGCTTTGGGAATATTTTTTGCAATACTTGGAAGTTGGTTCTCTTACTATATAAAAGGAAATTGCCCTTTGAAATGAGGTTTTTGGTGTACTGTCTTCAACTATACTCCCAATGATTCAGAACAGCATGATTAAAGACATTCTGGTTTCATTGGGCTCGTCCGTTCTTCTCTGAAGTAAGATTGTGTTCCTGGTAAAAGAACAACTTGAAGGCACTCATCACCTTGGTTAGATATATATCAACCATCTGTGTTCATCATTTACCTTATTAAACTATTCATAAAAAATACTGAAAACATTGTTAAGAAAGGAATTCTGTAAATCGGAGTATTATACACTGTCCTAACTTATATACTCAATCTAAACTTTAGAAAACACTTTGCACATCAGACATACAATAGAGAGGAAACATAATTTAATTTACTTGCAATTGAGCTCGAAAAGTCAGACATTTTGATGAAGGATGATAGAGGTCTTCACATACGTAGATATCTACAAATGATGTCTTATGACATTAACGAACAGATTCAAAGAATAAAGTAATATAAGTCAGTATAAAACAAAGCAGGAAAATATAAAAATGCACTTACTTTTCAAATAAAATTGATTCAAACATAGTGTCATTAAAAGTTGCATTATTGAATGTATATTGTACAATGGCCATGTATCAGGAGCTCCAGAGAAGTCTTAAGGAAGAGTAGCCTACTAATTAGAACCCGTCATCCAGCCGTAAGTGGTGCAATTTAAGAATTAATACTGATGTATTATGTATAAAACAGAGGACGCAATGCTATAGCTTGATCTCAAAAATTTATTTCCTAAAATATTGTAACGACGTCACCTTCTGATTGCCATGCTCTCGAGAAGCTGATATCCCTGTTTGTATGATAGATAAAGAAGGAGCGTTGGAGAAGACTGGGAGTACCAAGACCCGTCGCGCAGTCGTACGTGGAATTAATACTGAATACAGTGAACAACAAAGGCTTGTCAGAGATCTGAAGAGGCTGAAGACTTTTCAGAGATCACTTACCTTTGTTGACAATATTTTATTGTGAAACATTAAAAAACATCAACACTGCTGAGAAGGACATTTGTAAATTAAATTATTTAACCAGCTCCTTACAAAAATAATTTTAAACTTAGAAGAATCTTAGAACACAAGGGCCCCTTTTTCCAACACATCGCACATTGCAATCGATGCGATAAATCAACATAATTTGATTTCCATGAGCTCGAGGAATCTGAAATTCTGATGATGGCTGATAAAAAGCCAATGAATAACATGTACAAACTCATGTCTCATTCTTAACATTTACAAACAGTAGTCAAGGCAAGGTAGATCGACGTGGTTAACATTGCAAACCAACGTTTTAAAGGAGAAACAGCAACGTGTTTAGCAAACTCACCTTTGGTGACGAAATAAAACCTTAAAAGAAAATAAGGAAATATATTAAATACCGAATGCATTGCACATCAATCGTGCTTTTGTGCAAAGGGCCTTTCTTACAAAGTGCCATCATGTCGAATTGGAAAACCAAAGAGTACAATAATGCATTTCCGATATCACTTACCTTACGTGTAGAATAACAAGAGTTTTGCCGCTGTATCCGTTCTTCATCCTAGAAACGTATGGTTCTATTTCCGGACAAATGCCAATCGACGTAGAATATAACAAAGTAAAGGACATGCACAGAGAAGAAAATCATATACAACGAAGCGTTTAGAAGCCAATAATAATGATGCAAAGGAATGGTATACACTCATGGCCAATGAGGATGTGCCCTCTGAATTGGAATCCAAGCCACCTTATTCTAATGCCACCATGACGAATTTTGAACTGGGGGTTTATTCATTTTTCCCCTCGATCTCTCAATTGTTAATGGACATCATTATGTGCACCATTCTTTCTTCAATATCTTTGCATAGGTATCTGCAAATGATGTCATATTCTTAACATTAACAAAACGATTCAAAGAATAAAGTAACATAAGTCACAAAACACAAAAACAGGAAAACACAAAAACAGGAAAAAATAAAAATACACTTTCTTTTCAAGAAAAATAAATTCAAACGTAATGTCATCAGAAGTTGCATTACTGAATGTTATAATGGCCATGGCTATGCAGAACCAGTCAACCAGCCATAGGTACTGTAGTGCAATGAGGAATGAGTACGAGGTGCATTTAAACCAATCGAAATCCTGAAAATTAAATTACCATTTTATGGACTACAGAAATTTACTTTTAAAGGATCCATGCGTTGCAGTAGATAAAAAAATAAGTAGGAAATTTTAGGATTAATTCTGATATACATTATACCTTGTCAACCTAGGGGAATCAATTAATCAAGTAGGTGGCAAGGAATACTGAAGGAGGACGCGCTGAATTCATGAACGTGGGCTTGTTGACTGGATACAGGATCATGACATCAAGAAAGATGGAAGCAACAACATGCCCAGTGGCGGGGATTATGAGAAGAATATGAGAACGTGGGATGGTTAAGAAAAATGGATAATGATAATCAGACAATCACAAACATTCTAATAAGAAGAAAACTAGCAATAACTCATACAATGGAGCTTCTTCAAAAACTAGCATATTTTAAAGAAAATATTCATATACAACGAAGCGTTGAGAAGACATTTAATGATGCAAAGGAATGGTACACTCATGGACAGTGAGGATGTGCCCTCTGAATTGCAATCCTAGCCACCTTACTCTAATGCCACCATGTCGAATTGGAAAACCAAAGAGTACAATAATGCATTTCCGATATCACTTACCTTACTTGTAGAATAATATTATATATCCATACCAGAATTTCTGCTTTGGTTCCACTGCTTGCATGGCAAAATTTGATCTCCCAATTAGAGAAAGCTCAATTGATCATACTTTGGTTACCCATACAGTGTATATTAATGTCAAAAGAACTTAACTCCACAATACACGTATATGAAGTAGCCAACTATTAGATAGTATCATTATTTTTTGTTCGAATACAAACATACATAAAATGAAGAACAACTACAATGTACAATGTGTGCAATCCGAAACTAGTTTACAGTGCAGCCATTTTACGCGACTTTGGTATGGGGAATACTTAACCGACCATGGTGTGCGGGGTGTTCGCATTGACTGCTGCACAACCCCCGGGCGAGCATAGTTATTGAAATATGATTCGTCTTCACACGTAGACAATTTGTCCCTCTGCCAAATAGATGGCTGTGGGAAAATACAACAGATGCTTGATTCTACAAAAACAGCTTCATCACTGATACAGTAGAGGACGTTCGTTAACTTTGGAACAGTTTTGCCATGTTAAATTGGAGCACATGTTATATTAAGTGCTTTTTGCAATTCTTCATATTTGGATCTCTCACCTGTATCGCCTAGGCTTGAAGCTCATTGATGCCTCTCTTGATCAGATAGTAATGAGCAAAGTACATGAAGTAATGAGCAACAGAAATACTAGGGGGATCGGAAGAGAACTCCCACCTTGCTGTACATGGTTGGTTTCTGCCAGGACCGTTGAAACTGTATACAACATAGCACAATTGCAGCACACATAACATGCTTTGAGGATCTCGGGATCTCTTACTTACAAATCATGATAAACCATGACATCTCATTTTTTCTCAGCCTTGAGATGTTTCTGGCGAAACAGATCTAGATGCTATGAGCATCAGAATGCATCGTTCAATACCGTCAGTGTTAGAAAATATATTCTAAAATGATTGTTATTATGTTTCAAACACAACAATGTGCTTTTAAATGACATTAGTAAATTCGATTTAATACACTAATTGATCCACACTAGTTGAACAAAAGAAAGTTAAATTAAACGATATCAGTGTTCTTAATCATCTTGTTTGTCCATTCTGATACTCATAGCATCTTTCTGTTTCACCTGAAGGCTGAGAAGAAATGAGATGTCATGGTGTATCATGATGTTGTTTGTCACGTAATGTACAATTTATTCAACCAAAATGTTAAGATAAAGTGCGCTTTGTGCTACTTACTGTTAAACAAGATAAGATACAATTATATCGAAATCGTTTGGGTGCAATCTCAACTCAATAGGTTATCAATTTATCATGGTATAAGATAAATTATAATGAATTACTCATCGGCACTATATATTTTATTACTTCTCCTTATTTTCCCTACAATCTTATCCGATTTGCCAAATCTTGCACGTGACCTTGCAGCGATACACTGTAATCACTTTATAACAGTTTAGATGATAAATGCGTTAAAATTAATATGCGTGTATTAATATGCGTATAGAGTGAGTTTATGGATACACTATTCTGTGGATTATATTTTAATTTATGTATTTTTAATAAACGTTATCACATGTATGATGCATAGTACCACTTAAAGTTATTGCTCGCCAAGTCTATATCTTCATATTGTACAGTGCATGAAATAAATCGACATATGGGATACAAATATTAATTGCCTTGGAATGGACCCTTTGTCAGACTGGTTCATCAATGTACTGTAATACATTGAACTTAACCTTATTTTTCATCTGCGTAATTTTTGAAAACATTTTTATTCATAGTTAAACTGACAACCCGTCGTTACTTCTTTGGAGTCACTGATCACAGCCAATGTCTCTGAACATGATAATACGTATAATATTTCCATCAAGCGAGGTGTCACTACCTAAAGAGCAAAGTAGCCTACAGTAAAGAAGCATTCTTATCTGCCTTGACACTGATAATGAGATAACCTTACATGACAACTGTCAAAAAACAATTAAGAAATATTATGTTATTTGATTTGAACAGTTTAAATAATTGCTGAGATAATATAAGTATTTTGATATACGTTGCGAAATATGCTGTAAAACGTATGACAACTGATAAATTGAAGTAAATCACACGGCTTTAATAGCCGTTCAAAGATAAGTCTAAAAATAATATATTGATAAGTGCGTACTGCATGATGGCAGAGTTCTTCCACTTATTAATATTGTGCACATCCTCGACTTTCAAGCGTCGTTTGTGTGTAGACAAAAGTTGACATCGCAATTTTTTCCACTTTATCATTATTGTAGGCAATTTATGGGATGCTACGCCAAACCCACCCCCATCTTCACAAATATATGACAGTATATGTATATGTGCAATGTGTATTAACTAATACTTCTTTACTTTGATACATGATGCGAACCAGTTTACGGCGGCCGTCGTATGAGATTTAAAAGTAATAAAATTCACCTTGACGAAGCTTCTTTTAAGAAGTAAAGTCGAACGAATACAAAGGGTAAATGAAATTGAAATAATATCAGAAAATGTAATCAATGTGGATTGTGGACGTAAAAAAGACTTAAAACCAAGATTGATTATCTTCGATTGCACAATATTTGATATTTTTTAGCTCATGGCATTTGAAGAACTATAACATTTTGCCCCCCTCCTCATGCCTGTAAATATGTACCATATTGATAGGGTCATAAAAATTACATTAGTGGTGAATATCGTGAACAAGGAGAAATCATAGTAATTCATAGTACATCGAGCCTTCATCGTACATGTACCTTTACATTTAGTGAAATTGAATATGAATTACATTTCTAATAAAATCTGCTCACCCTTGAAGTAAAAATGTTATTTTCCTCAGATTTCATTTTAAAGTGTATGTTGACATCCTTCGATTGATGTAATGTCAATGTTTTCTGTACCACATATATTCTATTTTGAATATAATAAACCCATTAATTATGTGAAATATTCACCTTTGCTATAGAGAAATTAGATTGAATCTCTTGAGACAAATGTGATATGTTTTTATGTAATACAAGTTTAAAGTACGAGTGCCACTAAGAGTTTGGTATTTCTCAATCGTAACAAAGATTTGAGAAATATAGATAAGAATTAAGGTAAACAGAAAGAAAATCACTATAATTTATGTAGTGTTTAAAAGTAGATGTGTCCAGATTTTCACTACGTATAATAGGCTTGCTCATTGGCAGTGTCATTTTACTGCGACAACTGCTGAACTGCGTTCATCAAAAAACACACGCACGGTGGAAAAAAAGAAGTAGGATTTACTTGAACGGGAGTAAACGGGGTATAGAATAATAAGCCCTTGAAAAAAGAGGGTAATAATGATGATAAATGCTAGTAAAAGTCAATTTACCTCATTAAATAAGAAAAAGAAGAAAAGAAGATTAACGATAACAAATTAAGTTATGGAGGAAACCTAGGATCCAATTGTCATGCATTCTAAATGGATTGTCCCAGATTGTTATTCTAAATTTTATTGTATTCATATTTCGCGTTGAAAACCTTTAAGATTAAGCATATAAAATAAGAACTATTCCTTTATCAAAACTAAATTTTTTGACAATTTTGGCGAGTGTAAACATTGCCATGTTATTATTATGACATGGCAATGTCATAACAACGGGAACCGTAGGTAAAAATGATATTTTAGTTCAAGAAGCAAAAACAGAAAGTGGTTTGAGAGAACGATTGGAGAGAACGTCACATTTTTTTTTTAGTGTTTTCATTGTTTTGTGAATTTTATTTATACTATACGCTGGCCATTTTTAGGCAAAGTTTCATCGCTTTTATTGAATATATATTAATACATGTATACTGTTCATCTTCCAAACACTTATCTTAATAATGTTGTGATGAGATGTCTTCCTAATCGTCCTTTCCGACAACGTATCATTAGTGGCAAAACAGAAAGATGCGATGACACTTTCCAATACGCCGCTGATAATGTTCGCCACGAAGTAATCGATCATCAAATGCTTTGTCGGTCAGTTTTTTTCAGTTCTCTTCAGACTTTTAATAATGCGTTCAAAATTAAATACAAATTGTAAGTGATCGACAACCTGTCTGAAAAACCCAGGAGTTTGATTGGTCAAAGCAGAATTGAAAGGATATACTTGTGTTTGGTGTGCGCGGAGTGATCTCTAAAAAAGTGCATCCATGTATGGATACACGTACATAGCAAAAAGGTCCAAAATGATAAAAGAGGACAGTGACATCATCAACGATGTTTGAAGTTTTTATTTTTCATTTATAGGCCAGTGTGGGCCAATCACAAAGTCGTAATCCGATAAGATAGTCGAGTGTGGATTTCTCTGAATTAGAAAAAACATACATGTTTGAAACTTTGTTATTACCTAAATTACATTGGAAATGGGACTTTATATTCTTATATATTTAACATATTCGAAAACCACCGATTTCCATACGACACTTTCCGCTGATTTTTATGACCCAACCTACACTGTACAATGAGTTTATTAAAATTATAAAATTATATATTATTTGGCAAAAGTTTGAGGTTTCTTATTGTAACCGAGCAAATAAAAGTTTTGTGTTTGTAAGTCTAGTACACAAATTGATATTTTATATCGTTTAATTTTCAATTTGAAATACAATTAACTAGCACGAGATATACCTTGTCAGTACTAAGAGTTCTTATGTAAGATAACTCCAGTTAATATTTGATTTAAGGGGAGCATTTATGACATTATATTTACATTCTATGCATTTAATTGCATCTCTCAAAGTGGCTGACAGGAAAACAAGAGTTTCTTTGTGTATATGTATTCGTATGATCAGTAAAATTATTAAGATTTCAAAGATATTCATTATAATATAATATACGTTCTGTATGTAGTTCCTTATTTCCTAATTCTGCAGTTGTATAAGTTCATTATAATTTTACAATGAAATACAGACTGGGTCAAAAATATAAAATTGAAAAATATTATGATAACTTGAGCTACACATGAAAGATACAATTCTCAAAATTTTGTGAAAACGTTACATTTTCTTGATTGGAAGGTTTAAATTAACTAATTGTGGAAAACATGATCTGTCGCAAAAATTGATATATCCATTTGTATATCCATTCAACTAATTTATACAAATATTATATGTTGTTCAAATAGTCTGGGTGTAATGCTTGGCTCATTGTGTAATTATAATAAAAATATATATATTTACAGCATCTTCAAATATGATCATTTAAATTAATCCATATGTTTGACATCAGCGTATCATCTCCACTCTATCACCGTCTGTCTCCTCTCGATCCCAGGTCAGATATTCGCAATGTAAACACATTATCGATTATCAGAATTAATTTTGGTACCGTTGGAAAGCTGAGAATCCAATCTGCGGGCAGACGGTTTCCAGATCTATTCGTGATTTTGGTCAATGTTTGGAATACACTTTTAAAATCTTCAAGAAAGAGACATAAACTAGATACAACATGAATGAAGACACCTTTCGCTCAAATTTGATGAACATCGGCGCAGCCCTAGTCCCAAAAGTCCGACCCTGGGGTAATATACGTCGTCCTTGCAGTTTCTTTTATGGCTGACACGAACGCCATATATTCACACCTGTTACACTGCTAAGACTGCTAAGTGTAACCATTTATAATATGCTTACGTCAATTGAAGTTCCTCGACTGTGATAAATGTTAATTGTATACTCTTATATCATATTTTGAGTGTCTTGAAGAACAAGTACAAGTATGTCTACCAGATAGTTGTGATAACGATTGATTTTCTGTTTCGTTTTGAGCAATAGGTAAACAGTTTTAAATACTCGTACAATTTTATGTAAACTTACAGATATCGAAGACTCTTTTTCTAAAACAATCTTTCAAAAGGCCAACATAGGTACCCATACATCCTGTGCAATTCCTTTGAAGGACTTAGAAGGACTTATATCTCAAGAATATTTTGGACTTTCATATTTTTAATTCCAATTCAACAGTTTTGCTCTATGACAGCCCTATAGTAGGTCTACACATGACTAGAGCGTGCTATAATGATGTTTTTATGTGAGAAACATATTTTCCACACAAAGTTCAAAATTAGAGATTTTGAAACGTAAGGCGAATGAAGCTACATGTACATGTGTATGTATACCATATTGTTGAATTTTTTTATATTGATGTGTTTACGTTTATGTTATACAATAATTATTTTATATTTTAAAATGTCATTTTAAGTTATATTTTGTAAACAGTAAACAGTCTGGTTTTGTTTCACATGAAAATCAGATATGGATATTGAACCAATGATTTTATGGAGAGAATATCATAGGATAAAAAGCTTATTTACTGGTCGGTATTCAATATGGGTTTATTCCTCGTGACAATATGATATCTCCCTCTGGCCCTTGGGAAATAACATATTGTCACTCGGAATAAAACCCATATCGAATCCCTCTCAGTAAATAACCTCTATATATATAATATATTTATATAAGGGAGATACATGTATACAGTGTATTAAAAAACTTGGAGTTTGATAGTTACAAGCTGACAATCCCCGTTTATTGACGGACGCTGTGCTATCGTCTTCATGCGTATGGTGTATAATGCAATGTTATTCTAGTAGTTTTGTACTAATTCTTGATTGCCGCTTAGATCATATATACTTGAGGATTATGTATCGACACGCCTATCTTTTTGGTCAGACATTCCCCACAAAGATATCTTCATTTCAAGCAGTTCAAACTATTCGCTCGGTTCCCCTCGCTCGCATGTCAGGCATTTTGACTGCCAGACTATACAGGGCGAAGGAGTGTCGTCGAAAGGAGTGACTCCTTAGATTGCATGATGTTGAAGTCTCGTTATGTCAAAACAAATGTTGGCAACATATTCCCATAAGTTGTTGAGTGTAAGATATGCATTCTGCCCTACCAGGTCACATATAGTTATTACTATACTTTGTGTTAAACGATGCCCTCGAATGTACCAACGATGTCGTGGGCGATGGCACAGGACCACTTTTGATTCGACGCCAAGAGGTCAATCTTTGACCTCTGTGTAACATATACACTTGGTTTTTGTTTCCCAACATTCCCATCATCGCCCTCCAATACAAGATCCGTATTCTCCCGATTCTTTATGTGGCAATTTATCTTTTCTGCTTTGAAAATCCAAATTTGGCAAAGGCGTCGTTCATGTTCATCCTTTTTGCGGAGACACAGGGGGGTTTTCTTAGCAGGGCCTGATCCGATGTCGCAATCCAAAACAAGGTCAAAGTGGTGATTGCGAATAAAGAAGCCCAAAGGCCCATCTGGTGATCCATTCATGGCTTTCTCAATCTTCCACAAGTCTCCGGGAGATTTGGTTGCAGAATCAGCCCTAATAAGATGTATAGTATCTTCATCCTTAGCTGCCATCACAAACCTGCTCTCACCGGATTTCAGCTTCAATCGGAAGACACCCTGTAAAATAATTTTATAATCAGTGTAGACAAAGGATATATAAAACAAATGGAATCAGCGCATCTGCCAGCAAAAGTGTATCATCAATATGAATTATAATCTATCAGATTTCAGTACCGTAATATGAAGGCAAATATTTCAACACATCAGGCTCTTGTGTTTAAAATCATATCTCACCTGTGATTTATAGAGATATTCGACTTGTTTTTTCATGTCTTCCACTTGTCTCTGTGCTTCTTGCATGTCATGTTGCGCTTTCTCATACTCCTCTGTCTTTACATCAAGTTTTGTCATTTTCTCGGCCAATTCCTCTTTGGTCATTTTCAATTGGTCCTTTTGATTATTAAGCTCCTCATTTATTTGTTTATTAGCCTGAAATGAAATAATGTACATGTAATTAAACAAGTATTAACATATTAAAACCATAAATTACAGGGCGTATCAAAAAAACGCAACAAGTAGTTATCTTGTAAAATCACAAAACAAGTGATGACTACATCAATTCTACCTCACTGTATTACGTAACAAAGAGACTATATGAGAGAGCGGTCAGCTGCTGGTTAATCACTTGTGGTTCAGCTTGCTTAACACTAAGAGCTCATGCAGCATGGCTGCTATTTTACCTTTTGTTTTACTTTGAGGATTAAATGTTAGATTCAGATACCAAAGAAAGTAAACTAGTTACTTAAAGTAGATATGTTATTTCGTAATAATTTCATTTTTTAAAGTGCCATGAATGGCCTAAGTTAAATGTTAGATTTTAGAAAAAGAAAAAAAGGATATATCATTTGTTCCAGAGGAATCTATTTATTAAAAAATTGCGGACTGTGGCAAGATAAATTATAGGATGATTGTCCGAGGATCATTTAATGTATCATAAAGCCACATCTCTCCTCTTTCCGATGATATGTCTATCATTCACATGTGATAATGGTTGGGTGAGAAATCCTTCCGTTTACACAGTGGGTCAAAATCGGATCTTGGCCAAGTTTTAGATATTGCAAAAATCAGTGCAAGGGCTAAGTGCCAATGGAAGTTCCTCTGAATTGAATTGTTGTGACTTTTTCTTTTGGAGCTATCTCAGGAGCATCTGTGCTCACAATTCCTCCACTAGATATTGCAAAACCTCGAGAAAGAATTGCCCATGGGCTGTTTTTCTCTGCTTTAACCCACAGATGACTCAGGGCTGAACCATGCATGACGTGGGCAGGTGAGTGCATCTTTATGTGCAAGGAAGTGGTGGCAATTTGGAGAGGTATAGGAGGTATTCTTGCAAGAGTATGAGTATGGACACTTTACTGTCTATGCCACACCTGTCACATCTTCTTCCAATAGCCCCTATGCCCTTTGTACTGACTTTTGCATTTTTTAAAACTTGGGTCCGAGCTGAATTTTGCCCACTTTGCAAAATTAATGATTTTTCGGCCAGTCATGACTCCCTGTGAATGAATGATATTCCATTGCAAAGAGGAGTAATTTGGCTTTTTGGTTCATTGAATGAAAAGGATGCAGTCAGCATTGGTTTTATGTTTTTTCCAATATTGCATCAGGCTCCGTACACTGACTTTTGCGATGTTTATAACTTGGTCAAAAGCTAATTTTGGCCTACTTTGCAAATGGAATGATTACTCACCCAACCATGACCAAATATCAATGAATGATATATCATTGTAAAGAGGAGACACATGGCTTTATGTTGCATTGAATGAAATTAATGCTGTTATCATTGGTTTTGTGCTTTTCCGAGATAACAATCTGTTGCGTTTTTTTTGATACGCATTGATTTAAGTCTTCTAAAAATGAACGAACAGGTCTATGATGTTCAACATATTATACGAAATTGGGTCAAAACTAATACTCTACAACTGTATAATGTTTACTTGTTCAAGATTAGCTCGTTTTTTCTCCTCTTCATCCAACCTATCCGTCTGGTCATCAAGTTTTTTCTTTAATTTATGTTGCTCCAGTTTTGTCTTGCTCAACTCTTCTTTCGTATTATTGAGGTTCTCTGCCGTTTCCCTGTGTTTCTCTTTGGTTTCCTCTAGTGCAATATGTGTTTGTTTCAGAGTTTTACTTGTCTGTTCGTTTTCTATTGTTTGCCTCACATGGTTATTCTTGCTGATGAATCTATCAAATTCGACTAGTATTCTTCCCTAAGAAAGCGTTTTGAGTTTTTAGTCCTAATAATGTATGCTTTTTCGTATAAGAAAATAATGTAACGTGATCATTTCAAAAGAAACTCCATTGTCGTAATCCGAATATTAAAAATGTGGTTCAATGAAAACTATTGTATTATTTTTTTAAATTTTTTTGAATATTCTTTAAAAACGATATTTTACTTATTTCTTATAGTTATTCTACTTACCTCCAATTTGACCAATAGGGACTTCTTATCATAAAATTTCCCGATCTCCTTTTCAAACACCTCCCTGACGGATTTGAATGTGTTGTCGTGAAGTTCATCCATTTCACTATCGGTGAAGGCCTTACTCATTGTACCCATAGCAGCTTCCATCATTTTTCTGTATTGATCTTGAGCTCCATCAATTTTCTGGTGTCCTTCAAGACGGATTCTTTGGTCGTCAGAGTTGTTCTGTGTATCGTAATGTTCTGCTTCTTTCTTCAATTCAGACTGTAAAATTATATTTCTGCATTTATTTGATGATAACAAAATGTATAACCACCTAGATGGCCTATTTAACGTAAATGTACCTCGAGTGTAATTTATCACAGAATATCCCATGTCGTTTTCCAATATATCTTTGGTAGATTTGCACATGTTTCAGTCAGTTTGATATCGGAGAAGCTCGTATTAGTTGTGTACCATGCATAGAAGCCTCTAGCATTCAATCCATATTTCATCAAATAATTAACAACTATTGAAATTAAGTATTGAAATAAATATTTTATACTTTCAAGATTCTTTAAACCACTCCCGAAGAGGTTAAACTAAGTAAAATATGAATAATTATTATCGCGATCGCCATACCTCCAATTTCTTGGAAAATGTTTCATCCATATCGAACTTCTTGATTTGATCGCAAAACTCCTCCTTAATTTTGTTCGAGATTTTGTCCGATTCACCGAGGAGTGTTTCTCTCGGAACAGGAAAGCGACACGTAGACTCAATGATTTCCTTGTATCGTTTCACCGCATCTCTCAGATATGTTTCACATTTATTCTTGATATGCTCTTCGTTTTTGTTAACGTACTTAATTTCCAAACTGAGCAATCGTTTCTGGAAAAGAATGAAATATATGATTTTGTAGTATATTTATTGAAAAAAGTAAGTTTCTATTATATTTAAGTGGAGCGTGGCGACATATGTAATGTTTTACCTTTAATTTGTCTTCAAATTTATCTTCGTCGTCATTCATTTTGTTTTTCTGAAACAGGAGCAATTTCTCATGGGTCTTTTTTCCAATAGTAATTTTTAAGTTACGTGATGGCTTTGGTGATCCTATTTCCACAATATGTCTCACTGAATCTTCAAATTCTTTGGCACACCTTTCAATAAGGTCATCGTTTTCTTTCTTCGTAAGAGCAACGATTGCACGTTCAACGTCAGGTGTTTTCAACGCGCTGTACTCTTCTACAAGACTGGCAAACCCTTTAAATAAATAGAATCGTAAATGAAGCGATGCGAGATCGAATTTTGAAAAAAACTTAATTCAGTTAATGCATGACACTGTTACACGTATCTTACTTAGTCCATCGATGCGAATCTTTTTATTGTCTATGGTGAGAGCCTTTGGTTCACAGTTGTATGCAAATTCAATAAACTCATCCATCTGTTCAACAAACTTGGGGTCCAAATCAGATCGTTCTAGTGAGACCATTGTTTGTAATCTATAACAGAAAATTAAAAGAATAATCGGTTCCAGTCTAATTGATCACGAAGTATTATAATCTATCCTATTTAATATATCTTCATGTATTAGATGCATACTTGCTATCAGCGGCAGGTCTACACATCACGAAGCATCTCCTTTTTGGAAACATGCTCACAATCTGCTCCCTGGGGAAGTTGTAGTCATCAATCTTTTGTTTTACTGATCTGTCGCGAAGTGTAGTTGGCATAAGCTTGGTTTTGAGGCAGTGTTCCAAATACTCATCAGGGCTCGCAATTCGTCCGTCTATCTCTGGCTGGAGGTAAAAGTCCCGCAAAATCCAAGCTAGATGGGCGGGTCTGACATTGTGATATGGGTCATTTGAGTCTAAATCATCTTCAGACTGGTCCTCACCACCATTCTCTCTTTTTGTTTTTTGACCAACAATATATTTTGTTATGTCAGTTATAAAGCTGTTTTACAATTAAGAAAAAGATTAAAAAAGTAAATCAAAGTTAAAGTAAATCAAAATTCTAACTCTATATGAAAGTCAATGAGTAGCACTAAAGACACTAAACCTTTGTCCTGCGGCCAATCTCGATTCTTTATAAAGGATACTCTAAATCCTCAATTGCCTTTTGGTCTATTCTGTTGTTGTGGTTAAGGACGAAGATATTGCAGAGTAAAATGCTCAATGCGAAGATGTTGTTCTCATAATTCTTCCCCCCTGCTTCCTATAATAGAAATAAATGTAACAATTGAGTTTACGAAACGTCTACAGACAGCAAATTATTTCTAAAATTGAAAGTGACGATCTCTTCGCCAACAATTTGATACTCTCCCTTTGACCAACCTGTTGACGCCTGTTTCTGTTCAATGACGTATGCGACATAAATATTGTTATCAACTGGGATGTCATTTGAAATTGACTTCCTTTCATATTCCTCATTGTTTAGTTTTTCATGGGTTAAAATGATAAAAAATGTGACGAACGTTTTAATTATGCAAATCATATAACTATGTGCCTTGAATAGTAAGTGTGAGCCATCTCGTAGTTCTCTTACCGGTGTGGCATCATGAAGACCTTCAGTATCAAGGAGTACCAAACACCAGTCTCGGCGTTTTGGATGTTCTTTAGCAAAAATCCAAATCCCCTTCGTTTTAGCATCTAAGGAACTACCAACTTCGAATCCTGGATAATAATTAACGAGCATCATAGATTTAGAAGTACAGAAGAGACTTTATATTTGGACAACAACTTTAAAATCAAAATCAAATAGTACCCCAGAGCAATTTGTTTGTTACCTTTATTGTGCGGGGTTTTCATGACGTTGTTGCCAAGGAAAGATTTTCCATATCTATAGGGACCAACAATTGCCATGACAACCATAGGTTTTGATATTTTTCGCAGAACTTCCAATGTCTCCTGGTGAACAACTAAGTTGTCCCCTTGTCCTTGCTCTAATAAGACCATCGGCGTATCCATGTATGTAACTGAAGACATTAAGACAACGCATATCCATTCAATGTTACACAACTTATATGCAATAACTTTATATGGTTTTTCCACAGTACAATGCACATTTGTTTTGTTTTTGTTTTTCATACTTATATAACTGTCAGCAAAAATAGTTGATTTAAATAAATCGGTTACAATGTATGTTTTTCATACTCATATAACTGTCAGCATAAATAGTTGATTTGAATGATCATTTTGTTCATTCAATCAAAATAAGATGGCACCACCCAAACCATAATTCGAGTACAGGGTAGCCATGAGTTCGTTTATAAAGCAAACACATGTTTTATAATATTTTGAATTTGACAAAGCATTATTTGTTACCATGTTTGGATGATGAGGCTGCAGCATCCCCTTGATTAATATACGTATCACCTATATGAACAGGTGAACTTGTATAAACCGTTGTATTGGGCGCTGAATTAGACGTATCAAGCACGTATTCTTCTGAATCAGCACCAGTAGATTCCTCTGACAACCGTGTGGCCTCATCAAGAAGTGCATCTCCCTCAAACTGTGCGGTGCTCGGTCCTTCCAACGGTTGTGACAGCACTTGAACATTCTGCGTTGGATTGGGGTCCACTCTGTTGTCCTTCAAAAAATGAAGACTATATTCAATAGCTACTTTAAGATTTAAATACACCAACTACTAAACATAACGACCGGGAGATTGATTCCCTCAATTGCCAATAAGGAATGGTTTAACTTTCATTTGCATGTTTAATTAATTGGGTCATATCAGTATATCATTCAATTTTAATTAATCATTTAATTTTACATGAAAAAGAAACATATTTAACAATCCAATTTTCCAGTTTTTGTATTGGTTGCATATTGCCTAGCATTTTGTCACGAAGAAAAGCATACTGAAAAATTTCCCAGAACAATGGATATAAGTACAAAAGCATTCAAGACGAAATTGTCCGGATCCCAAAACGAAAGTACTCTAGCTGATGACATCATGTTTTCTGAGTAGGCGTAGTGTGCTCAAACGTGTTTTATCTTTAACTCTTCAACAAGGTGAGAGGTGACATTTTTATTTATTAGTGTACTATATTGTATATAGCCTGCCATTTTCATACATTGATTTGCCAACTTAAATCCGCCAAAGCTCGAAGGTTAATATACACTGCCCTCAATAAGTTTGACAGGACAGCATATCATCAAAACCTGTAAAAATTTGAATCTCAATTTTGTTCCTTAGATACAATATTTTGAATATTTATCGGACAAAGATTTCTTTTAAATCGCCAAACATAAGCTTTTGTTATTGTATATCTGAATTGACCTGATCATGATTTGTCTTGGAATTCTTCAATATTTCCACACACGGACGTTCCTGGTCATCTCAACCCCAAGTCAACTCAACCCAGTAAAACTCAACCCCAAGTCAACTCAACCCTGTAAAACTCAACCCCAGTAAAACTCAACCCCTATATTTCTATATTGATAAACTTATAAGAAAATTTATTTCATAAAAATAATTCTGATTATTCAGTTTGTGATTTTCATTCTTAGACTACTGCCTTTTTAGATTATAGTTAATAATGAGTTTATCTCCAAAATGTCACCATGGTACTAATAGGATTAAAATATGGGTCATTTTATTAATCTTGCTAATGCATTTGTTTTGTTGTAATCTCTATGAGGTTGACACTCGTGATAATTTGGAAAACTGGGACATGACCATTGCTTTCCAGAGGCATAGCCAGCTTTCAATCAGGAGGGATGCGATCGTTCAAAAAGTCAGGTTTTCAGTCAGGGGGTGCCGATCGTGGCATAAGCGAGCCAAAAAAAGATATGTTTTGACAAAAAATGATGCAACTTCCTTCAAAATTGGGGGAGGGTGTGTGCGCACCCCTCCTGGCTACGCCTATATTCTTTCAGTCTATGAATTAGTAAATCTTAATGATTTTGTTAATGCATGTTCATATTAATAAAAAGTTAGATTACATTGTTAATTATTTCTAAAATTTGATTTCAAAAGATGTCATAAATTAAATAATAGTGACAACTTGATGAATTATCCTTGAGCGTAACCATTTTTTGAATACTTTACAACTTTCTATTCAAAGTATCATGCAAAATGCTAGATTTTCAGAAATGAATGACTTAAATTATTCATCATGAAAAAATTAAATTAGACATTGCACAAATGAATAGGGTTGAGTTTTACTGGGGTTGAGTTTTACAGGGTTGAGTTGACTTGGGGTTGAGTTTTACTGGGGTTGACTTGACTTGGGGTTGAGTTGACTTGGGGTTGAGTTGGACTGGGTTGAGATGACTTGGGGTTGAGATGACCTGTCACCGGACGTTTAACGGCCACTTTATTGAATTCGTTTCATACATATTCAATCAGCATGTAATTAATGCAAAGGTCGATGACTCAAATCTCGGTTTTAATGAAATAATGTTTAATGAATTCTTTTCAGAATAGGGTGACCAATTTGTATTCGGAATGACGTGAACAATAATCATCGTAAAAACGTTACATAGGTCAGAGACATATGGTAAAGTTTAATTACCTGCAGCCCATTGTTCGGGATTCTGGAGCTTCCTCCTCTTTGAAGCGCAATGTTCACATTATCAAGTGGATTCCTTCTCCTACTCATGTTTTAGATCAGTCAAATCATAGCATGAGTTTCTTTTGGTGGACCATTATGTTGCTTTTGTCTTCATTCAGTATGCATATCGGTTCCTTTCGCACCAAGGCGTTTCAATATTTTTGTGTTGTGTTTTTTTTAATCTAGAATGCAATGTATCAACGTTAGTAAAAATATTATTCACAAAAATAACACGGATAATAAAATAAAGTGGGTAATCCCCGTATCTCTGAATTCGTGAATCAGTGTAATACCGAATTAAATATTCAATGGATACTCAAGGATTTTTTCGCGATCACCTTTTGAATGGCATGGGGCAATTCGGTACTATAATGTTCTTCAGACGGGTTCACGCGCCATTGCTCAGAAACCCATTCGGAGAATTGGATGTACTCCTTCAGGCCAAATATGTACCAGGGAGATGAATATCATAGAAATATCAAAACCAGATTTATCCATACCAGTCAAAGGTCTTATTCAATTCATCCCATTTAGAGAAAGTGGAATTCCATGTGTCTTAAGGTCAATTGCAATGCTTTGTATTTTCAAGAAATATATAAACATGTCTGATTATGATAACGCGATTATACAGTTATTATACAGTAAAGTTGACCAATGACCCAATCCCCCTATCAACACACTTTTCAAACACGAGGACAAAAAAATGAGCGGAAAACAGCATTAGATACTCTACGTATTGAGCATGAGGAATAGCTTGTAAATATTTCCTAAAATGCATCTTGATGGGTTGAATATGGACATTAGAATTGATAAACTATCTTTGGGTTTTTATCAAGCAAATCTTTGCAAAATTTGAAAACATATTCATTACTTCCATAATATGTAATGAAGTAAGGGCGTAATATTAAGGGCGTAACCCTTACGAGTCGGTTATTTGGGAAACTGGGACTGTCAAAAATGAATCCTCGTCGTTTTAAGGATCTTGGATAATGTGTAATAATGGATAGTGTCTGGAGAATGTATATGAAATGGCTGAAATGAGGAGCAAATAGTTAGTTCTACTTTCACGTGCAACCGAACATGATCGATGTCACCTTAACCCGGGCCTTCACTATATTCAATTAGAAAAGAAATGTTAATAGTCTCTGAATATTGAATGTAATAAGATTAGATCTAAATGTTTCTCAAAATTGTTCAATAATATCAAATATATCAAAATAACTTATATGTACAGCCATCTGAAATAGCAATGTACATTACTGTTAGTCGATGATGTGGATTTAAAAATTATAGTGACCAAATTTACATATACTGATGATACTAATTTCACTTTCCATACATCAGCCTGTGCTTCTATAAGGATATCATTTGAAAAAACGATTGCTATTAAAACCAGATTTACCAGTTAAAATTTGGAATTCCCAGAAGTCATAGTAATTCCATAAGATCATAGAACTGCTCCCGTGGCACCAGGATTACAAGTCGATTTATGTTTAGGTTATTTCAAATAAACTTTCAACAAAAGAAACATCGATGGCTTTCTGAATATAAAGATCTTAATAATATTTCGAATATATTACTTTTAATTATACTGTATATGAGGATAAGTAGAAAATGGGGATTCCCCATTTTAAAACTGGTCAAAATTTTTCTAATTCATAGTTATTTTGTCTATCATACTCTGCACTTAGGAACGCCAATTTATCATTATATCTTGGTTACCGCCATATTTGACGAGCAATACCTCATTTCTATTACTTTGACATATAATGCACCCATTTAATAAATAATAATGAAGAAGACATATATATTTAACTTATTGGTGATCATAAAAATAAACTTGACCTTTCAAGTCTTTCATGATCACAAGATAGTGAGGACCTAAAGCTACATTCATATGTACATCGATCTGTATGGTAACCCTTAAGATGGCGTTGACATGCGGATATGGAACTTGCAATTTCATGTTATTCATTTTTATTTGACCTTTTTTGTCCGTAAAGTAACCTTAAATATTTTTTAAATATGGTCTTTAATTTATTACTTATATTAATCGATGAAATCAATGACACACACTATTTAAACATTACATAAACAACTAATTCCCCGATACTGTACTCTTCAGACTAGTCACCGGAACGGATCCGTTTCGGGTCGGCACCTCGAAGGTACGATTTTTCTTTTTCCTTCTTTCACGAGTTGTAGGCAGAATTCCAACGATATTTTTTTATCATTGTAACCGTGTATCAGTATCATATGTTTGAGAAATATTTTTGCAAACAATTAATAGTTCGGAAGAATCGTAGAATCTATACCTCACTATTGTTACGTTAATGGAACATGTTCAAATAGCAAATATTTTTTGAAGTTCCGTTGACGCAACAAAATGGAGGAATTATATGGACGGATCCGTTTCGGTAATGATAGCTTAATCAAGTGCAGTACCAATGAAATTATACTAAAAAATAATCATTTTTTAGCTAATATTGTGCTAAAACCATATGTTAATATCAAAGGCAGAATCATATCTAGCGATTACCATGGTGCTTCACCTTGACGAAAATCGTTTCAATTTTATTTAAAATCGACGGAAATCTTGAGCCATGGTGTTATATTTTGGACTCATATAATTCCTTGTTAGGAAAACTATAGAATTTTACAATAGTGTAATTATTTGTCTATAAGAATGGTAGCCATTATTATTATTTAGGAAAATTTAGAAATATCCCCCCCCCCCATTTTTGCACTTTGAATCTTAGATACCTTCACCAATTGATAACATACAGTATCATGGATCTTTTGGAAGATATTATATTTGAGCTTGAAAGTAATACATTGGAAGATCAATTGTTGCTTGCAGTTTTGTCACTAAAAAATTGGTTCTGCCTTTAACATCTATTCTTAGTTACAAGAATTATTTCCAATTCATCAAATGAAAGTTCCACAAAATGTTGCTCATTTAAATGATTCTTGTGAGTATAGATGACCTTATACTATTTTAAGGCTTAAATGTACTACACCGTTGCTAATTTATATGGAATATTGTCCAATTTGCAATTGATTTCCTCGTTTCAATGCCTGGTCAGGAAAAATAAACGAGACACATTTGTAAATAAAACATTTTTTTATTTTCCAGGAAGTGAACCGTCTGAATCCATCGAAGAGCGTATTCTTCAGACTTCAGACTAAAGGTTTCCTTGAATACATTTTTAACTCGACGATTTAGAACAATCACTCTTGCATAATTTCATGCAATTGAAACTTTAATTGTAAAGATTAAGACAATATACTGATTTTTGTGAATTGCCCAATATTCCATATATTTGACCAAAAGTGTATTTCCCCGTGACAAATAAAGCTTGACGTCTTCTTCAAATGATAACGGACCGACGCATGAACATGCATTGAGCATAGATTAGTAATCACAGATTACTTTCATTCACGACCATCTCCACGTTGTTTATTTCTACCAGCCATCTGACGGCAAGAAGAGAGAACATCACAGATTGTCGATGTTTCGGCTTCATTCTCATTCACGATCGAAAGGCGTTCATACACCATTTATATGGTTTATACTTTGTAGGACCTCCTTTTGATGGGAAATTATGTCTTTTCAGTCAAACATCGTCAGGGTCGAATGTAGTTATGCTGATGCCAGAATCTTTGTCTGCCTGTTCACTCTGTGCAATCTCTTTTTGTCGCGCCATGTCATCTCGCGTGGCCTCGAGAATCGTATCGAGCAGTTCAGTTGTTTGTTTAATCGTGTTAGCCGTTGAGCTGCTGAAATCATATGATATTACCACTGACAATCACTGAGCAGTGTACCGTGAAAACACGCGTGCCAACACAAAGAAAACAAGTAAAATCATTATCGATATCATTTTTAAAACCTGGCGCAATAACATTACGTTCTTCTAAACATCGATATTGTTCTAGAAATTCAAATATATTTACTCTCATTCTCAACTTCATAGGCAAATAAATAATGTTTAATTGATTGGATTTATAAAGTCTCATTTAAAAAGCTTTCGACTTCAATTACAACTCATATATTTCAGAAAACACAGTGATAAGTTCCTTACCTGCCAAGATTCGCCATATTGGTTCGAGATCCACGGAATGTTTCCTCACTTTCAAGTCCTCTTTTCTCCGTTTGGTATGCTACTTCTCTGATCATCGTGTTGGTGTTCTTATTATTGACGACGGAGATTGGAAGACGACTTGTACATCGTTTGCTGCACTGATCGGGAGGTTGGATAGTTCCATTGTGGGCATCGGCGTTTTTGATATCTAGTAGTCTTGCAAACTTTCGAGTTGAAACACACAACTGATGTTTATAATTAGCATGTGTCTCATCCAGTGATGGATAACTCGAAGAACCCGAAGGTTCTGCACATTCATCCATCCCGGATGTACAATAAATGGCTTGATTTGCAATGCAAGTCGTTCTAGCCTGGAATAATATCTTTTAAACAGTCAATTATTTTCCTCAAATATGACTAGTTTAATTCCCATGAACATTTTCTAAAGGGATTCCCCTTTTCTAGTAAACTTTCCATTAGTCATTCTGACTTTCCATTGACATCTGGCGGGATTCCCCTTTGCTGTCAAGCTTTTCATTCTTGGATCATAATTTCCATGATGAATAGCATTCCAACAGAATGACAGCATTTGATCGGACTGACTTTCTACACGGATCCGTTTCGGTAACAAAATGGAGCAGTTTCGTTTCGAAGGTACAACATTTTTCTTATTCCATGATTTCATGAGCTGTAGGCAGAATATTCACAACATTTTTGGTTTTGGCATAGACGTAGTGTGTAGGCATCATGTATTTCAGAAAATCTAAGCGTTTGAGAACGAATAGTTCATGAAAGGCCAGAATGGTCAAAACAATTCTTCTTTTTAAATGGAGCTTAAAAAGTGGGCTTATATAGATAATACTGATGTCTGATGAACAATAGGAAAATGTTTTAATTTTCTTCAACATACCGAAGCGTGCCAAAAAGGTCGTGAAGATTCTGCCTGCATTTCGTGATATCATGGCAAAGGAGAAAGTGTGCTTTATTTTGTTATGCCGAACGGAATCGTTTTCGTAAAGATTCTGAACAGTCCACGACTTAAAACTTTTATCAAGACCGGTCACTAACTAAATGTGTGGCTGTTTTATCTGAATAGAGTTTTATAAGGTATGAACCTGATGAGAGTGACCCAAGATATAAAACATTTTCAATATGATTTTCAAATATGATATTTTCCAATATTATATTTTCTCAAGGAAAAAATTCATATTCCATCACGACCATCAATAACCTATTTATTCTATAATAATTTTCTAAAACGAATTTATTATTTCTAATTTTTGTATGTCATCACCCAATGATTGTGACATAAAATGATACAATTTATCATAATATAACATTTTCAGAAATTGGAAATTGCCAGGATAGTTCTGATACGGGATTTTTGCTGATACGGGATCCAATACGGGATTCTTTGAATATCAATTTTATTCCCTGTAATTTTCCCGGGGAAAACATGTTATTATGGAATAAATATTATATATTGATTGTATAAACATGATGCACAAGGGAGAGTCCTTCCAGAAGAAACTTTGTTACTATTCAAAGACATATATTGACCATTATGTTTACCGCTCTTTCCAAAAGGTAGAGTAAACTACAATTATTGTGCTACTGTACAATGCTAATACAGTCCTTATCTTTTATGCATTAATTTTTACACAGAGCCTGTAAACTCATGCAAATGATTTTATGTTACATGTACATAGTGTGCATGTACATGAATATAGTTTAACATTTAGTTTATAGTGTAGTATTGTCTCGAGTCAAGACAGCCTAGTTTGTACATAAACTAATGTGTCATGTTTTGATACAATTGTCAATAAAAGAAATATATATGATATTATATATTTCAAAGTTTGAAAAAAGAAATACATGTTTATCAAAATTGCTCATATCTGTATCAGCCTGGACGAGGATTGTGGGATGGGTCTCGCTCAAAAATTCTAAAAGAAAAAGAAAAGATTATTTCACAAAAGTCTGAACTGTGAACGTTCTCTTTTTTAACTTATCTATTTGGACATTTCTGATTTATGTTACCTTAAACATTTGAAGTTCTTAATTTATCACATCTCAATTTTAAATATGTATTAAAGAAGGATTGCAGGGAAACCCGGGAAAACTTTCTGTACATTTTACACTCTACATATATTTACTTATTTATACCTGGTATTATATTTATATTGAGAAAATTAACACATATATTTATGTTAAGTATTTTATTCAATTTCTTTTGAAAATATACACACGATACATTGCTGGAGATGCCATCGATATACATGTGTACTGGGTCAGAGATGGGTGGTTTTGCCTCCTAGTCGACGAGTCAATGACCGGTTTACTATATAATGTCTTCTGTTTGCTGCGTGATTGAGATATTGTGTGCTATGATGCATGCCCATTTCTGACTTTCTGATATAAAATCTATGCTCGCACGCTCGGCGACACAAACTCCCTTTTCTGCAGCTTTGTCAAATTTGGTTCCTGTTAAAAATTTGCAATCACCTTCCAATACTAAGTCCTTATCTTTTGACCGCTGTTTACTCTTGATACGCACGAAGGCCTGGTCACTTTTCAACAACCAATGCTGCGAAACCCGTCCTCCCTCTTTTTCAGACAAGAACAGTTTAGTGCGTCCTTTTTGCATTTCTCTCGGATTGAAGTCAAGTACTTTTTGAAATTCATAATTCACAATATAGAGTCCATCGCATTTCCAAAGATCACCTTTGCTGTTTTTTCCAGCTTCAATTTTGCTTAGAATTACTTTGTCTTCTGCAATAGCCTCTAGGATGTAAGGGGCACCCTTGAGTCTCAATCGGAAAAGACCCTGGAATATAAATATAAAACGATCATAGAACAAAATCAATTTTTAATGTCTTTAAAAAACAAAAATATAATTATACCCACATTTAATTTCAAATAAAATGATATATCCCTTGAATATGGCATGTTACAAAATGTTATTTTACTGTCTGAGTAACAGTTATCTCATTTCCGTAAAGAATTCAATGGAGTTTATGTTATTGGTACACAGTAGTATGTATAACGTGTATAAATTGTATGATGGAAGGAATAAACAATAATAATAATTTTAAAAAAATCATATTTATGAGATAAAACAAAGATCTGCTGAAGTACAAATAAAAGGTATAAAAGAACAAATTATCGTCGACAATTTATGTGAAACTAATGCATACCCTAGATTTTTCCAGGTTTTCGACTAGTAAACCCATGGTGTCTACCAACTTCCTGGTGTTTTCTAACTCTACTGTTTTGTTCATGAAAAGATCATTGGTTTCAGCCAGCTGTTTCATTTTCTCGTTCAACTCTAAATGCATCTGTTTGTTTTTCTCACACTCCTCTTGAACATTAACCTCAAGATTCTTGTTGGACTACAAATATCACAAAACAATTTCAAGTTACACAATACATACATAATTTGACGGCTGTTTAATCGGGTTGATTGATAAAATCAGCAGTTTAAGTCTCCGCCAATTTTTTTTAATCCCCGCAATCTAAGTCTGATTGAAATTTTTTTCAATATTTTAATTGTAACCACAGAGTAACCTGTCCACGTGACTTCCTGACTAGACCTCAAATATTCATATTTTACTGATGGGCCAATCCGCTAAATTAAATAGCAGCCAAAATTTCAAAAGTCCAACTCGTCAAATAAAAAAGCGCCAAGTTAGAGCAATTTTGATTTTGTTTCATAACAGATTGCATTTTAGGACATCTTGCAAGACTGAAAGATATGTTAACGTAACAATGAAATATTTGTTATTTATGGGAATTGTAAAAGTAAAATATCTCTTGAACTTACCTTCTCCAATTCATTAGCTTTTTGCACAGTTTCATCCAACTTTTTGTTCTGTTCTGACAACCTTTCCTTCACCTGTTCTCCCTCTTTTTTAGTTTTCATAAGTTGTTTGTTTACCATTTCCAGTTCACTTTTATTTTTGTCGGAGGTTTCTGTAGTTATTTTAAGGTTTTGTGCCGTCTCAGCAAGCCTCTTCTCAGTTTCTAGTAACTTTTTGTGGTCACGTGCTGTTTTATTCATGATTTCAAATTTCTTTCTTTCCTCATCAAGTTTATGCTGAAAATACATAATAATGACACGCATAATGTCAAAGCACTGTATTCTTAAATAGCACAATGTCATCATTTCAATGATAAACGATGATAGTTGTTAGATATGATATACACCACTTTGATATCACAATACTTACTGAAACTGAATGTCGGTCCCGGGGTTCCTATACCTCCTTCACGGAAATATCAACATGTATTATTATATATTTTGTCTTCAAATCTTCAGAATTGATAGATAATTAAACGATGTATCACTGGTAGGAAAATCAAAGGGATTGGTCAATAAAAAGTATCTGTGTAAAAAAGCGTCCATTACTTATTGATCACCCCTCGTATATACCTTAAGATTCTTTTGAAGTTCCTCCTTTCCATAAAATGTCACTGCTTCACCAAAGCGCTTCATTTCTTCATCAAAGCATTTGTCGTATACCTTGCGAAGATCTTCATCATCTATTGGTTCATTCCCAATGTCCTGTCGTTCTTTCTTCATAGAACAAACCAAATGCGAACAGCATTCGTCGATTTTCTCCTTCCCTTTCAATCGAATTCTATTGTCATCCGCCTCGTTCCTTTCCAATAACTTTTTGTACTCTCTCTCAAGATCACTCTATTGATGGAAAAGCAGTCAATTGTATTTACAGGTTTACAGAAGAAAAATAGTACTAGGTCAATTTGTAAACGTCTGGGTTCATGTCAGCTAATACATCGTTTTATAAATGATGGAACACTTGTCAATTTTCCATTGCTTTTGGCAAGCTCTGAAATTTCTAATGAATTAACACAGTGTAGAGTTCTATGTTTCAGCAGGATTAGGAACAAAACAATACAGAACACCTTTTTAATCTATTTGAATTTGTATTAGATTTATGATCATATTGCTAACGACCTCTGAATTATATTTTAGTAGACTATTTTGGAAAATTATCAATTTTGCATTTGCATTTGTTTTATTCTCTGAACTCACATGTATATCTGTGTTAATCTTATCTTACACTCTCTGTACCTTTAATTTCTCCACAAACTGCTGCTTTGAATCAAATGCTGTGTTCTTTATAAAGTCTTGCACAATGGTTTTATGTGTGTCAGCATTAGCTCTTTGGAGATCTGATTGGGGAACGGGAAAGATGCACTCCTCTCTGATGAGATCGTGGTAATGCTCAACAGAATCGGCAAGCAACCTAAGACATTCTGATTTTACAATAGCTTCATTTGTCTGCAGGATACTCTCCTTTGACTTAATGATGCGATCCTACAATATGGCAAATGTTAATAATTAAGTACAGGTCGCCACGAAAGTTGGGGACCCCTCCCACAGGCTGACACCTACCAATGACTCCATTGTATATGTCATATACCGTGTTAAAGCTTATCCAAAGTCACATTGAATTACCCAAATGCGAGTAGGTAGTTACCAGTTTCACCACCAGGTGGCTGATTCGGGTCAATTAACATTGCAGGTATATAAGAAAATTCCCTTAAACTTGAATATTATCAATTTAAGTGGCTCAATTTTCATATAACCCTTATGTGTCTGATACTTATACTAATGAAAATATGTCCAGTAAAGCAAAATATTATCTCTCCACTAAAAGAAAAGATATTTCATTTTTTGTGATTTTATAGCATGGGGTCTATGGGGAATCTCCCCGAGCTAGAAGTCACATTTACCAAGAAAATTAATTTTTCAAAATTGATAAACACTTTTTAAAACCACATTTCTAGATGTAATTTTACATGTAGATTTCAAATATGATATTACTTTGACTGAATTTTGAATTTTTAATGACGTTAATCAAGATTATTTCTACTCGCATCTGGGTTATTGCGGAGTATCATGGTTCAACTCACAGGCATCTCAAAACTTAGTGTTTCGCAAAATTGAAGTTCAGTGTCCTGAAAACATCCCTAGCCTGAATGTGACCAAAAATAAGATGGATATTGAGCTGGAAACGAGGACGGTAAGGGCAGATAGGATTCCTATTTGAAGCGTGCTAGGTCATTTCTTGAAAGAATTGCTAACATGGCAAAGAGAAACACATCGACTATAAATTTTGCGTAAACCAAGGTGCTTTGGACACCCTTTAAAATGATATATGACACATACTGTGGAGAAAGTGGTATATGTCTGTCTAGGGGGTCCCAAACGTTCGGGACACCCTGTACAATGGACGATATTTAGATCAAAGCAAATGATATCAAACTGTATCAGCCATGCCAATTAAATTTAGGCTTCCTGTAGAATAAAGATTCATAAATCTCATCTCATACTTGTTTGATGTATATGCAAAACATTAATTGTTTAATTTACCTTCATTTCTTTTTCATATTTCAAATCTTTATCATTCATTTTTCTCTCTCCAAATTCTTTGATCAACGCTTCCTCTTGCTTGGTAATGTATTCTTGGAGTTTGTTAGGTTCCATGGGCATTGAACAATTCTGCTCAATATGCTCGTGGTGGCATGCAATGATATCATCCATGACTGCTTCATTCTCACGCTTAGTTATACCATCAATTGCCCTCTGAATGTTGGGGGTGTCTGTTTGTACATAGGTTTCCGCCAAAGAAGCTAGTCCTGAAAAATATCGTGAACATCATAAACCAATCATCAATGAAAAATAACCATCTATTAAAGAATTATTAGAGTTAATACAAGCACGTGTACTATTTTCAATTTCAATATAGTCCTAGCCATGGTATGGAGAGTTAAAAAACGTCTTAACCAATGCAGTTTACTCTCAGTATAGAAGAAATATAAAATCTACTTTTTAATAATTTAAAAGATTCTCGTTTTAACAATTAATGTTGAGGCGACTAACTTTTTCCAGTTATGTAAACCTTCTTGTGTCCAAGCATCATGTACTTAGGTTCACACTTATACATGATGAAATCTTCGAACGCTTGGACTTCTTGCAGAAACGCTGGTTCAAGCTTCTCCTCGTCAACGCTATCTATATTTGCTAATCTATAAACATTAAATAAATAAATTCGTTTATGAAATCATTCGTTTTAGACAGCGAAATGTTTAGTTTCTTTTTGTTTTGCTTATCCTGCTGTAAACTGGTCCATTCATGGAAACTATTTAAGCAGGTCAAGGTGTTTAAGAGTAAAGACCCAAAGATTTAAGGTCGTCAATAATGACTTACAGTTTTTGATCACTTATAGGTGTCACCATGCAGAAACACGTTCTTTCTGGGAACATGTTCTTGATCTGTTCTCTCGGGTAATTGAAATCATCCAATTCCTGAAAAATATTTTAGTAAATTAGAACATTCCTAATAATAAATTGTGATAAAACTGCAATATTTTCTATTGTCATTATAATAAAGAACAAATCCACAAACTCGTTAACGTTGTAGTTACTTTAATTTAGGCAGTAGGCTTATTGACTCAATTGTCAAGACTTGAATAAGATCAGAACTTTGTCAGATACACATTTTTATACTATGAAGCCTAAATCTCGAATAAAGCAACACGCCCTAGGTTATTGATGGTTTTTGCATTATTAATGACATTTTTTGGATATCAAGCAGTACCATGATTTTATGAAATAATACAAACTGGCCTAAGAGTAATAAATCAAATTCATTGGGTGAAATGAGAACATTACTTACATCCTTCATCCTTTTATTTGCCATTCTAGGGATTGTTTTACATTCCAAACATTTTTCCATGTATTCTTCCGAGGTAATAACGTGCCCATCCATTTCACACTTTAGGAAAAAGTCCCTCAAAACCCAAGCGAATTTAGGTCGAATGCTAATATAAGGATCGAAATCTTCGTTATCTCTCGTGTCATCCATGGGATCAGGCGCCTGGCCTTCTATATAATCAGTTATATGGGTGATGAAACTGGTTTAGGTTAAGACAACTATAACAACGTTGAGTGAAATATAGAAATGAATAGTGAGAGGTGTATCTTTGCCTTAAGCCGGTCTCTTTTACTTATTTTGATTTCTAGGTAATAATTCAAGATCAGATGAGTAAAAATACCGACTTGGGGCAAAGTTATGAGAGATGTATAGAAAGTAAATACAAAGTAACTGTCCAGCATATCATGACTGTAAATGTGATCTAATAATGTCAGTGTAATTATGATTACAACTCTTTATTTTCATATCATTTCAATGAACACCCGGTAAGTAATGCATTTTACAATAATTGAATATGTCGTGGAACTTTTTAAGATTTTTTACATTTGTTTAGAAAATGATAAAAGGATACTCTAGTTCATCGATCGCCTTCTGATCAATTCTGCTCGTGGTATTAAAAACAAATACGCTGCATAGTAGAATGCTCATAGCAAATATCTTGTTTTCGTAGTTTTTACCACCTCCTTTCTGTAAAGAAAAATCATACTTTAAAATGCCCTTATGCTTCAAGAAATAATAGTCTACAATGATTTTAAAATATTAGAAATGTTCATTTAAATATCATATTCTTGAGGCGTATTTGATTTATTATTAATTCTTCGATATTGTATATGATTTTTAATTTACTTAGTTTGAGAATGGCTTTCCAAGATCAGAAAAGAAAATGTTGAAAAAACAGTTCACCCGTCAGAGTCAGATGGAGTATTTGGAAAGTTTTTTTTAGTATTCTAATGCGTTATTTCCGATATTGCTATGATCTTACATTAGTGCCATCGTGTAATCCTTCTGTGTCGATGATCAGGAAACATTTTTCAGGATCTTCTCGATGTTCTCTTGCCCAGATCCAGATTCCCTTTGTTTTCGATTGCACTGTATCGCCTAGCTCAAACCCTAAATAAACACACGATCAACCATTTATTTCACTAAAAGTGTTTATTCGAATTCTTGAATTAAATAACATTTATTTAAAATGAAGACAGATCTAAACTATATCCATAAGATTACGAGAATAATTATAGTGTGATTTTTAATGTTACCTGAATGCTTTTCGGCATTTGCTAATCGGTTTGCCAAATAAGATTTTCCAGTCCTGTACGGTCCAACAATCGCCATGATCACCATGGGTTTTTCAATCTTAGACAACTTCTTCACTGCTTCGTCATTAACTACAAGTTTACCATCTGGACCTTGTTCGATGAAGATCATCGGTTTCTCCATGTAAACTTCTAGAAATAAGATCACATATTTTATTGCTACAAATGAAAAGAAAAAATGATATGGACATTAGATACATCAAAATACATTCATGGATTTCGTCATTGTTTATGAACGACGGGTCGACAGTGTTTGCATACCTATGGCGTGAAATACAATTAGGAAAATGCACTTCTTCCACAAGTAGTTTTAACGGGAGTTTTAGTTCAATAACTTACTAATATAGTTTCAAATGTTAATTACTGTACCTTTCTTTTCTGGGGGAGGCTTAACTGAAACAGTGATGTCGTTATTGTTTTTTATAGTCAACGTTTGTAGTGAGTCTGATTGTAGGGATACAGTTTCACCATTGTTTGCAATTACATCATTGCTCGCTGATGCGCCAGTGCTCGCTAATGCACCATTGCTCATTGGTGCACCATTATCCGGGTCCCTCACGAGAGTGTCTCCTTCATTTGTCGCTTTGAGCGTCTGATTTACATGGGTTGAGTCTAAAGACGCCATGTTTAAGGTGCACAGTGATCCAGTTTCACCAAGTTGGATTGACTCTGGCTCATCTTCGATTATTGCAAATGAATCACAATCGGCATTATCTTCTGTTCCTGAACTAGAACTCATTTTACTGTTTTGATTCAACTACTCATGTACGACAATTCTTTCCACACTAATCAATGCATCAGACTTTGATGATACAAAAACCTGAAAGAGAAATGTGATCTGTAGTTCTGGATTTACCCTATGCGCAGAGTCTGGTTATTAATACGAAGCTCTCTTTTAAGAAACGAAGTCGAACAAATCTGAAAGAGAAATGTGATCTGTAGTTCTGGATTTACCCTATGCGCAGAGTCTGGTTATTAATACGAAGCTCTCTTTTAAGAAACGAAGTCGAACAAATCTGAAAGAGAAATGTGATCTGTAGTTCTGGATTTACCCTATGCGCAGAGTCTGGTTATTAATACGAAGCTCTCTTTTAAGAAACGAAGTCGAACAAATCTGAAAGAGAAATGTGATCTGTAGTTCTGGATTTACCCTATGCGCAGAGTCTGGTTATTAATACGAAGCTCTCTTTTAAGAAACGAAGTCGAACAAATCTGAAAGAGAAATCTGATCTGCAGTTCTGGATTTACCCTGTGCTCAGGGTCTGGTTATTGAGACGAAGCTCTCTTTTAAGAAACGAAGTCGAACAAATGTATGTACAATGTGGTTCTACTCTCATAATATTATAAATATGTATGAAATCTACGTAAATAATCTTGACACTGTGCTTTGACACAATGTTTGTGATTTTACATTCAATATATATAAAAAATATTACCATATACATCAGATGGGAAATACCTGTGTAATACAAATAATTGTGACAACTGGAATTTATCCCAGAGATACTAATCTAAATATATATGGGAATGACAGCACAAGATAATTTTGGCGGCCAATCGTATCCGTTACATATGGTCATCCAATCGTATCCGACGGATGCTATTTTTGTTTTAGGTTTAAAAATCATAGGATATCTTATATACGATCCAGATCAACTGCACATAATGCATTCTTGGCATGCTAGGTAATTCCATTACGATCACGCCATGCTGCTTTCGGGGAAGTCCCTTTTATGTGCTTTACATAAGCCCAACAAAATATTCTCATAAATCAGCTTTATATATGATTGGAATCCCACAGTCAAGCAAATAACCATTACTGTTAATAAAACCAGATGTACTTTGTTTAAACAGAGACTTACAAGAATCCTTTTATTATGGACCGATAATACGATTAAATAAGGATTTAGTTTTAATCTCAATTTTCGTGATCAGGTAATGTTATTAAAGGAGTCTGTGCAACAGGCTAGACAAACCCATATAATACACTAATGCTATTTGTACATAAAGGGTACAACGTTTAAGTGGTGCAAAATGCAATAGAAGTGTTCTCTATATATGGCAATTTAAACTGCCTTATGCTGTATATTTGAATAGTGACTCAGACTTGTCTAGGCTACATGAAATAAACAGAAAATGAAATGGATTCAGCTATTTAACTCACATACTTTTCTTATCATGCTAAAGATTTGTTAAGACCTTGATTTGTAAATGAGCTAGTATTTCACAATTTTCACTGACTGATGTATTGTCCCCTGTATTGGTTTAACAATATGAAGATCTACTATGCAAGTGAAGAAGTGGTCGCCAGACTGAGGGAATATTTTATCCTCAAAATGTTGGCCGAAGTTAGACTTATTACACAATGGTATTCCTGATGAAAAGCATATAAATCTAGTATTGTCTTCAACAATGTTTCCCAATGTTCGACAAACTTTTCGATATTGAGATACCATGCCAAGTTGCACTCGGTGGTTTTGTCTGTTAGTTTACCCCACAAATCGAGTTTGCTAATTAAAGTTATATCCAAAAACTATGTAAATGTATCTGAAATGTCTTACCTTACAGTCTGATTTAACGTGGAGTGTGCATTTACGACTAATATGAACGATAAATTCCGTTTGAAAACGGGGGACTTACACAGGAAACAGCAATGGGGGAATCCCCATTTGGAAATTTTTACAGGCGTAAAAGGGGAACCCCCTTTTCAAAGCTGATCGACACATGAGCACAGTCGGTATTCGGAAAGCTTGCGAGATACCATTCAAATTCCTCGTTTATTATTTGAAAAGAAAACTGACAACGTTCAGTGTTGATGTGATAGGCTTTGTCAGTTCAAAACGAGGTGGAAACATTTAACAAACAAGCACAAGGACTCGACTTTCAAAAAATTTGACTGTGATCTGGGAATACCAGCCGGGTGATTCAGTGGCAGACATTTACTTTTCTTTTACGGGTGATGTCTAGGGATGACTTCGTGGAATTCCAAATAGTGATCAACATTGTTTTCGTTTTAATTCTAAGGTACGTTTTGGAGTCTAGAAGCCGCAAAAATATCCTAATATACATGGAGATGGTAGAGGTACGTACAGATGTATTCATTTTATGTTCTGAAGTCACTCTTAAAAGGCCGAAGCAATGATCTCGAAATTGTCGAGGGAATAAGTAGGTGAGGCAACAATTTTTATTAAAACTTAAGGTAATGATACAACATTATCATTTTCACACTTTCAATAGAAAAAGATATCTGCATTAATCAATTTGAATAATGTGAACAGGTTGAGATCCAGGAATGCGTAATGTAATGTTTAAAAAGCCCCCTGGTGTATTTATTGTTTATTATGTGGTATATAAAAAGGGACGAATGATTGGCATGAGCAATTACAGTAGAATATATATTTTAATAAATCATGTTACCGAAAACTCGTGAACGTGAACACGAAAAGCAGCATATCAAGTTAAGCACACGCAAACTGAGAATTGATTTCAACTTTTTCCTATCATAAAGGTAATCCAAGTATAATTTGAATGGGTTTTTAAAACATTTATGTATAACGTATGTTCGCTGTTCATGTGTAGAATGCCCATTTGGTGTTATCCACTGGCGGATCCAGAGGATAAGGGGCCCAAAAATTTTGAAGGGTCTCAATTAGTGAGCCTTTTTGGGCATCACTTGGCATTTTTGGACCTTTTTAGGCCAAATGATCAAGAATAGGCCTTACATTTTCAAAATGCAATTTTTGGATTTAGGGGCCCACTTTCTCTGATTTGAAATGTGGGTCTCCCCCATCCCCTTATTAGCCTTTGGATCCTCCAGTGTTATCCCCTTGCCATCGTTCCTTGTCCAAAAGGAAAAGTAAATTATGTGACTCATTCTTTATTTTAACTGTATTTCTGCCTAGGTTTGTATGGATCATGAGTGCAGCCTTTTTCAATGCTAAGTGTAAACCCGGACAATAATCCCATCATCCCATCCTTGCTGTCTTATTATCCGCCAACTGGCCACGAAGATTGTTTCTGTTTACTGCAATACCTCGGCCATACAGAAACGCCAAAGGCAAATATTGATCCTCTCCTAGAAGAAAATTCCTCAAATATGGCCTGGTGCAACACTGGGAAGAATTTGAAGAATTTGAAAACGACAAGTACACATATTCAAAGTAGTTTCAATCCACATGTGCATCCAAGTGATAAAAGCGTTTGGGACGATAATGATTCTGCTACACGACATTCAACAGTTCTAGACGCACTCAATGAGGCCAAACAAAACATATCTGCTTTAGGTGTCGCAGCTTCTCAACCATTGCCCGAAAAAGGTACTATACTACTACTACATACACTCTATTAGTTACATGAATAGAAATAAGCATGTTAAAAGCCTGCGGAATTAGATAGATTTGTTGGTATATTCATGACAACATGACTAAATGGTGTACGATGTATTTATACATCTCTAATATACGGTATGCAGACTGTATATGACATTTCATATATTTCCGTTCAATGAGGATCATGAACAATACTATAAATATTTTCTGATTGACACGATCATAAAAGGATGAGTCAGGGAATGGGTCTGGATATTGACTAAGAAAATATTCAAAATTGTAATGTCTGAAAAACTCAATCACACATACTATCAAACCTTGATATCCCATCCTTCTTCTAAGAGTCAAGGAATATCAATTTGTAACACAATTAATGAAGAAAATTGGCATCAAAGACAGCGCATATCTATATGCCAGAATTGAAAAATTACAAGAGCAAATACACACGCGGTACTAACTTCGACCGTTAATTTGAATTTTTGACCTACAAGGTGCTTGAAAATCAAGGATTACGAGTCTCATACTGCACCGTTTTTCTTCAAACTTATACCATTAAAAGCAAAACAAAATTGCCTTTCTGTCGGTGCATTACTTATTGTAAAGAGTCCCTCGTTCTAGCAGCGTTTTGGTCCCCATCTGTTAGGAGGCCTTCTTACAGCTGGAGACCAAAATGCCGCTGGAAGTAGGGACTCTGTTTAAGAGAATAATGTACCATCAGAAAGGGATTTTTGTTATGCTTTGAATGGAACAAGTTTGAAGAACAACGGTGCAGTATGAGACTCGTAATCCTTGATTTTCAAACATCCGGTAGGTCAAAAATTCAAATTAACGGTCGAAGTTAGGACCGCGTGATACAGCGCTAAATGAATAATTAATACAAAATGTTTGAAACATATCCTCCAAAGAATTGCTTACTTTCTTTGTATAGACACTGCACTGAATGGTATTTCTTGATGAGTGAATTGGTGTTTATCTGGGTGATCAAGGGATTACAGTTACCCAAAGTTACTGAGCAACCAATTTTGACACTTCAATTGTGTTGGTGGAGTTGTATATATTTCTGCAAAATTCATACTGAGCACAGCTTTATGGTTTCAATTTTATAATCTCTATCCATGATGACCTAGATGATGAACAGTCAGAATCAATAAAAAATCCAAACCATAAAACTGTGCTCAATGTGAAAATTAAAAGAGAAGCGACTTTTCTTCTGATATTTCCTTCAAATGGCAGCCATCTTGGTTTTCCCCCTTCAAATTAAACTTGCGGGAAATTCAAAAGTTTTAAAAACCTGAAAATTATCTCAAAAAATAATTTTCTTTTCAATTCTTCATGTTGTTTTTTTACTTTGTATGTCATACATGTTGCCATTGGTTAATTGGTTCATTATGCATCAAAACTCAGGAAAAAAGGAAAATAAAAGGCACATTTCACTAACATTTTAGTGAGGGACCAAAATGGCATATATCCTGCCTCATCATTTTTACAGATGACGACTTTGGCAACAAATCCTCTAAGAGTTCTGTACACGTGATAGTTACTAATGGGCTTCCTCAGTTTGACTCCCAACCAGCACAAGAAGTAATACAAGATGGTATGGAATGATTTGATAATTGAATTTATGGAATTCGTAACGATGGACCGACAAAGAGCATATGAAGAGAATTGACAATAAATCTTTTAAAATATAGTAAAATATTCGGGTTAAGATAATGCTATCTAAATAAGATCTTGTGCACCTCTCATATCTCTCCAAATATGGGGGCATTGAATGTAATAAGAAAGTGAGTTCAAACCAGTTAAGTTCAGTCAGTGCGACAGTTCAGATGTCATTTGAATCCATTTTACAATATATAATTTGATGATTTATAAACTCCAGATGTAAGGTTTATGTCAGAACCCATGTTGTTCATTGAGTGTGCGACACAGGGATGGAAGGTCAATGATGAAGCAAAGAAGTTCCTCGCTGACCTAAACATGCCATTGGTCATTGTATCCATTGTTGGCCCATACCGTACAGGCAAATCATATCTTCTCAATCGCTTTGCTGATGTGAAGAAAGCAAAGGGTGAGTATTTCAGTAAAGTACATGTAACATGTGAAGTATTATTTGATCAAAATTGAGAAAATAGGCAATTTTTGAAGCATAGTCAATAGAGATTAATAGAGTATGTAAATTCATATTTAGATTTATTAACTTTATTAATTACCCGTACATGTATGATGCTTTTAGGGTTTGAGCTTGGCTCTACTGTACAGTCTAAAACGAAAGGCATATGGATGTGGTGTAGGCCCCATCCATTGAATCCTGGTGAATGTATAATGTTGCTAGATACAGAGGGCCTTCATGATGCCGAAAAGGTGAGAATTCTTTTCAGTTGGGTCGTATTTTGTATGGATATCTGTAACTTGGTTAGATATATCGATCGTCAGTCTGTATGTATGTATCCTTCGATTACGCCAATGTTAACACGATAATGTAGCATTGATATTATTGTTACCATAATTAAAATTAAATTAATGAACTGATGTGATATTTACTGGTACTTCTATGTACTAAGACTATGTAAGTCATATTCACGTATGTGCGTATAATATCTTTTAAATAAAGTATGTGACTAACTAAAACAGACCACCACAATTGTATGCAGCGCTTCAATCTTCATTACTCTTTTGTAATTTAGGGGGACAGCAACCATGACAATCAGATATTCGCCCTGGCCATCCTCATCAGTAGTGTGTTCCTGTACAACACAGTGGGTCGAATAGATAATAGAGCTATCGAGGAAATGGAGTATCCTTTCACAATATAGCTAAATTGTTTTATTTATAAAGCCTTCTAAGTGAATACATTAGTTCGACTTCACTTCTTAACAGAGAGCTCTCAAGTTTATAACTAGACTCTGCGCGCAGGGTATGAAAATACAAAACATTGAAACAATTTAGTATTCCTTATAACATGAGCTTTTCTAAATCATCAGTAAGGCACGAAGCACAAAAATGGTTCAATATTGTTTTAAGTTGAAAAATACTGGGAATTTAATACGCTTTGCAATAATACCTAATACATCCTCCGATGATTGGAGTAATTCTCTATAGCATAACCGTTTAAGGGTTAATACTCCACCCAGAAAATGTTGTCTCCTTTAATCATATTCAGTTTTATCACTCACATAACTGACTACATACATGTAAGGTCAGGGCAGGATCAGGACTCTGACGAGAATGCAGCCGGTTATGAAGACTACCAGCAGATATTCCCAACATTTGTATGGGTCCTCCGCGACTTCATGCTGAGCTTAGAGATGGACGGGGAAAGAATAACAGCAAATGAATACCTTGGCAAAATGTTGGAACTGAAACCAATGCCAAAACATCTTAGAGACAGAAAAGAAAGGAATAGGATCAATGATTACAATGAACCGAGAGAGAGAATTTCAAGTGTATTCCAAAGGCGAGAGTGTTTTGTTCTGCGAAGGCCAGTAGATGATAATGAGAGTTTGTCTCGTGTCAATGCTATTCCGGAATGTGAACTCAACCAGGAATTTGTTGAGCAAGTTGACGAGCTTTGTGACTTCATTAAGAATGAATGTTCAACCAAACATTTCTCAACAAAAGATGGAAACATTGAAATCAATGGGCCAAGTAAGTCTCTAATTTTTCCTTACCATGTATCATGTACATGTATATAGGTGTTATTCATAGGTATATAGGTGTTATTCATGACGTTGTTAGTGCCGTCCTGATTAACCTTTGTTTCTACAGTGCCTTCCCACAAGCAAACTATTCCAATAAGTCTTACACAATCAGCTATCGGCTACTGGTTACCACGTACCCTATTTTGATGTTATTTCAGAACTCTTGGGTCTAGCTGAAATGTACACTGGTACAATTCAGAGCGGGTCTGTACCGTGTGTAGAACGAGCTATAAAGCTTCTAGCAGAGATGGAAAATACAAATGCAATTGATAAGGCCATGGAACTATACAGATCAATAATGTCTCATCACGTAGACAATAGCGCTTTGTCTGCCGACACATTTGAGAGCATACACCAAAATGCAATGATCGAATCAAGAAAGGTTTTTGATGACGGGCGGAAATTTGACAATGATGGTTCGTATGAGGAACGGTTCCAAGTAAGTACAATGAAGATGATCATAAAGCCCCAACATCTCGCTTTATATCTTTATCTATTTGACCATGATCTTAAACCTTTGAGACCATTTATAAGTTTAACATTTATATAAATGGAAGTTCAGTTTTTCTATTCGCTGCTAAGGAACATAACTTCAAATCTAGTAACATTTTATTATCGCATTCATTATAGGTGAAGATCAAGAACGAATATTGCAATTATAAGGAAAGATGCGAGCGTGATAGGGAGATTATGATACAGAGGGCGATCGAACATGGACGAATAATATATCTCCAAAAAATGCAAAATACCATTGATGACATGCCATATTCACTGGAGAAACTTTATTTGCATGAATCTGCTTGTTTGATTAAAGTATTCTCGACGACCAGAGAGGAACTATCTTTTCTTAGTGATGACGAATGGGAAAAGGAAAGGGAACTTTTCGAGGTAATTTGTTTGCAGAAATAATTTTAGAATCAGTGTTAAAAGGCGAAGGCTGTAATATAATTTTTGATGTTAGATGAAGATACACATGGACGTACTTTTTTAAGGCGTACGTACACATGCGAAGAGAATCAGTCCTAGCAACTTTATGTAACTCACTCCTTTGTTCCTGTATTCACCATATTTAAATCATTTATATTCTTACCTCTAGTTGTATTTCCTAATATACATTTCAGAAAATATATCATAAGGAATTAGAATTTTTCAAATTGAAAAACGAATCCATCGAAAACAGGTTTCACATTGACGTGAGGGAAAAAATTGAAGGAATGATGAAGCGTTATGATATATACATGAAAATGGATCTTCCTTGTGGAGTTGACCTCATACATACGAGACACGTGGAAATGGAAACGGAGTTTAAACATGAGATAGAAAAAGCGTTCCCTAGCATTCATATCAACACGTGGAATCAACTTCTTGTTGTAAGTATGGCTTTTGTCCACACATTACCGATGGCATATTTGTTCAGAAGTGTAAGATGAACTGAGTGACGTTTCGTGATGATTGTAATCTGTACTAGTATTTTCTATCATTTCTAGTCCAAATTGGAAGGTAGTTTGGAAGCAGTACATCTTGAAAATGAAAAACGGTTAAAGCAGAGCGAATATGAACGGATTGCAAGTGAGTACAATTATATGAAAACTGATTTGGAGAGCAAGCAGAAACAGATTAAAAGACTTCAAGATGAGCTGAACACTACACATTGTGAACTGGATACAACAAGAACTGATCTGACTCTAATTGAAATTGATTCCTTTACAAAAGATTTTGAATTGGAAAGAGTAAGAAGACACAACGAGGAACAAGAAAACCAACAAAGATTGTAAGTCATTTGATTTAATAACAACATTCCCAAGTGTCTAAAATATTAAATGCTTTATAACGCGCGCAGTATAAATGATCCTGCTCATTTAGAGTCTCTCATCCAATCAGATTGCTACATAGCCGTTCTCTTATTCTCAATAGATGAACGGTCTTTTCTTTATGTTTGAATCGAACCAAATTAAGATGGCCATACGATACTGTGAAATCCCCAACTCGTTGGACAGAATGTCAGTTCAAATGATCTCACCTTCAGTTCGTGCTTGTACAACATTCTGCCCCATGCTGAATTTCACTATGTGGAATGGCATATAATTATGGTGAAATTCTGTTTTTCTTTGAACATTAAATTCTTATTCGATTTGTGAATTTACGGACACATATGTAATTCCAGCCTTAGAAATCAGGTTGAAGAAGAGAAAACCATCCACAGTGACCTCCAGGGTTATATCAAAACAGTCGATACAAACACACAACTTCGACAAAATATGGTGCAACAAACTGAAGAAACATTTAAAGCTGCAAAGTCGAACCTTGAACGGCTGAAGCAATGTAAAACCGAGTTAGAAGATCCAACAAATGTTGCTGCTGCGTAAGTTGGACAAATCATTTGACCAACCATTCCAATGTTTTTATTATATATTTTGGTTCTTTAAAATAGTTACCTCGTGCATTTTATTTTGTTAAATTCACTGTTAGGTTTTAATATTTTGACCTTTTTTATGGATGTCTAAATGGTAGAACAGTATATTAATTCTCTCACATGAAAACACTGGAAATGTTTCCTGGCCTGTTAGCTCGATGGACGATACAACAGAATGCTTGGTTTGTAGGTACCCACAAGGTGTTAAATTCCACAACGAGAGCGATCTACGCACTAATAAAAAGTCAAAGAAACCAAAGTCTGCGAAAAATTGGATAAATGCCCCTAATGAAGCGTCTGACAAGAATAGTCCGAATGAATCACGGGGAAGTGGTGCACACAATGTGGTAAGCTTCTTGCTTCATTAAGAACTTAAGTCGACTCCAATTTGACTTACTACTGGATAGGACAATGTGGCATAAACTCTTATGCAGTCAAGAATTTGTAGGGAAAATTCTTACTCTTTGGTCATTTTGTCATGCTTGAATCTAAGATAGACGGGTAAAACAAATAGTAAAATTTGATATTTCCAGTTGATTGTGAAATGTACTCTATAGAAAATATGATAGTTGAATATGCATTGCCTTTGATCTTTCAACGGATCCTAAAATTTTAGATCTTTGAGCACTTTCAATTCGGAAATACCATTTTTGTTAATAATGAATTGATTTAAACCATATTAGAGCCACTCTATGAGACTTGTATTAAATAGGTATCCATTCAGATGCTAGTATCGTTGCACAACATTAATTAAAATTGTAGTCTTATCGATGCAAAAATATATGCAAAGATTTTTAAATGAACCTAGTTTTGCTAAAAAAAAGTTAGTAATAACACTTTCACAATTTTTAAATGATTGACAAATAGATCTTGAGACCATATGGGCATATGTTAGATAAACGTTTTCACTTGAAAGTCAATACACCATTCGAAGGTTCTAGAACATTTAAATGTCAATTTGCTTTGTAAAACTCCAAAAATATGATTTGAGATTGAACTGTGTGAAAAAGTCAAAGACAGATCTGATGAGCAATGAAACCCTGATGCGATGCAATTGCGTTACAAATACTGAATCTAAGTCACTTCATTGTAGTTTTCGTTGGTGTACAGGATGCTATGATACAGGTAGAAATATTTGTTTTGAGCTACACGTTCAAGAAGCATGCGTTTCTACACATACATATTCAGTTAGAATAGATATTTTACGAACATCCAAAAAACTAGACAGCCCCATTCGCCTCTATAATGTGCCAGTACTTATTACTTATTCAATAATAAAACCTAAGCATACGATTTTGTATACCTTACTTCAAATATACACAAATGTCAACCATAAAATTGTTCACTCAAGCGTGGTCTTTCTTCATCGGGTGGTGTGTTTTATCATGCTTTGGCACAAGAACCGGTAGAATTATGGCTATATGGACCATCATTTTAAATGATATAATACATTGTTATCATTTAGAATTCTCATCCTATTATCAGACCATGTTTCTTCCTTGACCTGGCTAGTTTCATCTTAGGCTACGCTTTATGCGCAATTATTGCTATACATGTACTAATATCTTAAACAATACGTATTAATTAAATTTAATGTTTCTAGAAATAACACAGGCCAATATTAATTATCATTATAGTAGTATTTGTGTAATATTTGTGTTAAGCACTTAACTATCATGATGATTAAACAAGTCATCTAATTTTGTTAATTTCGGAATTATTAGGTAATGTGTTTTACTGCATAGAAATTGAAACTGTTTTTGTGATAATACACATTATTTTATAGAGAGAGATGGTGTCTAAATTTGAAACTAATAACGAAGAACCAAAATGGAAGCAACAAGGAAGAGTTGGTAGAGGTAGAGCTAAAACACCTTTGAAAGAACAAAGACCTGGTAATCCGAATTCTCAGCAACCGGTTCGATATAATAAAACACTAAATGAACAATTCGACGAAGCTGGCGAAGATGAAACACTTACGTCAGAAGACAATGGAACTAACATCCCCAGTGATTCAAGTGATTTCACTTTTCAATCGAGTGATGCTGAAAAGAGCCGGAATAATGAGCGTGAACATTGTAACTTTGATGGTAATGGCCATGACATTGAAAATCAGAAAGAAATGAGTAATTATGACATTAACAATGAAAACTCCAAATGTAAAGATGCGGAAACGTCACCGCATGATGAAATCGACGAATGTACGAATGATGTACATCAGACAGGTAGTCGCGATGCGATGATTTTCAAAGATGAATTAGTAACTTCAAAACCAACATCATTTATTCGATATTGGATCGGTTCATTAACAAACTCGAATGGTCAAGCAATTAAGAAGAATGTTGAAGGCTCCACCGTCGATATTTAATGTAATTTATATTTACACAACAGAACGTTTACAATATTACAATTTATTACATAAGTATTCGAAAACACAAATAACCTACAAATAAACATGTTTGGCATAGGGAATACACCCACAAGGGTCACACCCCATTCTCTTACACGCCGTAACACAGGAAGTTTACGACGTTTTACCCGGTATTTTCGGCGGGTGATTTGTAAGTACTCATTTATTTCGATGTTTTGACAGAATATGGTCCTTTCACTTTCGTGGAAACATTGTCTAGTATCACTAAGCTTACGTCTCAACATTTCGTCTGAACACGGTCTAAAACTTCTCAAACATTCTAGAAAAAACGACAATTTCGTGAAAATGGACATCATCCAGACACTTCAGTTTCCAAAATTAATGAGAGAATTCAGAGAAATTAATTTTTCTTTGAAAGTATACGACGTTAAGGAAGTTACGACGTTCACCAATCCTTCAAGATCGGTCCTTCACTGCTTTCATAGCAGCTCATGTAATGCAATAAATTACTCTTGGGCAAAGGATGCGTTTACCATGACATTGTTACTTCTCCCCAAAGTCAATCGGGTTACCCACCCCCAAAGCCTAACCACGTCGGAAAAGAAAGTATTCTCAGTCACCATATGCATCGAATAAGTCTATTGAGTCGAAGTCGCCACTTTCAAAGTCTTTCACAAGACAACTGTTTGAGGAAACACGTAACTAAATCCAGGGGTACCATAAACTTCCTAACTAGCATTGGGTCGTCCATATTGATTGTTAACATTCATACAATGTCATACAATGTCAACATATTGTTTCAACGTCCACGCCAACCTAATTAAAAATATTTTGAAAAGTAGTTTTAAAAGTTAATCAAATATCCCAAATGACCAATATTCTTCATTCGGAACATTTAGGGGAATACTAGTGATTTATATTTCTCTGATTTGGCCCGTTCTTTTCAAAGGTCCATTTACGAGTAAATCCCTAAATAAATGTTACGTTATAACCACCCTGAATAATTAAGTCAGCAAAATAAGTAAATAGGTCAAGGCCATAACAGAGCACAGACTTATCAGAAATTATCAGATATCACGCCTAACCATCGGCGTCAAAAAATAGCGGAGTACAGTTTTTTGTACGTTGACGCAAATTGACTGCTTTGAAGCAAAAACTATGACATTGGTTCTAAAAAAATTAATTTGATGAAAACAAATACGATTTCACGTGAAATAAAAACAGCATTCTCTTAGAAATGGTTTTAACTTTCTAATTATGATAAATGTTTTACGAGCACTGTTCGGATTTTTTCTGAGTGAATCGGCCCACATAATCGACCCTTGGTGAAAAAAGGTTGTTTCTTCACATTTCTTTTAGTTATTATTTTCCCTGCCGTCTGAGGGTATGGATTATTTTTATGAGAATATGTATTTGTTAAATACACATTTTAGAACGGGTGAAGATTCAGCAAATAACCATTCATTGTGTATATTTAAAAAAGATCAGATTTGTACGGTGACGCATAAGCTGTACGGTGACGATTCATTATAAGTTGTGAGAAGTAATATAAAGAACTTATTATTTACTTCAAATCGCATAAGTTTTGGTGTCACTTTTTGCATTTGAGATGGCGGAAAGGAAGTGTCGATTTCGATATTTTTAGTTTTTTTCGAATCAAACTTCTTTATAGTTTGCGTTATGCTTTCATGAACTAAATGAGACTAAGCTTATACGAAATGGAAACTCCAGCGTATGATCATTTGTTCATTTATAGTGCATGGGCGCCACAGTTCAACGATATCTTCCACCGCTTAATGGAAGGTTACTGGAAATGTATGATACGGTAAGAATCATGAAACCAAAAACTATATTTGTTGCTATGTTATTGGTGTTTTTAAACAAGTGATCTCACAAGTAAATCTCACCTTGCACGTGTGACTTTTTAGGATGAAAGATGCAATATCTTGCATGGGGTAAAGATGGCTGTAGGCTGTCTTTTTGTTAGTCATATGAGAAAAGCCTGGATTAGTTCAAATGGTATCGAAGCATTATATCGTCAACTCTCAAATAGTTTATTCCATGAAACCTTCGCTTGATACTTACCATTGATAATGTACATGTAGATCTGACACGTCTTTACCTCTTGCTCAAACAGTAAGCTTAGGGTTGAATGTGTTTCAGTATTGAATCCTTGCTATCAGAAATGAATGGAAACATAAGAATTGATCTTTTTCAATTTTGAATGGGATACAACATTTGAATTCGACACAAAAACTTATGGAATCTTAAGCTAATATTGAGCTCATATATTACGCTTCATAAATTCTAAGGAATCGTCACCGTACAGCAGATGCGTCACCATACAGATTTGATCTTTTTTAAATATATACAGTGAATGATTATTTGCCAAATCTTCATCTGTTCTAAAATGTGTAGATAACAAATACGTATTCTCATAAAAATGATCCATACTCTCAGACGGCAGGGAAAATAATAACCAAACGAAAAGTGAAAAAAAATTTTTTTCTCTCGAGTCAATTATGTGGGCCGATCCAGTCAGAAAAAATCCGAGCAGTGCTCGAAAATATTTTATCATAATTAGAAAGTTAAAACCATTTCTTAGAGAATGCTGTTTTTATTACACCCGAAATCGTATTTATTTTCATCTAGTTAATTTTTTTAAAACCCTCATTATAGTTTTTTGCTTCAATTCAGTTAATTTTCGTCACCGTACAGAAACCTGTACTACTGTATTTTTTGACGCTGTATGGTGACGCCTGCTTACGCGATGGTTAGGCGTGGATATAGAACCTTCCAAATTTAATTCAAGATTAGGTTATGTTATACGATTATTTTGAATTTTCAATCACTTGCAGAATGTGCTCTTCAAATATATAGGGCGCGAAAATTGGCATGAATGTGATTGTGACGAGAGAAAACAATTCATGAAGGGAGTCATGACCAAAAATAATAAAGTTTGTTTCCTTGAATCAAACACTACTCAAAATTGAATGATTTGATTATATGTGTTTCCAAAATGTAGCCATTTGTGTTCTATTGTTGAAATATCTTCTTCATAATCAATGCACTTATGTGATCTCCAGCCAGTTTATAGTAATTTATTATTATTGTGAGTGATCTTTATACTTGCTATTTGTTCTTATAATTACAGCATGGAAAAGAAGAACATTTTTAGTAAGAGTTTTTTCTGGTGTTCAGAATTTCAGTGCATCACGGGCATTGCATCACTGAGCTTTCACCAAATTTCTCTTTAGGGAGAAGTAAAGCCTCTCAAATTTTTTCTTTTCGCTCAGAGAGACAATGCCGGTGTGAAAGAAGTGATGATCCTCAAGGGATTACGGTCCCCTTTTTAACGCCCCTTACTGGCCCTGATTGGGTATAAGATAATGAGGGAAAGAGTTGTATTTAGGACACCATATAAATCAATGGAGAGTAGGACCATAAGTTGATAGGACCTCCTACCCTTTTACACCGGGACAATTTTAGCCCTCATGCCCTGGAAACCCTAATACTGAAAAATATAAATGAAAATGAATGTATATAACCATGAACTCATAAATACGTTTATGTTAAATCAACGAAATCGTATTTAATACGTGTAAATGGAGGTAAGATCAAGACAATACAAAAGACAATGTCATGGTAAACGTCGTACGCCTCCTTAACGTCGTATGCCTTGTAATTTGTTGGAATTCTTTCATTTATTTGGGAAACTGAAGTGTCTGGATGATGTATAAAAATTGCAGTGTTAATCTAATCAATATTTCAAGATGATATATACTTATATACTATAAGGAAAACTATATGTACTATAAGGATACCTTATAAAGGATATAAAATTGCAATTAATACAATAAAATTCAATTAAACAGATAGCATTTGTTTATAAGAAAACAAGCAAATCTCTCCTAAAAATGCATATTTAGGTTGTGTTTTTGTACTGCCCGCGGTGCAAGTATATTGCATGATATTTAATAGGTTCTTTCCCTAGGTATCCTGAAAAAGAACAATAAGCCCACACGTTTTCAACAAAAACAGCCCATCCAAGCACACTTAAACCGGTAATTACGATGTAGCACCTTGTTGGCTGACCGCGTGTGTCAACCGCGTCGGTTCGCTGCTAGTGCACCACAGGAGTTGACTGTTCCACTGCAATAAACCGTGATGACTTTCAAAAGAATTATGTGAGTTTAGGTGCGCTTGGATGAGCTGTTTTTGTTGAAAATATGTGATTATGTAATTTCACGCGGGCCCAACTATGCACGTTGAAAACCGTTAGTTTGCACTGCTGGGATTATTGTTCTTTTTCCTGATACCTAAGGAGAAAACTCATTAAGTATTATGTAACTGACTTGCGCCGCGGACAGCTCAAAGTGCAGTTTTAGATTATGGGTGTATCTTTTTTTATATGCTATCATAGCTGTTTGCATGCGAAAGGCTAATTTTGGAACAACGGTAGTGGTTTTCAGATTCTATGCTAAAATGAGTACCCTTTGTAGAGTAGTTAAAGCTGTAAAACCTGTTGAGTTTAACTTCAATAAGTCAAGAATTGAACAATTTCATGACTCTTATACACTTGTACTCTTGTTATATAACATGGGGGTATGCTGTTTATTATTGGCATTTGATGGAGAGACGGTTATTATGAAACACCCCGTACACATATTATACACTGTAGTATAGCTTAAGCCTGATATTTATCAGTGACTGTATATCAGTATTGAAGTTGAATAAAAATAGATATTTATCCGTTCTCGCATTTTTATTTTGCAAGCGATTTCTCGAGAACAAGTAATGAATTTTGACTGGGGTTTAGCAAATGCACTGGTGGTCCACTCGATTACGCTGGTTACCGAAACGGTTCGTTTTGGTAACAAAATGTCGGAACATCGAAGGTACGATTTTTCTTTTTTCCTTATTTCACACGTTGTAGGCAGAATTCCCACGACATTTTTGACACAAACATGTATCAGTATCATATGTTTAAGAAAGATTTAATTCCTCACTTAAGTTACATAAACGGTTTTTCCAAAACCAGTTAAGATCTGCACTTTTAACCCAAACTGTTTATGTAACTTAAATGAGGAATTAAATCGACGATTCTGTTGTCTTCTGAGCTATTTTTCCGCAAACATGTACATTTTCTCAAACATATGATGCTGATACACGTTTGTGAGAAAAAACGTCGTTGGGATTTTGCCTACAACGCGTGAAATAAGGAAAACAGAAACACTTTCTTTCAATTTCTTGTTGGACCTATGTTCGCGATCGTTAGTTAGTTATTCCCCGGGGCACCCTCATCCGTCTAGTCATGAAATAAAGCCGGAATTGTAGAAATGTTAATAATTACAGCTATTTTGAGATTTAAAAATCTTTAAAATTGAACCCTTCAATGACCGTATCATGTCCCATGTAGGTGGGTAGGTGGGTAGGAGGTTTCCTTATACAAAGCCTGGAAATTATGAGCCATTACGGGACACGGACATCGCAATGCAGGCAAGTACAAGGGCTCGAAAATTACGAGCTTTTAGGGGCCTCGTAACAGCAAGTACGGGGATCTTACGAGCAAGTACGGGGATCGAAAATTACGATTTATTACGGTGCTCTATCGTTACGGGCACCGCACGGTCAAGTACGGGGGTCGAAAATTACGAGCTACTATTACGGGCCTTGTGATTACAAGCTCTAACGAGGCTCGAAAATATAAGCAATTACGAGACTCGTAACGAGACCCGTAGTGTACGAGATTGTACAGGGCCCGTTGACTAAACGAGCTCTCTATGGGCCCGATGTAATTTATTGCCCATGTACCATTGGTACCTAATTTTCCATTCAATATAAATTCGAATGGAGGTTAGATTCTAAAAGCTGACACCTTTATCTTTCCAATGGTATATTGGAACCTTAGTGCAGAAGAGGTAATTTGAAAATCACTAAGGAGCGCACTTAGAGGCTAAATCTTCCCACGTACTTTGAGCGTTTTATGCTTCGAAAAATGATGTACACTCTCCATAAAAGTTTGGCAACCTTAGCTCCCCCATTGAACTACGTTTTAAAGCCTCTGCGTTTGAATTTTTATTTACTTAACAGGCGATGAAATAACTTATAATATTGATGGAAACGTAACTTGACTTTATTTCCATTACCTCCACATTTCCCCAATTTTTTCCTCAATTACAAAAAGTCGAAAATTGATGATAAAGATGAACTTTGGAAAATCGATAATCCCATGTAAACCAATGAGAAATGGTGGGTTCGGGACAAAACAGAAATCATATATCTATTCAGTAAAAGATTTAGCAAAACATTTTTTTATAGAAAATTGAATTGTCTATCTTTTTTTGTACACTTAGTGTTTAGTTTACTTGATGGGAATCTCGATTTTCAAAACTTCATCAAAATCATCAATTTTCGACCTGTTGTAATTGAGGAAAAAATTTGGAAAAATTGGAGGTATCCGAAAATTACGTCAAATTACGTTTCCATCAATAGTATAAGTATATTTTCATCGCAGGTTAAGTAAATCAAAATGCAAAGGTTAAGGGGCTTTAACACGTAGTTCAATGGGGGAGCTAAGGTTGCCAAACTTATGGAGGGGAGTGTATATTTTAAATTTTATGCAGGTATCCAAGACAGGTGATTCATCAGTAAACTTTCACTTTTCTTTTAAAGTAGCATTCTTTGGAAGAGGTGGCTGCCCCATAATTCATAGATGAACCTATTTCCTCATATTATATGTGCAGGTTCGGGGTACACAGTCTATGAATGACGTCTTTGGAATACTGTTCCAACTGATTGCTTCACAATCACATCTTGTGACTTCTTCGAATTCCAAATAGTGGGCGACCAAACTATTTTAAAGTTTCACAGAGGAGTTATACCAACGTTTATATATTCAGTGTTTTATTTAATGCATCATAGCCTCTTTGAATGAACAGTTGTAGCATTTGGAACGTGAATAAGGATGTAAAATGTAAGTAAACAGATTAATCAATTATCAAGTAAGGTTTTCCTTTTTTACATTTATTTCCATGTGATATTGCCGCTAAATATCTATTGACTCTTTTAAATCTTTTAATCCTGTTTCAGATTAGTTTTGTGAAAATAATCAGACTATCCCTACTGTCCCATTATCCGCCAACTGGCCACGAATTTAGTTCCTTTTGTTGAATACGATACGTTGACCATACAGGACAGACCGAAACAAATTTATACATTCGTCCTTGATTGAAATCCCTTGAATATGTCCTGCCACAAGAATGATAATCTATCAACGACATGTACATCTGTTCAAAGTGGATTCAGTCCGCATGGGAATTCGAGTGATGAAAATGATTGGGAGGATATCGATTCAGCTACCCGCCATTTAATGAGTGTCTCAAAACATCAACCATTGCCCGAAGGAGGTATTATACTTCAGAATCAAATGAATTTAGAGAACACTCGTGTTCAAGTTTCAGAAACATGGACCGAATCATATATTTCATATGCTATATATAATTTTGATACATTTACAATTTGTATTGATTGAAAGCCCATGAGTTAGAGTATCTTACATTTCCGTCAAATTATAGTTACTATGATTAGCTTACATATTAATATCATTTTGACTCACATGATCACGGTCAAGCTTGTCATTTATTTTACAGATGATGTATTTGACGAAGAGCCATTTAAGGATTTTCGACACATGCATGAATTACCTGATGGCTTTACTCAATTTTGTTCAGAAGAAGGTATTATATAATAAACATTGATGACCCAAACAAACTTAGTGTAGTAAATCAACAAACCGACCTTTCAGAGGATCTTTGATTGAGTGTATGGATCGTTTTAATTTGATTGATATATGAAGACACCAAACCCCCACAATAATTCAATACACAAAACATACGAATCCCATGCCACGGTGTCGTATATACGTAGAGGGTGTTTCTTAAAAATGTTCCGTAATTAACACAGAATAACTCTTGAATATTCTTGAAATTTGATCATCTGACAGACAGTTCGATTAGCATGAAGGTCTAAAATTTCTTAGTTTTAGAGAAATGAAGATTGTTTATTTTTTTCCACAACCACACACCTTTTAATTGCAAACAGAAGAACTATGTAAGTGATGAAGAAATGTTCTTGGAATTCGCTCAACTGATACTTAGCCTTGCTCAAGTCTGTATTATGTTTTTATTGCTTTTCAATCCAGGTGAAAATCAAATTTAAAAAAATAAAAAGACATCGACTTAGGTAAAACTAGTTAACTGACAGACCGTTTAAAACTCTTTTTTTATTTAGTTTTAGTTTTCGTACCGACATCCATTTTACTTTCTGATAGAATGTAATGTCTTATTCTAAGAAGTTGAATGGTTCTAACTTTTTCATGACGACGTTTCCTGTTAATTGAAAATAATTCTATGGTGGACGTCGCCATTTTCGATTCTATTGAATTTGAACAACTGGTACCTACTATTATATACTAGTATATAACGTATGTTTGATCAACTACTAGTATCTAAAATCTTTCTGGGGTATTATTTTGGGGTATTTTAGGATGGGATTACCAAGTCTGTTGAATAAATAACTACTGATGTTTTACATGCTTTATCATTTGCTGTCACTTAAATTCTAATTCGATTGAAACGAGTTAAACGTTGGCATATTTAGAATATGTTAGCTTGTGCTTTAGAAATTGAGACTGGGTCTAGTGTACACTCTCTGACAAAGGCCATGCAGATACGGTGTAAAACCATTCCCTCAAATCCTGGTGAGTGCATGGTGTTCCCGATGTTGTTGCTAGATATAGAGGGTCTTCGTCATGCCGCGATTGTAAGTAAACATGTTATTTTAAATCTCACAAACCCTTGGGATTGAAAAACAATATCTTACTTGTGTATTTCTTACGTACAGTGACAAATATACCATCGTACACTTTAGATATACGGTGTCACTATTCTACCTGATATGAAGCAAAAACCATGATGTAGATGTGATGTAGGTTTTAAAAAATAATCTGAGAAATACCGATATAGGATTTCATATTTAATTTCCTTTGTATTCGCTTTGGAAGACTGTTAGCTTTCTGATCACGTTAAAAGACTATAACTTTTTACACATTAAAAACCTGAATGGATTCTTTAATATAACATCTCGTGGACTTTCAATTATACTGATACAACGTACACTTAGTGATTTTTTGAAATTCTAACAATACATAATATTTATCAAATCTTCACTCGTCCTAAATTGTGTAGTTTAGAGAAACATAATTTTCACAAAAATAATCGGCAGTCTTAGGCGACAGGGGAAAACATGATCATGGAAATGTGAAGAACCTAATATTTTCCAACCGATCAATTTTAAGATTTACTACGAAAAATTCGAGCATTGCTTGAAAATCTATTAATTTTAATGTAATCAAAGAGCTAAAAGTCTAAAAAGCGAATACACACGGTTTCATCATGAAATCTTTCAAGTTTTCCTAAGATTAATTTTGTAACCGTATTATCTAAAGTGTACGACGGTATATTTTGTCACTGTACGTTGTTGATGTTTGGGCATATGTTAAAACTGTCTATCAAGGTTTTCTGCAGCACCACATTTTGACCATTTTTATTATTTAGATTGATACTACCCATGGCAATCAGAAATTCGTCCTGGCCATCCCCAACACAGTGGGTCCTATAAACAAGAAAGCTGTCAAGGAGATGAAGTATCCTTTCACAATAGCAATGTATGTACTTGTAATTTTAGATGATCAGGAAGTCATTGGATTTTAACACAAAACATTATATCTGAATATTAACTTAGAATGTGAGATTTTCTCAATTATCTGGGCACGAAACACATTTAAAAAGGTTTTAATATTCCACTCAAAAATTTTCTTCCCTTGACCATTTTTATTACTCTCCACATAACTGACCACATAGACGTGAGGTCTGGGCAGGATCAAAGTTCTGATGAGAGTGCAACTGGCTACGAAGACTACCAGCAGATATTCCAAACCTTCGTAGGGATGCCCAACGCCTTTGTGTTGGGTTTTGAAGTTGACGGCGAACAAATGCTGGAATTAAGGCCAATGCCAAAAAATCTTGAAGGCAGAAGAGAGAGGGACGGGATCAACGATTATAACGAACCAAATGTTTTCCAAATGCTAGGCTGTCTTGTTTTCCAAAGGCTAGTTGATGGTAATGAAGGTTTGGTTCGTGTTATGTCTAGGTCACATTTGCTGGCGATTCCTACTTCTCGGCCGACGTAAATGTGACTTTGACATAAATGATATCCCAGAGTCCGAACTCACCCAGGAATTTGTAAAGCAAGTTGAAGAGATGTGTGAATTATGAAGACAAAATGTCAAACTCAATATTTCTCAACAAAAGATGGAAACATTGAAATCAATTGGCCTAGTTAATGCCTAATATCACCGAACTGTAGATGTCGTTCAAGACGCTGTTTGCAATGCCGTTGTCTATAAAATCACATATATGACGTGCACGTACCTGGGGACAATTCGAGAAATACGGGCTACTGTCTCCTTTAAGTGTTCGCCCCCGCCCTTTTAAAAAAACTAGCCATATGCTACCCATTTTAATGTATTCTTAATGAGCATTTCAGTGATAATTTTTTCCTAGAAAAGTTTGATGCGATTTACCATATTTTTAAGGTTAAACATATCCCGACACCGCAAAAGACGTAACACTTTACCCTCGCACAGTTAGTTTAAATTGGGATATCTTTTGAAAAAATGACCAGAACGCCACTAAAATTTCACATATTGACCATTTGCATTTATGGCAGCATAATTCCGTAACGATCACAATCCGACTTTTCTTAAAGGGACGCTTTTAAAGTTTTCAAAATTGTGTCGACCTAAGGTTTTGAAGGCGAATGGGATGAGCGAGAAGTTTACCTATATTTGACCTTCTTATTGAGGTTTGATTTGAATAAAAAATTAATTGCACAATATTGTCCTTGCTAAATTTACAAAACAAACATCAATTCATAGATTTCACAAATAATATTAAAATAAGAGTTGATTTACGAGACATTTTTTACTAACGCTTCAAGTAAATTTCCTGACCGTTTTTCAAAAATCAAAATCATTTTGTTACTTGTTACTCTGAGAATTTCATCACGATTGAATAAGGATAAAGCATTTCATTTTTAGGCTGACTAAACTTGAAAAAATGTAGGCTAACGCTTGTTGTTTTTGACGTTATATATAAGTCTATATGCGCCATTAAACACTGCCCATTGTTTTGTTTCGGTATTTTGACGCCATAATGTTAGCCTAATTGTCCCCAGATTCATGCGATTTTAACTTATATCTGATTTGCTGCTCAAATATATACACTATCCACCATCGACCCAGCAGATCTTAGTATTAACAAATGCAAGTACCTAAATATATTTAAATATTTTCAGAACTCTTTGGTTTAGTTGAAACGTATACCGCTACAATTCACAGCTGTGGATCTGTACCATGTTTAGAAAGACCAATTAATGTACTGGTAGAGATGGAAAATACAAATGCAATTGATAAGGCCATGGATCTTGACAGATCACTAATGTCTCATCGCGTAGACAATGACACATGTGTGTCGGTAGAATCATTTGAGATCCTATACCAGAATCCAATGGTCGAATCAAAAAAGGATTTTGATGAAAGGCGTAAATTTGACAATGATGGTTCTTATGAGGAACAGTTTCGAGTAAGTACAATGAATATATAAAACATGGACGCGATATCCCGTCTGAATAATGTAAATCGTCATTCCCATGTAAAGCAATGGGAAATGGTGGATTCGGGCCAAATCAGAAATCAGGATATCTATTCTGTAAAAAATTCAGCAAAAAGTATTTTTATATAGAAAATTGAATTTTCTTACTTTTTTGTACAATAAGTGTTTAGTTTACTTCATGAATACTAAAGTTACAGAACTTCAAAGTCATTTTTGAAAATCATTTTTCGCCTCCTGTGTTTTTCCGATGGGAGAGGTTTTTTGAAAAACAATTTTGACTTTAAAAACCTATAACTTTGTTGAACTTGAAGAAACGTATTAATTTTTGTTAAATAAAGTTAGCAAATTCTATTGCCTACCTAACTTGTATTTTTTGCAAAGACTCGGATGGATGGATATTCTGTCATATGACTTGCGGCAAACCTACCAATTCCCATGCGCATTGGTTAACATGGGAATGTCGATTTTCAAAAATTCATTAAACTTATCATCAATTTTCGACCTAGTTAGTGTAATTGAGGAAAAAAATTGAGAAAATTTGGAGGTATTGGAAATAAAGTCAAGTTACGTTTCCATCAATATCATAAGTATTGTCATCGCAAGTTAAGTAAATAAAAATTCCAAGGTAAAGAGGCTTTAACACGTAGTTCAATGGGGGAGCTAAGGTTGCCAAACTTATGGAGGGGAGTGTAACTGTACTTTTATTAACTGGCTATATGCATTGATGTAACTACGACTTCTTGTTTAATTTTGCAAAACTTTTTACATCAAGAGATAGTCTCTGAGACCACGAGTTACATATCTATGGAACTATAAATTAGACACGTTTAACACAAAAGTTGGTGTAGTTTTATTGGATCTTGATTATTGCAAACATATGTGTTATAGTTTAAAATTGCAAGGGCGATCGAGCACGGGCGTTCTATATATCTACAAGAAATGCAAAATACCATTAATGACATGCCATATTCACCGGAGAGCCTTTATTTGCATCATTCTGCTTGTTTGGATAAAGTATTTTCGACGATCAGAGAGGAGCTATCTTTTCTTAGTGATGACGAATGGGAAAAGGAAAAGAAGAAATATTTCGAGGTAAAATATTTGAAAAAATGATATAAATCATGTCCAAATGTATTCATCGGTTAGGTAAAGATAATTAATTTGTATTACTTTCCTCAAATCACTAACCAAAATAACTTACTTTATCGAGCTTTCGGTAGCAGCTACTACCTTTGTCAAGATGAAATATTGGCGGGAAATGGGCTGACCCTTGACCTGGTTATGGTTTTACTCCTGTGTAGTTCCAACAGTCCCGTGCTGGTGCTTGGTTTTGTGGCTACCCATCTTGGCTTCTAAACCAAGCACCAGCTACGCCTAGAGATAGACCTCCTATATAGTGACCGTGTAGATAGGGAAATTAGTGTAGTGTTACCTTATATTAGTACTATTGCTCCCAAACTTCAACGCATCTTTCAAGAAGCAGGAGTTAAGACTAGTTTCAAGTCTGTTCAAACCCATCCTCCTAAGCAGGTGTCCAGAATCCGTACCTCCTTCTTCGCCCTGCTATAAGCAGTTAGCATTTCCCCGATTGAGAACTCGCAATTTGATTGGCTGTCGCAACACTGCGACAGCAATCATGTTTACGTCATCGGCGCATAATCAGATCACGTGATTCAGTCTAATCGGGCGCGTCCAACTTGGTTATAGCAGGGGGTAAAAAGAAAGAAGATATTCTGGATTTTGAAGCCCTGTGATCGGAGGATGGTTCAAACCTTACGTCAAATGTTAGTATCACCCAAAGATCCCACCCCCACAGGTGAGAGATCAGGATTATAAATTGAATGTAAGGACTGTAGTGAATTCTACATAGGTGAAACCGGTAGAGCGATTGATACAAGACTTAAGGAACACAAGGACGCTTTTAGACTGAATAATCCCAACAAATCCGCCATCGCTGAACATATAGTTTCCAAAGCGCATAGGATCAACTGGGAGTACAAAATTCTCGATAGAGAACCCCATTACTTCAAACGGAAAGTAAAGGAAGCACTTCACATTCATACAAGCAAGCCACAACTTAACAGGGACTCAGGATTTAAGGTTTCCCCGGGACTGTTGGAACTACACAGGAGTAAAACCATAGCCAGGTCAAGGGTCAGCCCATTTCCCGCCAATATTTCATCTTGACAAAGGTAGTAGCTGCTACCGAAAGCTCGATAAAGTAAGTTATTTTGGTTAGTGATTTGAGGAAAGTAATACAAATTGATATAAATCATGTTAAAACGCGAGATGAGTATTGATTATAATCTAAGATATATTGTGAACACATTCACGATGTTTAAATAATTTTGTTTATTTTGAACAAGTCATTTGGTATCTACGAGGATCAGGAAATATATCAGAAGGAATTTGAAGTTTACAAGTTGATTAACGAATTGATCAAAGATAGGATGCAGAATGACCCGAGGGAAAGGATTGAGAGAATGATGTTTCGTTATGCTATATACTTGAAAAAGGATCTTCCCTGTGGAATTGACCTCATACATACGAGACACGATGAAATGGAAACGAGTTTAAGAATTGAGCTCAAAGAATCATTCCCTAACATGGATGTCAGCATATTGGATAAACTTCTTGTTGTAAGTATGCCTAACTTGTAGTTTTCTCAACACATGGTGTATTTTGTTTACAAGAGTGTGAAAAATAGAGAGAGGTATATGGTTATTGTAACTAGTGACTACTGTAGTATTTCCTTCCATCCCCAGGGTAAACTTGAAGATAGCTTGGACGTGGTGCATCTTGAAAATGAGAACAATTGTATGAAAACAGATTTGGAGAGAAAGCAAAAAGAGATTACCAGCCTTCAAGATCAACTGAAGCATACTCATTGTGAACTGGATGCAAGAACCCAAGATCAAAGTGGAAGGAATAAACGCTATATAAGCGCTATAACGAGGAACAAGAAACCCAAACAAGCAATGTAAGTTCAAATTAATGAAACTTTTAAATGACAACATTTCCAGGTTTAAATTGCATAGACCTTTACATAACATTTGTTAAATTATTTGGTATATTGGTAGGTCACTGTCTATTATTAATTCTCATAGGTCTGGTGTCATTGTCTAACCAGACAATTCAATTATGATTGTATTTGTTAAGACCAATTGATAGAATTGCAAGTATGAAACGTTTTCATAGCACTGTGAGCCAATAATTTCATACCCATCTAAACTATACCTCCGAGTTTGTCATTTTGGTATACGTAGGTGCAAAGCATACCATAAAAACCATAATAACCACATACGGTTCCATTGGCATATCAGATCAATTTTCAGTTTGGAGTTATTGTGTAATGTGTATTTTTAATCAATTTATTTTTCAGAAAATAATCAACAGCCGATCTTTAATAACAAGACACTGAGTGGGTATTACAAGACACTGAGCGGGTGGTTTCATGAAGCCTGCGATACAAAAAAAAACAGTACCATCAGAAGAAAAAACTCATTTCTCTCGTGTTTCGAGTGATATCTAAAGAGGCGGGATATAATGCGTCATAACGTTGGTAGAAATAACCATGACATTAAAAATCAAAAGAAAGCACCACGACCGTTCCGAAATAGAAGATACGAAGTATCCCGATTAGATGGAGAAGTGATGTCCGACAATTTTAGCACTCATATCGCTTCATTTGTAAAGAGGGGGTTACAATTCTTCTATAATTGTAATTAAAAACAATGAATTGATGAGACTAATTCATATCGAAATGAAAATGACATCATTTGGAAAACATGCATTTTTATTAATTCAACAAAATGGTCATCAGGCTTGATAAATCTTTCATAATTTTTACATTTTAATATCTATACGAATCTATACACGAGAAACTATGACAGTATGTTACGTCTCATTAGCTCTGATCAATCTATATCCCTCCCGACTATATCTGCCTCTGAGTATCATTATCACTTCAGCATATCCAGTGCCCTCTATCTATTCCACTATTCTGTATAATCTACAATGATATACACTTCTCTACAGAGGTCAGGCAAACCTCATTCTAAACATAAAGAAGCATAAACGTAGTCCAATCCGGTAGGGATACAAAGATACCGTGGTGAATGTTCCCAAACGTATAGAGGGGCCTGAATTTTCGACAATGTTTTCGTTTCTTAGCTCATCTTCGAGACAAGAAATAGCAGAGCATTGGTTCTTTCTTGCCTTTCATTGTTACTAGTCCCCGTTTTTCGAACACAAACGATGTGTCGATATTAGACTCTGTCTTTAGGAACCTGAAACATTTACAAGTCTGGTTATGAAATTGTATTTTTGTTTCCTTATCAAGATATGTATTGTCAAGACAATATATTCTGCTTTCGTATATAACTGCTTAATATTCTACTTCACATGTTAAATACAGTGTTAAATACAGGGTGACACAAAGAAATGCAACCATCTAATTTTAGTTTTCATTAGAGAGGTAAAGCTACACATTTTTAAGAAAACTTGTACGTGAGCGTGTAATAAATATTATGATGCGGGATTAGTGTCCTTCTCTCAATTAATTGCTTTTTGCAATAACCTAATTATAACTATTTTCTTTATAATACCTTTATACTCAATGGGGCAAGTTGTTAATGTCAACGGGAGAACAAATCCTTCACATTCTATTAAAAGCCTTTCTATTTAACCACCCTATTATCAAATTAAATTTTCGTGAATATTTCTACCTTATATAATGATGTCCTTTTAAAGCATCGACGACTTTCGTATTTCATATTCCGTCCATGCGAGATCTCATGCCAAATCACTTAGAATGCAATGTTTAGAAACCCTAGGCCTTCTAAATACACGACACTTTAGTTACCCCATAAAAGTGAGTAGATGGGATGTATGAAATCAAAGCAATCCAGATATAACTCAATAATGTCAAACACAGAAATACTAAACTTCTGAGTTGCAAATTGTTTGTGCTATATACTCGTTGACGCATTGAGCACACCTCACAGAAAATGTCAATAAGGATGTTTCATTATGATCGATAGACTTACTCTAAAATTAGGAGGTTGCATTTTTTGTGTCACCCTGTATAAATAGAAAAACATAAGGTGAAAGAAACAAAAGATTGGATATGTTATCGAACTGCTAAGAAGGATAACTAAAAATGTATATGTTATTATTTTCACATATTATTTTAGCCTAATACTATATATAGTAATATAAATACTACAATACTAAAATTGAACTAAATGCATAAACATGAATAAATAAATCTCACCTGTATGCATCTTCTGACACATTTATTTTGCCCTTGATCCCCGTTGTCTCCGTTCTGCTGGTGAGATTGACAGTATTTCCAAACAGACAATACCGCGGCATTCTCTTCCCTATGACCCCTGTTACTACCTCACCCGAATGGATACCTATGGTAACCTTTCATAAGAGAAACGTATGGTGAGATTGACAGTATTTCCAAACAGACAGTACCTTGGTATTCTCTTCCCTATGACCCCTGTTACTACCTCACCCGAATGGATACCTATGGTAACCTTTCATAAGAGAAACGTATGGTGAGATTGACAGTATTTCCAAACAGACAGTACCTTGGTATTCTCTTCCCTATGACCCCTGTTACTACCTCATCCGAATGGATACCTATGGTAACCTTTCATAAGAGAAACGTATGGTGAGATTGACAGTATTTCCAAACAGACAATACCGTGGCATTCTCTTCCCTATGATTACATAACACTGACTTTTTAAAAATATATATTACATTAGCATTAATATCAAAATTCGTAATAAACGAATATGGAAGCAGTCGTTACACAGTACATTTATATTTGGTAGTTTGCATATCCAAATTCTGAGAGAATAGCAACGCAATATTTATATAAGTGTTAAGTTTCGCACCGCATTGTAATCTTACCATAACTTTGTCCCCATAAGGGTCCGTAATTGTTTCAGAAGCTTTCTTGATGTCCAATGCCAGTCTACCAATACATCTTGCATGGCTGTCGCACGGCTCAGGTAAACCACTCACTGCCATGTACTTGTCACCTACCGTCTCAACCTAATTATATGCATAGTCATCATTTTATTTCAATTCTTCATATGGATTTGCCTAAAAAAACTCTATATTAGCTCGTCAAACACACACAATGATCGTAAGGCGGGGTTAAAAATGTTTGAATTAATAATAATAATGAGAGTTATCAATGCTGCTAGAACAGTTTTTGGTGCACAAATCCGACTTAAATTGAAAGACTAGAAAATTTGGAAGAATGAGAAGTAGTTAGTTCCAATAAACATAGATAATGCCAATAATCTAGATCGACCGTTTGGTAATTATGTTATCCTCTAGTTAATATTGAATATGAGTTAATAGCACTAGTACTGAAACAACGCACATACCTTGTACACATTTGGATTCGTTTTCGGATCAATGAGAACATCGAATTTGGTATACACATCATTTAATAACTTCACAATTTTCATGGCACCCTTTGAGTCAGAATTGCGTGCACAAAACTCCCCAAAACCAACAATTCCACTGAACATAATTGTGACCATTTCCGATTTCTTGGCCGCAACTGGTCTGTGGTGACGTAACTCGTTCGCAACGGATGTCGGGAGGATTGAATACATCAAGCTGGAATAAAACATGGTAGGTTACAAGGTAATTTTGCAGACGCGATGTCATGTTAGAAGATAATTAAGGTATTATTTAATTACGATCAGATTCATGGATTCGTATTCGATGATAACTGAGTGATATACTTTTCTGTTTTCATTCGTTCTTTTTCCAGCTCTATGTGGGTTTGTTTGAGTTGATCGGTGAGTATCTCAAGCTTCTGAGTTAGTTTGTACTCTGCCTCAAACTGCTCCGAGAGTAGCACGAGATCTCGCGTTGCGTCGTGAATTGGGATATCACTGAGATAGAGACCTCTTCTGTTGAGATCATCTAAATTCAGAACACTAGGAGAACAGAGAAAAAGCATAAGGTCTTGTTCTGGAACGTACACCATTTGTCCCTTTAGACGTATTCCATCTTGTTCCTGAGGGTCGAAGTTTATATATTGGACATCGTTGATATCCATATTTGCTCTCACGTTCTCTTTGATACACATGACGTAGATGGTGTTAATATGTGCCAGAATGTTCTGGAAAGTGAACTCCAAATGGGGCCTTACCATCGTCAAGAGGCTCGTAACCGTGCAGCCATCTTGAAATATTTGAGGTATCACCCGAGTTATCGATGTTCCTGCTTGTTCTATTCTCATGTTGCGGTCAAACATGATGTGAAACGGGAAGCACTTGCAAAATGTTTGTGCACTGATCTTGGGTTCTTTAGACAAAGTATTCTCATATACGTCTAACTCTGATTTCACACTCTTTTGCTCACATTGTTCTGTAATTGCAAACTGGATGTGATCTATACCATCGTCTTTAGTTTTTATAATTTCAACATCAACTTCTGAATTGTGAACTTTACTTGCAACAGTTTTGACAATTCCTATTACGATATGTTCTAGACCAGGTCGCTCTGAGTAGTAATGTAAGATGGTTGCTCCATCAGCCTCTCTTTCAGTACATCTAAAAGATGGCGCATCCATTCCCGGATATATAGTTGCTAGATGATCATGTAATGCATCGAGGTTTTGGAGGAATTCACGCGTTGTTGACCCAAGAACCTGTAATATTTTATCATAGCCAGATTCCATGCAAAAGTCGAAGAACATGTTTCCAAACATTTCTAGGATTGTGTTAGCTGGCACATCTGCAATTAGAAAAGGAAGAAACATGTACCCATATACACATACAGTGTCAGGTCCGTAGCCAGAAATTCTTTCAAATCATACAGTTTTTTACCATTCTGAGCACGTTCACATGATTTTGGCCATTTTGGGCCAAAGTTGTCAAAAGTAAAAAAAACTGGAATATTTCAAAAAGTGTATACAGGCCTGGCCGTGTATATATATACTATACATGGAGTCTTTTGATAATCATGTTCAGAAATATTCGTTAAAAAATATCATGTTTCATATCTCATATGTATATCCAGATATTGGTATCAAATGAGTGAAATAATCGTGTCGATCACAATTGTCTTACTTAAAACCTTCACTGCTGCTCCAACAAGATTGTACGAGACTGCGTCATCGTACACCAACCGGACAAGAAAATGTCCTTCCATGTCAAGGTCAGCCTCTCGTCTGCAATATTAAATAGGTTTAATCAGTGAATAAATTAATGAGATGAACATTCATTTATGATACAATTACCCCCAGGATAATACCAGGGAACATTATCGTTATTGAGAAAATACCCCCTCATCCGTTTATTATCCTCTGGAGGTTTTACGTTCAATGTACTTGCAATGTTAGACCACATAAGACAAACGTTTTTTTCAATTCAAATAAAAGAAATTAAATGTTAGCTTTAATTAATGTTAAATCATTATCCATAGTTTCATTAAAATTAAACATATACGTATTTTGTTTTCGTATACCATCATGTGATATCATATTTCATGGCCGGGGAGTCAATTGTGTCAAATCATTCTGTATAAAAGACATATTCCATCCCTCTCGCTAAATAATATCTATGTATTTATCACCATTCATATGATATACATACTCCTTCTATAGCACATTATTTCGAAAGACATATAACATTTCAAATAATGCATGGAGCTCAGGCTTATTTTATAGGTCAACAGTAAATTACCAACAATCTGAGCCTAGAATCGTAACATAACTCACTTGATCTCCTCCCAGATGTCTTGTCCGAAGTTCCTTAAGACTAGGAGCTCCAGTGCGTGATTCACAAACCCATACTGCAAATATTAAAACATTGTACCTGATCAAAAAACGCAACAATTAGTTATCTCGTGAAATCACAAAACTGGTGATGACCACATCAATTTCATTCAATGTACCATAAAGCCACATCTCTCCTCTTTGCAATGACATGTCATTCATTCACATGTGGTAATGGCTGGGTGAGAAATCCTTCCATTTGCACAGTGGGTCAAAATCGGCTCTGGACCAAGTTTTAGATATGTTATGTTATGTTATATTTAAGGAATAAATAATGATAGGCCATTCAATATGGTGAAATTCAGCACGAGTTGGACAGAATGTCGTACAAAGCACGAACCGAAGGTGAGTGCATTTGTACTGACATTCTGTCCAACGAGTGCTGAATTTCACCATATTGAATGGCCTATCATTATTTATTCCGATTCAAACATATAAAAAATGAAAACATTGTTCATTGCTATGCTGCATTCTGATTGGTTGAGAAATTCAATTAGAGCACGGTCATGTTTGAATATATTTTATTTATGTCTCACGCCATTTAAAATACATACAATTATAAAACAATAATATTAAAATCGTCTGGCCCGGCCGGTGTCGACCTATGAGAGACTAGATTCAGTATGACTATATAAAAGGTTAAATTATCACAGTAGAGTACGTCATTTTAAAATCATTTTTATAAGTGTTTTGGATAGTGTCCTTTGTAGGCTCTGTGTTGACATAATATTGCAAAATTGTTGAATATGGTTAAGCTGGTGAAAGTCAGGAATTTCCTTAACACAATCTAAAAACAATGGAGTTCTCAGGTCTTCATAACTATTGCACTGTAAAAGAAAATGAAACTCGTCCTCAACAGTTAGATTATCACAGTGACATCGGCGATCCTGGAGTGGGGTATTGTTATATCGTCCAGTTTCGATCTTCAATGGGAGTGTTCCACCTCTAAGTTGGGCAATAGCTCTGCGTTAACTCCTTGACATGTTGATACAAGTATAATGGGCGGGCTGCATGGAATGTGTTTTAATCAGTCGATATGTCCGTAATTTGTTGCCATTTGGGTTACGACTATCGTCCCAAAGATTGCAACTGTTGCTAGGTATCTATTGAAATAAATTTATGAGTATGTTCATTCAATACTCTATTCCCCAGGGGATATATATATACCAAGTTTTGTTGCAATTGAATAGATATAAGATACCCCCTCGTAATTAACTTAATTACAATTAAGAATATGCCGAATAAAGAAAAAATATCCTATTTTTCTGAACCTATTGTTATATTGCAAAATTAGAATTAGAATTAGCATTTTTAGAATTTAGAAATGAATGGGACATATATCAAATATGAACTATACTCGTATGTAACCCGATTTTAAAATAATTTAAATCATACCATTGGTTTAGGCCGATATACTATTGTGAACCTGTAAGAGAACATATGAAGAGAAAATCCGTATTTTATTATTATCCGTATAATATTTCTGTTGGCCTAAAACTTATGATTTAAAACCATTTTTACTTTATGTACCTGGATCTGCTTTAAGGTGGAAAGAATCTAATGTTATTCTGAGCTGAAATGTAGTTAACGTTTTTATAGATGGCAGCCAATGCTTTCAAAATACGATAAATGATCCCGAGCATTGTTAATGTAATTTGTTTCAGAACTGCAGAACTCCAGAGTACATTCATCCCCCAATGTACTTATATGGCGTTTTTATTAAAATCGAGTTAGACATTTTATGACAACAAATCAGTGGTTAGATGATTGCATTAGCTCACAAACTTGCAACGATTTACTTCGTGAGACTACTGGTAGCATTTGGGTTTTTATGTTGGTATTTACACAATACAAGAATATTGTGTTGTAAGTCATCAGTCATATCTATGAGTGTATTGTTTGATTAGAGTCTCACATCGTAGACTGCTTGTCGCAATCGCCCCTCATTCAGCACAGTACTAAAAAACAACCTTGAATCTGTCTGTATAAATAGTCTTGAATCTAAGTTCAATTTACCATAGTTCTCATATTATTCAAACAAAAACGTTGGCTAGAAAACCATATATTCTGTATTTTTGACAAATTAGCAATCTAGCTGTTATTCAATAGATTAAATGCAAGAATTTGTTGTGAAACATTATGTTTTATCAATAGCAGGTTTAACTTACCATTTTAGGCTATTCCTTATATTCCTTGTAATTCTTTCTCTTGCAAGCTGGTATCAAATTACGGTACAGGCAACTTAATATATAGCTCCGTTTGTTATAAATCAAATAAATGAATCCACTCAGATATCAGCCCTAGAACATATTCAATATCCCGAGTCATTCGGATTTGCAGATTGCAGGTTGGTTTCTTCAACGGTTCTTCTGCAGTATTAGCTGCCTTCAAATTCTCCGACGATCGAATATTTCAGAAACAGAGTCAAATTCCTTGGAAGGTAAGTCCGTAGATAAGGAAGGCATCATCAGGCCATAGACTTATCTCAATATCGAGTGGGCCAATAATTAACCTACTAATAGAATTCCGATATAGTTTAACAAACCTCCTTTTCACCAATATGATAAATCATAAGTGTTGCGTGTATTTGTCGGGACTACTTTTATTTTCAGTTCTGTTCATTGCTACGCCCTCTGGCTGTGGTTTTGTAAAATGTAAAATGAATGTAGTGTAAATAAAAAAGAAATCAAATGAATTAATGTTTTGGCGCACATGGGGAGACTGTGGATTCGTTCATTCGTCCGTCGGCAATTTGCGGCTCCTTTTACTAATTGGCTTTATAATAGATTTGTTTCCAACAACGTCCAAGCACTTTCACTAACACTACTATCACACAAAACTAGTTCTCACTACGTTCTCGAAAAACGGCGGGCTTAAACTGTGTGCGAACGGAGTGGACGTACTTAGAACCGTCTGGGGCCTATTTATGAAATTCATAAACTCACTCGAACGGGTAGGTCATTTAGAACTTAGAACATGCTCAAAATGTTCTCGTTGTCGTCGTGGTCTGCAATCAGAACGAGTGACTAACGACGAGCTTGACATATACGTACTACGAACGGAACTGTCGTATTTCAATCATACTAGGGACGTTTTTACAACGAGTTGAACTGTCTGAGAACATATTGAGAACGAGGTAAAACTAATTGCAAACGGATTTAAACTGATTAAGAACGCATTAAAGACTAAAGACTGCTTATGAAGGTGTTAGCAAATTAAATATATAGCTATCACACCAAACTAGTTGCCACTGCGTTCTTCAAAATGTTGCCTTATTGTTGCCTGGTTTTAAACTGTGTGCGAACGGAATGAACGTAGCTGCAACTTTCTAATTAAAGTTTAGTTATGTACTTCATGAACCTTCGTCGATCGTACTAGAACGCGTTATACGACGTTGTGCAATAGGATATCAATTGCAGTACGTCTGCACACCGACGCGGTGCGACCTGAACGAACTGCGAATGAGATGGACGTATTGGAGACTGTCTATGAACGAATTATTTTAAACATGTTGCCCGATTACTGCCAGATTTTGCCCGTTTTACGACTTTTTGTAGGACTGGAAAGAACGGTTGAGAACTAGGGATGTGGTGTCATAAGGGGGGGGGGGGGTAAATGACACTTCATAAGATTTTGTGAATGGAGCTAGTGCATAGAGCAATTGAAACTGAATATTATGTTTCTCCATACCTCCCTCTCCCATTCTATGGCCCTCACTGGCCCTGGTTACGTATCAAAAGTTGTACTTAGGTCAACCTAATGCCCAAACTTACCAGATGCACGTTCTAGAATGCACAATAAAACAAATGAGCATAAAACAATGTAATGAGGATCAATAATTGATCCTTCATCAAAACATTCCACATATCACGATGATGGCTGATTTATTTCACTCGTGAGGAAAATAACAAACAGATCGTATTCCCTTTGCTTTATATCCCAGGTAATTTATCCTTACTAGAGGTACATGGTTTTCTAATTTACGCTGACATAATTAATACTTCTGCGCAAAGCTGCCCCTATTTAGTAAATTGCTAATGATTTGAAGAGCACGTAGCACGCAAATGTTAGTGGTCAGCTTTACAAGAACTGTAATAGGGTGTATACAATAAAGAGGTTAAGATACACGTTTTTAAGAGATTGTGTACGTGGGCGTGTAATATTTCGACTCCTGGATGAACTTCCGTCGGAGGATTTTTTATTTTCATCATTTCCACCAAGAAGGAGGTCGATTTGTATCCAGATATTTTGGAATATATATATATATTTGGAGTCCTGGTAATTTGTTGTTTTAGTGTTTGGTTTGATATGAATCGAGATTTGGTAATTACTATTATATCAGGAAACATTTTCAGGTTTGGTTACATACACATACCAACGTAATTTCTTAGAGATGGCAGAATGATTTTTGAGACTATGGTCAAAGACTCAAAACGCTCCGATATGTCACTTCCGAAAAAGGTAGTTTTAAAAAATGAATGTAGTCCGGAACAGAATTGTGACCATGTAGAGTCTTTTTGCAATGATAACATTTAACTATATTTGGCGGCAGATAGCCAGGTGGCAGCTAGGTGGCATTGTTTCAATAAGTAGATATTTAACCCCTATTGAGTTTAGTGTCAAAATGTAGCTCAGAAATTGCTTTTGAACCTCAGATAGACCAGTGAGGCCACACAAATTCATAACTCTAAATGAAAAATAAGACGTTTGCCCTTTTGCCCAATGACTTATAAGTTGACGTGAATTAGGGGTGTTTTGCCTATGAACAGAATTATTTTCTGAGACAGGTAGCTTTTCGGTTGTAGATCTCTCTTCATTTATCTCAAAATCCATGTGGTCACGGTAGACTATCTTGTAATGGCAAGCTAAACGAGACAATAACGTACACTGGGAACTGTTTCACTGATCTGGAGCTGTGTCCGTTAAAAATTTGTGATGAAACGTTATAATGGTCTTGAAACTTGAACCTTACTCGTTTGTATAGAATAGGAACATTCGCCTCCCTGTTACGGGGAAGTGAATCTGTCATGAGCATACAGGGTGGTCCAAAAATGGGACACTTGTATTTTAAAAATAAATTATAACACTTTTTTATTCGATGGGTTTTGCTACTCCGTGGAGTTGCTGTTTTCTACTTAAAATAGATGCATATACAGTGTATCTAGTATTACAATCAAATAAATTCTAGCGAGATGACATCATAACCAGAAAGTGTAAAATATCAATGCAACTACAGTTGGGGACAAAAATAAATGACAGGTCGATTTTCGATCACCATTTCCTAATTATGGTGGTCTGAAAGCCCATAATTTCAAATATTGTCTAGATACATATCCCTTAAAATTTGTATATCTTACATTTTGTATAATCTCATCCACTGATTTATGGCCTCTTGTAAATTCTCTTATTTTTAACATGGGAAATCCTCACTTCAGCAAATCCACCTGTCATTTATTTATGTCCCCAACTGTACCTATTTATCATTTGGATGTAGCCTATACTGCAGTATATTCAATGATTTAAATCTACTGATCGTGAACAAATAAATTTTACAAAAGAAAGCTAAGTTTCTTTGTATTTTTAGTTGATATAATAACCGTGTTGCTTTCTACTAGTGGGTATTGTTTATGATATCAAAGCGTTTTTATACTTACAGGTTTCATCTTATAAACAAATAACAAATGTGATCAAAAATGACTCAAAAACATGTGTACTTGCTTACCCCTATCACACCAAACTATTTCTTACTCGTTCTTGCCAGTCCTACGAAAATGTCGTAAAACGGGCTCAATCTGACTGCGGTCGGGATATATGTCTAAAATAATTAGCTACTTCGTTCATAAACAGTTTTCAATACGTCCATCTCATTCGCAGTTCGTTTAGGTCGCAGCACATCGGTGTGCAACGTAGTATAAACCGTCCCTTGGTCTAGAGGGTCACCATGACCTGATTACAGAACGGTATGGTCGCCATCGAATTTTGAATCGATTCAAAATTCTAAATCACATTCCCCGTCCGGGAAAGTTCATGAAGTTCGTAAACAGACCGTAGAACGTTGTAGCTAGGTTCATTCAGTTTGCACACAGTTTAAAACCGATTCGGCAACGTTTTGACGATCACCAGAAAATTTTGAGCATGCTCTAAGGTGTGGAGGACCTACTCGTTCTAGTAGTTTCATAAAGTTTGTAAACAGATCCCAAACGGTTCTTAGTTGGTTCTCAGTACGTCAAATCCGTTCGTGCACAGTTTAAGCCCGTTTTCGAGGACGTAGTGAGAACTAGTTTGGTGTGATAGTAGGGTTATTATTTAGTTGAATCGAGATTGTCCAACTGGAGTAATGCCTTGGTCACATTTGCTCCGATCCATCGGCCGGCCGATTGAGTGTTTTGTTCAATGTATATTGTATTCAATTTTGAACAAAATACTCAATCGGCCGGGCGCCGTAGTGAAAATCAGAGCAAATATGACCAAGGCATTAGATGGGTTGCGTCTTGATTGCATTTTGAGATGTCCTTGTACTTTCCAATGGTTCAGTAAAACTACGGAAACAACGATTTTTGATTTGTATCGGTGCTCATCAATTTATTTCTTTTTCTTTTTTGGTGTATAAATAACATTTAAAGGACTATGGAGGATTGGTCATAACATTAATTTTACTTGTTTTGTGAACAAAAAGTAACTCGTACTTTATTTATAATGACATAGTTGACAAACATAAGAGAATGATTCATTTTATATATAGAATGCAAAAAATTAGCAAAGTTAGCAAAAGCAATAATAAGTTTAAATCCAAGGATTATCTGAACAAGGTATTTCTAATGTCTTAAACAATGAGATACTCGAGGTTTGAGGTTCTGTGCAAAGTAAGACCACTGTCCTTTTATAATTAAACTCGCCTGGGATTAACATTCTATATAATCTTTACTTTATTATATCCATCCCAGTTTCAAACAATGCAAGTAGAATCAGCTGAATATTTTCTATTTGAAGTATACAATAGTGTATAGTCATGCAATTAAATACGCGTTTTGCCATCCTAGGTATATAAAAAGAGAGTATTATAATGTCACAAATAACATGTACATATTGCAGACTTGCCAACCTCCCGTTTTTTAGATTCCCGTAAAAAAAAATTGTTTTTCCGTAAAAAATACCAAACTCCCGTACCGTTTTCTCCCGTAAAACTCCCGTACCGTATTTCTACTAAAATCTCCCGTAATTTTTTTTAAAATATGGCCGTAAAATTTCCCGTATTTTTGCTGAAATCTCCCGTAAAATCTCCCGTATTCTGGTATAACTCCCGTAAAATCTCCCGTATTCTTGGTATAACTCCCGTTAAATCTTTTTTTAAATCTCCCGAAAAATTTTCATTTTAGGTTGGCAAGTCTGTATTGTCTGACATTGTTAACTTTGAATAGGTACATCATGGATAGATTTGAAGATATCGAGGATATTTATGATTTCACACGCAGCACACTCCAAAATTACTTCTATTATTTATAAACGCAAAACGACGAAAACGTAGACATATCAGTCATTTTCATCCATTCTGGTAGAGACATGAGCTCCTCAAAAACTTAAATTAAATTATCAGTCATCAAGTCTCTTTATGTCCAAGTCTTCAACAGTTTTTAGTATATGAGTCCTAATTGACTGAGTGTTTCCGTCTTTGATTCGTGCATATCGATAGCTATTGAGGAAATGACAGGTCCCTTTTACGTCATTTGGGAACCCGGAAGGAAGCTCATCACGTGATCTAGAGGTATAATCAAAGCCTGGGGTCTGGTTCAATAATCTGCAAATAAGAATACTTAATATTATCTTCGATATTACAAGAACATACATATGCATTTTCTTTATATTGTTCAAAATGAGAAAAAACATTTGACTATAGTTGTTCACATTAAAAAAGTCAGTAACAAGAATTAAGTACAATTAGGTACAATTATGTAGCTAGTGTGTGCCTTGACTCTGATTTAATATGTAGTAAATCATTAATTGATATTTTGCATTAGGAACCTCATTTAGTACTCGGGAGTGAGATCTGCTGGACATAAATGAATAATTATTGCTGCTTTTGGGGATGATCAATATTTTATATTGAAAGAGTGCATATGGAGGAGAGAGATTCGTGAAAAAGTGTGGTAATCGGGAATTGGTTGGGGTGAAATCTTGGGGATTTTGGGGGAATAAACATAGCCGAGTTGGGCAAATCTAGGACATGTTTGCGCATGGCGCACCGTACGATGCTGCACGCAATACGAGAACGCTGGACTCACTTTCTTGATAAATATGATGATAAACGAGCTAAATAGTTGGGAGAGTACCTAGTTATTTTTAAATGAAGCAGGATGAGCAAGCGGTTCGATAAAAGGGAGTTATTTGAGATGATTATATCATTTTTGAGAGGTTATTACCAGAATATCATAGTCTACTTAGGTTAAAGCCTTTTTTATTTAGATATTGCGATTGCTTACTCGTATGTCGTTGGGCTGATATTGATCCGCATAGCGATGCTGCCGGATTCGAATTTGTTGGCGAGAGTTACATTGTTACCGAACAGACAATACCTCGGCATTTTAATCCCCACGACGCTAGCGACAATGCTACCAGTATGTAAGCCAATCCGCATCTAAAACCATAGATATAAAATGAAATATCAAAGGTAAATTAGCTAGACGACGTGTAAGCACCTGGTTGCAATATTACAAACGTGTAGGCCTACATACATGACTTACATTACAAATAAAAATACTACGCATGTCTAAGAAATTCTTTGACAAAACAAAAGTTGGGATTTAGTGTTTGAAATGTTCCGAACCTGTAGAGAGTTGCCGTCCTTTGCTTTCATGTTTTTCACAGCATCCATCATCATCAGCGCCATCCAGGCTATCTGTTGCGCATGCGTGTCACTTTTCCGGTGAATGCCACCAGCAACGCAATAAGCGTCACCTATCGTCTCAATTTTGTAAACATCAAGCTCCCCACAGAACTGATCAAACTCTGTGTACATTGTGTTCAACATGTTAATGACCTCCATCGGGGTACACGTGGAGCAAATAGCAGTGAATCCAACAAGATCACTAAAGAGCATAGTGCAATTCTCAATACATTTTGGTTCAACTTGTTCTCCTAAAAGTACATAACTCAAAACATTATCGAACACTCAATATAAGATGATAGAAGAAATATATTTTTGATTCCTGATACTTAATTTCAAAACAAATATTGCATGTCATATCTAATCCCAACTAAATTACAGAATCTTATATTCCCATTCACGTAATAGAATTGCGTATGTCGATGAAGTAACATTGCATTGGGATGTTACGTACCACGCCACAATTTCTTTGCGATATCTCTCGGGAAAACCATATTTAACAGTTCAACATTTTTCTGTTTTTCAGTCTCGACAGCAGCTGTTGCGATTTCAATATCTTTTTTCAGACTTTCCATTCTCTTCTTTAAACCATCCTACAATCATAACATTAAAGTAAAATTTGTTATAAAGTAAATATTTTTGTCCAGAATTTTTTTTTTGATAAATTGTATGAGCAGATTGCTACAATCGGTGTTTGTTTATTGGAAATTGCTAAGGTGTTACCGGTGCTGAGGTATATTATTCCTTTCAACATTTATAGTTATTGTTGTTATTAAGCTTAATAAAAACCTTTTATTTCAAATTAATCAAAACATAAGAGATACGTTTCCACTTAGCAGAATCCTGATATGGCGATGATGGTCTCATTTGTAACAAATGAAAGAATTAAAATGTGTTTTGATACTATCGATTACTAACGGAAATTAAGTCTATAAAATAAACTTTTTGAAATTAAATTGAAAAGTTTCACATAGGGCCTTTTAACTTGTTAAAAGTTTGCAGTATCCTGGGGAACATTTTTCTATTTAGACAACATATACTCCAGAGCTGGTAAATACAGGTATTGTACATGTATAGACTTTCTACATCTTAATTATTGATCTATGACAGGTGCAAAAGCTTGGAAATACATCAATCACTTAGAGAGACAGAGATCACTTTCTGGCGATCGCTGCAACAAAGGATGTGCATAGACAGGTTCAAAAGTTAATGATCTCTCAGGAAATACATCGATGTCAATTAGGAAAAGATTAACCAGATTTATACAACGTAATATAACACTTACTCTGTAGATTTACCTCTAATTGAGAAAATCTCTCGAAAGCCTCTTTACATCATGGGAATCGGGAATGTTCATTTAAAGTTATCATTCAACGGCGAAAGTACAGTTTTGTTGCAATTAGCCAAGTACTAGTTGTCAGATTGAAAACAAATTAGAGCATACTATCTTCTCAGGTTCAAGCAATTGCAAATATAGGGATCAATGACTATGACTAATTTAAAATGTGTGATAGTTGTACTAGTTTAACCTTCAAGCCAGAACCCCTTGCTCCTTCTTCTTGGGACCACCTCCACAAAACATACCCTGCGCGCAGATGTTAGTTTTGTAGTAACAAAGTAGACAGGTTATCTTTGAAGAAGCTATGTCAAACAAAGGCTGTGAAACTATGGGCCTAAACGTGAACATCATCTGGCTCCTACCAATTCGTCCAGGTTCACCCCCTTTACCATGATGTAGGTTTGTCGTAATAACCCACAGAAAGAAGGGAGTATGATCAGTAGCAATTTTTGTGTGTGGGAGAAAACCCTTACAATACATAAAATAATTAATTTGTAATCTGTTGTATGTGTTTGAAACTTGGCACTTAGAACATAAACAATATATTACTACATCCCAATCTTTTAGATTGTATTTATCTTGAGGGAGTTTGAGCATACGATCTTATTTGTATGCAGGGTCTATTCTAAAGGCTCTAAATGGATGGGAAATCAAGTCATAAAACATTCAAAATGTCTTTGTATTTAATGAGACAAGATAAAATACCAGAACGAGAGCGATGGGATGAGCAAATGATGTAGTCAAAAGCTTCGAATTGAAGCATTGGTCATTATTTTTATTCATTGCACAAATTAACAGATAGCTGTTAATTTACATTGTAATCATACCCAGGGTGCATATGATAACTCTCAGTCGGACCCACCACACTCATAAATGTGTATCACAATGCTTCTCTAAAAGTCCAGGCCCATGGCAAATTCAATCCATATAGATCTGTTTATGGGAGGTTTTATGGGTAATAGGAAGTTCTACGTGGACATTTTCAACATATCGGCTGTCAACTTCAGTTCAGTTCGATTAATGGTATTTTGTAGAAACACGATTCAGTAACATCAATTTTGTCATCTCGTGTACAAGGATCCCCAGAAGTATGTTCTAATGCATCGAGAACTTATGTTAAGGAGTGATGCTATTAGGATGGCTTCTGGTTTTTAGACAGCGCATCCCAATACAAGTCATCCCTTTGACAACTCATCCCAAGACAACGCATCCCTAAGACAACTCAACCCAAGACAGTTCATCCTGGCCTTACGACAATTCATCCCAACACATCTCATCCCAAGACAACTCATCCCACTTACAGTGTCATTGATAAATTATTTTGTCCTCTATTTTATATTAATATCCCTTTTTCACGATTCTCACGATTACAAAGTGATATTTGATTATACACTCTCAATCTAATATTGCTAATTTTTAGCATTTTGAAATCATGGCACTTGAAAGTGATGTTTTACTTTTTGTACTGGTATTTTTTATTAATTCTGGGTTATTCTCAATATATTTGAGAATATAAAATTGAATATATGAATCTGAAAGTTTGAAATCTTATTTAGGATTAAGAATTATATTGAACACGTTTACCTTTTTCCCAATCAATCAACAAAAATTAACTAAAACTAGTCTAAACTAACTACAAAAAACAAAAGATATTCTATGGCCAAACACTTGTGCTTACTGCTAAAATCTCTGAATATTTTTCAAATATTTGGGATGAGTTGTCCTGTTACCTGGCTTCTCGGTGTTTTAATCAAAGATTAAATATAACAACCAGCTCAATAATTGAACTGATTGCCAATAAACTGTCGCTGCTCTGTGATACCGATTTAGAAATTTTAAGCAATATGAGAAACATTTATCACGTAAAGTAATAATCGTTAAATACACGAACCAAACCAACACACTCTTCGAGAGCTTGCGAATGACCGGGCAAACAAAGTGAGAAAGTTAAGCTTAGAAAATCGAAGTATTCTCCGAAAGCAGGTGTCCATAACTTGTCCAAATGTTTCTTTCCCGGGGTTTTTACTGGAACACTTGACAACTGCGTTGAGTATGAAACCCAGGGTATGAAATGACAAGAATGTGAAACGAAACCAATACAAACTGAATGAGAAAATACAAGAAGCTAACTCGAACCCAACCCCTCTCTGCTGTTGTTGTAACCCAAACATAGATGAATCATAAAGCTGATGAGACATTCTCACCTGAGCCTTAGTCTGCTCGCCTACGAGAATGAGGTCACGTGTTGCATCATGAATTGGGATGTCTGATAGGTAGATACCTTTACCAATGAGTTCGTCTAGCTTCTCCACAGATGGTGAACCCAGGAACAACATAGCATTGGACTCGGATGCATGCACCATTTGCCCAGTTAGCTCCATGTTCTGAAAGAATGTGTAGAATTCAAAATGTTGCTTTAAAAACTAAATAAATAGTACAATGCAAAATAAGGAGCGTTTGCTGACCAGGAAGCTTCAAGGTCGCTTTGTTGCAAAAGGATATATCGAATTATTAGGACTGCAAAATAAATTCTCTTTACTATTGGTTTTTCATTTAATGTTTTGATAATCAGATTAGCGATGGGAAAATTGATGCTGTTAATCGAAATTGATGGTAACTTGATGGTAATAAAATTATAAGAAAATGCCCATGAATTTAATCAACAATATATATAATGGGGGTTATAGGTAATTTGAATATTGTCTACGCAGTAAGGTGAAACAACACGCTAAAATCCGATTCCAATTCCACATTAATGGCAAGACACAGTGATTAATTCATATGTGATATGACCAGATAGTGTTGCGATCTAAATGAACATTCGCCGTTGACAGAATGTAGTTCCTCCGATAACATTCGCATTGAGATTCCTCCGCTATCACATCATTCCAATGGTGTCAGATGTGCAACTACAATGTTGTACTCGATCTCACAATTCAACCATTTAGCATTAAGCCTCTGTAGCCTCTGTAACATGAGACTTTAGAAGAAGTGAGACACCCTATAGCATGCCCCATATTGCCCTTCAATCTTCATCTCAAGACAGTCTTGCATTTTTAACTAGCTGTCCAGTGTACATGATACCCGGACATGATACTCAACATAGGAGAGTGAAGTCAAGTATGTTTTTTGATCATGAACCTGACATGTGCTAACTCACTTGGAAAATTAAACAATGATAACACTAATGGGAAATCAGATTACTTCCGATATTCTTCACGAGTGCCTCATAGATGAATAAAAACGGTGATGTAAAACCAGCTGTAAGCGACAAGATAGATGCCGGGAGTCAATCACATGCCAGGTAGACCGAATAACTCTATTATCAAAGTTCATATAGTTTGCCCGAGGACGTCGATAACCTTAATGATCAGAAGAGAAAATTCATTTTAAGTTTTGCATCAACTAAGTTCTTTGTTTCTGACGCTGTGCAACCAGAAAACAATATTATATATTGATGACTATACTCATTTTCAAAATAGAAGTATAAACAACCCATATGATCTCGAAAAGTTACCATTGTACCATATGTATTCATAGACCATGGTGTATCTACCTTGCCCATTTTAGGATTAAGTTAATATGTATAAAAATGGTATATGTCATTATAGGATCCACAGTCTCTACCATCCATTTGAATAGTAGAGAGCTTTAGAGACTGATGAATCAGAACGGGTACGCATTGATGTTCTACAATGGTCATTTAATACAATTAATATGCGATTGGTAAAAGCATTCCATTGATCATAGAACCACATCCTTTTACGTTGTAAAATCATGTCAATGATGGCACTAATGCCATCCATCATGAGAATAATAGAAGACCAACTATTTAAATACAAAACAACATAGTTTACACAAATCCATCCAACACTCATTTTCCAATATATTAACTTGGTTCTGAAGAAATCAAATTACCTGAGACAAAGACCCGTCTTTCCTTGATGATGACTGCTTCACTTGAACCGTGAAATCTGAATTCGATTTAGAAAGAAATGAATTAAACGTCAGCTTCACTAGTGGCTTAGTAACTAAAAAATAAGTTTGAAATTGCAATCCCTTCGTGTTGATCTCCGAAGCTACAATTTTCATAAGTGCAGATCCAAGTTGTAAGATCCTCAAGTTCTGATCGAACATGATGTTAAAGGGAAATGTCTTGCAGAAGGTGACAACTCCTATCCTTGAGTTGACATTTTTGGGAAGCCTTCCTCGTCCACTGAACAAACAATTCACTGGATTTGAGTCACTTGTTTGAACAATCAGATATGCATAGCATCCCATGTGTTTATATTCTTCAGAACGATCAATGATGTTCACAGTTATATCGTACATGTCATTGGCAACTTGTTGGATAATACCTTTGATGAATGGTCCCATACCTATTTTACTTGTGAAATATTGAAAAAGAAGCCCATTTACTCTCTCTGTACAACAGAAAGATGGTAGTTGGTAGCTGTCGCATTTTAAACATTTGTTTGTGCGTTTAATATGACCGACAAGTCCATCAAGATTGCTAAGGAAACTGAAGAGAGTTGAGCCTAAAGAGCGAAGCTCCCTGTCGTAGCTGTCGATGCATAGTTTGAAGAAATGTTTCCCGTATTGCACCATGAAAGATTCTATCGGAATTGCTGAAAAGAAAGAATTTTCATTTTGGATTAGAATGAATGGACAAATAGGAATCTTATGGAGTGAAGTTCTCAAGATACAACAGCTGAGAAATATTAAAAACGGAACAAAGAGTCATCATTGGACGCCATAGCTGTGGCATTTTGGAAAATAGGTTTTCCATTTTGTAAAATGAGTTCCATCTTCAGGTTTTATGAGAATTTTGGTCCGATTTTGGAATTCAATAAGGATTAAAACTACAATATATTCCCCGATCGCAGAGTTTTGTATATTAAAAAACTTATGGCTGGGCTAAGTCAAACAAATAATTATAAATGAGTAATAAGTTAACTATATGACTACTATGGCACCGTACTACTCCCTTGGCTCATTACTAAACATATGTACTCATCCAATATATTAACAATGTCACGCTAAATACAAAAAGATCTAGATTTGCAATCATTTCGATTTTCCCGTAGGGCATTCAAAACACTAGATATAAATGTATGAAAGGGGGCAATTTCTCGATCCAAGAGACACTCATCCCTTTTACACCACAGCCTTAATATCGTTAAGTCCCTTACATAAACAGACATGATTCTTTCCATAGCCTCGAAATATTCGAACTGTCTCCCAATTAGGAATTGACAACCAGTGCTAAATGGGACGCTTACTGTGATATTCATCGATTGAGCCAATGCGATGAGTCTTCGGATTGTTACTTCACAAATTAACAAACTTAATTACAACAGCTCTTGAACTACATTTTAGTACTAACGATAAGTAAACTATATGATATTAAATTTTATTTTCATTCTCTAAAAGTCAAAGCTGTCAAAGAGATAAAAAATATATCCCAACTAAGTACATTTACAGATAAGATAATTGCTAGGAATCCTATGTGACTAATAAGATAACAAGCTATCGCAAAGAATATATTGAAGTAATCTACCCAACAAGTCTGCAGCTGATTTTGCCAAAGTTTGCATAAGTGCAGAATCGACTGGAGTAAACCGTTTCTCTTGGTCAAAGGCTGCACCTTCAAATTTCTCTATGTTGAATGCAACATTATTCCTGCAATCAACACAAATGATCATTTATATGATAAATATATAATAGATATATAACAAATATATAGATTGCACAATATCAAAATAGATAAGGCAGATTCAGTCGACATGTTTGCAATGGTCTTACTTGAGTTTTGTCCAATACACTGGATCATACGAGTTCACAAGTTCTATGAGGGCTCTATTCGCAAAGGTCATCTGAAAAACATAGGACATGGTAAAAGGTCTCTTTGAAGTATGGCAAGTGATTTTAGACGGTCATATCATGATGCTCAATCATGAGTACTTTCTGGGCATAAATACAGTGTTTTTATTAAAACAATGTTTTCTTTCAAGTGAAGTACCCATGACGATCAAAATATCAATCAACAATTCGAAAAATTATGAAAAGGGACCCCATGTCAACATTGTTTTCAAAATATTGAACCCATTTACTCAAAAGAGGATCTACTTTTTCTGATTTTTATTGCATGAAAAGATTATTCAACAAGGGGTCTAAAACTTCTTAAAAAGTAGAATGGTATTGAAAGTCTAGTTTTGAAGATATCAATTTCCGATGACCAAAATTATGCTGAAAACAATGGATAGCACGAGTTTTCCGTATGGGAAATGTGCTTTTTAACTTTAACGCATTTCAATACTCATCCCCTTTTCAGAAATTGTTAATATAGTGTAGAAGAAACTCTTGATCTATTTAAATTGAGAAAACAAGATCCTCTTTTTAGAAAATGAGCATAACAGTTTTCAAAAAGTGCCAAGGTGGGGTCCTAATCCATAATTTTTCAAAGAGTTTGATTGATAGAAAGATAACAAGTTATTGTTTTACTAAAAACCACTGTATTTATGGCCAGAAAGTACACATGGTGAAAGATAAGACCGTCTTAAATCACTTGAAATACTGCACATGGACCTTTACATATAATTCGTAGGCTAAAGTTTAAGATTTCCTTCGTTTTTCTATGCATGTTACCGTATACTATAACGTCTCTTTGTTAAACGTGTATATTTAGAAGCTGACACGTCGAGGCATAACTGGGCGAGATCAGACATTCCCCGACAAACCTAATATGTCCTGTCTAATATAAACGATGGGTTTAAAAATGATCACCTATCAAACAGAACATTTTTGCTTCACAACTTGCATGAGTGAGAAGGAATGGGACAAAATGGTAAATTATGGTAATTATTAACCTACAGGGTGTCCCGAAAGTAGCCCCCCCCCCCTAGGAAGACATACACCAATGTTCCCATAGTATGTGCCATATATCATTTTAAAGCTCATCCAAAGTTACATTGATTTGCCAAGTATCATCGTTCAACCTACAAATAGGAAAAAGTTGCAGGTAATTCAAAACTTAGTGTTTGGCCAAAATTAAAGTTAAAATCAATATCCTGGAAACACCGCTAACCTGAATTTGACCAAAAATATGGGTGCTATTGTTAAGAGAGTATGGATATTGAGTTGTAAAAAGAGGTCGTTAAGGGCAGATACTCCAAGGAAACTCTTTCATGAGGATTATTAAATGCCATACCCCTATTTGCAGTGTATTTAAGGTCATATCCGGCATAACTTTCGGGACACCCTGTATACTTATAATGCAAGTTATTGAAAAGATGAGCATACAGACTTATATTATCATATCAGTTTTGTCAACATAAAATCGAATGTGCTCTTTATCCGATAATTAATCAAATGATCAACATATCTAGAAATCATTTGCCTTTATATTTGTATGTTTGATACGCCATTGCATCCAATCTATTGTTCTCGGAATCGTGCGGATGTTGTTAGAATCTCATTAAGAGAGTTCATAATGCCTCAAGTAACATACAAACAAGATGAATGATTGAATGTATTAAATTGGTTGATTGGGATGGACCTATCCGCATGCACGACTGCGTTCTACTAACTAGTGCTAAAACGACATTTAGTGTAAGGAACAAGTCGAGGAACAAGTCAATCAACTCATCTCATCTTGATGGAGGAAGAATGTATGTTCAATTTAAAGTATTTAAAATACGATGATAAAATTGTCTTGGTCTTCTTGTCTATATATAGGCGTTGTTATGTTATTAGGGACTTTAAGCTTGCAATTTTTCACAACCTAAACTCGAACAGAAAATATTTAAGCGATGCATTTGTATGGGTGATTGGTCATACGTATAGGTTGGCGTTTCGATTTTATATGCCAGCTTAAACTCCCCATTATAGGCATAACGTGTTTTGACGATGGTGGTTTTTAAATGAATGATTGCGTCAGTGAGTTATTTTATGTTTCACCAGCTTTGTCCTTCTTTTACAAATCGATGCTCATGGGTCAATGGAATTGGTAATATAGTGAATCTCCGAATCGGAATGACACATTGGAACAGTGTCCTCAATTGATCTTGGTGTACGTCCGTTGTTTTCGCAATTAAATTATCAAAACAATATAAGGATGAATTCACCGATTTTTAAATTCTTTTTCTCTACAATCACGACCATTTTTAAGTTTAAATAAGGTTGTTTTTCCTTCTTGATTGTATACATTTGAATAGCCCATGGTCAGTCCATGGCTTTCCCCATTTTTCAATCGATATACATGTAATAATCGCGTTAGTTGGCAACACCCAACTATGTAAAATGTTTGAAGGAGATTTAGGTGCCAGGCAAACATGGACATGTCCTTCATTGAAAATATAACATCGCAATATAACATGTTGCGATGGCCACTATCTATCGAAAGGTCCATATTGATAGATATATCGACTCATTGATAGAAACATGTGCACGGTCCTCATAAGTGCACTATTAATGATGTCGAATATACAGTAACAGAGTTCGAGTACTATTCTAGTAACCGGCATTGTAGGAGATAACGTCAAGGCAGATTGATCAACGCGTTATTTTGACAGAATGTGGGACACAAATAGAACAATTAAATTACAAATCACTGTTAATTAATATCTGGCTCCATCATTAATAATCCAACCCATTGGTCTAGATTCTTATAATTAATCTATAGACACTAACATATACTCAGACTGGTTAGAATTGCAGGTATGCCACTTGGATATATCACCGTTCGCTATTTACAGAAATACCTTTGGTCCAATACTGTTCAATCAGCTACCCACCAAACATAAAACATGTACCAAAGTGATATGAACTTTCTACATTTCTTTCTGCATGTGTATGGGCCATTAAGGAAGGCCCGAGTATGAAAGGTGGAAAGAAGACCAATGGTTCCCTCTTGCGTTGCGTTAAGTTTCAGTAACCGGATATGCGGGTAAATTATTTGGATACAAATCAACCTCTTTGTGAAAATGATGCAAATAAAAAATCTTACAAATTTCTCAACGGAAGTTCATCCATTTTGCTATAAAGTATAACCAGGTGGTGACCGGTAAAAGACGCAACAGCCAATAATTCCAGAGGTGGAAATATTTTAACAACACTTTTACTGCACTCTTTAACAAAACTTACGGAAACGTTTCGGTAACAACATGTCGGAACCTCGAAGTTACAATTTTTCTTTTTTCCTTATTTCACGATTTATAAGCAGAATTTTCACGACATTAATGTTTTTATGGTAACCTATCTGGTAGGCACTTCATTTGTTGCATATATACGATTACAATTACAACCTGGTGCTTTGGAATTGGGATCCAGGACTCATAAAGCTACTAGCTCACTAATTTCCTTTTTTGAGTTGTTCTGTCACATGTGCCCCTTTTTGCTTCTGTATTAATGCCGTTAATGTTAATTTTGGAGTAAATGATTTGTTGCCATGGTAAATCAGTATTAAACCTTGTAATCAGAATTGTTATTTTTTAACATCAATTATTCAGGACGTGACCCTTTGTTATCGATAGTGATATCTTACCTTATCCTACCCTTTTCAATAGTTTGATTTCGCTTCTTTAAAAGCGGGCTTCATCTGCGTATGCAGTAATTACTTGCAGCCTTTGGACATCAGGGTAACCTAATCATGGACATGTTTGTTTAGAACAAGTTCAATCATTTTTAGAATGATACATTTGATCTTAGCTTGTAATTGGATTGCTTGATAATCTGATAAATCAGAGCGCTTTCATTGGAAAGACATGGTGTTCTATAGCACATCAGATCGGGAACCAAAGAATACACCCTGTGCAGATTGTGCTATACGAAAAGAAAGGGTACGGATTTATGCGCGCGCGGTGCGGAATTTAATGGTTATTTTGAATTTGAATTCGTGTTGGCCTATCTAACTAGGTTGAGGATATAAGTTTTATTTTGTTTTCAGTATTTATGTACCATTGGATTCAATGAAAAACACATGTGAGAATTTTAAAATGCTTTTCTCTCTGGATCCCTTTTCCGCGATTGTGAGTTAATTTCTTGCTTATTTATCAACATACTTTCTAAATTTTGGGGAAAGAGGAAAGGTCTTTATTTACCATTCTTAGAACGCATCTTTAAGATTGGTGTTATGGATAATTTGATACAGGACTGGGATTTTGGCTATTTTGTTATTTTTTAAATAGGTGTATATGTTAGGCCAATGCATTACCTCCAAAAAAGCACTCATTATTTAATGATAAAATAATTTCTTTTTTCTGAAATGTTTTCCTGATTTTCAACCCCTTCCACCCCTGCTTTTTCGATTTTTGTTGCATCAATATGTTGCATTTTGACACACAGTTAACCCCTTTAAAGGAATAAATAATTCCTCAATGGATTTTAAAGATATCCATTATGGGTGACCAAAGTGAGCTGAAAGCAATGGATTGCATGAGTTTTCCCTATGGGAAAATAACATGGGAAATATTGTTTTCCACTTTATCTCAGAGGAATCACTTATTCCTTTTAAGGGGTTAACTGTGTCTTAAAACAATGAAAAAGCAGGGGTTGAATGGATTGAAAATCAGGACAACATTTCAGAAAAAACATGTGGGTGGGTTATTTGCAGCTTCCCTGTCTCAAAGTCGAAATTATTTTGTCATCTCTATGAGTGCTTTTCCTGGAGATAATGCATTGGTCTAACATATGCGCCTGTCTAAATTCTAAGAAAATAGCCAAAATCCAACTTATGACTCTCCAAAATCTGTTGCGATACTTTCCCTCCTCCTTTCCAGTTCTATCAGCTGCAGAATATTACATTGATTCTGAATTGGGTTCCAGCTTTTAATTATATTCATGATTAATAAAAAATAAAAATAAAGATGTCCCTACCCGAAATGAGACTTAGTAACATAAATGTGTCGCATTTTCTCAAGTAATATGTGGTATTTCGTTCTGAGTTGTAAAATAGTTGGAGCTGTTGTTGCCATATTGACCACGAGGACGATGCTGTTCCTTAACAAACACCCCAACGCTGACAAGACTGAGAAACATGGATTCGTCAGACAGGAGATTTTGATATATTGCCCTGGACATATCAAACTAAAATAAATTATATTCGGAAAAACTATGTATTATTTATTTTAGATCTGAAGCTTAACCTTTTAAGATTGCGTTAAATATATGTGTATATCACATACATTTACTTGGCCCAGACATGCTTTCAATAGAAGGGTAGGCAACTTCCCATATTTCATACATAAGCATTGTCTTTGGTTTTCAACATTTGAGAAGAAATGCTTTCTGTCCAAGGAAAATCTTGTTTTGTGCTTTTCATGTATGATTTTAAGAAATAACCCAAAAATAAAAACATGATTATCTGCATACATGTTGATGATTTAAAAGAAAATGGAATTCATCATAATAATTAATGGCAATAATGTTTCATGTTTTAATAATATTCAAAATTGATTTTTCTTCAAGATAATGCTAAAACATATACTTTAATCTAAATCTTTTTGAAATATGGCCAAAAAGGGTATACTAATGTCTGATGAACTTAACCTTGAACATAAGGATAACATAGAGAAAAGTGCCAATGAACTTGCTATTAAAGTAAAAAAAGGAAATTAATAGAGAGATATCAAGTTTATTGGAAGAAGCGTATAAGTGGAAATGAGGGGGAACTTTGATTATTTAAAACACACTTTGGATATGAACATTTTAACCTAAGAAACGACCTTTTCTGATCGTAAACAGTGCAGTAATATTTTAAAAAAAGAGTGATCATCATAGGACAATTTTCTTTTGACGAGTGAGGGGATCATTTTAAACGAAACAGCTGACATGATACATTAACCTAATGATTAGTAGATATATAGATCCTTATACCAAAATAACAGTGTACATGTATATGTAATTTGAAGAACGTAGTCTTATTTTTATTTTTATTTTCAATATGTTTAATGTAATATTTTGTCCACTGAGTTCCTCCTTGAATGGAATCAATGAACACAGTAAATCCACAATTAACGGAATCTGATATTCTTAAGCATCTGATTGATAGTTAAGCACCTAATTATTAAGTACTCTTAAATAATGCTTCTGATGTGAATTACTTATTGCCTTTATTTCCAATTAGATACTACTTTACTATGATAATCCGAGAGAGAATGCAACGGCTTTAAGCAACTAGTCAAGTCTCATTTACTGTTACATATGCCATGTGCAGAGTGCAAGTGTACCTTTGTTTACCATAATGATGAACTTCATAATAGATGATTTCGATTCTCCAAAAGAAAGATGCATCTGTACTTTTTGCATAAGAGATAATCTTATGTATCTACTCACTTTTAAACTCCACTTAGGTAGCAATACAATAAAATGAGCATGAACTGTTGTTAATATCCATTTAACTTTCATAATTTTCAGTGTGGGGTTTAAGTAAGATAAATATTTCGCCTTGGGTCTTATGACAAGATAATAGCCGCGGACCTCTCGGCCCTTGGCTATTATTTCACATAAAACCCAAGGCTCATTATCCATCCTTTGCAAAAACATCGTTTTATAAGCGATGGCTCCTTATAAATGGATAGTGCTGCGTAACAAGTGATAATGTAATACACACACTTTTGTAAGTTCTAAAAACAAGGGATTTATAAACACGCTATACGCGCGTTGCGAAATCTCTATCATGACAAGTATGAGTAATTTTAGAATATTTGAATAATACCAAAACTCCACAACATTTTCTATTTGTATCAGTTTTAAACTCTGAAAAGACCATTGCAGCTACGAATCAGGTAGTACACGGTACAACACCAAGCACACATTACTATACACACTACAATACATAACTCGGCCTACGTATCAGTATACTTATACTGCAATATGTCTTATACGTAGAACTGTATGTAAATACTAGTAAGGTGTGATTTGGGATGATTGATTGTGTTTACATATGTCTAGAAAACCAATTACAAGCCCTTGATATGAGAATTAATCGGAAAAGTCGCCGATATCATTGATATTAGATTATTTTCACGAACCTAGAAAGTTTTGGCTTTCTATTGCGTAAATAATCTATTACATTGATTATATCAGTGCTCTGGTTCAATCGTGGTTCATCTAGGATTTGATGTTCGATAAGTATCACCAATTTATTCAAAAATGTATCATAAATTGTTCTTGAAATCAAAAGATACCCATGGACGATACCATCCTAATGTCACTACCCTGCGCGCAGTTATAAGACGAAGCTCTCTTTTAAGAAGCGAAGTAGAACGTTACTCGATTCAAAAAGCACAATCGACAATGGATGAGATACCATAATGACATCAGTATCTACTTCCTTGTGATCTCTAGTCATTATATGATTTAACTATTGTTTCTATCATCATCTTACAAGGCTACAAATTTAGACTCTAATCACAGCCTATTCAATCAGGTCCTCAATTTGATTTGATGTCAAAAGCAGTGCCTACAGAATACAATGCCAATTTAGGTGAAGTAGTATAGGGACTTCCAAGGACGTGTTTGAGCAACTGGAAACTTGTGAATCAAGATGGGGGTGTAGCCCATCTGAAAGTTTTAGACGAAAGGTGGTTTTAGTATTGCATTGTTTTTGTCGATGAAGGAAAGTTATTTTATTTTCATTTGGATACACTTTTTGGGACACCCTGTATAGAGTATACTAACACATTATTATATTGACACATTTTGATAACTATAATTCATCTAACCAACAATGTGATGTTATTTGTAATTGAAAGTGATTTTATAATTTAGTTAAGACTGTTCCTATCATTTTCGACAACACATAGACCTAATTTATGATGAGCTCACAAATGTGCTTCTTCTAAAAGTACATGTGCTTTATTGCATCATAAGTAGTGATGGTATACTAATTCAAAACACCATGGTATTGGGTATGCCCACAATGATGCCCAGGGAATGGGACATACCTTACGAGAGATCAATGCAAATGCCTCGATAGGATACTAGCGATCTATCATGTGATAAGTTGAGAGGCAACAAAGTTTTGTACAGTTCATTTTATTTATTTATTCACTTGTAACTTTGCTGCTCCGCGTGGGATCCACAACCCCCGGGGGGTTCACTATATATAAACCTTGATGGGGATCCTCGGCGCATGTGGAGTACCTTTTTCAACGTTTGGTATGGCAATGGACCCATATTTTAGGATTTGGTATGGGAATGCCCGGAAATTTCTGACTTCTGAGGTATGGCAATGGTCGGACTTTTGGTCTTCTGGTATGAGAATGGTCGTTGTAGATACGTTACCTAACATTCGTGGTATGGCATTGGTCCAGTAGTTACAAATTTGAAGTTGTTTTGGATCGTTTCCCGAAGTATCTTCTTTTCCAGGGCCTTCTTCAACTTTTAAATTTTATATGGTATGGCATTGGTCCTACATTTTGACATTTGGTATGGCATTGGTCCCATAATTGGGCATTTGGTATGGCATTGGTCCTATATTTGGACATTTGGTATGGCATTGGTCCTATATTTGGACATTTGGTATGGCCTTTGGGCGTTATTTTGGTTGGTATGGGAACATATTGAAATTTGACAGATTGGTATGGGAACATATTGACCCCCGTCGAGTTTTATATACAGTGAACCCCCTGGGCTACAACCTTTACAATTCCTTGGAATACAAAGACATTGCATAATAATTATGGTTAAAAAAGATGGTTGGAAAATGGCAAAGGAGTCCTCTGTGTAATAAATTCAATGAACTTGGAGAATGCACTGGCAAGGGGCATGTTTTGTCTTGTGATAAATCAGAGTCTCTCTCTAGCATTATGTAAAGAGAGGCTCAAATAAATTAGAATGTAGCTGCTTGGTGCAACATGTTTGTCCATCGCTCTCTCTTTTATTAGTCAAATGGTACATTGTAAATATTGGGAATAAATGCAGGTCACGTTGAATGCCCCAGCTGCAGAAAGTGGATGCAAATAGAATAAAATATAAATAAGACAGCTACAATATAATATGGGATAACACAATGGTTTATTTGTATTATATGACGATTAATAATTGCAGTTCTGAAGTATTCCTGATTATATTACCAGCATAACATAAAAGTAATGTCAAAAGGAACAACAAAAAACAACGCCCAGCTGAACAATGAGTATTTGCAATCAAGATTAATTATACAGCTATTTACATTCGGCAATCATAATTCACAGACAATCCCAACTTAACTCAACTCATTTTAGCTGATCTGTAGAATGACAGAGGTGTTTTATAAAACAACGGTGAAGATAATAAACAACGTGCGTGTACATGAACTCATTGCTAGGTGTACTATCACATCCTTCTTCAAAGGACTTCCTTTATGCTTATATACTTGTAAAATACCGTTGCAGCAAGGATGGTATTATGATTGGCATTGTATAATTTGACGTCTATTAATCAAATGGGAAATAATGTCTGCTGGTCACGAATTAAAAGCTGACAATGGCGCCAATGGGTTAAATTCAATGGCGACAAGGGCATTTGGGTTAATCCAAGGTATAAAGTGTATGATCAGTTTGAAATGTATTGTTGGAATGATCTCTCACTCCTCTCTATTGATACAATTAAGCCAGTTTCATTGTAATGGTGACTATGTGCACTTAATTATAAATAATGCAAGAATTAAGTTAGCAAGTTAACTATTTAACAAATATAAAAAGATATGGAATAAATCTAGGTAGCAATGGGGAGTTTTATTATTTCAAGAAGACACTGTTTAAGGATTAAATTGTCATTTGCCCACAAAAACCTGATAATAATATTTAATGGGATATTATCAATATAATGAGTATGGCCAGGAGGAGCGCTCCGTTGTTGACTTCTGCCTTATGATTTTTTATAAAGTCTGAAAGAGAGAAACAAGAAGTTCTTTAAATTATAGTTTACACCGGGAGACACCAACAGATATAATCCATGGCAATATATAACTAATTTCCCCAATACGCGCTTGGTTAATATAATGCATTGGCAAGAATGAGTTTGTTTTTTACTAAATCAGAGTTTCCCACTCTGATGACTCAAAATGATTCATTACTGGTAGTTACAAAACGAGTTGACCTGTCTATAATCATTCTTTTTGTCAAGATTACCAGTAAGACGATAGACTATTAATGATTATATGATTTCTCATTTAGTGAAATTATTGAAAAGGGCAGTATGTCATCAATAGATCATCGTGGGAAGACTCTTCTTCACCATATTCTATTCTGAATCATACCAATTCCTCAAGTTAGGATGTTCTGGACTTCGCAAAACAGAAACATCCAAGGGGTTTACCTGTAACTCCAGCCAGATTGATTGTGTGAGTATATCTCATCGTATCTATAGATTAATGAGTAAGACGTACATCAAGTTGTGTAATAAATGATTGAAATCTATGGCTGTGGTTTGTGTAATCTCCTTAAAGTATCACGATGGTAGAATCGCTATCGCTGCATTCTATACTTCGCTTACCCTTTTCAAGCATTTACTTTTGGAGCCTCGGTGATAGTCTTTTTATTAGAAATAACCCTTTGATCCATCCTTACCCAATGGGATAAGGTCGATCAAAATCTTTTTGTAGTACAGCTTTTTAATCAGAATTGTAGGCATTGCATTTTTAGCATTCATAATTATCTTGCATATTCATATTTAATCTCTCATTGAAAGTCTGATAGTTACTTTTGGGTTTCATAAAGATCTTACTATTAACAAAACTGTAGAATGATCTAACCCAGTCAGAATCAGATGGCAGTTTATACGACGAGATGTTTAGGCATCAGGGAACACTCTACTTCTCGTGATCTGTGAAATATCTTTAGTTTGATTGAAGAGTGTGAAGACCCCACGCATATCTCACGGTGCAAATATTTATTTTCTCATTAATTCCATCAATTTCTACTCTATTTGCAGCAAATTTGCATTTTTGATATGATATGATATGATCATTTGCCATATCCTCCGAACGCACTGCACCGCATCATCCATCCTGTTCCTAGATGGTGTGGGTGATTTGCGGTGCCCTGCGTTCGGAGGTGAGTATGCTATGGCTACTTTGAAATCATGGTGCGAATACCTTCCAATTTTCATAAAAAACAACCTTTGCAATTTTGCTCAAGAGCGTCCAATTCCTGGCGCGTCGTTCCAACGTGACCTGGAGAACGTTTGGTTTATTATCAAATAAATCAGGTACTTGATTGATCATGGTGCAGAATGACAGGTGATATCTCATTCATGTGACATATTACAAATTGTACAAATGCAATATTTGTCTTTTGACTACTGTCCCGGGACTCTGGTGCAAGTGTGAGTATAACAAGTTCTGAACAGTTGCACTAGAAAGGATCAGATGAAATTAGAATTCTAATATGCATAGACGTAGTAATATGAGTTTTGAGGTGAATCGACCGTTTTCATAGGTGTGCAGGGAGGGAGGTTTGTATTTCTAATCATTCTTGTTCCATAAGACATTCCCAATAAGAGCGTGGTGAATAAAACAGTAAATAATAAAACAAATACCCCATTGTATACTAGTATTTTCGGTGAATACCTGTTGCACATTCAATGTGTCTGCAATGTGCATTTCAATGGCCCTTCGGCCTTCGGGGAATACACCTTCCTTGAATCATTGAAAGATGAACAAGTATTCGCCTCAATAGCGTGAAATCTTTGTAGAATATTGAAGTGAAGAATTGCATTGTAATAATGGAAATAAATTACAACGAGAAAGTGTTGACTTATCGGATAGAAGCTCCAATACCAGCATTCATGTTCTATGTTAGTTGATCTAATAGTCCCTTGTACATAACAAATTATAAATACGGCGTGTAATCTATTCTTTCATTGATGTCAATTAATACCTGTAAAAATTTATCTTTCCAGGTATACGACGGTAGAAGAGAGAGAGAGGGAGTGAGAGGAATGACGGTCCTAATATGAAAATGTGAAAAAATTCTTTTGATATTTGCTATATAGGAAGGATGTTTAGATAATTTGTAACTGTTTCAACTTGATGAATTGCTCACTAAATATTACAGTCATAAATCAAAACTGGATTTGACGCGTAAAGTTGTGATAAATTGATGAAGTCACAACTTACCAATGATTATGCGTGTCTCCATGAATAGCATCAATAATGTATAATTATGTTTGGTTACTTCACCGTGACTGGCAAATCATCAACCTTCGCGTTTTCTATAACTCATATGGTAATAAGTTCATGAAAAATCAACTCATTATAAGGTTATTTTCAACTGAATATTGGACAGACAATTCTACAGTATTTTTGCTGGCAAGATCATAATAAAGGGCGAGGTGACGTCCAAACGACTCCACAGTCTTGAAGCAAGAATTGAAAGGGCATCAGTACAGTACCTATTCAATAATGATGGTTGCTCCTTAACTGGACATTATTTGGATGATGACCTTTATTTCCTATCGTGGTCCATTGAGGTTCAATTGGCACAGAGGGCAGGGTTTGAAAACCAAATCCTTCAAACCAAGGACTACATGTAATGTCGCCAATGATGCTTTTGATGGATAAATTCAGCTTAATACAGGAAGATTCAAATACGAGTGAAAAAGTGTATACCTAACAAATTAACTTTCAGAGTAATAACTCATTTTGGGACCTTGTTCTTGTAGATAGTCTTGCGTTTAGAAGATTAAAGAGGATGCTTCTTTTCAAACTTTACCCTTTTAAATAGTTTGATTTCGCTTATTTGGAGAGACATAACTGTCCTTAAGTTGTTAGGGGATGCAAGAGTAGTTTATCTGGGTAAGCTATTGGAGACAATCAAACTTATTTTCCGTCTTGAATATTTAGCTGCAAAACATCTCCGAGGATTTGTTTGAACTGTCTGTTTGAGATATAAGAGCTAACCCTTTAAACATAATCTCCATACAAAAATATGGACTCCGTAATCAAAAATCTTATCGAGAATAAATTGTAGTACTCATTTGAGGAAACTGATCCTTTATGCATTAAAATAGAGCTCTACGTCATGTTTTAGGACCTCGTTTGCAAAATATCCCAGTTTATCTTTATTTATGAACATTTCAGCATATTTGGTAATACATACGGTTATATCTACAGTTTAGTTTTATGTTTGTTATCATTGTTCATTCAAGAATTCCAGCGTGACGGAATCACACATTTGACAATATAACGACATTGTAATCAACGATGTCTCTAAAGAGATTCCCTTTAAATGTTTCATCAATAAGGATTTTGTTCACTTCAACAATTAGATGTTTAGGTAAGATCCCCAAAAATGTATGTTTCCTTTTGGACCTAAAATTAATATGTTATTGTTAAGATTGGGGCTTATTTGGAAGAATGCGCCTAAATTGCTAAATGTTAAACTGTGAAGGGACCGTAGAACTGAGTCAGGAAAGACCTAGGAAAAAAGTTTGTTTTACGTCGCGATCGTTGAACGAGTAGCAGAACAAAGGCCATACCATTCCCGTCACTATTTGTTATCTATATTAGGTATTCAACAAAAATGATATTCATATTCCAGGTGCAGTTGCACTATTTTGAAAAAAATATGGCTTTCTTACAATGTAAAAGGTTCAAAGTTTTAACGATTCTACTTTGACCAGTATGAACCAGTCGACCATTCTTTTTCTTGGCCTAATATCTACCATTTACTACAGTGCTGCACTTAAATTAGTTAAGTTTCTCAATTACGAATGGAAGCTTCAGTAATGAAGCTGCTTACAATTGCATCAAATTGCATCAACAATTTTAAACAATTCAATCTAATTTATATAATGGTCGCTTGCTGCCTTATCTCAGGGACGTATATATCATCCCCTTTTCTTTGGAAAAGAGCATCATCAGCAACAACTGACTATAGGCTATTACACTCATGGAACGTATGCCAAAGTTATCGAATTGGAACTCCCTCCATAATTTTGGCATAGTCGTTTTAAATAAATACTTCAAAACTGACAACATAGGCTTACCATAGTCCACTTACCGATGGCATAATCATTGTTCCGACAGCCTCCGCCAGACTTGCTATCCCGAGTTTCCGTTCACAGTTCTCGTCCTCAGAAGTAGACGAAGACGCAACTGAGATACCACTTATTTTGCGCCCAATGAGTCCGTCCGTACTAAGATTGCTGGAGATTTTGCGCACGGGACTTTTATGGTGCTTGGGGCTTGATTTGGCAGAGCCCATGGATGCTTGTCGCTGTCCTTTTCCATCCTGACTCATCTGCTTTACTAAGCTAAAAGGGCAGCTCATGGTGGAGTGGACTTTCCTCCCCACTGGTGTACTGTTGTTGCGCACTAGTCCGTGGTGGTGTCGTTTTTATGCCCTCTATCGGTGAAAGTGTTTCTAGGATTCTCTACGATTTGACTCCGTTTCGGGTTGTTTTCTACTGTCACTACATACAATCCACAGCCACTTGTTAATTCCACGTGGACCCTAAAACAAAACATTGTTTTATGATTCCATTATCCAAGAGCTAAATGTCCTTGTGGTCCATTATTTACATGGTAAGTACCCCTTGAAAGGTACTCTCTTTTTGTCTATCTTTCGCTAAAACCCTAAAGCAATTTTTCAATTATCTAAGTGCAAACATATTTTGTAATTGAGATTTTTAGTGGTTGTGATGATAGCTCTGTTTTTGATATCTCTACCTTATCTCAAAGAAACCGGCATCGACGTTGCCATGGTAATAGAATGCCAGATGACTATGGAACGCTGGTTCTCAAGTATTCGTGAATAAAACCGCCATTCATCGTTCACATCCGAGTTAAACACACACATTCCGTTTATTCTATCTTCGGATCATGACTACCTTGCGAGATAACACAATGACTTGATAATTATTGGCATTGATTTGCAGAATCAGGATTACTCCGCGCATACATCTAATCCCGGCGTAGTAATCTGTTTCAATATTGATATTAAGATTTCGGATTTCTAATAATTGATTTCATTCTGCACGGTTGCTAGCTCTTGTAATGAGATTGTTGAAGCTGCGAGGCATTGTCACTTTCCTCTGCTGTGTTTCTGATCAAGGAAGTTTATCAAGTCAGAGTAAATCTAATTTCCGCTCTAGATGTTTGGCAATCTTTAGGCGATATAAAGCGTTGGTATCTGTACATTTAGTGCCTTTAGTAAATATTTGTAATTCAAAAAGCGAGGGTTATACTTCAGTTCAATCCAGTGTTCTTGAAAGTGTCTTTTGATCATAGTGCATATTTTGTATTCACTTAATATGACATCTAGAAGTGATACACGCCAAACGTTTTGCTAAATAAACACAAACTTCTTGATAAGCACAATAAATGATGTCATGAGGAATATGCATGGTGGCAGGCCAAATTATCGTATCGTGTTTTTGTTAGATTACACGGGTAAATGATTACTATGAGAACAAATTGTACTGTAAATTACAATTTTTTCTTTATTTTGAGATTGTAAAATACATATATTCATGTTTATGTATGTAATACTTAATCTAAAAATTCGTTGAATAACTAGTGACGATCATTTACTCCTACCAATTTAATAGTTTTGCGTTAACCTCTCCACCGCCATTTTGCGATTTACACTCCTTAATGGTTACATCTGTTAAATCAAAGCTGCTTATGAAGTTGGAGCAACTGAAATCTTGTGAATCAAGATGTGTTAATTAATGATAAGCAGTGCAATTTAGTCGGATGCATTTCAATGTGACTCAATGTTCTGCCTGTTGCAGTTTACTGGCAATAATCATGATCACTCCATCCTGAGATAACGAGCCCTCTATCAGTTCTTTACTATTGGGATTCTTTGATGGGTTGAATATCAAAATGGGATCACTCGGACGCTCGGTTCTAAAATAACAAATCCAATTTTAAAGTAGAATATTGGGCCAAATTATATGTATCCCATTATACGATGCCTCATATCCCATTATAAGATGCTCCTCTCAGACCACTGAAAGAATATGACAAGTTATTAAGAACCTTTGGTTTTAAATTCCCCTCAGTCATAATTACTTTTAAATGAACTATCCATTGACGAAAAGTCGATTCGCATCAGTAAATCGTAAATTGAATCCGAATATTACTGATTGAATTATTGAGAGTTGTCATTTTAGTGCATTGCCCACATCTGATCTGATAACTTAGAAACTTAGTACGCGCCTTACAAATGATATGAATTAAAATATCTGACAAATGGATGGAAAACATTGTGTGTTTCTTCTAGCATGAAGAAAAGAAAATTTGAGTTTCACCTAGATACAATTTAGGCTATGACCAGAACGAAAAATCTCAATAATTCTATCAATACTAATTTGACATGTATAAATCTCGTTTCTAACCACTAATCTATTTATCCAAGTTATCATAACGCAGATCAATATTCTTAAATAAGATTAGCAATTGGGAGATATATTTTCTTCCACTATTCGTTCATGATCATTGGATCATAAATCCAAATACTGCATTACATACTATTCCGAGGGGAACTTGAATCTAAGTAAAGAATATCAACCAAACATCGATGAGTTTTTTTAATCATAGAATTTATTTTGACATAATCTTTAAAACACCTATATATAGCGGCATAGCATCATGTCACCATAATCATGAGGACTAATCGTACACTCGGTCCAATAACGCAGATGCGGGTAGGTAGTTACCAGTTTCACCACCAGGTGGCTCGTTCGGTTCAAATAGCATGGCGGGTATAGTAGAAAGTTCCTTTTAACTTAAATTAGATCTGTTTTAATGGTTCAATTTTCATATAACCCTATTTATCTAATAGTTATGCAAATTAAGATATATGCACTAAAAGAAAATGTTTTTATCTGTCCAATACAAGAAAATATATTTTACTTTTTGTGATTTTGTAACATGGGGTCTATGGGGAATCAACCCTAGCTAGAAGTCACATTTTCAAAAAAAATTCAAAGTTGAGAAACAATTTTCGAAACCATATTTTTAGATGTACTTTTACATGTAGATTTCAAATATGAGATCACTTTGACTGAATTTTGAGTATTTAAAGTCGTAAGTCAACATTATTTCTATTCGCATCGAGTCTATTATTCCGTGACTCTCGTTGTTGGGATATAGCACGTTATCTCGTTGTCTAGTTGCTGTTTGAAAACATACCCCCTGCAGGCCACTCAATCACTTAACAGGGTTTTACTCAATGCTATTGACCTTTATCTATTATCATTCATTGTGTGTTAAGTGTTTTTACCAATGATGGACAGCCTGTGTGCACATACCAAGCTTCCCTACATCTTTCGCTAGAGCACATACGACGTAGTTGTCCTTTCATAAGAGTCTCCTTAGCACCATAAACGAAATTCCCAGGGAAAAGTAAAGATTTGGCTCAAAAAGTAAGGTGCGGTCGCACCGCCCCGTCACCCCCCCCCCCCTTTCCCTTTCGGACGACGCCAATGATAATTAAACATTCAAAGATGATCGTACATGGTCGTGCATAAATCGTTTTCCTACATAGAGCACTTGTGCCCTTTTTTCTTGTCCTTGTCTTACCCCCAGCCCCTCCATTCACTTTCACCATGTTGGAATTGGAAATAACACGAGCAAGAGACCAGATGCAGAAAACTAATTACGATGAATATCTCATAATGTTTGTTTTTGTCCTATTATTTCCCAAATAGCATAGAGATTCCGGAGCTCGCTATTGTCAACATATGAAAATAAGATGATAAAGTGAGCTGTCAACTGAATGTTTTCTTTTTATATTACATGCAATCACCCCAATATTATTAGTTCTGTGAACTGTTCACCCATAACAAAGGGTCCTTTGTTAAATCCTGGGAATCCCACTCGCACGAGTATAATGTCGCGGTGACAGTGACTTTCTCTGAAAGCTCTCGATTAAATTCTTCGAATTTGTTTCTGTTGTTAATCTCTTGCTTCAGGACATTGTCTATCAAAGGGTGCAATTAGTTTGTTGTTTAACGGAAGTTTTTACAATGGAGCCTGATTCTAAAATACCTCATCAGAAGAATAGGTTGATCAAATTTGGCTTAAAAACTGTCTACAATTTTGGGATTTGATTCGGTAATTATAACAATTTTAATTATGAATGTGAGAGAGCTAGCTCTTTACATAAGTCATTATTGAGTCCTGAACACTTGATGCTTTGTAAAGATCTTCACTTGAATATTCCAGCACCAAATCGCCTCTCTTTCTAATAATGACTTCCCTTTGATGTATTTTTCAAGTGGAGCCTTGTGTTTAGCCTTCACTTAAGTAATGACAGATATTTTTTAATGATGAGATTTTTGTGAAATGCTCAATGTTTGATAAGGTATTGATCCTAATGGATGAAGGGTATCGAATAACCAGGATATCTGCACAAGTTGCACCTAGCAGCTAATCTTGCATTTCATTCACATCACACCATTGTGGAAATATCACAGGCTAGTATCGAAAAAATTGTCCGCTGTGACGGAGCGTGCTATTTTGCATAGAAACACTAGGAAATCCACACAATTTATTTTTTACTCATATGTTTTGCTATATCAAAGAAAATTACTGACTCCATGCAATGAATATATCATTTGCGGGTAACTTTAACTTCTGTTTGAAGTCCAACAACGCTAAGAGTAAAAGCTATTGAAAACGGCGTCGGAGTATCATACTCCAAAATGTACCAATTCTTTTATTTCTTTTTAATGATACAATATAGCGACACAATAATATTTACATATGTTTTCAGCATAACTCTGAAGGTATTAATGAGATCTTTATGTATTGGGTATTTTTAATTTTTTCAATAAAAAATAATGTTTAAATTTTTTGTCCGCTGTGACGGAGCAGTTTCAAATCTGAAATACGTTAAGAATTTAGATTTATAATATATCTCTTTATAACTACACGTTAGAGGAGGGAGCGTATCAAATCTCTTTCTTAAAGTATTCTGAAAAATAAAACGGAATAAAAGTACACAATTCAAATTCTGAGATGTATATACGACCACTCTTTAAGCTTCTTTTCTTAGTTTGTACTGTAATCCAAGTTATGCATGGTAACTCATGAAAATGATATAGTCAACTTTATTTCAGTATAGGGTATTTGCCTTTCGTTGTGCCTACTGTGGATCCATCACCTGACATGGTCATTTTTTATGGTAACTTATATACAGTAATATTATGTGGTAAAAGGTTATACATCTGTCGGAATGCAGGATGTCTGTGCGCTACTTCGAATAAATTCATATAATCCCTATTTATGTTACGCGGTGAACACGATACAAAAATATGCCATATTCCGCAACGAATATGCCATATTCACTTGCGGTGTATGACAGATTCACCTGTGGTATATGGTATACACACTAACCAATGAGAACGTGATACGGAAGTATGCAATTGTCAATTGCATCGATTGAACGAACAAGTAAAACTTTATAAATTATTAAAATGATTACTGAATCAACAGTACAGTTTATCGAATACATCAACGTATGCAGAAGTATCACTCACCAATCTCACGTAATAAACTTACCCAATCAATCCAGGATTACATTCAGAGTCGATTCTCGCAACCAATCAAACCAAGTCTTTCTGTATCACGTTTTTCACCTGCTGAATATGTCATATTCAACTGCTGTATATGGCATATTCCGCAAGTGAGTATGACATATTCTGAAGGTGAGTATCGGGTATTCACTGAATTCAATGCATCACATATTCACTGCGGAATATCGCATACTCACCTGCATAATATGCCATATACCGCAGGTGAGTATGGCATATTCACCCGTATCACAAATACCGCGCAACCATGAATGTATGCCATATTCCGCGTAACAATTTACACTACACGTGACATTCTTGGCGAAAACGTATTAGAAATATTATGTTGAGTTTACACCATGTTAATTAATGTTGATTTCAGTACAAACCTCCGAAAAATGCTAAGAGTTTTTATATCTCAGATTTACATTACCCCAGATCTCCCAGAGGCTACTTGTCATAATTTAGGAAAGTGATTTGTGACGTTCTCTCTTCTTATGGTACTTTTAAAAGGTATAATTTGAATCTTAAATTCTTAACGTAGTTCACAGTTAAAACTGCTCCGTCAAAGCGGACAAAAAATGTAAACATTATTTTTTATAAAAAATATTAAAAATACCCAATACATCAAGATATCATTAATACCTTCAGAGTTATCCTTAAAACATATGTAAATATTATTGTGTCGCTATATTGTACCATTAAAAAGAAATAAAAGAAATGGTACATTTTGGAGCATGATACCCCGGCGCCGTTTTCAATAGCTCTTACTCTTAGCGTTGTTGGACTTCAAACAAAAGTTAAAGTTACCCGCAAATGATATACCCATTGCATTGAGTAAGAAACTTTCTTTGGTATAGCGAAACATATGAGTAAAAAAATAAATTGTGTTGGTTTCTTAGTGTTTCTATGCAAATTAGCACGCTCCGTCACAGCGGACAAATTTTTCGATACCAGCCTGTGAATATATCTCTGTGCAACATTTTGGAGGAATACTAAAGGTGCACAGATAAAATATGTTAAATATTCGAAATGGTGTTTAAAACATCGAACGAAAAAATAAAGTGAAGTAGAAAGAAGTAGAAGTAGAATTAGAAAGAAGTAGAAAACAGCAACTTTTTGAAAACATAAAACAAGTAAAATGTCAAAGCGAATGTTGAAAACCTCAAATAAGAAAAAATAATATGTCAAATAAAAAATCGCCGAATCAACAGTCGATACAAGTTTGGTTGCAAACATTTAAATCAACATGTCCACAGCAGTAAACTGAACATGTTCGAACCTTTGTACATTCTTTGACTGTTGCAACGTTTCATGTTCTTTTCTGTTGCATATCTTTTGCACGATTTTTTTTGTATTTGTTACTTTAGATTTGCATTTCGAAATAAGCATTAACTAGAAAAATCTACTAAAAACGCTAAACACATGAAATGTGAATAAAGGTATCGGCAATACTTTCAATAGAATATCTTGTTATTAAGATTAATCTGTAGGTATCGTTTTCGAGAAATATACTTACAAGGAAACCCGCTTTCGAATAATCAGGCCAATTAGTAAATATGATAAAAGCGTCATTCCTAGCAATAAGTGTTTCGTTAAGAAAGAGAGTTGCACTCTTTTATTCAAGTTTAGTGATAATAGCAATGATATTTTCTTCAGGCAACCACTTGGCATTGAACTTCAATATGATAAATCTGTAGAATGATTCACCTTCCGGATATCAGGAAAAATAACTCACCCCTTTATCCGAATGAGCTGCTTGTATTGGGGAATAAATAGATTTCAGAAAATGAGAAACGTGTTTATATCCTTTTTCAATTATTTCATGCAATCCTAGGACATGTAGGAATGCAATCTCATTTTAATTACACCGTAATATGATCCAAGACATTGGATTCCATTTTACTTTTTTATCATATTTATACTGATGAGAACTGTAGTGAACATGTCGAGTGGCTATCAAAACAATTAGATTCTTGGGGTTTGTATACATGTAGGGAGGAGAGAGGAGTCAGTCAGTGATTTATAGCCTTCCACTTCGATCTTTGATTTGAATTGATTGATGATTTAATACAGATGTAGCTACCTGATTACAAAATGTCATCCTTATATCCAACAATCGATTAGTCTTGACTTATTAACTTATAAGTGATATAATTTTCATGAACGCTGACTAATTTGGAAATTAAAGGCACATCGTGGCTAAAGTTACTTAAGGATGTTCCCTGGACGAAGTTGAAAACGATGAACACCAACCCCTAATTTTTCTTTTCAAAATGTGAAGTACATAGCATAACTAAGTGTTTCTGTGAGTTTAAGAAAAAGTTAAATATTCAAAAGTGTGTTTTGGGGTGAAAACCTGATTTTTAACATGGGTTTCAATGAGAAAGTGCCACGCCCACTTTTGTCAAATATTGACACTTTAGAGGCCTCTTGCTCAGAAAAAAGCACACTAACATATGGTTTTTAAAGTTTTAATATTCTTTGTTGCCCGTGAGAATCCCAGAAAACCATTTTGAGAAAAAGTTAAATACTATTGAATATTTTCCTATCTGACCAGGGAACATCCTTAATCCATAAATCTTAATTTTATTCCGAATGAAAATCCGCTGGATGCAGTATCACGCAATCCTATCTTGCATTATTTGAGCTTTACATCCGGCCATCAACTGGATGTACATTGAGAATACACTTTCCTTCACTATTGATGAAACTGATATTGTTGTAAGGTGTTCGGGGTTGATTCTTCAATATTGCCATGGTATAACTATATGGAGGTTTCTATCTTCTTGGCATTTAATAATGAACATACTTATTAAACGAACATGAAACTGTGAGATAAAGTCATAGATTCTGACATTTCCTCTCTTTTGCATTCGTGCGACTTCGCCTCTTGAAGAGAGCTTCGGTAGAGAGATAGTGTTTTATCGTATGATCTGTAAAATGAAGCCATCTGATTGGTCAGTTCTTGTGCTGTACCAATCTGTATTGCTACTGAGATTGTCCCCGTTGATCATCTCCGTCGCAATACAGAAAATATTGGTACGGAGGGGACAATCTCAGTAGCAATACAGAGGATCACACGATAAAAACGTTATTGAATGATTTGAAGTGCAATACAGGATATAATCTGTCTCGATATTCTGTATTGGCACTCGACTTCGTCTCGTTCCAATACGGAATTTCTCGAGCAGAATATATCCTGTATTGCACTTCAAATCATTCAATAACTTATAATGACTAAACTCTACGACATTGTCATAGGATAGTGCATGGATGTTAATCGTAAAATGGGGCGCTATTACTTGCAAAATATATCTTTAAACAATGTGTTAATACCCCGGGGTTAATACCATACTAGACATCTATCGGATTTACCTTGGTTGAAAAGTATAGTACTGTAGAAATGTCGCATATAATTGTTTTCTTGTCTTTTTATGTGCTCTTCTTCGTGAGTACAAGGGGTGCTACTGTAGAGTCATGTCTGAGACAAGTATATTAGAGTTATGTCCTGGGAGGTTTTGGATAAAAGGTTTATCCCCAGGTTTGTTTCGAGGGACCACAGAGACTGAGGAGAGATATAGATACTTCCTCAGGAATACACCCTATATCGAAAAACCGTCCGTACATAACTGGTGTATATTAAAACGGTTGAGGGATAACACCATATGCGCCAGCCACCTTTTTGAAACGATTTTTTGAAACTGTAACATTTAACGGGAATTAAACGTTAATAAAATAATGTTCACGGCTTCAGTCCATAATAGTTTTACTAAACATAAAATTTGTGTAGATGACACAACTTCTAAGTTTATTTTATCTTCCTTTTAATTGGTATAAGATACATTTTGCATAATTGTTATTTCATCTCGAGCACTGTTATATATTATGTATCTCAAAATTGTTCTTTAATCAAGCTAAAATAGTTCCTCCTTTTTAAACTGCGGTTGTCTGACTACTCATCTGTGTCATTCTTAATAGAGCTGAAAGCACATCAGCGGGCAGATATAAGGGTTATGTACTGGGAGGTTTCTTCGGTCCCTCGGGGAGATATAAACATATCCCCCAGGATATACCCTATATCCAAAACCGACCGTACATGACTGGTGTATCTCATACTTGAGTGGGTTTGGGGTAGATGTAACCTTTACCACCCTTTTCAAATGACAAGATAGGCCTATACTGTAAAAGCACAATTTATATTTAACATTTTCATAATATTCATACGGCTCAATACAATAGAATTGTAACATTTAAATTTTTTGAAAAATTTTAAACTTCTGAAATTTAAATTTTTCAACTTTTAAAAAGGGACCAAGGGGAGATATAAATATTTCCCGAGGGATATACCCTATATCCAAAACCGACCGTACATAACTGGTGTATCTCATACTTGAGTGGGTTTGGGGTAGATATAACCTTTACCATCTTTTTCAAATGACAAGATAGGCCTATACTGTAAAAGCACAATTTATATTTAACATTTCCATAATATTCCTCCAGCTCAATACAACTTCTGAAATTTAAATTTTTAATTTTTTTGAAAAATTTTAAACTTCTGAAATTTAAATTGTTAAACTTTTTAAACTTTTTTAAACTTTTGAAAAAATTCCCGAGAGCGGGATGGATATATTATATCTGCCCGCATTTGGCCCAAAGCGGGACATATACAATATATCCTGCCCGCTCCTCAGATATGATATATATTCCCGGGTGATATCTACCCCAAACCCACTCAAGTATGAAATACATAGCTTTACGTCCCGCTCCGAGTGGGCAGATATAGTATATCTGCCCGCTACGTCATAATCGCCGCTCGCATATATAGGGGTTATGCACTGGGAGGTTTTGGATACAGGGAATATCCCGAGGGATATACAATATATCTTCCCTCGGTCCCGATCTTCCAGAGGGACCGAAGGGACCGAGGGAAGATATATTGTATATCCCAAGGGATATTCAATGTATCCAAACCGACCGTGCATAACTGTTGTATTCCATACCTGATGAGGTTTAAAAAAACTTGACAAATATTTATTCAATTCTTCTGGTTCTATGTTTTCGCATGGCCGAAGCTCACCCTTAGTAGCCAAGTAATCATGGAGTACTCCGACATCTTAACGCGTTTTCTTCGTTGTGTGTTCATTTGCAGTGTTTTCTTAGAAGCTATCAACATCATTTGTTTCAAATATTACATTTTGTTCCGTTCGTTCGTCTGCCATCTTTGTCGTTTGTTTAGTTCAGTGCGCAATATTGGCAATATTTGAGAGAACAGGAAAAACCGCCCACGGCCAAGAAAACAAAACTGGACATGAATATTCTAAAATATCTCCACGATTGAACAATGTGACCAAGATTGGTATGGGATAAACATATTATCCTATAGTCGGTTCAGGATATTAGGATTATCCCTTGGCCAATATAATATATCTTCCCTCGGGACCTGCGGCTCTCGGGCAGATATATTATATTTGCCTCGCGATAATCCCAATATCCTGAACCTCATGTAGGATAATCTCTATATACATCCTCCGACCACAGGGCTTCAAAATCCAGAATAGGAGTGGGATGGATATATGATATTTGCCCGCAACCGGAACTGAGCGGGACATAAATTCAATATATCCCGCCCGCTCCTCATCAGATATAATCTATTTAGGTGTTATCTACCCCAAAATCATATGAGATATAACGATATGATCTGGATATGATCTATACCAAAATATACAGTAGAAATTCCTATTCCTGGCCATTATCGTTTAACATTTAACCCTACGTCTTATTAACGGTTAGTATCCAGGCCTAGTGCAACATACTAAAGTGTTCGGGAGATACTTACCAAGCTTGTTATCACAAAATTACCATGGGTTGTCCACCGAACTTTTGAGATAAATAAACTTGAAGACAACCAACCCTTCAATCTGCCTGACATGGAAAACAAATAAAAAATAGTCTGCTATAAGCAGTTTCCTCAGATCACTCCACTGTCATTAAAAAAATTCATTCACTTATCTTGGAAATAAAATAAAATGTTTTCAGATAGATCAATGCCTGTCTTTAAAAACTGATACTCATTTCATCCACCAAACGCAAATTGATCATTATAACGACAAGATCTGTCGGAACATTAACCGATGTCAGCATTCCTGATGTTGATTATCAAAATGAGTAAAAACTGGGAGTATTAACCAATGGTTTTATTTCAATGTAAACGTAACATTCCGAAAGACAAAAGCTAATAGTATGATGTCAAACTTATAACCTTGCTACCTTCCTATTGAATTTAAGTTTGTTCAAACAGTAAGACTTGTAATTCAGTTAAAACAATCGGTGTTATGTTTTTAATGTAATTGTAAAGTACTTTATTATCATAATAATACTTTTTTGTTTATTATTGTTGGAGACTGAGTGTTGTAGAACGATGTATGTAAAAATTTGAATAATCATAGAAAAAACATAAAATATTCAATTTACGATCACAGTTCTAGAGTTTTTTGTTTCCGAATACCCATTATCTGTCACGATGCAAGTTGCAACACTATCATGATAGACACACCGAGCGTTACAGAAGTGTAAACTCTCATTACTGACGTAACACTAATTTTCCTTTCTTTGTTAAATACTTTTTGGGACATTTAATAATGCATATAAGGCGATATACATGTTAGAACTAATGGGTACCTGATGTTAACCAAATAGAGATTTTACATTTTGGCATGCCATCTCCTGATACCATGGTGAACTAAAGTCATGTGATCATTTATGTCCAATCAGAACGCATTTCTGCCACATATTGATAGCATAGTGATCCAAAGCTGAACCAAGGTGTAGGAAGAGTTTATATTATCATATAGAAGGGGTGCACTCTACTGATTGGCCATGGTTGACATGCATGTTTGCATACTTAGTACTGGTATCCTACCAAAATAAATTCATGCATACACTGATGCCTTCGTCACATTTGCTCCGTTTGTTCAATATTGTATTGTATTTTGAACAAATTACCCAATCGGCCGGGCGGCCGCGTAGTGAAAATCGGAGCAAATATGACCAAGGCATTACTTGTACACAGTGCATACCAATAGCCCAGTTTCAGTATAGCAATTTCCAAGAATGGTTTACACATGGAGGGTTTCCAAAATGGTCCATCATGGAATACCATGGCCCTTTCTTCGCGCATCGTAGACACAGACAGTTTTATAGATGCGATGTGTATCATACTGAAAATGCTCTGGCTTCTTCCTAACTTATAAATGCCACTGTCACAGGAACTCTATCTGCATTTAATGTAAATCCTTTGAATATTAATCTGCATGCTTAAAGTTAAGTAAGTTACGAAGATCAGAGGCCTCATCATCCGCTCGTCGCAACGCAACGCAACGCAAGTTTTGGCGAATCGCAATCAGGATTTGTATCATCCACTCGGCGCAACGCAATCGCAAATGGGAAGATGTTTCAATCGCAACTGACCAAAAAGTTGCGATAGCTCTTACCCTGCCGCAAATCAATCGCAAACATAACCCTTTAAGGCAATTGGTATCTATATTAAATGCGTCAATCTAGGAGTTTCTTTATTGGTTGCTTAAAGTGTGTGCCAAAGTTTAAAACTGCGCAGGCGCAGCGCTCTCGCAAACCTATATGTTGATTTCCCGTATAATCGTAAACAGGCAAGTTTCACCATTGAAATTGAAAATTACTATTAGATATACTTTGTAGATGTTATCAATGAGCTATTAAGTGTATGCATCAATCAAATGGCTCATTTTGAACATATAAAAAGTATTTGTGTTTTGTTTCCCAGGGAATCGTACACACATAAATAGTGTACATTATGTAGTAGTTGAAAAGCCTGGTTTATATAATATTGAAGGGCATGCTGATTGTACACACGAGTACATGCATGAAGGCCTAATATTGATATTGCTTATTTACCTAAATAAAAATAAACTCTTCTAATCCCCTAAACACAGCGGTATACGTAGTCCGATTTATCGGAGACTTTAAGTATGTTGTTTTCTCAAGGGGACTGTGTAATAAAAAGTTAGTTTAAATCAAAGGAATCGTTAATGGTATGAGGGGTGCTTAAAACCTTCGAATTTTATAATTAGATCCAAATTCTGATCGCAAATCAAAGAAAACGAAACGCAATATTCATTCCGGCATCGTTAAAAATGGGCATAACTTTGAGGTTCTTTGCAACGGGTAACTCACAAATGACAAATAGGGACTTATTTGGAATAACCCAAGCAACTGTCTCGAGGTGGTGGGAGAGGTGTCAACTATTATGTCAAAGTACAGTATATTGTAATTGTCGATATGCACTGACTTCAGTGGATCAAGGTACAGTCTATTTCAAGGCATTAAAAGGTACTAGATATAGTTTAAAGTAGAGTAAATACTAATATTACAGATAACATCCAGGAGTTTCACTTAATGACGCAATTGGCCAAGGTCAACTTGAATGTATAATTTCCCTCGAAATAAACGTCCATGGGGGTATTTTGAAATGAAATGAGAAATTACAATGACTCACCATCGAACGAAAATCGGTATTTGTTAATTGGGGGTTTCGATGGCATGGAAATAATTTTAACAACGGTTGGAATATTGGAATTTTACTGGAAAGGTGCAAACGGTCCTTCACTTCCCGGTCACAGCGACCGCGCGGTCTATCATTTCTGCGATTAGTTACATTTCTACGCTTCCCGTAGAATTTCTGCGGTCGGATACTTTTGCAGTCACATTTCTAACGGCAACCATACGGCGAGTTTTTGAATTTCTGTTGATTAACGTTAATTCTGCTTTTTATTTTATCTACATCAGTACAATTTATAAATGTTGTTTGTATATACATGTAGTATCGAATAAAAAGTGCAAGTGAAATATAAGTTGCTGTGGTATCAGTGACCTTACATCAATCAGTATACGCATTGTTTACAGCAAATACATGACCGAAAACCTGAAAACTGACATAAACACGGTTTCCAAAGGTACATTACCAATCAAACCGTACAACAGACGCAAGTTAACGGCAAAGCCGACGTGCGGCCACCGTTAGACCTTTCTGCGGTCTGGCAACGGCCTGGTGATTTCTACGGGGACCGCAGATATGTTGATAACTCCGAGTTATCATTTTTTCGGCTACCCCGCGGCCTGTAAAAAGCTGGATACGCCGTACGGAGACCGCGAGCGTAGTTTTTCTACGCTCGCAGCAGAAATTCACCGATTTAATTGATCTGCAGTCCATCCTCTCGCCCGAGTGCACACTCGTCAGTCAGTACACGCTCTCATCTGAGTGCACTTTTGTCATTACATGCTCTCAACCGAGTAAAGTCTGTACAGACTTTCATCTGAGTGCATCCTTCTCAGTAGACTCTCTCACCCGTGTGAAACTACGTCGTACATATACTAACCTGCGACCCGGCTGCACCCTCGACAGTAAATACTTTCACCAGTAAGTCCCTTGTAAGTACACTTTAAAAACCAGGGCACCCTCGTGATATCACACTCAAATACAATGAGAGTGAATGAGGGTGTGTACTGACTAGAGTGCACTCTCGGGTGAGAGAGTCTGACGATGGTGCACTACATGTAGGGTGAGAGTGTGTACTGACGAGGGTGCACTCGGATTAGAGTATGTGATGCCGAGGGTGCACTAGGGTGAGAATATGTATTGCTATTCAACTATTAATGTGCTCCCGATAGCGAGATTTATGTATTAACTGAATGATGTACAAGAATAATATACTTAGAAATAAATCCCACGAAGACTGAACTTTAAGATCAGTGATGTTACATGTTGATATTTTTTATTGAAATAATAATCACTTTCTATATTTAAATATATCTAATTATGAAAATAATGGACCAATTTTGCTCATAATTGGTACGTATGTGCCCCCATCTTATTCCCCTACACTGTCAAGGTTTCGTGGATATACATGCACGTCTACTAATTAACATTCTACGGTCGCGATAGTAACCAAGGCGATGACGCAATGGTCCATATCATTTTGAAAAAAAGATATATAAAGAACAATATTACCAATCATGCAAAATTTACTTTAAATAAAATGAAAACTTAGATTTAAACAATATCTAGTTTTGTTCTCCTGGCAAAAGTGAATCTAATATCATTATTTCCCATCTTGTTTTTTTTATCATGCCAAAGAATGACCACATAGTACTACGGCCAAGGCCATTTGTGTTCAAAACACCTAGATTCAATTTGACTTTAGATTCTTGTAGGGGACCCCAAGGCATTTAAAAAAAGTTTTTAAACCCTTGCAAAGCAGGGTCAAAAGTGTTGAGTCAGCAAGTTTTAGCATTTTCGAGTCTGAGTTTGACCATATGCTTGAAACTACTGACACTGTTGTAAATGGTTAACCTTGCTATTCTGAAGATAGATGTCAGGCTACACTGGACCAGTATCTGAATGGAGTAGGATGAGCATGCGAGAAGGTCTACTACATACCTGAATCAATTTTTGACAAAATTTGGAGCAATTAATTATAAGATGAAGAAAGTAGACCTACGAGGGTAGATCATAAAGTTCTCATAATATCTCTCTAATTTCTTTATTTTTCAATATATATTCTAATGAAAATTTCACAGAATGTACAGCATAGAATGTCTTATTAATTTAGCAAAAAAATATTTAGTTTAACAGAAATATTAGATAAAAAATGGTTGCCATAGTAACGGGAAATCAAGGTACCCGGGGCAAATAGGTGGTGCTTTCATGCTTCATTAGATGTGGTACCAGAGTCTGAGACTCAAAGCTAATGATCAGAAATGACTGATCGAGTAAGAGACTGCAATAGATGCAGAGATCTTCAGAAAAATAAAATTTATACTAATAAAAAGTTATTTTAAATTCTAAAATCCAAAATTACACTCTGTATGTGGTCTGAACATATTAAAATGAACAAAATTATAGGCAAAATCAATTTTCCTCGACATTTGGCAAAACAGTCTAATAGGGTCTATCAGTCACTTCTAATGAAGCATAACAATCATCCATTATGAGATCACACAATTCACATGACCATTATAATATATAGTTCAGAACAGTCAAGAGCACATAGTATACCACAACAATTTAATGTGTTTGATAGCTTGTTTGACAACTTATTATGTATTTAAACATGGTTAATGGGAGACTATTCCAGCTAGTTTTTTTTATTTGCCCCGGATGCCTTCATTTCAAGTTACTATGGTAACCATTTCTTATCTAATATTTCTGTAATACTAAATGTATTTTGCTGGATTAATGAAACATTCTATGCTTCACATTCTGTGAAAATTTCATAAGAAAAATAAAGAAATTAGAGAGATATTATGAGAACTTTATGATCAGCCCTCGTATATTGTTTAATTATTGTTTTCGAAATATTGTGTACGTACATTCATGGGCTTTCAATAGAAGGGTAGGCAACTTCCCATAAACGTTATTTTATTTTATTTTTATGTCAAACTGCGTGCATACTTTCACGTGGATTTTGCAAGTTGTGTGCAATGTATTTTCAGAAAACGTAAACGCCACTCCCTAAACCTGTTCCTTTATCAAAAGGAACCAAAACTCCCGCAATCCTTTACACAAGAACATTTAAATACAGTAGGCGTACATGTACCTGACTCCAACAAAGATGTAGATAACAACAGCACATCTTAAAAAAAAACCATGACACCCCTTTCAGAATTAAACAAGATGTTATTATCAAACGCACCGATGAAAAAAGGAATCCAATAAAGAAACCAAAAAGGCGATTATTTAAGGTACCAGTGACTCATTTTAAAAAATATTAAAAGACTGTGAAAACCTCTTGCCCGATATCGTCTCAAACCTTAAAAGAATTCCTTACCATCATCTTAACAAATCCAATCCCCCTTGATAACATATACGGCATTAGCGTCGATGGGAAAAATACTGCATCAGGCCTTACAAAAGAGGGTGCGGGGACCCCATAGAATATTTCAAACCATTTTCAAAAGATCTTTAAACTCAAACTATATGATGAAGTCAATCATTTCGTCATACTTTTATAAAGTCATATACCGGTAGACATAAGATGAACAAAATAAAATATAAATATGAACTTTTTCACGAGTTATCAACCATCAACCCGATTTTAGATTTTGATTTTTTCAACTTTTTCAACCTTAACCTTTTAAATCTCAACCTTTCCAACTGTCAAATAATCTAGTCAACACGAGTCAATAAAATTGACAATTCAAATACAGATACCGATTCCCGTATTACCTTCTGTATTTATCGGCAACGTGTAATTTTACCCGGGAATTTTACCATGCATCTACGCGTCCTCTCCGATCTCTGACAAAGCAGGCATGTCTGCAATCTAAATTGTTGAAAAGGACCAGGTTTGATATGGCAAGTGAAATTGGCAAATAAAATATGACCCCGCACCTTTTGTAAACGGCAACGTACTCCCATTAATGCACTTCTCACATGTTTCAGGAGAAACAGAAAGATGCTATGAGTATCAGAATGCATAGGCCTGCATAACTGGCAATTGTTTTAAGAAGTCATCAATAATATGCACGCAGTTTGGAAGAGTATGCGCGCAGTTTGTGATTTCTGGCTTAAATAGGCGCGCAGTTTGTGTTTATTACTTCTTTCTCTCATGTTCATCTGATTTAATACGAACTATTTTGTATTGTACGTGAGAACTGGGTCCAGATTTACCTATGAATCAAAACCCAAGTATTTTCTATTTCTGTGAAAAATGCGATATCAACTTATGTGTCGGTAATTGAAAAATCGATGACAATCTTTTTTTTATTAATCTGCTTATATTCTAGAACCTACGTTCATCTGGACATACATTTCGCTATCACGTGGTAGAATTATATAATCGCCACCGAATGGAAGTGTGAAACTATAAAACAATGCAGAATGTCTTAAAATGACGTTTGAAAACACAGACTCCTTATAAGATGCAATGTTGATAGGCGCGCAGTTTGTCAGTCTTTCAAACTGCGTGCATAGTATGCACGCAGTTTGGCTACCGCTCCGTGAAGTTGAGGACAATAATTTGGCTCAAAGTTAAGTAAGATACATATGTACTCTAGTTTGAGAATATGCAGGCGGTTCTAGATGTATGTTTGGTATATTAACGAAGACGCAATTCACATATTTAGTCCCTCGCGTTTGTTACGTTGACGATCTTAATGCATATTGCCAATGTGACAATACTGGAGAGGTTAAGCTTGGCATATATAATCGAAACTGAACCTGTACGTATCACTCGACCATATACAAATTCATGTAGCCTTCTCATATAAATAGCCGTTCAAATCCAGTGTTTGTTTAGACTACACCATAGCGTGTAATGATTCTATAGTATGTCATTGATGCGGTTTTATAGCTGGTTTTCTAATACATATTTTAAACGAGCTCGTTTCGTAAGATTTTTGGCGCTAAATCATGCATGACATACATCATCGTGTTCAGCAAGAATTCAACTGTACATCGAAATCAAAATTGACAGCATAGTGTTCAATAGACACGAGTAAAATGGTTCCCGTTGACCCAACGTCAAATATTCAAATCTCCCGTTCTAAACCCGAAACTCTGAAGCTGAAAGAGTATCTGAAGTAGACTAAGCGCGCATAAAACTATGAGCGCTCGATACATTCCTTTGTTAATTTTTGCACTTTGCGTTCACGGTTACGTTGTGAAAAACATCGTTAGCTTAACCTCTCCACTCATGAAGATCGTCAACGTAACAAAAGCGAGGGACTAAATATGTGAATTGCGTCTTCGTTAATATACCAAACAAAGCCTGCATATTCTCAAACTACAGTAGACTATCTTCCTGCCATATTCATGCCATTTCTTCTGAAAATGCGATGATTTGGGTTATCTAAAGGAAAATTTCGAGTCAAGTGGCGTATCGATTTTTGTGAATTTCAATTTCTGTCGGCAGAGAGAGGGGGTAGTGTCACAATTGACCAATTATTTCAAAAAGTAGCTGTTTGGCCCCTATTAAGTTTAGTGTCAAAATGCAGTTTAGACATAGTGACATACGCTCATAATGTAAACGTGTATTGAGATGACATACATCTCTGATTGGTCAAAAGTCGACAAACAAATGATGTCATCAATGGCTTCGAATAATATTATGTTCATTTCTGGCGTGTCAGGAACCAATATCATAGCTTCTCATTTCACATCAAGATAAAGATGTAAGGAATATGCATATATTAATTAAAACATCACATCGAAATGTAATATTTGAAAACTAGCCGATGAAAATTCGAACGAACGAAGGTTCTAAGCAAAAGCTGCAATTATGTCTGTCATCTTTAAAACTCTGGGACTTTCCCTCCTCTTTGCAATAGTGGAAGCGTAGCATAAAACCTTTAGACAGTACATATATCACTGCTACCCACCTAGTTACACAGACGTATCGTCAGTGTATCATGGCTGAACTACTTCCGGGACTTGAATTTGGTACGATGGTACGATGTGGATTATAATTTGGCTCGAAGTTATGGGAGATAGTCTAGTTTGAGAATGTGTCGATGGTTTTAGGTTTGGTATGTTAACGAAGACGCATTTCACATATTTAGTCCCTCACTTTTGTTACACTGACGATCAGCATTAATATTGCCAATATTACACTGATATTGGTCGTTCGTCAGTGTAACAAAAGCGAGGGACTAAATACGTGAATTGTGTCTTCGTTAACATATAAAACCTAAAACCATCGACACATTCTCAAACTAGACTATCTTCCTTAACTTCGAGCCAAATTATTATCCACAAAGTGACTTATAAGTAGGTGTAAATCGGGAAATAAAAAAATCTTACCGAAACCTAGTCCCGGAAGTAGTTCCGCCATGATACACTGACGATACGTCTGTGTAACTAGGTGGGTAGCAGTGATGTATTGTATGTTTTTAACTGCTGCACTAGTTTAACTACATGTATGTGCCAATGATCTCAAAGTGATTGTAATAAACTAATAAAAAAAATAATAATAGCGTAATAGTATTCACATATAAAATAAATAAAAAAATTATTCCAATAGTTTTTTAGAGAAGGGTCTAGGTGTAATTGGATATAAAATGGCCAAGTTGTCATGAATGCCAACTTGTTTATGCAGATGTTTTCTCTGATTTATATCGACAAATCAGCCACTATCGACCGTTTTTGACATTGCAGATGGGCAGACTGAGGGAACAAGGTCGTGTAAATTAAAGGATGGAAAAGGGCGCACTGACCTTTAGAAATGATGTAGTGTATTGTGTAAACCATTTCTAACATGTCATTGTATTTCATGTCCATGGATCATCATGGATGGCATTTTAAATAACAATTAATAATAAATTAATTGGTTTTATGTGTTTTTAGGGAGTTAGTCAATTATAACATTTCAATTCTGAAGTTTGCATGTAAACAAAACTGGTTGCCAGGAAATACAGTTCAATGTAGGTCAGCGCGCATGCGCAGAAAATCATCAATTTCCTTCCATTTTTTATTGAGGCTGGAGATAGCTCTTGATATCTGAGCGAATCTTGTAAGTATTTACCCGCCAACCCTCCCCCAAAAAGACCACCCATGAATTATCCTCCAACTAAGGTGAGATCAAGAAAATGGTAAAAGAGATATGGTTAGTAATAAATGAAGGTAAGCAACTAAAGTAATCACTATTATATTGCTCAAATGTATATCTTTAATGACTACTCCCTAAAAAATCCACATAGACCAAAAATACAAACAAAAGCAAGAAAATACATGTATGGTAGTCCATTTATTGTTATTATACCAGCATCACAAGTGATTTGATTTTGGTAAGTCCATGAATGAAGGAAGTCAGTATTTATGGGTCAACTCTAACACTTGATTTGCTTTGATTAAGGTGCAATTTCTAGGAAAATGTTTGACCTTTTTGTCCTCACTCCACGGTCAAAATCAGAATGACAATTTTAGACATTTTCTATAGATGGCGTATGCAACATGTGACGACATTTTGATTTTTCGTTTCGTTTGATTCAATCTTTGTTCACGGACAGATGACATACTTGGGTATGATGGCATAATAGTAAAACATATACATGGCCACAAATCTTACAAATGATGTGTCTTTTAGAGAAAATTAATGTAAGGAAAAACGCATGTTATACATGTATTATTTGGTTGTGTTATCGATCCCTAAGGTTTTTTTTTATTTAATTACTTTTATATGAATAGATGACGTGTTAGGTTGACAAATAGACTAACTATATATGGCAAGAGAAGGAATGCCACAGAGCTTTAGAGATGACAGACATACATGTAATTACGTCGCTTACTGGCCATATTCGTTTGTTAGAATTTTCACAAGCAAGTTTACGAATACAATGTTCAATTCATTGTCATATTTCAATCGATGTTAGCACATTCTTGTAAAACATCTTCATGTAACATAACAAGCCTTGATATTAATTAACATGCCAGATATTAACATGATGTTATTTGAAGATGTTTAGAAAATTTTGAAACCACCATTTGTCTGACAATAGGATCATTTCCATGGCCGTTATAATCTTTTCCCTCGGAATAAAATTCATATTCTATCCCTCCAATTACATCCAGTGCATTAAAAACTGTTTTAAGCAATATTGCCAAACTTTGGTTTTTTAACCAGTTTTAATATTCTATCGAGGATCCTACATCTACAGGGTGTCAAATAAATATGTTCCCCTTGATTTCAAGAGTATAGACGTTTGTGCATAAACGTGCCCAACTTTGAACTAGTAATCTGAAACTTCTTGCTCCATGAAGCCAAGTTTTAAGTTGCCAAAGAACAATTCAGACATCATACAGACAAAAAGTTATACAACATTTTGTCCGATGTCAAAGTTGAGGGGGAAGAACATATTTATTGGACACTCTGTACATTGTACAACCTTGGTTCTTGTTGGTATGGGCCAGTGTCCATAATTGATAAAAATTGATAACGGAATGGATTTTTGGCATTATTAAAGTTTTAAGGCTGCTGGTGTTTTGTTGCAGAACATATTTTAAAAAAATACTTGGATTCCAAGCAAGCGTTGGTATGACTGATTACTCATTTTGTTCTAACATCAGTTCAATTTTGCATATTTTTGAAGAAAATATAACAATTTCTAGAGTACACAATAATATAGTTGATCATTCATGTCATTTTCAAATACCATCGGATTGTGGGTTCGGCATGTGATTTATTTCTCATTTAATTGATTTTAAATAAACACGCTAGATTTAAAATTACTCATTTAATTCATCTATGATTTAAGGAATACATCTACAGTATATAGTGTCCATTTTGATTCAATAATCAATATAAATTTTGCACATATTCATATTTTTTTGCATTTGTACATTCACATCGAAACATTAAGGAAGAACAGCACAGAAGAAGGCTATAGCATTAAATAAAATTTTTAACATAGTAATACACATATGGTTCTACATTTTAATTTCAAAACAAGCATGAATATGATGTAACAAGTCCTATGTATCAAGTCACATGGATAATTTATGCGGTCTGCTACAGAGGTCAATGTGTAAGATATATTGACCGGATATATTGATTGGATGTAGCATGTCGAATATTGATACAAATTAAATTCTATAGACTAGATAGTCTGCATGTACACGATCATCTTTTTGTCAATTGAACCAGTGCATGGCAAGATAGTATATTATATAGATGCTGCAGACATGTAGCACTAATGTTCTCAAGTCCAAGGTAAGAGGAGTGAACCTGAAAATAAAAAGGAAAACAAGCAGGATTGATTTAATTTTTGAATGCTCCATCTTTTATGAGTACCAGTATCTACAACTGTTTTTGATCTAATGAGATATTTTCAATTCGTTCTTCTATATGTAAAATGACTTTTGTTTAAATGAACATGAAATGCCCCTTGGTGTTTTGGTACTGGATTGTGAAGTTGGTTCTCGATTGAGGGGTGAGGGAGAAGGGGATTTTCATCATCAAGTCAAGTAACTGCTTGGGCAGATGTAACTCTGTAGGAAGAATGGAATAGTGGAGTATATGTATATTCTTTAAGAATAATTGAAATGTGGTGTTTCGTTTTTCAAAGCAGTTGCCATCTTGATTTAGCCCAATGTGAAGTAGGAATGATTCAGGCAACTATCACAGACCACATGTGAAAATAATGAAACATGGTTTCATGGTACATTTGTGCATTAAGTGAAATCAAGGCAGTCATCATTTAGTGTATTTCTTAGAAAAAATGTTTGCCAAACATACATGTGCCAACAATGGGATTAGAATCCCAACAATTGAAAAATGTGTCGTTGTGGAATAACCGTACTGAACCAGAGAGCAAAATCATCAAATGATAGAACTGATTATGTGTTATAGTACCTTTAACAAGATGGTATGTAGATATAAATCCTGCAGATAGAAAGCACAAATTGTAGCTTCTCTGTGGTTTTCCTTTTGTGTTTGTTTTTGTTCTCTCCAAGGCAAGAGGTGTGTAGATACAAATGCTGCAGATAGGTAGCACAAATTGTAGATTCTCTGTGGTTTTCCCTTTGTGGTTCTTTGTGGTTCTCTCCAAGGCAAGAAGACTGCACCTGAAAGTACATTTAAGGAAAAGATCAGCGATGGTTCAATTAGAAAGAAAGAAACCTCGAAACTAAGCCCACAATTTTAACATGAAAACCCAAAAGAAAAGACCCCTCAATCTACAACTGTAGCTAAAATGAACACAAGACTTCAGACCTTCAAAATTTAGATCTGGAGTAGTACTTGAAGTCAACTTTAAAATTGAATCATTACTGAGTAAGTACTGGTCAACGAAATACAATACAATACAAAACAAAACAATACAAAACTATACAATACAATACAATACAATACAATACAATACAATACAATACAATACTAAGCACTAGATCCATGATCTTGGTCATCTGGTTCGTTGCTTGTCTGGTTCGTTGCTTGTCTGGTTCGTTGCTTGTCTGGTTCGTTGGTTGTTTGGTTCGTTGGATGGAGTGTTGATTAGTTTGTTGATTAATTAGTTAGTTGGTTGGTTAGTTTTAACCTATTGGGTGGTCTGGTGGTTGTCTGGTTGGTTAGTTGGTTGGTTAGTAAGTAAGTTAGTTAATAGATTAAGCCTATTGGGTCATTGGTTGGTCGGTTGGATGTTCGGTAAGTTGGTTGGTTGGTTGTCTGGTTGGTTGTCTGGTTGTTTGACTTCCCCCCAAAAAAAACTAGAATAGTACTGGGTGCAGCCCCCCCCTGCTAATGGGATGCAACTGATTGCAAGAGATAAAAACTGGTCAAAAGCGACATCTACAGTAAGTCCTTGAAACTCAACCTAGTCCCCTAATGGAGACAAATGTGATTTCAACAGGACCGTCCTTCCGCACGAAAACTGGAATAGTACTGGGAGTTCCCCCCCCTGCTAATGGGATGCAACTGATTGCAAGAGATGAAAACTGGTCAAAAGCGACATCTACGGTAAGTCCTTGAAACTCAACCTAGTCCCCTAATGGAGACAAATGTGGTTCCAACAGGACTGTCTTTCCGCAGGAAAACTGGAAGAGTACTGGGAGTCCCCCCCCCCTGCTAATGGGATGCAATTGATTGCAAGAGATAAAAACTGGTCAGAGCGACATGTACGGTAGGTCCTTGAAACTCAACCTAGTCCCCTAATGGAGACAAATGTGATTTCAACAGGACCGTCCTTCCGCACGAAAACTGGAATAGTACTGGGAGTTCCCCCCCCCCTGCTAATGGGATGCAACTGATTGCAAGAGATGAAAACTGGTCAAAAGCGACATCTACGGTAAGTCCTTGAAACTCAACCTAGTCCCCTAATGGAGACAAATGTGATTTCAACAGGACTGTCTTTCCGCAGGAAAACTGGAAGAGTACTGGGAGTCCCCCCCTGCTAATGGGATGCAATTGATTGCAAGAGATAAAAACTGGTCAGAGCGACATGTACGGTAGGTCCTTGAAACTCAACCTAGTCCCCTAATGGAGACAAATGTGATTTCAACAGGACTGTCATTCCGCAGGAAAACTGGAATAGTACTGGGAGTTCCCCCCCCCCTTCTAATGGGATGCAACTGATTGCAAGAGATAAAACTGGTCAAAATGCGACATCTACTGTAAGTCCTGGAAACTTGAACTAGTCCCCTCGTGGAAAAATGTGATACCAACAGGACCGTCTTTTCGCAGGGACTTCACCATCTGTGCTACAAATAGATAAAACATGTTGTAGTAGTTGTTATTTTACATAAAACTTTACATAAAAACTTTAAATAAAACTTTACACTATACTTTACACTACACTACTAAAAATTTACAGAATATTACAAAAGATAAAATTTATTTCTCCCAATTTGATATAAACCAGTAGACTTCCATATTTTTGATTTTGAAACATGAACTCTATCCCCCCGGAAACCCAACCACCCCCCTCCCACTTTACCTTAGAGTCCAAGTTTCTCCACCAAAAATATGGGTCGGCCAACAAAAGTCCACAAGTAAATATCAAACTGGGAGGCGCCCCCCATCCCTATGCAAAACCAGGAAGGAATACTTAACTTAGGTAGTAGGAACGCAGGAACGCAGGAACGCAGCTGTTGTCTCAGTTGTGTCGTTGGTCATCGGGCTCCTCATCTCCAAGCTGAAAGGGAACCTGAAAACAGAGGAACTAAGCTGTTGTAATAATTGAATAGAAAAAAAAATGTACTTACTTTGGTGCTTTGGTGACAGGAACACGAACACCTCTCGCCCATGATACTGTTTACGTGGACCGGACCTGATGGCTCAAAGTTGTCGAAAGACTGATCCAGCTGTCGCCCTAACTTGGTGTGTTTGCTGCATCTCTCTCATAGTTGTACCTGAAAGATACAAGATAAGAAAATGAAAAATACAAGGATGCAACTTGGTCGAGTCACTTCCAATACAAGCGGAGGAGGGAATGCAAAGACATTCCTTTCATTGACTCTAGTAAATCTGTCATAGCCTTATACCCCTCCTGGCTCAAGATTTATATCATCAAGTCAACTAACTGCTTGGGCAGATGTAACTCTGTAGGAAGAATGGAATAGTTGAGCATATGTATATTCTTTAAGAACACAGACCACATGTGAAAATAATGAAACATGGCTTCATGGTACATCTGTACATTAAGTGAAATCAAGGCAGTCCTCTTTTAGTGTATTTCTTAGAAAAAATGTTTGCCAAACATACATGTGCCAACAATGGGATTAGAATCCCAACAATTGAAAAATGTGTCGTTGTGGAATAACCGTACTGAACCAGAGAGCAAAATCATCAAATGATAGAACTGATTATGTGCTACAGTACCTTTAACAAGATGGTATGTAGATATAAATGCTGCAGATAGGTAGCACAAATTGCAGATTCTCTGTGGTTTTCCTTCTGTGTTTCTTTTTGTTCTCTCCAAGGCAAGAGGTATGTAGATCACAAATGCTGCAGGTAGGTAGCACAAATTGTAGATTCTCTGTGGTTTTCCCTTTGTGGTTCTTTCTGTTTTCTCCAAGGCAAGAGGACTGCACCTGAAAGTACATTTAAGGAAAAGATCAGCGATGGTTCAATTAAAAAGAAAGAAACCCCGAAACTAAGCCCACAATTTTAACATGAAAACCCAAAAGAAAAGACCCTTCAATCTACAACTGTAGCTAAAATGAACACAAGACTTCAGACCTTCAAAATTTAGATCTGGAGTAGTACTTGAAGTCAACTTTAAAATTGAATCATTACTGAGTAAGTACTGGTCAACGAAATAAAATACAATACAAAACAAAACAATACAAAACTATACAATACAATACAATACGATACAATACAATACAATACAATACAATACAATACTAAGCACTAGATCAATGATCTTGGTCATCTGGTTCGTTGCTTGTCTGGTTCGTTGCTTGTCTGGTTCGTTGCTTGTCTGGTTCGTTGGTTGTTTGGTTCGTTGGATGGAGTGTTGATTAGTTTGTTGATTAATTAGTTAGTTGGTTGGTTAGTTTTAACCTATTGGGTGGTCTGGTGGTTGTCTGGTTGGTTAGTTGGTTGGTTAGTAAGTAAGTTAGTTAATAGATTAAGCCGTCATTGGTTGGTCGGTTGGATGTTCGGTAAGTTGGTTGGTTGGTTGTCTGGTTGGTTGTCTGGTTGTTTGACTTCCCCCCAAAAAAACTAGAATAGTACTGGGTGCAGCCCCCCCCTGCTAATGGGATGCAACTGATTGAAAGAGATAAAAACTGGTCAAAAGCGACATCTACAGTAAGTCCTTGAAACTCAACCTAGTCCCCTAATGGAGACAAATGTGATTTCAACAGGACCGTCCTTCCGCACGAAAACTGGAATAGTACTGGGAGTTCCCCCCCCCCCTGCTAATGGGATGCAACTGATTGCAAGAGATGAAAACTGGTCAAAAGCGACATCTACGGTAAGTCCTTGAAACTCAACCTAGTCCCCTAATGGAGACAAATGTGATTCCAACAGGACTGTCTTTCCGCAGGAAAACTGGAAGAGTACTGGGAGTCCCCCCCCCCTGCTAATGGGATGCAATTGATTGCAAGAGATAAAAACTGGTCAGAGCGACATGTACGGTAGGTCCTTGAAACTCAACCTAGTCCCCTAATGGAGACAAATGTGATTTCAACAGGACCGTCCTTCCGCACGAAAACTGGAATAGTACTGGGAGTTCCCCCCCCCCCCTGCGAATGGGATGCAACTGATTGCAAGAGATGAAAACTGGTCAAAAGCGACATCTACGGTAAGTCCTTGAAACTCAACCTAGTCCCCTAATGGAGACAAATGTGATTTCAACAGGACTGTCTTTCCGCAGGAAAACTGGAAGAGTACTGGGAGTCCCCCCCCTGCTAATGGGATGCAATTGATTGCAAGAGATAAAAACTGGTCAGAGCGACATGTACGGTAGGTCCTTGAAACTCAACCTAGTCCCCTAATGGAGACAAATGTGATTTCAACAGGACTGTCATTCCGCAGGAAAACTGGAATAGTACTGGGAGTTCCCCCCCCCCCTTCTAATGGGATGCAACTGATTGCAAGAGATAAAACTGGTCAAAATGCGACATCTACTGTAAGTCCTGGAAACTTGACCTAGTCCCCTCGTGGAAAAATGTGATTCCAACAGGACCGTCTTTTCGCAGGGACTTCACCATCTGTGCTACAAATAGATAAAACATGTTGTAGTAGTTGTTATTTTACATAAAACTTTACATAAAAACTTTAAATAAAACTTTACACTATACTTTACACTACACTACTAAAAATTTACAGAATATTACAAAAGATAAAATTTATTTCTCCCAATTTGATATAAACCAGTAGACTTCCATATTTTTGATTTTGAAACATGAACTCTATCCCCCCAGAAACCCAACCACCCCCCTCACACTTTACCTTAGAGTCCAAGTTTCTCCACCAAAAATATGGGTCGGCCAACAAAAGTCCACAAGTAAATATCAAACTGGGAGGCGCCCCCCATCCCTATGCAAAACCAGGAAGGAATACTTAACTTAGGTAGCAGGAACGCAGGAACGCAGCTGTTGTCTCTGTTGTGTCGTTGGTCATCGGGCTCCTCATCTCCAAGCTGAAAGGGAACCTGAAAACAGAGGAACTAACCTGTTGTAATAATTGAATAGAAAAAAAAATGTACTTACTTTGGTGCTTTGGTGACAGGAACACGTACACCTCTCGCCCATGATACTGTTTACGTGGACCGGACCTGATGGCTCAAAGTTGTCGAAAGACTGATCCAGCTGTCCCCCTAACTTGGTGTGTTTGCTGCATCTCTCTCATAGTTGTACCTGAAAGATACAAGATAAGAAAATGAAAAATACAAGGATGCAACTTGGTCGAGTCACTTCCAATACAAGCGGAGGAGGGAATGCAAAGACATTCCTTTCATTAACTCTAGTAAATCTGTCATAGCCTTATACCCCTCCTGGCTCAAGATTTATATCATCAAGTCAACTAACTGCTTGGGCAGATGTAACTCTGTAGGAAGAATGGAATAGTTGAGCATATGTATATTCTTTAAGAACACAGACCACATGTGAAAATAATGAAACATGGCTTCATGGTACATCTGTACATTAAGTGAAATCAAGGCAGTCCTCTTTTAGTGTATTTCTTAGAAAAAATGTTTGCCAAACATACATGTGCCAACAATGGGATTAGAATCCCAACAATGGGATTAGAATCCCAACAATGGGATTAGAATCCCAACAATTGAAAAATGTGTCGCTGTGGAATAACCGTACTGAACCAGAGAGCAAAATCATCAAATGATAGAACTGATTATGTGTTACAGTACCTTTAACAAGATGGTATGTAGATATAAATGCTGCAGATAGGTAGCACAAATTGCAGATTCTCTGTGGTTTTCCTTCTGTGTTTCTTTTTGTTCTCTCCAAGGCAAGAGGTATGTAGATCACAAATGCTGCAGGTAGGTAGCACAAATTGTAGATTCTCTGTGGTTTTCCCTTTGTGGTTCTTTCTGTTCTCTCCAAGGCAAGAGGACTGCACCTTAAAGTACATTTAAGGAAAAGATCAGCGATGGTTCAATTAAAAAGAAAGGAACCCCGAAACTAAGCCCACAATTTTAACATGAAAACCCAAAAGAAAAGACCCTTCAATCTACAACTGTAGCTAAAATGAACACAAGACTTCAGACCTTCAAAATTTAGATCTGGAGTAGTACTTGAAGTCAACTTTAAAATTGAATCATTACTGAGTAAGTACTGGTCAACGAAATACAATACAATACACAACAAAACAATACAAAACTATACAATACAATACAATACAATACAATACTATACAATACATTACAATACAATACAATACTAAGCACTAGATCCATGATCTTGGTCATCTGGTTCGTTGCTTGTCTGGTTCGTTGCTTGTCTGGTTCGTTGGTTGTTTGGTTCGTTGGATGGAGTGTTGATTAGTTTGTTGATTAATTAGTTAGTTGGTTGATTAGTTTTAACCTATTGGGTGGTCTGGTGGTTGTCTGGTTGGTTAGTTGGTTGGTTAGTAAGTAAGTTAGTTAATAGATTAAGCCTATTGGGTAATTGGTTGGTCGGTTGGATGTTCGGTAAGTTGGTTGGTTGGTTGTCTGGTTGTTTGACTTCCCCCAAAAAAAACTAGAATAGTACTGGGAGCAGCCCCCCCCCCACAATGCTAATGGGATGCAACTGATTGCAAGAGATAAAAACTGGTCAAAAGCGAAATCTACAGTAAGTCCTTGAAACTCAACCTAGTCCCCTAATGGAGACAAATGTGATTTCAACAGGACTGTCTTTCTGCCGGAAAACTGAAAAACTACTGGGAGTTCCCCCCCCCCTGCTAATGGGATGCAACTGATTGCAAGAGATAATACTGGTCAAAATGCGACATCTACTGTAAGTACTTGAAACTCAACCTAGTCCCCTAATGGAGACAAATGTGATTTCAACAGGACTCTCTTTCCGCAGGAAAACTGGAAGAGTACTGGGAGTCCCCCCCTGCTAATGGGATGCAATTGATTGCAAGAGATAAAAACTGGTCAGAGCGACATGTATGGTAGGTCCTTGAAACTCAACCTAGTCCCCTAATGGAGACAAATGTGATTTCAACAGGACCGTCCTTCCGCACAAAAACTGGAATAGTACTGGGAGTTCCCCCCCCCCCTGCTAATGGGATGCAACTGATTGCAAGAGATGAAAACTGGTCAAAAGCGACATCTACGGTAAGTCCTTAAAACTCAACCTAGTCCCCTAATGGAGACAAATGTGATTTCAACAGGACTGTCTTTCCGCAGGAAAACTGGAAGAGTACTGGGAGTCCCCCCCCTGCTAATGGGATGCAATTGATTGCAAGAGATAAAAACTGGTCAGAGCGACATGTACGGTAGGTCCTTGAAACTCAACCTAGTCCCCTAATGGAGACAAATGTGATTTCAACAGGACCGTCCTTCCGCACGAAAACTGGAATAGTACTGGGAGTTCCCCCCCCCCCCCCTGCTAATGGGATGCAACTGATTGCAAGAGATGAAAACTGGTCAAAAGCTACATCTACGGTAAGTCCTTGAAACTCAACCTAGTCCCCTAATGGAGACAAATGTGATTTCAACAGGACTGTCTTTCCGCAGGAAAACTGGAAGAGTACTGGGAGTCCCCCCCTGCTAATGAGATGCAATTGATTGCAAGAGATAAAAACTGGTCAGAGCGACATGTACGGTAGGTCCTAGAAACTCAACCTAGTCCCCTAATGGAGACAAATGTGATTTCAACAGGACTGTCATTCCGCAGGAAAACTGGAATAGTACTGGGAGTTCCCCCCCCCCCTTCTAATGGGATGCAACTGATTGCAAGAGATAAAACTGGTCAAAATGCGACATCTACTGTAAGTCCTGGAAACTTGACCTAGTCCCCTCGTGGAAAAATGTGATTCCAACAGGACCGTCTTTTCGCAGGGACTTCACCATCTGTGCTACAAATAGATAAAACATGTTGTAGTAGTTGTTATTTTACATAAAACTTTACATAAAAACTTTAAATAAAACTTTACACTATACTTTACACTACACTACTAAAAATTTACAGAATATTACAAAAGATAAAATTTATTTCTCCCAATTTGATATAAACCAGTAGACTTCCATATTTTAGATTTTGAAACATGAACTCTATCCCCCCAGAAACCCAACCACCCCCCTCCCACTTTACCTTAGAGTCCAAGTTTCTCCACCAAAAATATGGGTCGGCCAACAAAAGTCCACAAGTAAATATCAAACTGGGAGGCGCCCCCCATCCCTATGCAAAACCAGGAAGGAATACTTAACTTAGGTAGTAGGAACGCAGGAACGCAGCTGTTGTCTCAGTTGTGTCGTTGGTCATCGGGCTCCTCATCTCCAAGCTGAAAGGGAACCTGAAAACAGAGGAACTAAGCTGTTGTAATAATTGAATAGAAAAAAAATGTACTTACTTTGGTGCTTTGGTGACAGGAACACGAACACCTCTCGCCCATGATACTGTTTACGTGGACCGGACCTGATGGCTCAAAGTTGTCGAAAGACTGATCCAGCTGTCGCCCTAACTTGGTGTGTTTGCTGCATCTCTCTCATAGTTGTACCTGAAAGATACAAGATAAGAAAATGAAAAATACAAGGATGCAACTTGGTCGAGTCACTTCCAATACAAGCGGAGGAGGGAATGCAAAGACATTCCTTTCATTGACTCTAGTAAATCTGTCATAGCCTTATACCCCTCCTGGCTCAAGATTTATATCATCAAGTCAACTAACTGCTTGGGCAGATGTAACTCTGTAGGAAGAATGGAATAGTTGAGCATATGTATATTCTTTAAGAACACAGACCACATGTGAAAATAATGAAACATGGCTTCATGGTACATCTGTACATTAAGTGAAATCAAGGCAGTCCTCTTTTAGTGTATTTCTTAGAAAAAATGTTTGCCAAACATACATGTGCCAACAATGGGATTAGAATCCCAACAATGGGATTAGAATCCCAACAATGGGATTAGAATCCCAACAATTGAAAAATGTGTCGCTGTGGAATAACCGTACTGAACCAGAGAGCAAAATCATCAAATGATAGAACTGATTATGTGTTACAGTACCTTTAACAAGATGGTATGTAGATATAAATGCTGCAGATAGGTAGCACAAATTGCAGATTCTCTGTGGTTTTCCTTCTGTGTTTCTTTTTGTTCTCTCCAAGGCAAGAGGTATGTAGATCAAAAATGCTGCAGGTAGGTAGCACAAATTGTAGATTCTCTGTGGTTTTCCCTTTGTGGTTCTTTCTGTTCTCTCCAAGGCAAGAGGACTGCACCTGAAAGTACATTTAAGGAAAAGATCAGCGATGGTTCAATTAAAAAGAAAGGAACCCCGAAACTAAGCCCACAATTTTAACATGAAAACCCAAAAGAAAAGACCCTTCAATCTACAACTGTAGCTAAAATGAACACAAGACTTCAGACCTTCAAAATTTAGATCTGGAGTAGTACTTGAAGTCAGCTTTAAAATTGAATCATTACTGAGTAAGTACTGGTCAACGAAATACAATACAATACACAACAAAACAATACAAAACTATACAATACAATACAATACAATACAATACTATACAATACAATACAATACAATACAATACTAAGCACTAGATCCATGATCTTGGTCATCTGGTTCGTTGCTTGTCTGGTTCGTTGGTTGTTAGGTTCTTTGGATGGAGTGTTGATTAGTTTGTTGATTAATTAGTTAGTTGGTTGATTAGTTTTAACCTATTGGGTGGTCTGGTGGTTGTCTGGTTGGTTAGTTGGTTGGTTAGTAAGTAAGTTAGTTAATAGATTAAGCCTATTGGGTAATTGGTTGGTCGGTTGGATGTTCGGTAAGTTGGTTGGTTGGTTGTCTGGTTGGTTGTCTGGTTGTTTGACTTCCCCGAAAAAACCCTAGAATAGTACTGGGAGCAGCCCCCCCCCACAATGCTAATGGGATGCAACTGATTGCAAGAGATAAAAACTGGTCAAAAGCGAAATCTACAGTAAGTCCTTGAAACTCAACCAAGTCCCCTAATGGAGACAAATGTGATTTCAACAGGACTGTCTTTCTGCCGGAAAACTGAAAAACTACTGGGAGTTCCCCCCCCCTGCTAATGGGATGCAACTGATTGCAAGAGATAATACTGGTCAAAATGCGACATCTACTGTAAGTACTTGAAACTCAACCTAGTCCCCTAATGGAGACAAATGTGATTTCAACAGGACTCTCTTTCCGCAGGAAAACTGGAAGAGTACTGGGAGTCCCCCCCTGCTAATGGGATGCAATTGATTGCAAGAGATAAAAACTGGTCAGAGCGACATGTATGGTAGGTCCTTGAAACTCAACCTAGTCCCCTAATGGAGACAAATGTGATTTCAACAGGACCGTCCTTCCGCACAAAAACTGGAATAGTACTGGGAGTTTCCCCCCCCCTGCTAATGGGATGCAACTGATTGCAAGAGATGAAAACTGGTCAAAAGCGACATCTACGGTAAGTCCTTAAAACTCAACCTAGTCCCCTAATGGAGACAAATGTGATTTCAACAGGACTGTCTTTCCGCAGGAAAACTGGAAGAGTACTGGGAGTCCCCCCCCCCTGCTAATGGGATGCAATTGATTGCAAGAGATAAAAACTGGTCAGAGCGACATGTACGGTAGGTCCTTGAAACTCAACCTAGTCCCCTAATGGAGACAAATGTGATTTCAACATGACCGTCCTTCCGCACGAAAACTGGAATAGTACTGGGAGTTCCCCCCCCCTGCTAATGGGATGCAACTGATTGCAAGAGATGAAAACTGGTCAAAAGCGACATCTACGGTAAGTCCTTGAAACTCAACCTAGTCCCCTAATGGAGACAAATGTGATTTCAACAGGACTGTCTTTCCGCAGGAAAACTGGAAGAGTACTGGGAGTCCCCCCTGCTAATGAGATGCAATTGATTGCAAGAGATAAAAACTGGTCAGAGCGACATGTACGGTAGGTCCTAGAAACTCAACCTAGTCCCCTAATGGAGACAAATGTGATTTCAACAGGACTGTCATTCCGCAGGAAAACTGGAATAGTACTGGGAGTCCCCCCCCCTTCTAATGGGATGCAACTGATTGCAAGAGATAAAACTGGTCAAAATGCGACATCTACTGTAAGTCCTGGAAACTTGACCTAGTCCCCTCGTGGAAAAATGTGATTCCAACAGGACCGTCTTTTCGCAGGGACTTCACCATCTGTGCTACAAATAGATAAAACATGTTGTAGTAGTTGTTATTTTACATAAAACTTTACATAAAAACTTTAAATAAAACTTTACACTATACTTTACACTACACTACTAAAAATTTACAGAATATTACAAAAGATAAAATTTATTTCTCCCCATTTGATATAAACCAGTAGACTTCCATATTTTAGATTTTGAAACATGAACTCTATCCCCCCAGAAACCCAACCACCCCCCTCCCACTTTACCTTAGAGTCCAAGTTTCTCCACCAAAAATATAGGTCGGCCAACAAAAGTCCACAAGTAAATATCAAACTGGGAGGCGCCCCCCATCCCTATGCAAAACCAGGAAGGAATACTTAACTTAGGTAGTAGGAACGTAGGAACGCAGGAACGCAGGAACGCAGCTGTTGTCTCAGTTGTGTCGTTGGTCATCGGGCTCCTCATCTCCAAGCTGAAAGGGAACCTGAAAACAGAGGAACTAAGCTGTTGTAATAATTGAATAGAAAAAAAATGTACTTACTTTGGTGCTTTGGTGACAGGAACACGAACACCTCTCGCCCATGATACTGTTTACGTGGACCGGACCTGATGGCTCAAAGTTGTCGAAAGACTGATCCAGCTGTCGCCCTAACTTGGTGTGTTTGCTGCATCTCTCTCATAGTTGTACCTGAAAGATACAAGATAAGAAAATGAAAAATACAAGGATGCAACTTGGTCGAGTCACTTCCAATACAAGCGGAGGAGGGAATGCAAAGACATTCCTTTCATTGACTCTAGTAAATCTGTCATAGCCTTATACCCCTCCTGGCTCAAGATTTATATCATCAAGTCAACTAACTGCTTGGGCAGATGTAACTCTGTAGGAAGAATGGAATAGTTGAGCATATGTATATTCTTTAAGAACACAGACCACATGTGAAAATAATGAAACATGGCTTCATGGTACATCTGTACATTAAGTGAAATCAAGGCAGTCCTCTTTTAGTGTATTTCTTAGAAAAAATGTTTGCCAAACATACATGTGCCAACAATGGGATTAGAATCCCAACAATTGAAAAATGTGTCGTTGTGGAATAACCGTACTGAACCAGAGAGCAAAATCATCAAATGATAGAACTGATTATGTGCTACAGTACCTTTAACAAGATGGTATGTAGATATAAATGCTGCAGATAGGTAGCACAAATTGCAGATTCTCTGTGGTTTTCCTTCTGTGTTTCTTTTTGTTCTCTCCAAGGCAAGAGGTATGTAGATCACAAATGCTGCAGGTAGGTAGCACAAATTGTAGATTCTCTGTGGTTTTCCCTTTGTGGTTCTTTCTGTTCTCTCCAAGGCAAGAGGACTGCACCTGAAAGTACATTTAAGGAAAAGATCAGCGATGGTTCAATTAAAAAGAAAGAAACCCCGAAACTAAGCCCACAATTTTAACATGAAAACCCAAAAGAAAAGACCCTTCAATCTACAACTGTAGCTAAAATGAACACAAGACTTCAGACCTTCAAAATTTAGATCTGGAGTAGTACTTGAAGTCAACTTTAAAATTGAATCATTACTGAGTAAGTACTGGTCAACGAAATACAATACAATACACAACAAAACAATACAAAACTATAAAATACAATACAATACAATACAATACTATACAATACAATACAATACAATACAATACAATACAATACTAAGCACTAGATCCATGATCTTGGTCATCTGGTTCGTTGCTTGTCTGGTTCGTTGCTTGTCTGGTTCGTTGGTTGTTTGGTTCGTTGGATGGAGTGTTGATTAGTTTGTTGATTAATTAGTTAGTTGGTTGATTAGTTTTAACCTATTGGGTGGTCTGGTGGTTGTCTGGTTGGTTAGTTGGTTGGTTAGTAAGTAAGTTAGTTAATAGATTAAGCCTATTGGGTAATTGGTTGGTCGGTTGGATGTTCGGTAAGTTGGTTGGTCGGTTGGATGTTCGGTAAGTTGGTTGGTTGGTTGTCTGGTTGGTTGTCTGGTTGTTTGACTTCCCCAAAAAAAACTAGAATAGTACTGGGAGCAGCCCCCCCCCCACAATGCTAATGGGATGCAACTGATTGCAAGAGATAAAAACTGGTCAAAAGCGAAATCTACAGTAAGTCCTTGAAACTCAACCTAGTCCCCTAAAGGAGACAAATGTGATTTCAACAGGACTGTCTTTCTGCCGGAAAACTGAAAAACTACTGGGAGTTCCCCCCCCCCCTGCTAATGGGATGCAACTGATTGCAAGAGATAATACTGGTCAAAATGCGACATCTACTGTAAGTCCTTGAAACTCAACCTAGTCCCCTAATGGAGACAAATGTGATTTCAACAGGACTCTCTTTCTGCAGGAAAACTGGAAGAGTACTGGGAGTCCCCCCCTGCTAATGGGATGCAATTGATTGCAAGAGATAAAAACTGGTCAGAGCGACATGTATGGTAGGTCCTTGAAACTCAACCTAGTCCCCTAATGGAGACAAATGTGATTTCAACAGGACCGTCCTTCCGAACAAAAACTGGAATAGTACTGGGAGTTTCCCCCCCCCTGCTAATGGGATGCAACTGATTGCAAGAGATGAAAACTGGTCAAAAGCGACATCTACGGTAAGTCCTTAAAACTCAACCTAGTCCCCTAATGGAGACAAATGTGATTTCAACAGGATTGTCTTTCCGCAGGAAAACTGGAAGAGTACTGGGAGTCCCCCCCCCCTGCTAATGGGATGCAATTGATTGCAAGAGATAAAAACTGGTCAGAGCGACATGTACGGTAGGTCCTTGAAACTCAACCTAGTCCCCTAATGGAGACAAATGTGATTTCAACAGGACCGTCCTTCCGCACGAAAACTGGAATAGTACTGGGAGTTCCCCCCCCCTGCTAATGGGATGCAACTGATTGCAAGAGATGAAAACTGGTCAAAAGCGACATCTACGGTAAGTCCTTGAAACTCAACCTAGTCCCCTAATGGAGACAAATGTGATTTCAACAGGACTGTCTTTCCGCAGGAAAACTGGAAGAGTACTGGGAGTCCCCCCCTGCTAATGAGATGCAATTGATTGCAAGAGATAAAAACTGGTCAGAGCGACATGTACGGTAGGTCCTTGAAACTCAACCTAGTCCCCTAATGGAGACAAATGTGATTTCAACAGGACTGTCATTCCGCAGGAAAACTGGAATAGTACTGGGAGTTCCCCCCCCCCCCTTCTAATGGGATGCAACTGATTGCAAGAGATAAAACTGGTCAAAATGCGACATCTACTGTAAGTCCTGGAAACTTGACCTAGTCCCCTCGTGGAAAAATGTGATTCCAACAGGACCGTCTTTTCGCAGGGACTTCACCATCTGTGCTACAAATAGATAAAACATGTTGTAGTAGTTGTTATTTTACATAAAACTTTACATAAAAACTTTAAATAAAACTTTACACTATACTTTACACTACACTACTAAAAATTTACAGAATATTACAAAAGATAAAATTTATTTCTCCCAATTTGATATAAACCAGTAGACTTCCATATTTTTGATTTTGAAACATGAACTCTATCCCCCCGGAAACCCAACCACCCCCCTCCCACTTTACCTTAGAGTCCAAGTTTCTCCACCAAAAATATGGGTCGGCCAACAAAAGTCCACAAGTAAATATCAAACTGGGAGGCGCCCCCCATCCCTATGCAAAACCAGGAAGGAATACTTAACTTAGGTAGCAGGAACGCAGGAACGCAGCTGTTGTCTCAGTTGTGTCGTTGGTCATCGGGCTCCTCATCTCCAAGCTGAAAGGGAACCTGAAAACAGAGGAACTAAGCTGTTGTAATAATTGAATAGAAAAAAAAATGTACTTACTTTGGTGCTTTGGTGACAGGAACACGAACACCTCTCGCCCATGATACTGTTTACGTGGACCGGACCTGATGGCTCAAAGTTGTCGAAAGACTGATCCAGCTGTCGCCCTAACTTGGTGTGTTTGCTGCATCTCTCTCATAGTTGTACCTGAAAGATACAAGATAAGAAAATGAAAAATACAAGGATGCAACTTGGTCGAGTCACTTCCAATACAAGCGGAGGAGGGAATGCAAAGACATTCCTTTCATTGACTCTAGTAAATCTGTCATAGCCTTATACCCCTCCTGGCTCAAGATTTATATCATCAAGTCAACTAACTGCTTGGGCAGATGTAACTCTGTAGGAAGAATGGAATAGTTGAGCATATGTATATTCTTTAAGAACACAGACCACATGTGAAAATAATGAAACATGGCTTCATGGTACATCTGTACATTAAGTGAAATCAAGGCAGTCCTCTTTAAGTGTATTTCTTAAAAAAAATGTTTGCCAAACATACATGTGCCAACAATGGGATTAGAATCCCAACAATGGGATTAGAATCCCAACAATTGAAAAATGTGTCGCTGTGGAATAACCGTACTGAACCAGAGAGCAAAATCATCAAATGATAGAACTGATTATGTGTTACAGTACCTTTAACAAGATGGTATGTAGATATAAATGCTGCAGATAGGTAGCACAAATTGCAGATTCTCTGTGGTTTTCCTTCTGTGTTTCTTTTTGTTCTCTCCAAGGCAAGAGGTATGTAGATCACAAATGCTGCAGGTAGGTAGCACAAATTGTAGATTCTCTGTGGTTTTGCCTTTGTGGTTCTTTCTGTTCTCTCCAAGGCAAGAGGACTGCACCTGAAAGTACATTTAAGGAAAAGATCAGCGATGGTTCAATTAAAAAGAAAGAAACCCCGAAACTAAGCCCACAATTTTAACATGAAAACCCAAAAGAAAAGACCCTTCAATCTACAACTGTAGCTAAAATGAACACAAGACTTCAGACCTTCAAAATTTAGATCTGGAGTAGTACTTGAAGTCAACTTTAAAATTGAATCATTACTGAGTAAGTACTGGTCAACGAAATACAATACAATACAAAACAAAACAATACAAAACTATACAATACAATACTAAGCACTAGATCCATGATCTTGGTCTTCTGGTTCGTTGCATGTCTGGTTCGTTGCTTGTCTGGTTCATTGGTTGTTTGGTTCGTTGGATGGAGTGTTGATTAGTTTGTTGATTAATTAGTTAGTTGGTTGATTAGTTTTAACCTATTGGGTGGTCTGGTGGTTGTCTGGTTGGTTAGTTGGTTGGTTAGTAAGTAAGTTAGTTAATAGATTAAGCCTATTGGGTCATTGGTTGGTCGGTTGGATGTTCGGTAAGTTGGTTGGTTGGTTGTCTGGTTGGTTGTCTGGTTGGTTGTCTGGTTGGTTGTCTGGTTGGTTGTCTGGTTGGTTGTCTGGTTGTTTGACTTCCCCCAAAAAAACTAGAATAGTACTGGGAGCAGCCCCCCCCCCCACAATGCTAATGGGATGCAACTGATTGCAAGAGATAAAAACTGGTCAAAAGCGAAATGTACAGTAAGTCCTTGAAACTCAACCTAGTCCCCTAATGGAGACAAATGTGATTTCAACAGGACTGTCTTTCCACAGGAAAACTGGAAGAGTACTGGGAGTCCCCCCTGCTAATGGGATGCAATTGATTGCAAGAGATAAAAACTGGTCAGAGCGACATGTACGGTAGGTCCTTGAAACTCAACCTAGTCCCCTAATGGAGACAAATGTGATTTCAACAGGACCGTCCTTCCGCACAAAAACTGGAATAGTACTGGGAGTTCCCCCCCCCCCTGCTAATGGGATGCAACTGATTGCAAGAGATGAAAACTGGTCAAAAGCGACATCTACGGTAAGTCCTTAAAACTCAACCTAGTCCCCTAATTGAGACAAATGTGATTTCAACAGGAATGTCTTTCCGCAGGAAAACTGGAAGAGTACTGGGAGTCCCCCCCCCCCTGCTAATGGGATGCAATTCATTGCAAGAGATAAAAACTGGTCAGAGCGACATGTACGGTAGGTCCTTGAAACTCAACCTAGTCCCCTAATGGAGACAAATGTGATTTCAACAGGACCGTCCTTCCGCACGAAAACTGGAATAGTACTGGGAGTTCCCCCCCCCCTGCTAATGGGATGCAACTGATTGCAAGAGATGAAAACTGGTCAAAAGCGACATCTACGGTAAGTCCTTGAAACTCAACCTAGTCCCCTAATGGAGACAAATGTGATTTCAACAGGACTGTCTTTCCGCAGGAAAACTGGAAGAGTACTGGGAGTCCCCCCCTGCTAATGAGATGCAATTGATTGCAAGAGATAAAAACTGGTCAGAGCGACATGTACGGTAGGTCCTTGAAACTCAACCTAGTCCCCTAATGGAGACAAATGTGATTTCAACAGGACTGTCATTCCGCAGGAAAACTGGAATAGTACTGGGAGTTCCCCCCCCCCCTTCTAATGGGATGCAACTGATTGCAAGAGATAAAACTGGTCAAAATGCGACATCTACTGTAAGTCCTGGAAACTTGACCTAGTCCCCTCGTGGAAAAATGTGATTCCAACAGGACCGTCTTTTCGCAGGGACTTCACCATCTGTGCTACAAATAGATAAAACATGTTGTAGTAGTTGTTATTTTACATAAAACTTTACATAAAAACTTTAAATAAAACTTTACACTATACTTTACACTACACTACTAAAAATTTACAGAATATTACAAAAGATAAAATTTATTTCTCCCAATTTGATATAAACCAGTAGACTTCCATATTTTTGATTTTGAAACATGAACTCTATCCCCCCGGAAACCCAACCACCCCCTCCCACTTTACCTTAGAGTCCAAGTTTCTCCACCAAAAATATGGGTCGGCCAACAAAAGTCCACAAGTAAATATCAAACTGGGAGGCGCCCCCCATCCCTATGCAAAACCAGGAAGGAATACTTAACTTAGGTAGCAGGAACGCAGGAACGCAGCTGTTGTCTCGGTTGTGTCGTTGGTCATCGGGCTCCTCATCTCCAAGCTGAAAGGGAACCTGAAAACAGAGGAACTAACCTGTTGTAATAATTGAATAGAAAAAAAAATGTACTTACTTTGGTGCCTTGGTGACAGGAACACGAACACCTCTCGCCCATGATACTGTTTACGTGGACCGGACCTGATGGCTCAAAGTTGTCGAAAGACTGATCCAGCTGTCGCCCTAACTTGGTGTGTTTGCTGCATCTCTCTCATAGTTGTACCTGAAAGATACAAGATAAGAAAATGAAAAATACAAGGATGCAACTTGGTCGAGTCACTTCCAATACAAGCGGAGGAGGGAATGCAAAGACATTCCTTTCATTGACTCTAGTAAATCTGTCATAGCCTTATACCCCTCCTGGCTCAAGATTTATATCATCAAGTCAACTAACTGCTTGGGCAGATGTAACTCTGTAGGAAGAATGGAATAGTTGAGCATATGTATATTCTTTAAGAACACAGACCACATGTGAAAATAATGAAACATGGCTTCATGGTACATCTGTACATTAAGTGAAATCAAGGCAGTCCTCTTTTAGTGTATTTCTTAGAAAAAATGTTTGCCAAACATACATGTGCCAACAATGGGATTAGAATCCCAACAATTGAAAAATGTGTCGTTGTGGAATAACCGTACTGAACCAGAGAGAAAATCATCAAATGATAGAACTGATTATGTGTTACAGTACCTTTAACAAGATGGTATGTAGATATAAATGCTGCAGATAGGTAGCACAAATTGCAGATTCTCTGTGGTTTTCCTTCTGTGTTTCTTTTTGTTCTCTCCAAGGCAAGAGGTATGTAGATCACAAATGCTGCAGGTAGGTAGCACAAATTGTAGATTCTCTGTGGTTTTCCCTTTGTGGTTCTTTCTGTTCTCTCCAAGGCAAGAGGACTGCACCTGAAAGTACATTTAAGGAAAAGATCAGCGATGGTTCAATTAAAAAGAAAGAAACCCCGAAACTAAGCCCACAATTTTAACATGAAAACCCAAAAGAAAAGACCCTTCAATCTACAACTGAAGCTAAAATGAACACAAGACTTCAGACCTTCAAAATTTAGATCTGGAGTAGTACTTGAAGTCAACTTTAAAATTGAATCATTACTGAGTAAGTACTGGTCAACGAAATACGATACAATACAAAACAAAACAATACAAAACTATACAATACAATACAATACAATACTAAGCACTAGATCCATGATCTTGGTCATCTGGTTCGTTGCTTGTCTGGTTCGTTGGTTGTTTGGTTCGTTGGATGGAGGGTTGTTTGGTTCGTTGGATGGAGTGTTGATTAGTTTGTTGATTAATTAGTTAGTTGGTTGGTTAGTTTTAACCTATTGGGTGGTCTGGTGGTTGTCTGGTTGGTTAGTTGGTTGGTTAGTAAGTAAGTTAGTTAATAGATTAAGCCTATTGGGTCATTGGTTGGTCGGTTGGATGTTCGGTAAGTTGGTTGGTTGGTTGTCTGGTTGGTTGTCTGGTTGTTTGACTTCCCCCCAAAAAAACTAGAATAGTACTGGGAGCAGCCCCCCCTGCTAATGGGATGCAACTGATTGCAAGAGATAAAAACTGGTCAAAAGCGAAATCTACAGTAAGTCCTTGAAACTCAACCTAGTCCCCTAATGGAGACAAATGTGATTTCAACAGGACTGTCTTTCTGCCGGAAAACTGAAAAACTACTGGGAGTTCCCCCCCCTGCTAATGGGATGCAACTGATTGCGAGAGATAATACTGGTCAAAATGCGACATCTACTGTAAGTCCTTGAAAGTCAACCTAGTCCCCTAATGGAGACAAATGTGATTTCAACAGGACTGTCTTTCCGCAGGAAAACTGGAAGAGTACTGGGAGTCCCCCCCCCTGCTAATGGGATGCAATTGATTGCAAGAGATAAAAACTGGTCAGAGCGACATGTACGGTAGGTCCTTGAAACTCAACCTAGTCCCCTAATGGAGACAAATGTGATTTCAACAGGACCGTCCTTCCGCACGAAAACTGAAATAGTACTGGGAGTTCCCCCCCCCCCCTGCTAATGGGATGCAACTGATTGCAAGAGATGAAAACTGGTCAAAAGCGACATCTACGGTAAGTCCTTGAAACTCAACCTAGTCCCCTAATGGAGACAAATGTGATTTCAACAGGACTGTCTTTCCGCAGGAAAACTGGAAGAGTACTGGGAGTCCCCCCCCCCCTGCTAATGGGATGCAATTGATTGCAAGAGATAAAAACTGGTCAGAGCGACATGTACGGTAGGTCCTTGAAACTCAACCTAGTCTCCTAATGGAGACAAATGTGATTTCAACAGGACCGTCCTTCCGCACGAAAACTGGAATAGTACTGGGAGTTCCCCCCCTGCTAATGGGATGCAACTGATTGCAAGAGATGAAAACTGGTCAAAAGCGACATCTACGGTAAGTCCTTGAAACTCAACCTAGTCCCCTAATGGAGACAAATGTGATTTCAACAGGACTGTCTTTCCGCAGGAAAACTGGAAGAGTACTGGGAAACCCCCCTGCTAATGGGATGCAATTGATTGCAAGAAATAAAAACTGGTCAGAGCGACATGTACGGTAGGTCCTTGAAACTCAACCTAGTCCCCTAATGGAGACAAATGTGATTTCAACAGGACTGCCATTCCGCAGGAAAACTGGAATAGTACTGGGAGTTCCCCCCCCCCCCCTTCTAATGGGATGCAACTGATTGCAAGAGATAAAACTGGTCAAAATGCGACATCTACTGTAAGTCCTGGAAACTTGACCTAGTCCCCTAGTGGAAAAATGTGATTCCAACAGGACAGTCTTTTCGCAGGGACTTCACCATCTGTGCTACAAATAGATAAAACATGTTGTAGTAGTTGTTATTTTACATAAAACTTTACATAAAAACTTTAAATAAAACTTTACACTATACTTTACACTACACTACTAAAAATTTACAGAATATTACAAAAGATAAAATTTATTTCTCCCAATTTGATATAAACCAGTAGACTTCCATATTTTTGATTTTGAAACATGAACTCTATCCCCCCGGAAACCCAACCACCCCCCTCCCACTTTACCTTAGAGTCCAAGTTTCTCCACCAAAAATATGGGTCGGCCAACAAAAGTCCACAAGTAAATATCAAACTGGGAGGCGCCCCCCATCCCTATGCAAAACCAGGAAGGAATACTTAACTTAGGTAGCAGGAACGCAGGAACGCAGCTGTTGTCTCGGTTGTGTCGTTGGTCATCGGGCTCCTCATCTCCAAGCTGAAAGGGAACCTGAAAACAGAGGAACTAACCTGTTGTAATAATTGAATAGAAAAAAAAATGTACTTACTTTGGTGCTTTGGTGACAGGAACACGAACACCTCTCGCCCATGATACTGTTTACGTGGACCGGACCTGATGGCTCAAAGTTGTCGAAAGACTGATCCAGCTGTCGCCCTAACTTGGTGTGTTTGCTGCATCTCTCTCATAGTTGTACCTGAAAGATACAAGATAAGAAAATGAAAAATACAAGGATGCAACTTGGTCGAGTCACTTCCAATACAAGCGGAGGAGGGAATGCAAAGACATTCCTTTCATTGACTCTAGTAAATCTGTCATAGCCTTATACCCCTCCTGGCTCAAGATTTATATCATCAAGTCAACTAACTGCTTGGGCAGATGTAACTCTGTAGGAAGAATGGAATAGTTGAGCATATGTATATTCTTTAAGAACACAGACCACATGTGAAAATAATGAAACATGGCTTCATGGTACATCTGTACATTAAGTGAAATCAAGGCAGTCCTCTTTTAGTGTATTTCTTAGAAAAAATGTTTGCCAAACATACATGTGCCAACAATGGGATTAGAATCCCAACAATTGAAAAATGTGTCGTTGTGGAATAACCGTACTGAACCAGAGAGCAAAATCATCAAATGATAGAACTGATTATGTGTTACAGTACCTTTAACAAGATGGTATGTAGATATAAATGCTGCAGATAGGTAGCACAAATTGCAGATTCTCTGTGGTTTTCCTTCTGTGTTTCTTTTTGTTCTCTCCAAGGCAAGAGGTATGTAGATCACAAATGTTGCAGGTAGGTAGCACAAATTGTAGATTCTCTGTGGTTTTCCCTTTGTGGTTCTTTCTGTTCTCTCCAAGGCAAGAGGACTGCACCTGAAAGTACATTTAAGGAAAAGATCAGCGATGGTTCAATTAAAAAGAAAGAAACCCCGAAACTAAGCCCACAATTTTAACATGAAAACCCAAAAGAAAAGACCCTTCAATCTACAACTGTAGCTAAAATGAACACAAGACTTCAGACCTTCAAAATTTAGATCTGGAGTAGTACTTGAAGTCAACTTTAAAATTGAATCATTACTGAGTAAGTACTGGTCAACGAAATACAATACAATACAAAACAAAACAATACAAAACTATACAATACAATACAATACAATACAATACAATACAATACTAAGCACTAGATCCATGATCTTGGTCATCTGCTTCGTTGCTTGTCTGGTTTGTTGCTTGTCTGGTTCGTTGCTTGTCTGGTTCGTTGGTTGTTTGGTTCGTTGGATGGAGTGTTGATTAGTTTGTTGATTAATTAGTTAGTTGGTTGGTTAGTTTTAACCTATTGGGTGGTCTGGTGGTTGTCTGGTTGGTTAGTTGGTTGGTTAGTAAGTAAGTTAGTTAATAGATTAAGCCTATTGGGTCATTGGTTGGTCGGTTGGATGTTCGGTAAGTTGGTTGGTTGGTTGTCTGGTTGGTTGTCTGGTTGTTTGACTTCCCCCCCAAAAAAACTAGAATAGTACTGGGTGCAGCCCCCCCCCTGCTAATGGGATGCAACTGATTGCAAGAGATAAAAACTGGTCAAAAGCGACATCTACAGTAAGTCCTTGAAACTCAACCTAGTCCCCTAATGGAGACAAATGTGATTTCAACAGGACCGTCCTTCCGCACGAAAACTGGAATAGTACTGGGAGTTCCCCCCCCCCCTGCTAATGGGATGCAACTGATTGCAAGAGATGAAAACTGGTCAAAAGCGACATCTACGGTAAGTCCTTGAAACTCAACCTAGTCCCCTAATGGAGACAAATGTGATTCCAACAGGACTGTCTTTCCGCAGGAAAACTGGAAGAGTACTGGGAGTCCCCCCCCCCTGCTAATGGGATGCAATTGATTGCAAGAGATAAAAACTGGTCAAAATGCGACATCTACTGTAAGTCCTTGAAACTCAACCTAGTCCCCTAATGGAGACAAATGTGATTTCAACAGGACTGTCTTTCCGCAGGAAAACTGGAAGAGTACTGGGAGTCCCCCCCTGCTAATGGGATGCAATTGATTGCAAGAGATAAAAACTGGTCAGAGCGACATGTACGGTAGGTCCTTGAAACTCAACCTAGTCCCCTAATGGAGACAAATGTGATTTCAACAGGACTGTCATTCCGCAGGAAAACTGGAATAGTACTGGGAGTTCCCCCCCCCTTCTAATGGGATGCAACTGATTGCAAGAGATAAAACTGGTCAAAATGCGACATCTACTGTAAGTCCTGGAAACTTGACCTAGTCCCCTCGTGGAAAAATGTGATTCCAACAGGACCGTCTTTTCGCAGGGACTTCACCATCTGTGCTACAAATAGATAAAACATGTTGTAGTAGTTGTTATTTTACATAAAACTTTACATAAAAACTTTAAATAAAACTTTACACTATACTTTACACTACACTACTAAAAATTTACAGAATATTACAAAAGATAAAATTTATTTCTCCCAATTTGATATAAACCAGTAGACTTCCATATTTTTGATTTTGAAACATGAACTCTATCCCCCCGGAAACCCAACCACCCCCCTCCCACTTTACCTTAGAGTCCAAGTTTCTCCACCAAAAATATGGGTCGGCCAACAAAAGTCCACAAGTAAATATCAAACTGGGAGGCGCCCACCATCCCTATGCAAAACCAGGAAGGAATACTTAACTTAGGTAGCAGGAACGCAGGAACGCAGCTGTTGTCTCGGTTGTGTCGTTGGTCATCGGGCTCCTCATCTCCAAGCTGAAAGGGAACCTGAAAACAGAGGAACTAACCTGTTGTAATAATTGAATAGAAAAAAATGTACTTACTTTGGTGCTTTGGTGACAGGAACACGAACACCTCTCGCCCATGATACTGCTTACGTGGACCGGACCTGATGGCTCAAAGTTGTCGAAAGACTGATCCAGCTGTCGCCCTAACTTGGTGTGTTTGCTGCATCTCTCTCATAGTTGTACCTGAAAGATACAAGATAAGAAAATGAAAAATACAAGGATGCAACTTGGTCGAGTCACTTCCAATACAAGCGGAGGAGGGAATGCAAAGACATTCCTTTCATTGACTCTAGTAAATCTGTCATAGCCTTATACCCCTCCTGGCTCAAGATTTATATCATCAAGTCAACTAACTGCTTGGGCAGATGTAACTCTGTAGGAAGAATGGAATAGTTGAGTATATGTATATTCTTTAAGAACACAGACCACATGTGAAAATAATGAAACATGGCTTCATGGTACATCTGTACATTAAGTGAAATCAAGGCAGTCCTCTTTTAGTGTATTTCTTAGAAAAAATGTTTGCCAAACATACATGTGCCAGCAATGGGATTAGAATCCCAACAATTGAAAAATGTGTCGTTGTGGAATAACCGTACTGAACCAGAGAGCAAAATCATCAAATGATAGAACTGATTATGTGTAACAGTACCTTTAACAAGATGGTATGTAGATATAAATGCTGCAGATAGGTAGCACAAATTGCAGATTCTCTGTGGTTTTCCTTCTGTGTTTCTTTTTGTTCTCTCCAAGGCAAGAGGTATGTAGATCACAAATGCTGCAGGTAGGTAGCACAAATTGTAGATTCTCTGTGGTTTTCCCTTTGTGGTTCTTTCTGTTCTCTCCAAGGCAAGAGGACTGCACCTGAAAGTACATTTAAGGAAAAGATCAGCGATGGTTCAATTTAAAAGAAAGAAACCCCGAAACTAAGCCCACAATTTTAACATGAAAACCCAAAAGAAAAGACCCTTCAATCTACAACTGTAGCTAAAATGAACACAAGACTTCAGACCTTCAAAATTTAGATCTGGAGTAGTACTTGAAGTCAACTTTAAAATTGAATCATTACTGAGTAAGTACTGGTCAACGAAATACAATACAATACAAAACAAAACAATACAAAACTATACAATACAATACAATATCTTCCAGTTTTGCACAAAGAGTGCACTTATGTGCCTAGAAAAGACTTGTGAAAATAATGTTTTGAAAAAGTGTATAAAAACAAGAAAATTCAGTGAAAAAATTCAGAAAATTTTACAATTCTTTTTCACTGAATTTTCTCGTTTTTTATACATTTTACAAAACAAATCTTCTCCCAAGGCTTTTCTAGGTACATAAGTGCACTCTTTGTGCAAACCTGGAAAATGTAGACAATGTGAGGAAGGAGTTATTCTTGTTTGAAAAATAACATGTGACTCAATTGAGGAATGCAGAAAATTTCCCAATATGCACCCTGGCCTTAGGTTATTCTTTCCAAACAACATTTTTGAAACGTGCTATTTTCTGGAACAAAATAAATAAAGTATGAAGACGTGTGTGTATTACCTTGCTTTTTTAGGAAAGTAGCATTAGATTGTCTTCTCTAAGTAAACATAGTATAAACCGACTATAAGTGGTCAATGGAAATCCAGTATTATTGAGAAGCTTGGAGTAGAGATTTAGAAAATTGTAAAGGTGGTCATTTTGAATGATTTTTCTTGAGATTTCAGCATTTCATGAAGTTGCCAATTACCTGCTACCCGGGCCTGCTACCAGGTTTACTAAAAAAGACATTGCAAGGATATTTTTCCGAAAAAAAGCATGCCTTCATACTTTCTACTTTATTTTTTACCAGGAAATAACATGGACAGTTACAGTATAGCATTTTTTTCAAAAATGTTGTTCGGAAAGAATAACCCATTCATAGAAAATATCCGTACCGTTGTCGTTGTGCTGCATGACACCACCATTCGTACTTTTGTAGTTTGTGTTTTTACCTATTTCTTAGTTTTCTTCGTCTGGAACCACTGCATGCTTTTAGACACGTGTAATAGTTTAAAACTTTTGTTTAGTCCCATACTGGTACTTTTCCATCATACTTTGTTTTTCCACTTCTTACAACGTGGTATGGTTGTCCACTTATGAAATCGTCCAAAACGAGCATTATGCTGGCATAATAATCCGGACTCTGCTTATTCATTTTGTCTACAACAACGGCAAATAACAGCATTTTTGTGATATACTGTGTTATTTACGTATCTGCATTTTTCAAATTCGAAAATTCCTCTTATTTGTATAATGAATGCTCATAGAGATGTAACCACGTGATCAGACATACGGTGGTCTGTTGAGATTGACCAATGAACAACGCCGAGAAATTGCTGTAATCGAATGCTAGTACACATCATGTTCGAATTTCACGACGCTAGACATTGAATGCATGCTAGTGTGAATATTGCGTTCTATATATACAACGTTTGAATCATATAAACATTAAAATAACGTGAACATAAAATTTATTGAAAATGTCTTCATAAAAACTCATCCATTCTTCGTGGATAAAGTTAGGCCAATAAAGTTACATTTTTATGACAAAGTAACGTGTTTCGAAAATGTCTACATAAAAATTCATTCGGGGCAATCTGCTTGGAGCGAGAAGACGGACCGGTTCGGGGCAATAGCTGATGAAATTCTTTGTCACAAAGTTTGGCATTTTTTATAAAATCAAACGCGCGTCATTGAAACTCACAAGATGTAAATAGCATGTCATTTACATCATACCTTGATGGGGAAAAATAGATCTTATATGTTAGAAGTACTAAATAAAAGTTATCGTGAAAATGAGACAGTCGTTCTCGAGAGAAAAGAGCATAAATGCGCATTTAGAGAGTTTTGGTCCGTTTAAAAATCTGTAAAAAATTGGGGTACTTAAAAGCATCGGGAGGCATCATATATTTCAAATTAGACACGAGGAAGTCAATATTGAGCAAGTTATGGCTGTTTTAAATTCAAATAAAACCGTTTACCCGTACCGGTCCAGCTTTTGACCCGTACCGGTCAATTTTCGTTAGCTGCGTATACCAAGGGTGTACATAGAAATTCATGCATCCCTCATGGAGAAAAGTTATAGTCCAATAAAGTTGCGCTTTTATGGCAAAGTAACGTGTTTTGGAAATACCTACATAAAAAATCATTCATTTTTCGTGGAGAAAAGTTGAAGTCCAATTAAAGCAGTAGATTACTCTTCACGAAAAATGACTTAGTCCAAGTAGCGCTTTTTCGAAAGGACTATCTGACCATTTTTTAACAAGTCTTCCTCACATAAATTGTCTTCGAATTGTTACTTGTAAAAGAGTCAGGTTATGTGATACATGAAATATTCCACTCGGGTAACAATGTATCACCACTCAAGCTTCGCTTTCGTGGATGATACAGTATTACCTTTCGTGGAATATTTCCTGTATCACATGCTGAAGCGTGTGATAACTGATAATATTAATGAATATTGGACTATTTAACTTCCTTGACAATAGAGTGTAAAAATACGGCTGTTAATTCATTAGCCTTTTTATTTGTAATTGTGTCAAGAGAAGGATCTGCAAAAAGTAGAAAGTCTACCCTGTCTTCCTGTTTTCTATTATTAAAAGAGTTTAAATTAAAGGATGGCAGCCCCCCTAGTTCTCTGTAAAAATTGAGTCTTTGAATGTTAATTCAGTAGAGTGACCACATTCACGGGTAGTATCCAGATTATTTCTACTTCAATCTAATTTATTATAGTAAGTGTGGTACAAAACAGATTATGTGAACTGAACAAAATTAATTGTTGCATGTTTTGTAAGTGCAAGGGAAGTGGTAACTGTAATTACCATCTAATCAAGCTTTTAGAAAGTGTTGTAAGTAATGCATGAACTTATTAATCTGATGTCACTGTCATACTGCATGTATGTTTTTTCGAAGAATCATCATAACACAACCAGCAGAAAGTATTTTTCTTCGTATGTTGTATCTTTGTATCTATTGGTCAGGAAGACGAGAAATAATATATATATATTTGTTAAAGTGTACATGCATTAATATTTCAGCCTTAAACAAAGAAAGGTATTTATTGGTTGTGTTGCAGGAATTGTGCCAGCACAACCCAGTCAATAAGGTCAGCACAATACAAAAATATTACACATACCATATCCCTAGTTGGTTTTTCAATAGTCTTAACTGAACCCCTAGTAAGCTAAAGACTGAAAGAGGTGCTTTAATATCCTTTTTTGGTTCTTTGGTTATTTTATAGCCTTAGTGCTATCATAATATGCACTCGTTGTGCCATAATACCCCATATTTGTTTCATTATATCCCTTATCAATTCCTTAGTATACCCAGAGAGCTTTAATTAGTTTCTAAATACCCATTAGTGCTTCCTAATATGCCTTGTAGTGCTCTTTAGGGGCTAACAGAACACCATGATGACCTACTTGGAACCATCATGAGCTTTAAAGAGAAAGCCCATCGAACCAATCAGGGTATCTAGGAAACCATGAAGGAATACTGCAGCACAAAAGAACAACAAGGGCATCTTTGGGAATCACTAATGGATATTAAAGTACCAATTGTGGCTATCAAAGCACCAGCAAGGCATATTAGGGAGTACTAGGGCAGATTTAGAAACCAATAGGGATTATTAAAGCATCACTAAGCAAACTAAGGAACCAATTGTGGGTATCAAAGTTCAATCAGAGCCAATCAGGGCATACTAGGTTATCACTTTAAAAGGAACCAATTTGGGATATTAAACCACAACCAGCCATACTACATGTAGGTAATTGCTAAGGCTATTTAATGAACCAATGGGGGAAATCAAAGCACAACCACCTGTACAGAGAAATCACAAAGGTCTATTAGGAACCATATGTTTAAAGCACAACCAGGATATACTAGGTTATTTCCTAGACTATTGATGAACCAATAAGGGTTATTAAAGCACAACCAGGGCATGCGATCTTATCACTAAGGCCATTACTAAAGCTATGAAAGAACCAATCAGGATTACTAAAACAACACCAAGCATTCTTAGTAGTCCCCAAGGGCTACTAAGGAATGAATCAATAGGGGCTATTAAAGCACCTCCATGGCATTCTAGGGAATCACCAAAGGCTAATTGGAGCTATCTATTTATCATTTTTGTATTGTGCTGACACAATATACTGGGTTTTGTTGGCACAATCACTTCAACACAACCAGTAAATATCTTTCTTTGTATGGAGAAATATTTATATCTGTACACTTTAACTAATAAATGCATACAGGGTGTTTCATATGTATACATCCCCCATAAACTCATACATGTCATATTGCCACACCATCATGTTATATATATTTTGCTCCTTATGGAAAGTTACATAAGATTGCAAAGTTTCAGAATCCAGCGGTATCCCTGAAAAAAGAAATGCCGTATCAAAGTATGTGGGTATGGGTCATTCGAGGGGAATTTCTGGTCAGTTTGAAGGCACTTTTAAGGGGAAATTGAGTTTCTGTATTGCAAATTTCAAACAGTTGTCATCATGGCAGATTTCAGTCCACATGAGTGTGACAGTTATACGCAAAGATGTATAGATAGGATTCTTGCAGTGGCTTATGGAGAGGCCAGGGACCCTGGTGCGACCTCTATCATTAAAAATGGATATGAGAAAAAGTGCACAGATCACCGACCTGAGTCGAAAAATCACCAGGAAATGCCCTCTAAATGACCCCGTACCCGCAATCTTTGATACAATGTATCTTTTTTCAGCGATACACCTTGATTCTGAAACTTTGCAATTCTATGTAACTTTCGATATGATACATAAAATGATAGGGTAGCCATGCTAGATGTATGAGTTTATGGGGGGAGGGGTGCAAAGATATGAAATACCCTGTATGTACATTATTACTTCTCATCTTTCAGATCACTTGATGAAGCAAACAAAGAGAAATAAATGTAACTCTTGATTGTGTTGACGTGATTGTGCCAGCACAATTCAGTCATTGTAACAGCACAATCCAAAAAACAATGTATGTTAAGTAGTAATTGTTTTAATTACTTTACATATTAGTAAGTAACCTGCAAGGAGAGATTGAATCTTTAATTATATAAGCCCATACATTGGTTCATCCTCTTGGAATGCATGCTAGAGTATTTAAAACTCAGTTATTGGATTGTGGATCTTGGTGAAAACATGGACTTAATGGTCGCTAGGAGATATATCAGGTTTGGGGTTTTCTCATGATGTAAAATCGATTATAATTTTGCTTTTATTTAGAAATGTTGGATGGTTTACATTTGCTATTAATATCAAACTCACCATTATGAATACCAGCATATTAAAACATCCATTGCCAAACATCATAAGCTTCCAATGCATGTGAATTTCAAAAATATTTCCTTAGTCTCCCACACACACTCTTTAAAATAGGGGGCATCTTAAGGGGTAAATTAATTATTTCTGCTTAAATTTTACTTTATTATTTATTATTATGAACTATTATGAACTCCAGTCGGGGCTAGGACAGAGAACCCAAGCTCAAAATAAGCCCAAGACCTTGCTCTACATGAATCCAGTGAGAAACTTAGGGGACAAACTTATTTTTTTAAATTTGCTCAGCTGCTGACCTATATTCAAAAGGGCAGACTTAGTGCCTAATCAGTTAGTGTCTGTTGGTTTTATATAAGGAAATTATTTCATAATCGAACCAAAAGGGCCATTCAAAATATAAGAAATCTTTTTCTACAATTACATATGCTACCCTTTTAAATAGTTTCATTTCGCTTCTTTAATAGAGTAGTAAATACAGTATAGATATTACCTTTACCCTTTACTTAAATGTAGGTTTTAGAGTATGCAGACGCAATAACACAAATAGCTATAGTTTTCAATTGACATCTGTAACCGGTACCTTTCCTGTTTATATTTTGTTCATCCTTATTTTGTAAACAACACATAGATAAATCACTTGTATAACATGGATATATGAGAAAGATTGTATTCACTACAACTCTGTGTAAAGAAGTTGAGGGGAGAATAAATTGTGCTAAAGACTAAATAATGATCGTCTTTCATTCGTTAATGTAAGCTAGATTTCTCATTGCTCAGTTTACTGGTCCCCCAACAATTTAGTATTACATGTACTTCTAACTCAGGTATTTGAGAAGTAGGCTTTGAGTGAACTCCACAATATACAGGTATCTTGTTCAAAATAAAAACAACATGTATTTTTATCAAAACATGTGATTGATAGATAATATACTAGAAATAAACTGAAAATGATAATGTCGAATTATCTGGTATCTTAATAACACGTAATACAATGATAAATATGTTGATTTAAAATTCTTTATTCGTGTCCCCTCTTACTTTACAATTTTACATAATTCACAATAGGATTTGTGCCCTGCGTTTGTATTTTCATGTTTCTTTTATTAGTATTGTCATCTAATTGTGGCGTGTGATTCATTTTAGGTTCCTTAAAAATCACTATTCGTATCAATATATATTATTTTCAAAGAAGCCATTCTACGTGGGGACATGCGAATCAATGACTTTTATTATCTCTAGTAGGACTTCAGTCTTATCTTTATTGAGGGCTCTCTTGAAATACACTTAGGCCAGTGCTCTATTACACGGTTATGTCTTCTACTTCCACATGCTAAAATGCCTAATAATACTGAAAAGAACTATCCCAATGGGGATACGAAGGAGCCATTCTTAAATGGTGAAGATGAAATCAAAGGAGGAGTTATCTACAAAGGCGGGAAAGTTCATGATACTAAAAATGGGATTGTTGATGAGGACCCCGCAGATGAGGCGCTCTTCACTAAAGTACAGAAATTCAGTGTTACTGACCCAGAGGAAACTCCCGAACGGAAGAAAAAGTTATTCAGATATAATTTAATCAAAACCATTTGTCTTCTGTTAGCATGGGTCGCAAATGTGAGTAGTAACACTTATAGTTAACAATATACCAAAGCCTAAAGGTAAACTTAAACATTTTTCCAAAAATGTGTATTTCCAGAATCTCGACTTGCCTATTTCCTAAAATTCCAATTTTAAGTCCATACTTTATTTAGGAACTTGAAATACATCTGAAGTCGTAGAATAGACTATGGAAAAATATCTGTGCATCAAAACCCAAAAATGAATTTTTGTTCTCCGATTAGTCAAAAATTGTTGTTGCTTTGGTAGCTAGTGCTTTGGCCACGAGGGGTAATTCATGAAGAGAAAAGGCACTTCATTTAACTTTCTTAGCACTTTACACACAGGGCCCTGGAACCTGCAATGAGCTAAGTAATGCAGCATAACCACCTGCAGTCAGATCTTCTTCAATTCTGTTGAATAGCCATGCATATGCACAGTATTGTCAGGGAAATGGGCACCCTGTCTTTCTTTAGCACTGGTCATACTTGTAGGAGCAGTTTGGAAATGGGGGAATGATGTGCTTTAATCTTCCTTTCTCTAAGCTTTGATTTGCAGGCAGAAAAACATTGCCCGGAGCAGAGAAATATTGTCCCGCATGACCAAAACACAGACACCATGAAATGGCTGAAGTTTATCTTCCAGGGAATGATGTGGAGCGTGAAGGTGCCAACAATTCCTGACCTTAAGGAACGTACTGGGACAGACTACAACGAAATAGGAATAGCCGTCTCCCTCAGGGCCATGGGTTGGATAATGGCGTCCCCAATAGCCGGTTACATATTTGACAGGTAATAATTTTGATTTGTGTTCATGAGATAAGGAAAGTGGACCCTATGTACTGAAGTGTACCTGGTTTGAGCCTATTTCAAAAATTCTAAAATCTTCATTACATATGAGGATGTTTCACGAGTGAATATTTCCAGATAACATGTAAACAAGATTCAGTTTTGCATTTTACATCACAGGCCCAATATTAAACATAAAAATAACTTGTAATATATGCCCATTTCAAGGTAAGCTCATCTACTTCACCAACTCTGACGTTTTGTGTATTCCATTAGGTTCCCAAGATTTCGTGACATGCAGTTAGCAACCGGCTTCATTTTAGAAGCGATATCCGTCATACTAAAACCTTGGGCCTCCAACTTCCAAGGGCTCACGTTTCTCTACTGGATGGAGGGCTTTGCACACGGTCTTTACGGTCTCGGTAAGAATGATTTTTGAGCATTGCAGAGCACAAAGGATAACATTAGACATACACAAAGCATAAAGAAAAATAATAACAACAACAACTGTAAAATCGACATAATTATATGAATTATATCATGGTCATGATAATATGTAGTACTATACAGGAATATGTAAAAGTAAAACATTGGGGTAACTTGGTACAATCTCCAATAGAATGAATGATAAGAAGTGCAATTAACACGTTTGATATCTCTTTGGCAAGTTGATAAATAAAAACATGTTTTCAAATCTCAAATGGTTACTTATTCATGACATCCCGACCTACAGCTGAAATGACATTATCGTATTCGTGTCAAACGTCGCAATAATGTCGTATCATTTAATTAATTGGAATTCTATTTCATTTCATATCAATGTGTTGGTCCTCATTTGATGTTGGCATTTAAGCCTTTGAATATATCTTTTTTACTCCTAGCCTACAGGAGATGCCAATTTGTTCTTGGATGCGTTTTAAATGTAGAACACGCACAGTCTGAATACAAACCATGCGAAATGAGAAAACTTTGTAAAATCCAAATAAAATGACAATTCTAATAACCCAAATCTATAAACTAAAATAAGATTATTGTCAAAAGTGTTGGTTAAAGAAGCCTTAAATCTGGTGTGTCTTATTTCAGTGGGGAACGCAATGATAATTGACATGTGGCAAGAAGATACATCTCCACCTTTGCACGCCATGCATTTCGGCTGGGGATTCGGCGCTTTTATCGCCCCGATGATTGCACGACCTTTCCTTGGTACTAGACCCGAAGATGAAGAGGCTTACAACTCAACCAACTTCTACAACTCCTCCCAAATCAATGCCTCAACCGCTACAAGTTGGATGAATGTACTTACTGATGTACAAAACGTTACTGTAATACCAACTGATATTAGAGTCAACAATTCTCACATTGAAGTGCCATACATTGTGATAGGCTGCTATGGAATCTTCATTGGGATTCTTTTTCTAGCCTATCAATACTTAATCCCAAAACCAAAGCTTCAAAAAGCTTCACAAGCAGTGAAGAAATCTTGGCGGGAAGTGATTTCTCCGAAACAGTGCACTCAAGGACAAACATCATTCGGACTCATCATGTTATTTCTGGGATTCCTTTTTTATTCGGGTGTGGATGCCCAACTGGCTGTTATAGGAACTTACTCGTCAGCGATAGCATACGAAGATTTAAACTTTAGCAAGCAAAAAGCTGCTCTACTTGCCGCTACTGCAAGCGCTTCGTCCATAGGGTTCCGCTTTATTACGATGATTATCACCAAATGGTGCCCAATGTGGATACTGATTTATTTTGAACTGTTTACAGCTTTTGCTATGTCAGTTTGCTTGGTGACTGTTGGTCTTAGTGACCCAGTTCTTTATTGGGTGTTTACATGTGTCTTACTGTCTGTTACATCACCTCTTTGGCCTGGTATGATGGCGTGGGCAGAGCCTTATATGGAAGTTACCGGAAGTGTAGTTGCATTGTGGGGAATGGGGGCTGGCATAACCGGCTTTGGATTGGACATTATTTCTGGTTGGGTATTCCAAAATCTTGGTTCGCAGGCCTCTATGGTGCAGACTTGTATTTGCTCATCATTCATGATAGCACTCATAATTGTCATCAAGCTGGTCATGTTGAAATATGGAGAAAAAGATAGGGGCGCTTCAAAACAAAAAAATAACCACGCTTGATATAACAATAGAGGTTTGCTTTTTGCGAATACTGGGTACAAAAGTGAATCAGTTTTGAATTGATGTGCAATACTATACGTCAAATATTTCAGTCAACTTATTAACATCTGTGAAAATGTTTGATATTTAGATTTTCTCAGCTATGATATACGCATTGGCTGATTTTGTTATCGCCTCAAGCCAATGGTATTGTATGTAAAACTACTTCAAAACAAATTGATATTAAAATTTGTGCATATTATATAGATTATAATACTCTGATCATTATAAATTACTATTTGTATCTTAAGACATCATGATAAACCATGACATCTCATTTCTTTTCAGCCCTGAGATGTTTCCGGTGAAACAGAAAGATGCTATGAGTATCAGAATGCAATGATCTTAAGATAAGACTAGTTTAGAAATGCGCAATAAAGATTCGGAGACGAATGAGGGTAACTTTTCGAAGATTGTTACAATCGGGTTGGAATGATGATTTGAAACAAAAGCCATTATTTTGTTCCACTAGTGCTAACAGTGATCAACAGGTTGATTTCAGAATATGTATATATTTCATAAAAGAATAAAGACGAAGAATCTTATTTCACAATGGTTGTGCCGTATATAACCTAATTAGAATTCAACTGATCCTAGCTATCGCATACTCGTTTCCCAGTTTGATTTTCTATTTATGAAAACATCATACCTTGGAAATCCAAGATGAGCTATCGTAGGTAACTTTCTTCCATCATTTGCTCCAAAGCAGTTTTAATGGCGCAAACCACGAATTAACTTTGGGCCTTTTGGGCAAATATACAGAAAGCTTTTGACATTGATTGTGAGAATGACGGTTATGTTTTGTTCAATTTTGATAGAAAGGCAGTGAGCCTCTTTGTGAGTGGTGAGTGTCACGATTTGTGGATATGAAACAGTTCAGATTGTATCATCTATAGAGTTATCTTCGGTTTGTACCTTTGTTGTTGACGGTGGGTATATTACATATGAATATGAATATCTCCAGTTGCCCTTGTAAAATAAGTCATACTTTGCACATAGGTAGATATATTTTCAGCAACACCCAGATTTGACATGATTCCTCAAGTTTCAATGACCCAAACATGTAATATTATGACCACCTTGGAAGACAAATATTAATGATGTGATTGTGTTAACCCCAACATATATAGACGTATCAGAAATTGTTTAAATGATTTATTCAGCTCAAATTCTTGTGGCGCACAATTTGAAAGGTTCTGGACATAGTGTGATACCCAATACACCTTCCATAGATGGCGTTGTCCGTCCATTTGGGAATGTGAAGTTGAAGCGTTGCATCATTGTGGAAAAATAGAGAAACATCTCAGACTTTGCAAGGACTTCTCCAGCACAGATCCGCTTTCCTGAAAATATATGGCATAAATAGATAGTCAGTTTGTTCAATTATAATTGGTGAATCTTATATTTATTACATAAACACATACATATAATATACAAATTCGTGAGGGGATTGGTGATAGAATTGCAACGCTCTGTTAACTGTTTAGTGATCACACACCAGACATTACCATGCAAAATGTCGCCACTTACCATTTGTTACTCTGAAGGAACAATACTTAGGTAGAAATGAACCTCTTATTTCCACAAGGGAAGAACAAATATGAGCCCGGAGTTGGTCTAAGCTGGTGCTTACCTATTGAAAATGGCATAAAGTGTGGAGGCTTTACCACGTGACCGTTTTCATCTAAAAAACGAAGAGGGTCAAAAATATTCGGGTTCTTCCACAATGTAGGGTCTCTGTGTAATGCCCAGAGGTTTGGATAAACAAGAACTCCTTTTGGAATATGGTACCCCTTAAATGTAACATCTGCAGTAGTTTGATGGGGCACCGCCAGAGGGACAATAGAGTTATATCTTTGTATTTCTAAAAGTACAGCTTCTGTATACGGGAGACTTTCACGGTCGTTCAAACTTGGCAATCGACCTTTTCCAATATTGTCGAATATTTCTTGGCGTACTTTCTCTTGAATGTGTGGGTATTTGATCATATATAACAATGCCCATCGCATGGTCGTGCTTGTGGTCTCCGTGCCAGCGAAGAACAAATCATCGATGATACATCTTAGTTGCAACACTGAAATAAACAGACGCAATATCATTGGTATAGAGTGGGTGAACATAAAAACAGGGCAAAACCTAAAATGGTGCAATATACGATGGAGACGTTTTGTTCCATTCTCCATTACTACATGTCATATACAGCTTAATTTCTTAAAAGGTCAAGAATTCTGACTTCAATTTCAGATACATTTAAAAGCTTATTTAATATCTTTGGAAAGGGGACGTCTTCTGATTCTGGACATTTATGATTTTCAACAGAAGTTTTGGAAAAGTTTTTGTGAAGATTGATTAATCAACCACTGCCACCATACAGGCATCTCTAAAATATACTCACTTTCAAATGTGGAATATTTCACCAGTTTGTCCTTCTCTTCCAATGCATTCAGATAATATCCTATGATATCTTTGTCATTTTTCCTACCATTTTTCTCACATTCGGTTTTACGTTTGTCAATCATTGGTTGTATGACGTCGTATTGCCGAGAGTGCTCACACTTCTTTAACGTAAAGTAGTTAGTGGGATCTCCTGGTAATAGACGTGTCCATGGATACATGTTGAAGAAGACTGACAACTGCCAGTTGTTCATGATGTCATCAATCATCTTGACATGGCGTTGGAACGACTCATCCGAATATTCGAATCTATCGCCAAGAATGATTTTATTAGTGACGTTTGCCACGGACATGTTTAACAACTGATGGATGTCAAATGCTTCGCCATTTTTACTTGTTATTTCAGCGAGAAAATGATTCAGTTCATCGTGGATGTTGGACTCCCATGTAGATTTAGCCACGCCCAGCTCCCTAAAAATTCGTTCTAGGAATCTCCTATGCTGCTGCCATGCCTTGTCTTGGTTTATCAGAACCCCTTGAAGATACAAACGAACCCATGGTAAATGTTACATACAAGCATTACACATAATGTTCAGAATAAAACAAAGATTGAGGGTATATTTTTCATTTTTGATAGCCGAAGGGGTATATGTACTAATTTCCCAACGACCATATATGACCTGAACATTTCAGATAAATAAAGGCTAATCCAGGGACAAATACCACAAAGATAATCAATACTGTACGTCTACGTACCTGTGTATTTTCCCCTTGTGTCCTTTACCATAAACATCAGTTCTCTTCCAGAAAAATGGTCACCGTGTTTAACAAACGCCTCTTTAATGTTTTCATACCTGACCAACGTAAAAGTACATTAAGTCTCTTTGGTGCGGGTGTGACACAGGTGTCGCTATTAAAAATGTATTTTTTTATTTAAGTACTCATTTAATACATTTCAAGTACAATATATAAAATAATACAAATATAATTTCAAAAAAGTTTTATATGTAGAAATATGTACTATAAGTTGTATAAGTTTAAATGAATATAATTTTACATAATCTCAAGACTAGCTCGTTTATAAATAGTATAATTACCCATGTATAGCCAATGATAGATTGGGACCGAGGTAGAAACTGAAGACATCGCCGTATTTTTTACTCCATGTAATCATGGTCTTGTGAAGGTGGGTCCCAACAAATGGTATGATGCCTATGAACGGAAGTCCCCATGGTCCCGGGGGCAAATTGCGATGTCTGTACCATCGGGAGCTTAACAACAGTGCTATCGCGAAGACTATCACCGTGATGACGTTGTTTGCTACTGTCTGTAACACTTCTTTCAGGAAAGGAGTCATTGCTTAACCCAGGTGTGATGCAGAACGTATATGATTAGTTTGGGTGATATCCCTTTATCGCAACGAGTGATCACTTTGAATTATGTCTATAAATGAAAATATTAAAATGAAATAAATGAGATATACAGAGCGATAATACAGAGATTTCGCAATTCACTTATACGGTGTTGTCCTGTTTAACAACCCCTTATTCTAATTATTGAAAATGGATTCTAGCAATACTATCCAAAATGAATCTACTTGTTGAGACAAATTAATTGAGTAATTTAGAAAGAAATTTCCAGAGAAACATAATATCAAATTTTCATTTCGAAATACTAAATAAAAATGGAAAGGGTCGAAGCGACACCTGAATGAATAAGACTAGCAAGATCTAGAAAAGATAAGTTACATGTACTTGTAAAATACTAAAATCGGGCTGAAAATTCTAAAAAAGATGTCATATGGAAATAAAACAATTTATAACAAAACACAATTTAAAGTCCTGACTACAATAATTGGACGATTGGAAAAAAGTTGGTTATATTCATTTTATGTGGGTAGAATAACCAAGAGAAACTCGAGCACTGCTCGAGAATCTGTTAACGTAATTAGAAAGTAATAAGTCATGGCAAGAGCATGCACATGAAATTAAACATGGAATAATTCATCATATTCCTTAGATAATTTTTTGAAACCTACATCACAGGTCACTGTACGTTATCGATGGTTAGGCGTGTACATTGTAGTTTCTGATCTGTAAAGGGAGATATCAAGGTATTAGATACTGTATCAACTTTATCAAGAAGGATGTTGAGCAAGTTCATGAGAGTTGGGAAACAAGGCATCAAACTCAATAGTTTTATTAGCAGCATTATCACATAACCTATTGTTTTCATATTATCTGAGATCTTCAATTACGAGTTGAATTGCCAATAGTTCAATAACAAGCAAGGGTATAGACATATGAACTAGTCTACGAGTACCATATAAGTAACATACTGTCAAATCGGCATGTGATCGCTCACATAGTACACGACCACCACCATATACATGACATTAACTTCAGTACACAACTACCATAAACTATTAAACATGACCTTCATTTCAGTGCACTACTACTACCATATGACATCATTACACGACAATATAACCATACATGGTCTTGAGTTCAGTACACGACTACCAAATTAAATGACCTATCTTCACTATAAGATCTTCTTGAACACGTTCACCAAAGAATATATATGACCTACTCCACTGCATCATGATAAACCATGACATTTCATTTCTTCTCAGCCCACCGATGTTTCAGGTGAAACAGAAAGATGCTATGCGTATCAGGATGACTCCATTGCTTCAATACTGAGGTTGCCATTTTGCAGTTACTCACCATTCGAAATAAAATATGACTGTGGTTCTCATCCTCCCTCTATTCCTGTTTCAGAACGTTCCATAAGCAGCTACTGTTTATTGATTTCTCGAAGGCTAATACAATGTTCAGATCTTTGTACCTATTGAGATTATTACACAAACAGAAAAGTAGTGAAATATACTTACCAGTTTTGCTTGTCGGTACATGTGCACTTAGAATAGCACTTATCTCCTAAGTATAAGCTTATAAGTTGAATAAAAATGAGGCCAGATTTATTCACTGGTGATCCACTCGATTACGCTGGTAACCGAAACGGTTCCTTTTGGTAACAAAATGTCGGAACATCGAAGGTACGATTTTTCCTTTTTCCTTATTTTACACGTTGTAGGCAGAATCATCCCACGACATTTTTAATACAAACGTGTATCAGTATCACATGTTTAAGAAAATGTACATATTTGCGAACAAATAGTTCAGAAGACAACAGAATCGTCGATTTAATTCCTCACTTAAGTTACATAAACGGTTTTTCGAAAAACAGTTAAGATCTGCACTTTTAACTCAAACCGTTTATGTAACTTAAGTGAGGAATAATGTTGTCTTCTGAGCTATTTTTCGCAAACATGTACATTTTCTAAAACATATGATGCTGATACACGTTTGTGAGAAAAAACGTCGTTGGGATTCTGCCCGTACAACGCGTGTAATAAGGAAAAAAGAAAAATCGTACCTTCGACGTTCCGACATTTTGTTACCAAAACGAACCGTTTCGGTAACCAGCGTAATCGAGCGGATCACCAGTGTTATTGGATGGTTCAAGTTAGCACAAGGGAAAGATCAATACCCGGTGATTTCAGCGGGAAGTGGCGTTTCGTTCAGTGGATGAGCTGCGCGCGCATGCATAAATGTGATTATCCAATATATTTGAGAGGAGGGCTATTTGAAATAGTTTTTGGTCTCAGGCGCGACCCAGGGCTGTTGTCTTAAGGACATTTCGTTGAAAATGAGCCATTCGGCTGATAAGAGTTTGCGATCTTATAATGTATTACTGTTACTCAGACACATATTTTGACACGATTCTGTTGGAAATAAGCTTTGAACCGAGAGATATTCACGATTGATACTAGTATGCACATTTTTGATTGTGCCATTGCTTTTCCATTGCACAATCCATGTATTGATAGAAGTAACATTAATAATGCAGATTGGTTTACCTTCAATACATGGCAGACACTACATATCGGTCTATTAAATACCAGTTTGTGCCTTAAATAGTTTTATATTTCCATCCACGGCCTGGAGCCTGGGTGTGTTTGTCTCACTAGAGCCGTGGATCCACGTCTACTTATGTGTATGCTTGTGCATGGACTTCTAATCACTAGCAGGAATTTAACATGATGCAAACTCGACATTATAACTCATGCTGTAACATTTTGACTTCGCTGGAAAACAATAGTAATTATTTTTCTTGCCAATCAATCATGAATCACAATCAAAATTTCAGAATGATCAATCAGGCAATGGTCCAAATCAAGTTATAACATTATATGATATTCAGCAAGAAGTCCGGTAGAAATACAGAATATTTAAACATCAAAGCTGAAAGTTAAAAGCTAATCTGTCAATTTTCTGTCTGCAAAAGAGCGTTTACATTTGACACAATAACAGCCTGAGGCTTTGAAATCTAGGATTCCCCAGGAAAATATGACGTCATACTAATTAGCATAAGGATTTCCCTATTGGTCTGGGTCGAGCCTTGTTCGAAAACACAATCCATAAATACATGCTAATTTCTAAGGAGATAGGAAGTGTATAACGTGTTTATCGATTTTGTTTAAAGATTTAATCAATTATCAAATTGTTTATGTGGATAAAGTGGTCACACTTGCTTCAATTCATAGCGTAATCGACGGATGGAAACTGACCGAATTCCCGATATCCTACCCCGTATTACTGTAGGCTATTAAGCACAGTGACCTACAGAGGACGCTATCACAAACAAGTACTGCACGAACCGATAAATTCCCGGGTATTGTAACGCCCTTGATTAGCACACGTTAGCAATATTGTTCAGAAATCTTATGGAAGTTTTATATTGCTTTCAACTCATTTTGCCTTGCCTTGTTTGTTTTAAATTAAGTGCTGCTCATTTTTTCGTGAAGCCACACGTCTACCTAATGTTTGCACGCGAAATTGACGTAATTCATGACTGAAATCGGAACGCCCAAGCGTGTCAGGAACACATAGATACTTGAATGATCGATTGGACATCAGGTTGCAGAGAAATCGGGATTTTACTGAGTGGCTTCACGAAAAAATAAAAAGACTATACGCACCTAGACTGTATCCTTCGTCTCAATAAATTCAAAATTCAGAAAATTGATGGGTCTTTTTTGGCCGTAACTTGGCCTTGCCTATTTGGCCAAATGGTAAAAAGTGAGCCTTAAATTTTCAAAATCTTGGTCCAATTTTTGGATTTAGGGGACCAAAATTATTTTGCCTAGTTTGAAATGTGCCCCCCCCCCCCTCTGTTAGCTTCTAGATCCGCCAGTGGGGTTTAAAAATGTAAGTCCCAGCGTTTTCACGCCACGAATATCGAAGTTTTATTTTTTGTATTAGGCATTAGAAAGGCGCGATCTGATTGCGCAATGGACACTGAACTTCTACCTTAAAAACAAAGAACTTCCCTTTACTGTTTCAATGAAACTATTGTGTACACTAAAATCTGTCCAATACAAATGCTTCCTAGACCGGTGTAAACGGATAGGAGGTCCTATCAAATTATGGTCCTACTCTCCATTGATTTATATGGTGACCTAAATACAACTCTTTCCCTCATTATCTTATACGCAATCAGGGCCAGTAAGGGCCGTTGAGAAAGGGGACCATAATCCCCAGGGGACCATCATTTCTTTCACACCTGCCATACATTTAGAGTTTTTCTTAAATGCAAGAAACATGGGACAGAAATAAACTTTCACATTGACATAGAGTTTAGAAAGCTGTTCGGATATGCAAGTTTCACTGTAAAACTAGTAAAAGTAAAACTGCCATCTACGAGTATTCAAGTGAAGCTTATGTACAGTGACCTTTAGGAGCAACAAAACAGTGTTCACTGGTGGAAAATGTTCAATAGAACGAGGTCCCACAGAGATGTCAATAAAGTAGATTTTCCGAGGCCAGAGTGATTACACAGGTTATGACAGGTGTTACTCAAAAGGATGAGTTTCATCATGGAAGATTTGGGTAAAATAAGAAGTCAGAGATGGCCTTTAAACAATTGTCCTATCATTTGAATTTAACATAAAGACTAAATTCATATTCAGTATTCAGAATATTTATTTTGTTTTCTTACTGACATAACATACATGTATGTGTATAACTAAGGGTACCACACCACTTATGTGTTTTAAACTTATAAGAACAGCAACTCCCCGGAGCAGCAAATCCCATCAAACAAACAATCAAATCACTCATCATTTTGGCATCCAAGATGTCAAAGTCAACTTTCCTTCTTGAGTACAGATCTAATGGTCACAATCATCAGCCTATAAAATGTGGACCAAATTTGATAACTTATCTATGTTTGGGATATGAAAAATTAGATAGATTCTTCTAAATATGGTGTTTTTTAAATTCAGCAGCCATTTTGTTCCTTTATGAACAGAGGTCCAATGCTCATAGGACATCAGTCTATAAATTTAGACCAAATATGATAAAACATCAAAAATTACATTTCTTCATGAAAAAAGGTTACCGGATTTTCTCGCATATACGCCCCCCTAAATTTAGGCCCATGGGCCAAAAATCGAATGTAGTACGCTTATACGCCCATGGGCCTATAAAAAATGATTATTTATTGATTTTTTCAATAAATTCAAGAGTATTTTGTCACTGGCAGATAGTTCTGTCGTTACTTTGTTTCAACATTAAGTTCAACGCTGTGCCGTAAGTGGCAGTGGTGGATCGTTCTGTTGTTACTTTGTTTCAACATTAAGTCCAAGGTTGTAGGTGACATTTCCTTTATAATTCTTACAAAACATGCGGTAGGACTACAACAGTAGGCACGGTAGTCTTTGAGGAACCATTGTATTCATCAGCTCTTCTCACCTTTACGCCCACTGGGCCAAAAATCGAAAGTAGTACACTTATACGCCCATGGGCGAAAAATAAGAGGTAAAATAACAGACGAAATTACCCCTTCTTTCAGTTATACGCCCAGGGCTTATATGCGAGAAAATCCGGTACCTTTTTGAATACAGTAGTCATGTTGGAAAATTTTGCTTGAGCAGGGGTCTAACATCAATTGGGCATTAGCTTTTAGATTTTGAACAATGTCTGTCAACCCAATACTGGAGTTATCAACCAGACAGAAGAAAGAATGATCAAATGGCTGAATTCTCTATATCCCTCCAAACATTGTTTGTTGGGATAATAAGCAACTCTTTTTTCATATACATTATATTTACAAATTGAAAACCTTTCAACTATTCTTCATAATGATGATTCAATTATATTTTTGTAAATCGAAAATCTTGTGATTCAAAATGATTCTATGATGACAATGAAATATACAGTGAACTATTTGAAAAAATTGGTCAATCCAAATTTCTGAAAAATGTACAATTCATGCTATGAGCTTGATTTCTATTAGATTATACCTATAATGTCTTTAATCTGATTGGTCTATATAAAGATAGATATGTTACACCGATCATGTTAAATATCTAATATATAATAGTAGTGATAACTTGACTGACAGCTTTTTTATAATTCCTGATTATTTCCTCATCTATTTTATAATATATTTTCTCCTAACGATGTTTTATATGATAAAAAAATAATCTATATATATATTTCTTAAATCAGCCTTTTTGCTTAAAATGCTGTACTGTAAGTGAGTGTAAAGTTTGGCTCCAAGTGAAGTGATTTGATTTGTAACATTATGAGGCCATGTCTCTTAAACCTACAACAAGATGTAACATTATGAGGCCATGTCTCTTAAACCTACAACAAGATGTATATGCTGAAGCAAGCAAGTTTCACCATGAGAGAATGTATGCATGTATGATTTGAACTCAACATTTCAACCGTGTTAATTTTGAAATAGAGCAAATGATTCAAATCCTCGCATTTGATGGCAATTGTTTTCAACAGATGGCGTCTCTTTGAGTAACATGTTCACTGAATGAAGACATACGTACAACATCAATTTACGCATGACACATTTTCATTACATTCTATTATACTCTGTACATTGTGCGTCTTTCCAGCCCACTCTTAAATGTTCATATCATATTAATATATGCTATTATTATAGAATCATTTAAACATGATACGTCACTATGTTTACATCATTTGAATATAATGAAGTACTCTGCTGAAATCATCTAATTATGATTCAAAATATTGAGCAAGACATACAGTGATAAATATCACACATTGCCCTGCTAAAATGTCATTTACATAGGACAATGAAATGGGATGTGTAGAATCGAGTGAAATGAAAACACCATTTGGTGCCTTGGGATACATAAGACGACAATTACAGTATAGCTCTTTTAAGTATGATCATGTTGTACAGGTAGCAAAGCTGGGCTGTCTGCTGCTTTCTAACTGCACACATTTCTCTATAACTATATACAATGGCAGGGTCATAGCAAGTGAAACTGTTTCCGACTTCCAACTCAATTCAATTTCTCTCACTACAACCCCAAATTTATGATCAGTCTAACATGGATGTATGCTACATTTGAGTCACAGCCTTCCAAGAAGCCAAATATTCTCATGGGCTTCTTACATAACTAAATCATGTTTTATCTGTTCTGTATGCTTCAGTGGTGATGTGTACGACTGATGTACAGTGTATGCAACTTTCCCAAGATCTCTCTCAAAAGCACCAGAAATGGCTGGGGATCTTTTTGCTTATTCTAATTCACAAACAACATTTCAAAGGCCCATATGGGAATTTTCTATACAGAAACAATATCTTGTGCATATTGCAATGACAAATAAGGCAAAATAATTTGTAAAAAGTTCCAGATGTTAGAGATCAAAGCCATGGGCCTTATATTGACAAAATCTGGTAGAGACATACATACACCATAAATATGAGCTTTTTGTCAAAGTGTATAAATCTATGCTTTCATTTCAATACATCATGCTCCCTATGCTATATACATATTGAATATTCAGATGAGTAAGCTAAATGTGACAGACTTTAAACACTAAAACATGAATATTATATTTGGATGTCACATGGCTTAAATCTTGAATCTACATGTATGAAATGGAATTATGAATTTGAAAGAATATGTTTATACACTTTGACTTTGCTATTGTAAGGTCTATTTATCCTTGCTTGGCCTTACATGGTCAAAAGAAGTTTACAATTAAACAGGCTCGTACTTTGAAAGCCTCTTTTTGAGCTCTTCATTTTCCTTCAATGTTTTCTTCAATGTGGCCTTCACCTCATTGTTGAGCTTTTCCAGAAAACTTGCACGCATTGCGATTTGATTTTCTTTGACGCGACGTGCATCACGTGATCTCTTGGCAGCAACATTGTTTTTACGACGTCTATTCCAATACTTGTCGTCTTTAGCATCCTCTGCCACAAAAACCTGGAATTATTAAGAATTTGTGAAAGGAGTCCAAACCTTATTTTGTTTATAGACAATTAGACTTAATAATCCAAGAAAATATATGGTTTTCTATGACTTGCCAGTCTTTGAAATTCACACTTATATAACAACAATTTGATATCATTGTTACCATGGAGGCAAATATTAAATCAAGACACATTTTGCTATCCTAATTCATGTTTGTGTTTTCATATATTAAAATGTAAGTAGCGAGCAATAAGTTGTGGTCATATTCATTCTTCAAGGCAGGTTTGAGACACCAACAATCTCTGATTATAGCTATCAAGATTATTTTTCCTTACATCTAGTTCATTAGTCTACTTCAAGTCAAGTACATGTAATGCCAAGAGTCAACCAACTGAACATCACGACTGTGAGAATATTATAGAAAAACATCATGATTTTCTATATTAACATATAATTTGAAACTCCCAATATCCGTTAACAGCTTATTTTACTAATTAAAAACTACATAAGAAATAATGAATTAAAAATGAGAATTCCTGTCTATTATTAACAAATCACTAATATTCCTCACTCATTTTTCTACAATTCTCCATGAAACACATTCCTTCCCAAATGAACATTTTCTATACAATTTGCAAAATTGACATCAAGTCATCAACAATATATAGGTCTTTTTCTCCCCAAGGGCAACTTTCTCCCCAAATGAATGAGTCATTCTCATTTGGGGAAGAAGAAAATTGTTTTAAAGGACCAACAGTTCTGTGCTCACAGTTACTGAGTTATTTACTCAGTTACTTAGTAACTTTAAAACAAAACCTGCCATTGACTGCCATACATGAGAAAGTTCCCTGAAAATGTCAGGTCTTTTTAGGTCAAAATTGACAATATCTCAGAAACTGTGCCAACTTGGGAAGGACAGATAATTGCTCTCTACTGCATATTTTATATCATAATATATGAAGTAATGAAGTGTTTTGTGTAGCGTATAATTCTGCCTTTCCGAATGTCGAGAAAAACACACGATTGACAAAAGAACCCATTGAAGGTAGTATTTCAATAATCAATTATCCGTATTCTCTTAGATCTTAGTATCAAATGTCAAGGTATTGGAAACCATTAACCATATGCCGAAAATAGGTTAATTTATTTCTAGACGTGGTAGATCAGCCTTATGAAACATGAAAAACAGCATCTCCCCAGGGTAGCAAATCCCACAAAAACAATTTTATCATAACTCTTAAAATTTTGAACATGTCATTAGAGAAACAAATAGGCTTTTAAGGCATATAAGCTTAATTTTAAAATCAGCCTTTTTGAAAAATGGGCCAACATTTTGAAAACAAAAAGGGGTCCCCCCTTGTTAATTTCAAATTCAGATTTTGAGAACCCTGACCCCATCCCTGAGGGAGGTGAAAGAGAGGGGAAGTTATTTTTTGCTTACCTTCTTCGATTTCTTTATCATAGGCTGGGGCTTAAGTTCCTCTTCGCTAAACTGTCGCTTTCTTGGATCAAAGACCTCCTGACCTGTTTAATTTTATTTAAATAAGTTTGAGTAAAATTGAACATTAATTATTTTATATAATTATTTTATTTCATTACTGTAAACTATATACATGTACATGGAAAACTAAATGATATACAAAAGACACATTACTTGACTAAATGAAATACATTACTCCAGTAAATAAATGAGCCAATGATTACTCTCAAATAAAAATTCTTATAATGATAGACCATAATATCCAAATATTCAATCTCCAATGATGTTTGATGAGATGAATTTCAAAATACACGATAATTCAAGTTTTACCTGGTATGTTTGCTAAAGCAAGCTCCTGTTCATTAGGAACATAATCCACATCTACCACTGGTGATGATGTTCGACTTGATGGACTTTTTGGTGCCTCATCCTGGGGTGATGTAGATGGGAGTACAGAGGGTGAGAACTGCGACAACGAGGAGTGATCTGCAGGGGGTGAGGGTGGGATTAGCAGGCGAGGTGGACTTCCACAGAAGGGCCTCTGGGGACCTATAAATATTGAACTTTGTTGTTGAACTTTGTACAGTATGATTAGAGATGGTTCTTTGTACTACTGGTCTACATCTACAAAAACATAACAATTTAGTACAAATCATCGAAATTTTATAAGGAGCTCTTAATAATCGACTTCCGGAATTTGCATTCGGGCTTAAATTTTTTTTGAAAAATTGAAATTTGATCAATGCAAATTCAGATATAGATTCTGACCAGGGGTTGAAAATGCCTACAAGTGTTTGGCCAGATCAAGGTGAAGTGTTTATGCACACATTTATTAATAAACTAAATGACACATTTCTACAACTACTGATACTGTGAAAATTGTATCTAGATCCATCTAGTAGTTCTTGTGATATTAATTATTCAGTACAGAAAGTGCCACATTTTTGCACTGGTGAAAATTAGGCCAACCGTATAGGTTGGCCTCAATGAATGTGATAAAGGCTAAGTCTCAAGTTTCCTGAACACGTTTTCAAACATGTGAATTGAAGTACTTATAAAACTGAGTTATCAGTATACTTCATATCAAGGTTAGATTATAAAACATTATATTAAATAGGTATATCAAATAAGTGCATAAAAACTTTTTACATCTCTAAAAGATAAATTCTGATCAATTTCTTGAATTCACAAATATACGTTGACATTATGCACATATGTACATTCTTTCAGTTGAGCATTTTATCAATAATTATTTGTGAATAAACTCCCATTTCATTACAACAGTGAAATGTTTGATAAATGCATTAACAAAACATTGAATGTTCGTGATAATTTACATTTAAATGAAGCAAACCTACCATAATGCGAAAACTCAAATAGTGTTCAATAATTATGAATAGGAAAAAAGTTTATGCGCCACAGTGTTTAACATGCAGAATACAACCTTATTTGAATTCTACTATTTTAATTTATTCATTTGTAACAAATATGGTGCGGTCTGACATGGTCTAACAATATTACTGCCAAACCAAAAACTAATATTCTCATTTTTCATTCATAAAGAAAAGTACTTATAAAGATTTTTATTTAATATGGTGCGACTATTGCAATTGCAACCAGGTATAAAATCACATGCAAAGGGGAGCACTTATTATAATTATTTTAATATTGCACAGAACAATGAAGCCAAAATTTCAAAGTCTGGTACCGCACAGTTTATGATTAATATCCCATAGTTACTGTTGCTAAAACGATTGTATACAACACAAATATTATTTTCTACATGATGATCAATATAATTGCCTTTACACAAGGTGCTAAATATACTAGATTCAATGTCAATGAAAGCATCTTCAGTACACTAAAATATGTTTGTAAGTCATCTAAAAATGAGTAGCTAAAAGAAGATGATGAGTTACCTTGGAGATGAGTTGTCTATGAGATGGACTGTCAAGGTGATTAGTTATCTAAGAAATAAGTTGCCCAGAACATGAGTTATCTAGAAGATGGTTTAACAAGTGGATGAGTTACCTAGGAGACGAATTGTCTATGAGATGAGTTATCTAAGAGATGAGATATCTAAGAAATGAGTTGTCAATGAGATGAATTGTCTATACTAAGAGATGAGCTCTCTTGAGAAATGAACAACCAAGGAGATGGGTTGTCAAGAGGATGAGTTCTCTAAGAAATGAGTTATTTTAGAAGTTGTTAAGAATTGCCAAGATACAAAATGTTCGGGGGGAGCTCCAAAGAAATCTGCAGTCAATTCCTCAAAGTTCAATTTATAAGAAAAGGTTTGGGAATGATGAATAGTGCTTAGTAGTACTGATGCATGGACTTGTGATATTTAGAAGCCTCTCTTAAGTGGAATGGCATATTTTTTGCTAAACATGGAACATCTGCATTGAATATGTGTTTGTAAGTTGATATAAGAATGTAATAATTATCTGTCAAAATTGGTCTGTGGTGCTCCAAGATTACAGCTTTATGAAAAGAAAAATTTGGTTGCACTGGCATGATAATAATTTCATCCCTTTTAAGATTTAAAACAGCTGACTCTTTGATTCAACATATCTCTGTAACATGAACACATCCATAAATAATGCTCTGGAGTTGATGAAATTATTGACAAAATAAAGTTTAAATCTGCATATGTGAAACTTTAAATACAATAAAATAATAAGTTAAAAATAATTTTATTACAATTGATCAGAAAACATGAAATTAATTTGAGAGGTGAACATATTTGAAAACTTGTCCAATCTGAACACATATTTCTTTCAAAATTGCTCAAATATTTTCAATTCAAAACACAAATTTGTTATGATATTAAAACTTTGAAAACATCCAATGGTCTCAATCATAATGGGTCTTTCTAGCATGACTTAATAAATTTGAATCAGATTTTGGAATGCCATAAAAGTATGAGGTCAATAGGAATATCGAAATCTGGAATTTTGCGGATGCAAAAACCTCAAAATCTGAACACCTCTGATCATTTTTAGCCAGTCAGGCACCAGTTTTTACTGTATTTAGAATTTCACGTGTTTTACCTTCATTACTATCTGCTGATCCTGCAGCATCAATGTCATTCTCCAGTCCATTTTCTGTCAAGAACTCATCAAGATCCATGTACTCGAGGGTGAAGTCATTCCCCTCAGGCATAGGGAGGGTCTTATCCCAGAGATTGGGGCCCAGGAAGGCAGAGCTGAAGTCATAGCCACCAGGATTATCACCCTCCTTCTTGCCATCTTTCTCCTTGTTACCTGAAAGCAGAATGTGTAACTTTTGAAAAAACTGTATTTTTATCAACATGGCATGTTGTATTTAACATCCAAGACCACATTTAACAAAACTTGAGATTACTGATTGAGTAGATCAGATTGAAGATTTCCTTTTTTAAAATGAGAGATCATCTTGTCTTGGACCTTTCTTAGGTCTATCATGTCTATTAGGAAGTTGGCAATTGAGAGAGGGGTAGATAGCAGCTACATCACTGGCATATACTATGAGAAAAGGCAATTAGAAGCTGTACCACATACATGTAATTCTATTACGTCACATGTCAAACACAGGTAGCCAGGCAAGCTACATATAACATACATCTTGAGGACTTGTTCTAATAGAACGGAATCAATGAGACAACATGTAATAGAACACCAACTGGTTACAACTTTCCAATAAAATGACCTAGATGGTTCAAACTAGTATATACTGTCAACAAACTATAAAGGGTGACATCAAAAAACAACCCAATATTTTTGGAATAACTTTCAATTATCTTAAAATGTTCATGAATAATTCTGTGGAGAGAGTTGAATGCATGAAACAGTGGTGTACTTATGTTGCATCAAATATTTAAGGAATTAGAGGAATTATATTTTCTGTTAAGGCGTGGTCTCATGCCAAATCAATCAAAAATGTAAGTTTAGAAATCTGAGTCAATACATGAATAAACAGTATAACTAAACAAACAAGACAATATATCATAGATTACAGTTTTTTTCATTAGTTTGTTGTTTACAACTGATTTTTAATTAGAGATAATAAGTTGTTTTCAAAAAGGTTGTTTTTAAGTCAATAATTGAAGAAATAAGATATAAATAGAACATATAAAATAATATCCCTTTGCAATGACTATATGTAACTTGATACCCATCTTCATTTCTGCTGATAATTATTAGAATATCATAAAAAGATATTAAGACCTGCAAGAGGCAAAAACCTTCCCTTTGGTTATGAAAACAAAATGTAAAAAACAGGTCAATCTCATGTAATGATTTAAGAAATGTTCCAATTTTAGAACACAATATTCTCTGTCAAACACTTCCAATATTTCATGATGATAATGCTTCAATTTTTAAGGTTACATAATAGGTAATGATTTCGAAAGAATGGATGCCCTCATTTTCATTTTATTGCCTACAACATTGTAAACTCCCAAGCATAAGAGTGACCAGGTCCTACACCCTGATTGAAAATCAGGAAATTATATGCCACCCTGCTGAAAATATGTTTGTATCCTTCCAGAGCGGATTGAGATATTTTGATCAAAACAGGTAAAATTAGGACTTAGTACAACCCTAGTGACAAAAATCCTGGGGAGATCACAGCTCTATATTCTTTCTGATTCTTTAAACACAATTTACATTAACTTACGTACCTTGATGAAAATTATAGCTTGGCATATGACTGGGTATCTGCCGTGACAGATTCAGCAATGTCATAGCTGTTGCGTATCCCGTGTAATGTCCACTCATTTTTCTATAACTCTGAGACCCTAACTAGATTATTAATTTACAAGTAATGTTTTAATTTTGATTTCTTTTCTCTAGTGTCTTTTACTGGATGAATTTCTCCTTCTTCCTAGCTACTTCTAAACTCTATCTGTATATATTTCATCTGGTAAATGTTTGCTTACAGTATCTTCATAATGGTAGTCATAATGTGTTGTGAATTTCTCCTTGTTTAATAAAACTGTCCTTGCCACCTTAGCTCTGCTCTTATTAATGATTTGAAAATCTGAACTCAATGATGTAACGTCTTATTAATAATAACAAAGTACCCAGAATGCAGCTAGTTATGTATATGTCATTCCGCAGACAAAGGAACTCAAGAAGCTACCTGCATTGGCTAAACTCCTACTTAACACTACAACTTGTTAATATAAAATATATATTTACCACTATAGAATAGATAACAGTCTGATATGATAAATCCCTGCTTAAAATGGCACAATGCTCATGATTAGTTCAACCAGTTTCTCTTTAAAATATGAATAAGGTAACTGATCTTATTGCATTTCTTCTCAATTAAGAGTATTAACTTCACATCTCTAAGTTTTGATCTTTTCTAGTTATTTCAGCCAGCATTCTAAGACCCAATAGTGGCATTTTATTTATGGGATATAATGAAAAATTGAGACTCAAGTTGTGGTTTTCTCTTAACCTTCACACAGTTTTTGATATCAAATGATATTGCAATTTCTCACAATTTAATATAAAAAACAAGGGAGTGGGGAAGGAGTAAATGCAGCACTTACACACAGTGGATATCATCAAGATATCATCTTCAATTTGCATTTTCTATGATAATGTGAATTTCCTTTATATTTATGTGTTGTGACATAAAAATACTAGAAAACAGCGACTCAATAAAGTAGCAAATCAAAAAATTTTTTTGTCAAATCACATCTTATTTTGATAATTTCATAATAACCAGACAATAACACTGTCATTTATGAGAAATCTAAATGTATAACGTGACATGACCCTTATTCCATATTCCCTCTTCAGTTAGGACCTGTGCCCAGAGGCATGAACCTAAAATATGTAGACAAAATTCAATAACTAGTATTTGAGTTTTTATACTTCTTGTGATATATGGCAGACATTTTGAATTTAGATCTCATCTTTAAAATTCCTTCTTAAAGTTTCTGCTTTTTCAGACTAAATATGACACAGAGTTTAAAAATAATACACAACCCCTCCCCCTCTGTTCAGTTTGAATTATTACCACCTTGCATGGCCTATTCTAGGGGTTTTAGTACTAGTTGAGAAGGCATTTAAATTGCTATATTGACGTGAGCAATATTGTGTCGGGCGTTAATGACTTTAGTCGGGCAATAATGACATTATCCGCCCGGCTATGTTTCCCGGGAAAAGTGATATCGTTCAGTGCGTAAGATTTTCTATTTCAAATTTGCTATTTCAGCCCTGGGCATTAACGCTGGTAATAATAGTAATAACATCATTTCTGCGGGCAAAATAGTGAAATATTGGACCTTGGGCCTGTGGCCCTTGGTCCAATGTTTCACTATATTGCCCTTTGAAATGACGTTATTGTACTATTATTTTCGATGATTTTTTATATACCATATGGACACTTATTTTTAAAAGCCAGCAACAACATTTATTTTGTAACAGGGCAATGGAGGCATGATTATTCAGTTACTCAGATGAGAGTAGGTAGCTACCAGTTTCACCACCAGGTGGCTCTTTCGGATCAGATAGCATGGTGGGTAAAGAAGAAAGTTCCCTTTAACTTAATATTCATCTGTTTTAGTCATTCAATTTTCATTATAGTTATGCAAATTGATATATGTATAGTTGAAGATAATTTTATCTGTCCAATACAAGAAGATATATCTTACTTTTTGTGATTTTCCCTTAACTAGAAGTCGCATTTTCAAATAAAAATTGTTGATAAACAATTTTCGAAACAACACTTCTAAATGTACTTTTACCACAGTGGCGTAGCCAGGATTTGGTGACCGGGGGTTCTATTTTTATGCTATTCACAAATCCCCCCCCCCTTCATTAGGGTTCCCAAAAAAATGCAATTTGTACAATTACACTCCCTCCAAAAGTTTGGCTATCCTAATTAACCCATTGGCTTATGTATTAAAGCACCTTTAAGTTTGAAATCTTATTTGTAAAGAAAAAACTATTTAGGAAGAGGAAATATAATTCATTTTAATACCTTCATTAACTCTTTTGCGCGGTCAGGCGAGTTTTGTCGCCACTACGCTTTATGGCGTATGTCAACCTGGAGTCGACATGCTATAGGAAAGTTTTAGCAGACTTCAAAAGATGTCACCCTTGTATTGCAGTGCCAATATTTGGTACTCACATTGACAGGAAGTGATTTAAAATTAATTTGGCGAAGCAAAGTTTCTGAAAAAAATTATTTTGGTCACTTAATTGATTTATTTTGTAACAAATACGAATCTGGAAGTGATCAGACATTGTGGTATTTAAAAAGGGCTAGATTTAGACGGGTAATGATGATCAAATCGCTGCTATATTCAATTATTCTGGCAGTGAAGCCTAATATTTGAAGCCTCAGAAAATGAAACTTAGAACGATGATGGGCCTGACAACTCTGTGCCTGGGGGACAGGCAAGGGAAGCTGCTGGGGTACACCAAGGTAATATTTAGTAGGGGTCTTATGTTTTTTTGCAATACTTAATGTTTAGGATTTTTTTATCATCAGTGCCTCTGATTGTGATGAGTTCATACGTTAACAAATGATTTATACATATGTTTCCAATTATGAGTAAAAATTTGGTGGTGTTATCTCTGTTGATTTAGGTTTTATGTCACTTTCAAATTGGCAGGCATGAAAATCCTAATTTTTAGTAAATTAATTACCGCTCAGTAGCTTTTAAAAATAATTAAATACCGCGCAAAAGAGTTAAGTAGACAATTGAATTTTATTTAACAAAAATGATGTCTTTATTTACGGCAAAGTCTGAAGGTAATAGACTTTATCAAGAAACCTCTCCCATTGAAATAACACAGGACGTAAAAATGATTTTCAAAAATGAACTTGTAGCTTTGTAACTTTAATGTTCACAAAGTAAAATAAACAGGCAACGTGCAAAAAAGTCAAACAACTTATAATTAATTTTCTGCATCAAAATATATTTCGGTGAATCTTTTAGTGATTACATATTCTGAAATCTGATTTGCCCCGAATAAACCATTATTTCGTCTGATTTCTGGAAGACTCTGGAGCATAAATTGTTTCCAAGGAATATCAACTATTTCGCACAATTTATTCTTTAACTTAAGCTACTTCATCTAGGACAAAATAAATCACCTCATGCAATGGCTTATCACTATTTTTCAGGAATTTTGTTGGAAGCCAGTTCGGATCAAATGCAAGGTTATTGAAATTGGCGCAAACACTCTATACTCCGAAAGATCGTCTTCTACGATAACTTTTCACAACGTTTACACGAAGGCTTTTTAAACTATCCAGGATAGTTGTATTGCTTGAATCTGGGGTAACAAAATTACAAGCAACATGTATAATTGACCTACCAATCCATTCCTTACAATATCAAATACAATATCTCCCAAAAATTCACAAATAATTCATTTCACAGCGTTTTGAATAAATTGGTGAAGTTATTATTGATTCAAAGTGCAAAAATGAGTGAAAAATGTTTAAATTCTCCCAAATAATTAGAATGGTAACCGTTTTTATAGAAAAATAATACATTATTGTAAAAATCTTTAGTTTTCCTGGAATAAAGTATGCACTTTTGTGATTTTTAGAAAATAGTCATGAAAAGGAACGACATGAGCCAGAAATATTCTAAAATTGTAACAATTTTTTGTTTAGCCTGCTCTGATTCTCTCTTTAACATGAAAATGGAGAGCAAGTAAACTGGAACGATAAAAAATTGAATTCTATAGAATCTCTTAGATGAGTGGAATGTATCTGAAAAAAAAAAAATTTTTTGCAATGATTGATTTTTCTTTGGAAAAGTGATGGGTAAATAAATACTAAACAAATGAAAGAATGAATAAATTGAACAATAAACGATATACGCTTTTAAATAATTCATTTCACAGCGTTTTGAATTATTTAACGCGGGGACTTGCCAGCCTCAGGGACGTCCCAAGAAATATTTAAAATTTTATTTAAATAAAACAAAACAAAGATGTACACATTTGAAAGAACATGTGTTTCATCAATATTACGACTATTCCAGATATGTATTCGTCAATGTTCATCATCGGAGTATGGGACGTCAATAACTTCGTATTGGACCAGAACTGGCTTAAAACAAAATTCCTTCAAAGGACTGATTTAGCCATTGCCGATTGCCCAAGATGGGTTATTTTGTCCGAGAAGAAGCAGCTTTTAAGTTAATTGTGCAAATTTATTGTTATTTTTAAATGTAAAATCTCATGCTCTGGGGTCTTCCCAAAATTAAATCTCACCCCGTGCCTAAGGTTGCCAAACGTTTTGAGGGAAGTGCAACTTCACTATGACATGTTTTTAGCGAAATGAGGCTCTCGTGTTCACCATAACAAAATTATATCTATTCATTTACTGCTCATATATGTAGTTTTCAAATAGCACAGTGATTAAATGTTTCTGGTTATATGCATTTTTTCGCAAAATGATATTTTTGGAAATCCTGACCGGGGGTTCGTTCGAACCCACCGAACCCCCGCTGGCTACGGCTATGTACCAGGTACATGTAGATTTCAAAAATGACATCACTCCAACTGAATTTTGAATATTTAATGACTTAAGATTATTTCTCCTAGAATCTAGTATATTGAAAATATGTCCAGTAAAAGAAAATATTACCTGTCCAATACAAGATATCTTTATTTGTGATTCTATAAGATGGACTCTACCTAACCTAGAAGTTACATTTTCAAATATTCTAAGATGTAACTTATTATTATATGAAGATTTCAAATATGACATCAGTTTGTCTCAATTATGAATATTCAATGACTAAAATCAGGGTTATTTCTACTTGCATCTAGTCTTAATGACAAAGGTAAGGGATGGTACTAACAACTTAAATAATGTCACAATTAAATGCTATTGAATAACACTAAGTGGTCATTGTTGATTGGTTACTATAGTGAAAGAAGACCTAGGGAATTTATTGTGATTGGTTTCTAAAGCAACAAAGACACAGTGAATTTATTGTAACATGGCGCGGTGCAGTGGCATACCCCATGGAATAGACTATGCCCCCCCTCCCCATGCCATAGGCTCTATGACACTATTTTGAGTCAAATTCTTGCTAATTCACACACACATGTGAGAACAAGTTTTCTCAAAAAGCCATTTTTAAAAATTGCCGCTAGTTTCAAAATGGCAGCCTTTTTGTGTCAATTTTGCTGTATTTTAGGCACAACATATAAAACTGTAAAAATTATGCTTTCAATGCAGAAAATTATAAAAGTTATTGATTCAGTTAAAAATCTAATTATTTAAAAAACATGGCAACCATCTTGAACAAGAACACAAATGTGTACAAAATGTCCCCACCAATGGGTGATCCCATGAAATGGTTATCCTGAAAATGAGAAGACAAGACTTTACCAACACAATTTGAGGACGGAAAATCCAAAATGGCCACCTTAAAATTTACCCAGAATGCCCAAAATTTAGTCAGTTCTAGATTTTCAAACTAAGAACCACCCCTGAACATTTTTAATTGATCCGTCACACAGTTAACTAGAAAACATGTAAACAAGACTTTACAGACAAGATTTTAGGATGGAAAATCCAAAATGGCTGCCTTGACATTTACCCAGAATGTCAAAAAACTAATCAGATGTAGATTTTCACACTAAGAATCATCCCTGAAAATTTGAAATTGATCTACCAAACGGTTCACCTAAAAACGCGTAGACAAGACTTTACAGGCAAGATTTAAAGACGGAAAATCCAAAATGGCTGCCTTGACATTTATCCAGAATGCCAAAAAACTAATCAGATCTAGATTTTCATACTAAGAATCATCCCTAAAAATTTGAAATTGATCTACAGAACGGTTGACCTGGAAATGCATAGACAAGTCTTTACAGACAAGATTTTAGGACAGAAAATCCAAAATGGCTGCCTTGACATTTGCCCAGAATGCCAAAAAACTAATCAGTTCTACATTTTCATACTAAGAATCATCTCTGAAAATTTGAAATTGATCTACCAAACGGTTCACCTGAAAACGCGTAGACAAGACTTTACAGACAAGATTTTAGGACGGAAAATCCAAAATGGCTGCCTTGACATTTACCCAGAATGCCAAAAAACTAATCAGTTCTACATTTTTATACTAAGAATCATCTCTGAAAATTTGAAATTGATCTACCAAACGGTTCACCTGAAAACGCGCAGACAAGACTTAACAGACAAGATTTTAGGACGGAAAATCCAAAATGGCTGCCTTGACATTTACCCAGAATGCCAAAAAACAAATCAGATCTAGATTTTTATACTAAGAATCATCCCTGAAAATTTGAAATTGATCCACCAAACGGTTCACCTGAAAACACGTAGACAAGACTTCACAGACAAGATTTTAGGACCGAAAAATCCAAAATGGCCGACAATAAAAAAGTGATTATGTGTTTTTGCTGATTTCTTCTAACAAAATTATCACATATAACTACTGTTAACAATAACATAGGCTTTTACAACAAAGTACATCTGAAATTATTTATAAAGCTACTAAATAGTTAAAGTATGAAAACTCAAAAACACCATTCAATATGATACAAAGTATTATCGTGCGCTAACTTTTCTTAAGACATTCAAAATGGCTGACATGACTGAGCTAACAGTTCCAAAACCTAATCAGATCTAGAATGAAGTGAGCTGAACAAGATGTTTAAGTTTTAAAAGCAACTGTGAAGCCGTTTTTCTTAAAGTTTGCAGACAAGGATTTTAGCATTTGACTTCAAAATGGCCGACAGGAAGTAGGTATCGAGTTAAAATTTCTTCATCCACATCTGTATGCACTCATAAGTTATCCCTGAAAATTTGAAGGTGATATCTGTAGCGGTTTTGGAGAAAACTCCCGGACGTACGGACAGACGGACGGACAGACGGACGGACAGACGGACGGACGGACGTACGGACGGACAGACGGACGCGCCTAGGCCGACAATATGGCCCCACACTATGTGGTGGGGACATAAAAATGGTGGTACAAGCTATTTTGTTCATATCTGATATGTGTTTACTCATAAGCATAATTGATACTTTCTAATGACAATTTGGCTAGTGAGTGGAAACTTTGAAAATGTCCACCATATTAATCCATGTAATGGCAGATTTGTATGCCTTATGTATCCCACTAAAAAGGTAGCCATTTTGAAACCTGTAGCCATTTTTGAAATCAGCTTTTGTGGAGAACTTGATCTCACATGAGGCATATAAATCTGCAAGAATTTGACTCCAAATTATGTCCTAGAGCCTATGGCACTCTCCTATGCCATAGGGTATGCCATGACACGATGCCATATGGTATGCAACGGCACAGTGACATAGGGTATGCCATTGCACGGTGCCATAGGGTATTTCATGGCACATTCCCATAGGATATGGCATAGGCTATTTGTGCCTAAAATATAGTAAAATTGACACTAAAATGGTCTCAGGGCTGAGAAGATTTGAGATGTCATGGTTTATCATGATGTGTATGGCCTGCCAATCCAGTAAGTTATAATTCAGAATTAGACAAGATTCAAGATTTTAATGTGTTTCAAGCCCAAACAATTGAACTCCTCACAAAATCAATTACAAGACATACAGTTATACAGTAGACAATTTGATGACAACAATAATGCTTATGTCTTTGTAGTAGTTCAATGAAAGAATGTGTATTCAACATTTGCAAGACTGCACAAGTGTGACAGGCATTAATTAATAGTGTCAGTGAAGATATTGATAAAAGTTTTTAAAGTTATTAACTTTTCAAAAGTTTGTGTGAAATGAGTGTGATGCGAGCTTTTAATTTTTCAGCCTAAAAAAAATTGTTCCCAGTTGAAAAAAATTTTCTGGGGAGTAATTTTCTATTTAAACAACTTTAATTTGCATAGTTATTCCATTTACCACTATATATATCATAAAAATATTCCAATGGTATTTAACATTGATTCAAATTAAATTACTTGTTAAATCAAGAAATAAAGTGACTCTTACTATGGATCCATGTATTCTGACCCTACCAACACCCATGCTGCCATCTATTTTTCCATTTATAGAAAAATGGTCAATTCTCAAATGCAATTGTAGGCATGCAGCGTCAAAATGGATAATACATTAATCCATGAAGCCACAGAGCATATATATATGTTAGTAGGAACAATAAAGGGCTTTGTTTGAGCAAAGGTTGTTTGCAAAATAAATAAGCCTCTCGATCAATCAGTATAACAAATGAAAAAATCAACATCAATGAAGAGGCGTGAACTCACGCACTGTCCAATCAAATGCAATTATGGCTGCTTCCTAGTTTTACCATCAGAGGCCATGAACATTTCATCCAGAATTAGTTTTATATTAGACATTTTCTTAGGTAAAATGCATTGAAATTCATGCGGGTAATTGTTGACTGCCAAAGCTGAATGTTTACAACCCATCAATTATTTATAGATAACTTCCTGTATTATATGTAAATTTTAAAAAAATGGTATTTAGAAATGACTGAGGTTAAAAAAGATATGCATAGCTAGCGCCATTATTTTTGGACTTTTGAAATATTATGTATGCCTGACAGTTCAATGCTCACACGCCCAAAATGAAGCAATGGTCTTGTTACAAGATAAGACTACATGGGCGTAGGGCTATATTTTGAGTTGGTATGCCCACTTGGGGATCTCTGATTGTATGGTTAAATGCCAGGCATCTTGGGGGGGGGGCGGGGGGGGGGGGGTCCAGGGGTCTGTTTTCCTGGGAACATTTTTTAATGCAATCTGAGCATGTTTGTCAACTTGAAAAGTTCTATTAAAATTTCAAGCAATGTGTTCAATTGACCTGCCAATCTATTCCTTATAATCTCAAATACAATATCTCTCAAAGGATTCATGATATGTTATAAATTGGTGAAGTTATAATGAATTAAAAGTGCACAAATGAGTGAAAATGTTTAATTTCCCCCAAATAATATTCTTATAGCAAAATAATACATTATTACAGAAATCTTTAATTTTACTGAAATGAAATGTGCACTTTGGGGATTTTAAGAAAATAAACATGAAAAGGAATGACATTAGCCAGAAATATTCTAAAATTGGAACAATTTTTTGTTGAGCTGCTCGCGAAATCTGATTCTCTCTTTAATGGTCAAAATACGAAATACAGAATCATCAATAAATGTAGAAACAAACTACAATGTAATGCATTTTAACACATTTTTAATTTATTTGATACGCACTGGTGTACAAGCGTAACAGGCGATATCCCCATGGACAATTCAACTAATAATAATACCCAAATTACCCTTTAGACGGCTCGAAAGAACCTAAAATGACCCTCGACAGCTACTAGTCTCTGCTGTTGTGAGCCCCTTTGGCAAAATCAGTAGAGCGTCGGTCTTGCAAGCAGAAGCAACCTAAGAGATAGGTTTGCTCGCCAGAAATCAACATAATATTATTTGAAGCGATTTCCGAAAACTTTGAAACCCTCATCTTGGTAATATTGATCGGTCAAGAGTCATCCTTATCCCGTGCCAGGACTATAGTCCTGCGAACGTCTTATTCTTTTGCCTGTAAGATTACAACTTGGGAGAATTATCTACGCCCCTTACACTTAAGATACCTACTTCAATAGATTCCTGGGTATTTTAGCATTCTTTTCGTGTAGTTGAATCCACAATTGTTTGGGTATATCGGCAGAATTGGAACATTTTTCTTTTTCATCGAGAGATATTCCATAACTTTCCAAGATGGCGGTTGGATTTAAAAGGGGATTCCCCGTTTGACTGACCCGGAAGTAGGCCGGATAACCAATAAATGGAAGAATTTGATGGTTGAAATAAGTTAAATATTACACGCAAATTTTGCATTCAAAAACGAAAATTTCTTTGTTCTGCCGATAAACCCACACAATTGTGGATTCAACTACACGAGAAGAATGCTAAAATACCAAGGAATCTATTGAAATAGGTATCTTAAATATGTAAGAAGCGTAGAAAATTCTCCCATGTTGTAATCGTTCAGGCAAAAGAATAAGACGTTCGCAAGACTAGAACGTAGAGATAGTCTTGGAACGAGATAAGGGTCATCCATCTTGGCATTGCCCTGGCCGGATCTTACCAGTCGACAAAAAACAATGAAATCACGTTAGAAATAAAAAATATACACTTTAAAATTGAGGCTGGTTTAATATTAGAAGAGTACTCTATTGTATACATGTATGCAACCTATTACAGTCACCAAGATAAAAAAGGTGGATCTAGATCTAAATTTCATTTTTTTTCATTCATGTAGACTATCCCATCTTCACAAATTTTGGAATCCCAATCTCCTTTCACCAGAACACTTTCTTCGTCTGTGACCTATATGAAACCTAACGTAGCTTAGATCAGTGAGAATCCAAAAGTATTCTAACCCATAATTTATCCTTTCATTTCCAATGCCATTGGCAAATGTAAACAAAACATGATTTTAGGATTTTAGCAATCAACCACCGCTAATTTTCACAATATTACTCATACTTACCAGCGTTTTGCCCAGGAGCAACAAACTCTACAAGATTGGGATTCTCCAACAAAGACCTGAGGGTAGATCCCGCACCAAATAACGAGCCTAAATTGTTGTTTTCCATATTTGATGTTCACGTTCTTCTTCACGGGACCTGACTAACCAAACTGGGCGCAACTCTCTGTAATCAATATGATCGCTTGCGCATTGCGCAAAAATAAATCTTTACTTTGGGAGGGCGGATTAACCATATCTTTGTATTCTAACAGAAAATTTCACATTCTTCTCCTCTTTGAAAAGGTATCTCAGAAATTATCTAACCATAATACTATTAAATGAGAAAAAACTAGCAGTTTATCTTTTTCATGTGGATCGTACTTAGACAATTATAGTCTCCTAGCTTACATAGAGACCAGAAGCTAGCCTAAGTGACATGAGCTATGACAAAAAAGCACATTATATATTATTTCTCACAGGTTTGATTATCCACCAAGTTGGTCTTATCCTAGGGGCTAATTCATGAAATGGTGGTACAGGTACACAAGCCCGGGGCTCTATCCATGCTTCCACTTAAATCTCACGTTTATTTTGCTATATACATGAGCTAAATAGGCTGTTGCTATTGGTCAAATGTAATCACATGGAGTGATACAAACAACAGGTCACGTTGCACGCCTTGCGTTTTTATTTTGGAAGACCACTGGTCAGAAATCAGAACATAGGTTCTGGGCCGATATAAAGATGGCAACACCAACAGAATCCAGTATTAATATTTATTAACGAACTCCCATGCATAGTCTCAGCATAGATCACTGCACGGGAGTTTGATTTATAAATACGCAGATCGATTACCATGCCATCTTTATTTAAAAATCATTCCTATAAGACAGTATCAGCCTTTGCCTATGGGTCAGAAGGTAACAGCCGTTGCCGTATCTAAGAAATTCTCCATCTAAAATGTCACTCGACTTTTTTGTGATTATGAGTCAAAGAAGGCATTCTTGAGTTTCAAATTGACTTCTGTGGTAACTTGAAACCATCTTCTAATTTATTCCACTTACCTTTTATTGTTTCTCCAAATATATTCTTTGAAAATCGGATTTTAAGGGTGTTAATCAGGGTAATTCCGTGCCATTTTATCAAAAATCTTGTTGCTATCTAGAAACGAGCAATTGTGATCTTGTTGTTACCTAGGAACGAGCAACTGTGATGTCACGTCACACTCATGTTAATTCTGGAATCACATGGCAGCCATTTTGGAAATTTCAAAAAAGTTCCCAATTAAAAAGGCTAAATGCTGTTTACAAATTGGAAAATATGGCAGAACAACAAAGGGTTTGTGAAATAATTAGGATATGGTTTCAAAATTATGCACATGACAATATATGACTACTAAATGCAGGCAGGGACTTTTAATTGCCAAAAAGTCGAGTGACATTTTAGATGGAGAATTTCTTAATGACGGACTCAAACAAAGTGTTTCAATTTCAATATTTCTTAGGTCTAACACATGTTTGAATCTAGGCAGAGATCTTCTTTAACCTAGGTTTAAATCTATTATTCATAAACCAGCATCCTCCTAAGCAGGTGTCCAGAATCCGTACCTCCTTCTTCCCCCTGCTATAAGCAGTTGGCATTTCCCCGATTAAGAACTCGCAATTTGTTTGGCTGTCGCAACACTGTCACTGACAGAAATCATGTATACGTCATCGGCGCATAATAAGATCACATGTTTCAGTTCAATCGGGCGCGTCCAACTTGGTTATAGCAGGGGGTAAAAAGAAAGAAGATATTCTGGATTTTGAAGCCCTGTGATCGGAGGATGATAAACCAGTGAAAATCGAGTTTACTCATGGTGGTAGTTACGAGTGCTTTTTGATACTGAACTTTTTGGCAATAAAAGTACCTACCTGCATTCAATTAATATATTGTCCTGTGCATAATTGAAACCTTATCCTAAATTTGTTCACAAACCTTATGTTGATTCTGCAATAGTTTCCAATTTGTAAATGGCATTTAGCCTTTTTAATTTGGAACTTTTTTGAAATTTCCAAAATGGCTGCCACATGATTCTAGAATTCACATGAGTGTGACTTGACATCACAATTGGTCAACATTTCAGAACCAGGGAGTAGATAAATGGGCCAGATGAGTTTGGTTAAGTATTCCCATGTCTATTTTATAATGACCATTAAAATTCATTTCATTTTCACTTCCTCAGATTGCTCATAAATAAAGTTTGATAAGACAATTGATAAACGTTTGCATTATAATTGGGCATTAGGGCTATTCATTTTTGCATTCAAGAAAAAAAATCAGTAAAAATTGATTTTGCTAACTTCCTTTGACAAGAATTTATTGTTTTATCAGATGCAAAAGAGAAAAAAGTATGGATTTTCAAATACAATTAAAAACCTCTTATGGGGGATAATGCATTTGGCATTTAATCTTCACTTTGACTTTTGGCTCATATTAAGATAAGTAGAGCTATAGGCCTGACCAATGCAAGGATTTAATTGAGAAAACATTTGCTATAATACAAATCCATTCATGAAACATAAATGATATCATCAAACTAAAAAGTTCACATTTCACTAAGTGTTTAGGGTTAGCATATATTCAATCAATTTTTCCTGATTTTTATAAGAGCACTTAAGGTATGAGGTTCCATATCCATCCGCCAAAAGGTATGACCCCTATATAGTCCATTTAAAAACTCGTGGTATTGTTCTAAATAACGCCATAGTTGGCTTCTAGGGTACCTAGTATGCCACTATTTGGTATCAAAATAAAGAGGAGGAGTTCAACTTTCATTTGAATTACGAAAATAGCGATGTAGGTCAAAAATAGTTCCGACGTGAGCATGTATACTACGCGTTTGCCTATCATATCAGAATTGAGGAAGTGGTAGCAAACGCGAGTCACAATAAATGGACGCTGATATCTCAAAAAGTAACCTGACTCCCTATAATTTGATGTAGATCAATCGAACCCCTATATGAACAGGTACATTTTGATATATAACACTATGGGGGGTAAGCGTTTTATAGTTGGTCACGAACGCCATATGTGCAAAGTATTGTTATGAATTTTCGAATTTGGTGTTGGATTACGGTACTCATACCTTAATATGAGGCCTAAAATTGTCTGCTAGTTGGCCAGAGACCAATATTCTAGCAGAATTTGAGAACAGAATCGATTTTTTCGTTCTGCGTAGGGCAAACAATGATTTGAAATCACTTTCAACCATTCTGTGAGTATAAGAATGGTCATAAGAGGCCCGTGGAGGGTCTGGAATGAAAGAAAGCCCTCTGAAATTCCGTCAAAATCGCAGGTTATTTCTTCATTTTTTGCTAAAATTACATGATTTTCAGGGCCCATATCTCAGTGAAATTGCTACAATGTAGCGATTTTTCATTTTTACAGGCTAGATACACGTGTCAGGTCGACAGAAACAGTAAGCATGTGTGATTTTCAAATTGCTACATTGTAGCAATATTTATTTCAAAATACAGGTGTGAGGGAAACTGCAATTTAGTTAGATTTGGGCGAAAATGGCCAAATTTCAGTCAAAATCCTCGGGACACAGGGCCTTTGTCGTAGATTTAGTCAATGATGCAACTCTTAGTAGAAGGTGTGCCATATAGGGAATGAAAGCTGTTTGTCAGACGTATCATTTTCTTCAATAAACTCAGAGATAGTCAGGTTAGATTTGTGACGTCACAGTGGCAAAGTTAGACTAGCATATTTAGACGTATTTGGGGTAGGGCAAATTAACCCTTTCTAGCCTAAATGGATAAATTTTTCACATATTCAGCCAGTTCCGACGTTTTTATGCATTTTTGAACTAGAAATGATATTTTCTGCCAAAAAAAGTTGCAGAGACAAAAATCAGTGTGATGTCATAACACATTAAGGTATGAGGTTCCATATCCATCCGCCAAAAGGTATGACCCCTATATAGTCCATTTAAAAACTCGTGGTATTGTTCTAAATAACGCCATAGTTGGCTTCTAGGGTACCTAGTATGCCACTATTTGGTATCAAAATAAAGAGGAGGAGTTCAACTTTCATTTGAATTACGAAAATAGCGATGTAGGTCAAAAATAGTTCCGACGTGAGCATGTATACTACGCGTTTGCCTATCATATCAGAATTGAGGAAGTGGTAGCAAACGCGAGTCACAATAAATGGACGCTGATATCTCAAAAAGTAACCTGACTCCCTATAATTTGATGTAGATCAATCGAACCCCTATATGAACAGGTACATTTTGATATATAACACTATGGGGGGTAAGCGTTTTATAGTTGGTCACGAACGCCATATGTGCAAAGTATTGTTATGAATTTTCGAATTTGGTGTTGGATTACGGTACTCATACCTTAATATGAGGCCTAAAATTGTCTGCTAGTTGGCCAGAGACCAATATTCTAGCAGAATTTGAGAACAGAATCGATTTTTTCGTTCTGCGTAGGGCAAACAATGATTTGAAATCACTTTCAACCATTCTGTGAGTATAAGAATGGTCATAAGAGGCCCGTGGAGGGTCTGGAATGAAAGAAAGCCCTCTGAAATTCCGTCAAAATCGCAGGTTATTTCTTCATTTTTTGCTAAAATTACATGATTTTCAGGGCCCATATCTCAGTGAAATTGCTACAATGTAGCGATTTTTCATTTTTACAGGCTAGATACACGTGTCAGGTCGACAGAAACAGTAAGCATGTGTGATTTTCAAATTGCTACATTGTAGCAATATTTATTTCAAAATACAGGTGTGAGGGAAACTGCAATTTAGTTAGATTTGGGCGAAAATGGCCAAATTTCAGTCAAAATCCTCGGGACACAGGGCCTTTGTCGTAGATTTAGTCAATGATGCAACTCTTAGTAGAAGGTGTGCCATATAGGGAATGAAAGCTGTTTGTCAGACGTATCATTTTCTTCAATAAACTCAGAGATAGTCAGGTTAGATTTGTGACGTCACAGTGGCAAAGTTAGACTAGCATATTTAGACGTATTTGGGGTAGGGCAAATTAACCCTTTCTAGCCTAAATGGATAAATTTTTCACATATTCAGCCAGTTCCGACGTTTTTATGCATTTTTGAACTAGAAATGATATTTTCTGCCAAAAAAAGTTGCAGAGACAAAAATCAGTGTGATGTCATAACACATTAAGGTATGAGGTTCCATATCCATCCGCCAAAAGGTATGACCCCTATATAGTCCATTTAAAAACTCGTGGTATTGTTCTAAATAACGCCATAGTTGGCTTCTAGGGTACCTAGTATGCCACTATTTGGTATCAAAATAAAGAGGAGGAGTTCAACTTTCATTTGAATTACGAAAATAGCGATGTAGGTCAAAAATAGTTCCGACGTGAGCATGTATACTACGCGTTTGCCTATCATATCAGAATTGAGGAAGTGGTAGCAAACGCGAGTCACAATAAATGGACGCTGATATCTCAAAAAGTAACCTGACTCCCTATAATTTGATGTAGATCAATCGAACCCCTATATGAACAGGTACATTTTGATATATAACACTATGGGGGGTAAGCGTTTTATAGTTGGTCACGAACGCCATATGTGCAAAGTATTGTTATGAATTTTCGAATTTGGTGTTGGATTACGGTACTCATACCTTAATATGAGGCCTAAAATTGTCTGCTAGTTGGCCAGAGACCAATATTCTAGCAGAATTTGAGAACAGAATCGATTTTTTTCGTTCTGCGTAGGGCAAACAATGATTTGAAATCACTTTCAACCATTCTGTGAGTATAAGAATGGTCATAAGAGGCCCGTGGAGGGTCTGGAATGAAAGAAAGCCCTCTGAAATTCCGTCAAAATCGCAGGTTATTTCTTCATTTTTTGCTAAAATTACATGATTTTCAGGGCCCATATCTCAGTGAAATTGCTACAATGTAGCGATTTTTCATTTTTACAGGCTAGATACACGTGTCAGGTCGACAGAAACAGTAAGCATGTGTGATTTTCAAATTGCTACATTGTAGCAATATTTATTTCAAAATACAGGTGTGAGGGAAACTGCAATTTAGTTAGATTTGGGCGAAAATGGCCAAATTTCAGTCAAAATCCTCGGGACACAGGGCCTTTGTCGTAGATTTAGTCAATGATGCAACTCTTAGTAGAAGGTGTGCCATATAGGGAATGAAAGCTGTTTGTCAGACGTATCATTTTCTTCAATAAACTCAGAGATAGTCAGGTTAGATTTGTGACGTCACAGTGGCAAAGTTAGACTAGCATATTTAGACGTATTTGGGGTAGGGCAAATTAACCCTTTCTAGCCTAAATGGATAAATTTTTCACATATTCAGCCAGTTCCGACGTTTTTATGCATTTTTGAACTAGAAATGATATTTTCTGCCAAAAAAAGTTGCAGAGACAAAAATCAGTGTGATGTCATAACACATTAAGGTATGAGGTTCCATATCCATCCGCCAAAAGGTATGACCCCTATATAGTCCATTTAAAAACTCGTGGTATTGTTCTAAATAACGCCATAGTTGGCTTCTAGGGTACCTAGTATGCCACTATTTGGTATCAAAATAAAGAGGAGGAGTTCAACTTTCATTTGAATTACGAAAATAGCGATGTAGGTCAAAAATAGTTCCGACGTGAGCATGTATACTACGCGTTTGCCTATCATATCAGAATTGAGGAAGTGGTAGCAAACGCGAGTCACAATAAATGGACGCTGATATCTCAAAAAGTAACCTGACTCCCTATAATTTGATGTAGATCAATCGAACCCCTATATGAACAGGTACATTTTGATATATAACACTATGGGGGGTAAGCGTTTTATAGTTGGTCACGAACGCCATATGTGCAAAGTATTGTTATGAATTTTCGAATTTGGTGTTGGATTACGGTACTCATACCTTAATATGAGGCCTAAAATTGTCTGCTAGTTGGCCAGAGACCAATATTCTAGCAGAATTTGAGAACAGAATCGATTTTTTTCGTTCTGCGTAGGGCAAACAATGATTTGAAATCACTTTCAACCATTCTGTGAGTATAAGAATGGTCATAAGAGGCCCGTGGAGGGTCTGGAATGAAAGAAAGCCCTCTGAAATTCCGTCAAAATCGCAGGTTATTTCTTCATTTTTTGCTAAAATTACATGATTTTCAGGGCCCATATCTCAGTGAAATTGCTACAATGTAGCGATTTTTCATTTTTACAGGCTAGATACACGTGTCAGGTCGACAGAAACAGTAAGCATGTGTGATTTTCAAATTGCTACATTGTAGCAATATTTATTTCAAAATACAGGTGTGAGGGAAACTGCAATTTAGTTAGATTTGGGCGAAAATGGCCAAATTTCAGTCAAAATCCTCGGGACACAGGGCCTTTGTCGTAGATTTAGTCAATGATGCAACTCTTAGTAGAAGGTGTGCCATATAGGGAATGAAAGCTGTTTGTCAGACGTATCATTTTCTTCAATAAACTCAGAGATAGTCAGGTTAGATTTGTGACGTCACAGTGGCAAAGTTAGACTAGCATATTTAGACGTATTTGGGGTAGGGCAAATTAACCCTTTCTAGCCTAAATGGATAAATTTTTCACATATTCAGCCAGTTCCGACGTTTTTATGCATTTTTGAACTAGAAATGATATTTTCTGCCAAAAAAAGTTGCAGAGACAAAAATCAGTGTGATGTCATAACACATTAAGGTATGAGGTTCCATATCCATCCGCCAAAAGGTATGACCCCTATATAGTCCATTTAAAAACTCGTGGTATTGTTCTAAATAACGCCATAGTTGGCTTCTAGGGTACCTAGTATGCCACTATTTGGTATCAAAATAAAGAGGAGGAGTTCAACTTTCATTTGAATTACGAAAATAGCGATGTAGGTCAAAAATAGTTCCGACGTGAGCATGTATACTACGCGTTTGCCTATCATATCAGAATTGAGGAAGTGGTAGCAAACGCGAGTCACAATAAATGGACGCTGATATCTCAAAAAGTAACCTGACTCCCTATAATTTGATGTAGATCAATCGAACCCCTATATGAACAGGTACATTTTGATATATAACACTATGGGGGGTAAGCGTTTTATAGTTGGTCACGAACGCCATATGTGCAAAGTATTGTTATGAATTTTCGAATTTGGTGTTGGATTACGGTACTCATACCTTAATATGAGGCCTAAAATTGTCTGCTAGTTGGCCAGAGACCAATATTCTAGCAGAATTTGAGAACAGAATCGATTTTTTCGTTCTGCGTAGGGCAAACAATGATTTGAAATCACTTTCAACCATTCTGTGAGTATAAGAATGGTCATAAGAGGCCCGTGGAGGGTCTGGAATGAAAGAAAGCCCTCTGAAATTCCGTCAAAATCGCAGGTTATTTCTTCATTTTTTGCTAAAATTACATGATTTTCAGGGCCCATATCTCAGTGAAATTGCTACAATGTAGCGATTTTTCATTTTTACAGGCTAGATACACGTGTCAGGTCGACAGAAACAGTAAGCATGTGTGATTTTCAAATTGCTACATTGTAGCAATATTTATTTCAAAATACAGGTGTGAGGGAAACTGCAATTTAGTTAGATTTGGGCGAAAATGGCCAAATTTCAGTCAAAATCCTCGGGACACAGGGCCTTTGTCGTAGATTTAGTCAATGATGCAACTCTTAGTAGAAGGTGTGCCATATAGGGAATGAAAGCTGTTTGTCAGACGTATCATTTTCTTCAATAAACTCAGAGATAGTCAGGTTAGATTTGTGACGTCACAGTGGCAAAGTTAGACTAGCATATTTAGACGTATTTGGGGTAGGGCAAATTAACCCTTTCTAGCCTAAATGGATAAATTTTTCACATATTCAGCCAGTTCCGACGTTTTTATGCATTTTTGAACTAGAAATGATATTTTCTGCCAAAAAAAGTTGCAGAGACAAAAATCAGTGTGATGTCATAACACATTAAGGTATGAGGTTCCATATCCATCCGCCAAAAGGTATGACCCCTATATAGTCCATTTAAAAACTCGTGGTATTGTTCTAAATAACGCCATAGTTGGCTTCTAGGGTACCTAGTATGCCACTATTTGGTATCAAAATAAAGAGGAGGAGTTCAACTTTCATTTGAATTACGAAAATAGCGATGTAGGTCAAAAATAGTTCCGACGTGAGCATGTATACTACGCGTTTGCCTATCATATCAGAATTGAGGAAGTGGTAGCAAACGCGAGTCACAATAAATGGACGCTGATATCTCAAAAAGTAACCTGACTCCCTATAATTTGATGTAGATCAATCGAACCCCTATATGAACAGGTACATTTTGATATATAACACTATGGGGGGTAAGCGTTTTATAGTTGGTCACGAACGCCATATGTGCAAAGTATTGTTATGAATTTTCGAATTTGGTGTTGGATTACGGTACTCATACCTTAAAATGCAAAAATAAGTTGTATCAATAGATAATCTTGATCAACAATACTGATTGAAGGTTCAAACGGAGTATAAAAGGGGAAATTTCAAATGTTTACTGCGTCCCTATTACAGAATAAGGTAAACAATTAATTACACAATATCCTTTTTATGATCCACACCACTGAACATATGTATATGTAAGAACATGGGCTTGCAAGTCCATAATAATTGAACAAACTGAAAATCATTGCTGTAAACAATTAAATTCCCTACATAAAATAGTAGATATAAATAACATCTTTAGCCTTTGATTAAAAAAATTGAAGCTCTCATTTTTGACCACCCTCTATATTTTATATAAGGCTTATATCTTTAATGACTAACTATTAATAACAATTTTGAGGGTTTGTCATAAAAACTGGTGAGTGGGTATTTAATCCTCCAAAAAAATACCTTACTAGGAAACTTTATAAACAGACAAATGTCATCTATGAGGTATTTAAAGGTACACAGTTTTGTAAGTACCAATTTTTCCTCGTCTCATGGAGGATTTGCCCACTAGAAACCACATCCCTTGTATCAATGAAAAAGGTTCTATCAATAACAACAAAGAAGCCACACACCCTAATCAATACATCAATATAACAAGAATGTCTCTCTGTACCAATAGAATGACCCCCTTGTGTCAGAAAAGAAGCCAAGCCCATTGAATAAGGAAAAAAGAAGCCACGCCTACTTGTATCTTGAAACAATGAAAAAGTAATTTGGTTTATAGACATTTAGTCATCAATGTTTAACATCAATCAAGCTTGGTCTTTTTGTTAGACTTTGCCTAAGGTAGGTTCATATTTGTATACTGACTGGAAACACCTTTAAAATGTATATTTTACTCTTATTAATTACCAATACTGGTTCAAAGCCTACAACTGATGTTTATTTCTATTTTGCTACATGTTGATGTTCAATATCAAAAGCCAAATTTACACTTCCTTCAAATATTGGTCTTGCAACACAGTCACTCTGGAGAGATTAAACAAAACAAAAAAGGACAAAATAGTTCTAATAGTAATCAATATTTTCTATTCTCAGTAAATAATTCAATATTTATCTGGCTATGTGCAGGGTACAAATGTTAAGTGCTATTAACTGACAGTCTAATCACCACCAGCTTTTAAAACATACATGCGGTATAATAAATATTAATAAGTATTTCACTTAAAATGCACCATAATACATTTGTATAAATGTAACAAAACACCAATGATTATCAGGGCCGTCAGATGGGGGGGGTGCGATGGGTGCGACCACACCCCCCTTTGTCACCCCCCAAAATAAATTTGAATTTTTTTTTTTTTTTAATTTTTTTTTGTACTTTTTTTTTCATTGACTCATACACTTTGAAAGTACCCAGAAAGCACCAAATAGCATCTTAAAATTGTAAAATTTTCTAGGGGTATTGGCCACCCCTCACCCCCCCCCACAAAACAATGGAAAAGTTCTAAATTTATTTTAGAGTTTTGTCTCAGACACTTTTAGAGTGCCCAGATATCATCAAATAGCTCCTTGATATAGTTAGGGTTTCTGGGGGACTTACTCCCCCTCTTGCATCTTGCACTTGCATAACCCCCCCCCCTTCTGGCGCCCCACCCCCCTTGACCCCCCCCCCCAAAAAAAATTGTGATTTTCTCAAATTCTTTAATTGACTCATACACTTTGAAAGTGCCCAGAAAGCACCAAATAGCGTCGTGGGCCAACCCTCACACCCCAAACAAAACAATAGAAAAGTTCTGAAAATTTGTTTTATGTATTGTCTCAGACCCTTTTAAATTGCCCAGACATCATCAAATAGCTCCTTGATAAAGTTAATGATTCTGGAAAACTAACACTTACTGGCATCCCCACTCCACCTCCCCCTCTGGCAGCCCCCCTCCCTTAACACCCCCCCCCCCAAAAAAAATTGAGATTTTTCAAATTTTTTTATTAACTCATACCCTTTGAAAGTGCCCAGAAAGCACTAAATAGCATCTTAAAATTGTAAAATTTTCTTGGGAAATAGGCACCTTTAGGCACAGACACTTTTAAAGTGCCCAAACTTCATCGAATAGCACCTAAATATTGTAAATTTTGATATGGGGGACAAACACTTGCTCCCCCTCTGGCACCCCTCCCCCCCCCCCTTTGACACCCCCAAAATTTGAAAAAAATTGTAATTGTTTTTCAATGTTTTTATCGACTAATACACTTTAAAAGTTCCCAGAAGCGCCAAATATCAACTTTAAATTGTAAAATTTTCTAGGAGAGTTAGCCACCCCTCACATCCCCCACAAAACAAAAGAGAATATTCTGAATTTCATGTATTGTCTCAGACAATTTTTAAGTGCCCAAACATCATCAAATAGCACCTTGATATGGTCAATGTTTCTGGGGGACAACCCCTTGCTCCCCTACTGGCACCCCACCCCACTTTACCCTCTCATCCTCTTTGACACCCCCAAAAGAATTTGAAAAAAATTCACATTTTTCTTATTGACTCATAACGCACAGGCGTACCAGATGGTTGCAAATTCGCTCCAAATACAACCAAATTTCAAAATTTTCCTGGGGGAGAACCCCCAGACTCCCCTGAATGCTCGGTTTTTTATTCACTCAACTCTTATTCCCGTGGTTGTGGCGTACTACTTAGAAACTTACACTTTGAAAGTGCCCAGAAAGCACCTAAATAGCATCTCAAAACTGTAAAATTTTCTAGGGGGAGTGGACCACTCCTCACACCCCCACAAAACAATTGGAACGTTTGGAAGTTGCATGCATTTAATTCCAAACCAATATAGCGAGTAACTGCCCCCCCCCTCTGTATTACGCGATTTGATTTACGCGGCAAAAAAATGACAATTTTATATTAGTAAGCTAAAAACCGCACCCCCCTTGGAGAAAAGTGTCTTCCGGGCCTGATTATAACAGAATACGATATAAATCACTTGCTACTAACAATTTGTAGTACATACTGAATTTTATCTTATCTTAGAATTTTTCCAACCACTACCCAGGTGTTATCCCCTAATCCAGGTATGGGATACACAGTAGTGTAATAAACTAACTAGAAAACAGCAACTCACGGAGTTGCAAATCTAATCGAACAAAACATAATCATAAAACTAGGTAGGATAGTATGGCAAGTGATTCTGGACAGTCATATCTTTCACTTTGAGTGCTTTCTGGCCATAATACAGTGTTACAGTGTAGGAAGTCCTGACTTTATTTTCAAAAAGCTTTTGTCTCATAAAAATTCTTATGTAATTTTACATCTAGCAAAGTTCATTTATCATTCATTCAAAAAACTGGATTATTATTGTAACAATGATACATCACACTGATGTTTTAAATTCTGTCATGGTGTATCTGTATTTTACAACTATCTCATATTTTTGTATTTTACATTTTGTGATGCTGTAATTGTATTTTACAACTTTGTATATTTCCTATGAAGTAGTTAGTTAATAGTCTTAGTTTAATTTTGTATATTGTAGTTTGTAGTGACTAATATGTCATTGCAATGACAACAGAGAGTCAATAAAAGATATATATATATTATTTATTAGAATATGTGTTCTTTCAATTGAAGTTGGATTAGGACCCCATCTTGTCACTTTTTAAAAAATCTCTTATTTTCTAAAACGAGGATCTTGATTTTTCTCAATTTAAATATATCAAGCCTCTGAAAAGGGGATGGGTATTGAAATGCAATAAATTTAAAAAACACATAGCATGTTTTCCCATAGGGAAACCCCATGCCATCCATTGTTTTCAGCATAATTTTGGTCATCAAAAATTGATGTTTTCAAAACTAGACTTTCAATACCATTCTACTTTTGAAGAAGTTTTAGACCCCTTGTTGAATAATCTTTTAATGCAATAATAAATATCAGAAAGAAGATCCTCTTTTGTGTAAATAGGTTCAACATTTCAAAAAAAAATTTGACATTGGGTCCCTATCCATAATTTTTCAAATTGTTCCATTGATATTTTTATCATCTTTGAGAATTTAGTTCAAAGATAACATATTGCAATAATGAGAAATGTCATATTTAAACTGAGAAAGTACTCGTGGTAAAAGATATGACTGTCTAAAATCACTTGCCATACTATACCTGGTCCTTTAAGTCGTTAAAAAATACTTTTTTTGTCAAAAATGCTGTGTCTTAAAAATTTGAATCAAATCCATCAACCAGTATTTGATTTATTGCCTGAACAAATAAACGATGAATGGATGAAGAGCCTCTCTAGTCTCTATATCCCTACGAACTTTGCTCGATGGGATAATTTACATAGCACCAAATTTAATAGAAGTTCAAACTATATGATCTTCTAAATCTAATACAGGTAATAATTATATAAATAATTAAATTCAAAAATATTATATTTTTTTCTGAGGGAAAGATGAACATGTATTCACCGAAAATAGAATGGAATATTTGATTTATTATATCATTTGAATGTTCTACAAATTAGGTGTATTTCTTTAAACCATTTAATACATAGATACAATACATGTGTCTCATATGAATAACCAAGATACAGCCACTCTTAGTCCCATGCAAGATATTGCCATCTTTCATCCTTAAAAGCCACATGTGCAAGAAGACGTGTGACATCACTGGTTTATAAACATCAACAACATAGCAATGGATGCACAATTGCTATGGGTACCCATGCTCACACTACAAATATAAACTGTGACATTATAACAATGGAGAAACAAGGAAATACACCCTCATATTTTTAATCATGTGATCGGTTCTTATCCAATGAGAAAGCGAGAAACATTCTAATGATAAAATAAATATGTATATGCAATATCATAACATTCTTTCTTCTGAAGATGGAAAATTTTGCGTTGAACCTTCTCAGAACTGAACCTCTGAGCTGGGATATTATAAACTAATTAGAATAAGAAAGTGATGAACATTCATCAAGCATTTCACTTCTTTAAAAAAAGAGAGCTTCAGTCATTGAATAATTCAAGAGATACTTTGATGTAGCTTCAATCAAAATCCAGACACCAAATCATGGTATATGATTTTATGCCTTCATAACTAGTTGGCCTTTACTTTCCATCAAAATCCATGATAGCTGTTGCTAGAATCATTAAGATCGTATCGGCATTAAACGATATAATCATCCAATTACTCTACTACTATTAGCCTCTTGTCCTTAATGAATAGTAGAATAACATATGTGGTTCTGACATCAGCATGCTCTCAAGTCTGAGTTCCTGGAATATTCTTTGCACTAGGGGCTACATATTCTGAGCTGTGTTGTATGTGAGTGACTGGAGTAGGCTTCTTGAGTACATTAGATGCTGGATGTGTCCATGTTGTAACTTGGGTCAGATGGCTGCAAAAAGAAATCAACACAACCATCAACAATCTATTACATTTCATTGAGTTAATCCAATGCAATGATAAATTAAATAACATATGAATAGTGCAGGAATAATGTAAAATCATAATTTACATATTGGTTGTTGGTAAAAACTATGAAATGAGATAACCCAGTGTAAAATCAATAGCCATGAGCTTCTAGTTGTGACATCAGAAAGTAAAGGAACTCTGAATTAAGTCATCAACTATTAAGGTCAAGGTCCAAGGTGAAGGTCACCTGGGAGAAGGCAACCAATAGAACAAAGGCAAACTCCATCTACACCTGTGAAAGGTCAAAGTAATAAATGTGGACGGGTCCTTTCAAAAGTTACATTTATTGAAAATACCAATCATCAGAATAAATAGACATACATTATGTTAAATGGTACAGTCAGGTTGTTGACTTATTTTGACTTATGAGTTCCAACACACTGAATTCCCAGCCTGTTTCTATATACACAAATGAAATGAAGCAGATAATGTGAACATTGTGGCAATAAATATATGTAGTAAGTCTAGCATAAGATAATAATTATCTAATTTTGAATATTGTATTCTCTCAACAAGGCAAAATAATGATAATATAATACTCATACACAATCAGAAGTCTATTGAATTTGAATTATTTTGCTTTTAACCTGACAATTATATACAGTATATATAACATTTTAAGTAGATTTCATGAATGTAATTATACATGACATACACGTGTAACTGTTAAATTAATAGCACTAATGGCATAATTACTGTATGTATGTCACATTCCCATTACTTTATTAATCATATCTTAATATTTTCAAAGTATGCTAATGTTTCCCTCACAATCTAATAAAAGAGAAATCTGAACAAATATAGAAATTATTAAAAAGTGATGCTACAGGAATGTCCAAATTTATTTGAAACTAAAAAGGAGACAGATAACCTGACAGAAATAGAAGGATTGTTATCATGAAATAATATCAGAACTGTTGGAACTGTTGAACAAGTTAGCAAGTTTGGGAGCTTTCAATCCCAAAATTAAAACTAAATAAATTGTTTACCAGCTAAATATTCATTGTCAAGGGGGCTATTTATTGGCATTTATTTGCTGTGTCTATACTGAAATAAATTCACCAATAAAAATCATAAAATTGTACAACAGAAGGACTGCCTCTTAAGATTATTGTCACAGCATGTAAATGTATCACAGTATTTGTTAAAATGTTAATGAACACTGTAGTTAAGCACACAGATTTGATAGACTGTAAGACAAAGTGTCAGTTCAGCATATTTTCACAAATTACAATTAGAATTTACTTCAAAACATGAGACTCAAGTCAATGAGGGAATCAGAGAAAATATTTAATCATTTCTAATTTCCTTTTTTCTCTGGGTTTAAAATAAAGTAATAATTATTATTATTAATAAGTTTATTGGTCTCTTGAACATGTAATGTACATCGAGATGTAAGTCCAATAAAGCAAATAACAAATAAAACATTTATGTACATGCATGGCAAAACAATACTTACAATCTAATTTTAACAATCATTAAGTACTATACTTAATAGCATAAAATGATTTCACGTCAATTTTGTTTAACAACTCTTTGGTAATATTGTGAACTCTTGTAAAATAATCACCAATTATTTCATTAATTGCATCATCGTGCGCTAACAAGGAGTATAAAAATAGACTTCTTGTATTAAAATGAGAAAAACTATTGTTTATACTTTTTATTTTACTGATATATAAAGATCGAGCTAGTATTAGTTCTGATTGAGAACAACAGAAAAGAACATGTTCTTCATCACCTATTGTATTTTTTGAATTACAGAAGAAACAAAATCGTTTCGATTTTTCTACTTTGAAGTATCGACCTCGTTCAATTGGGAAGTTATGCATCAATAACCGTACCTTAGAAATAGATTGTCTATAGGTGGAGTTCTGTAAATAAAGATAACTTTCTCTTTTATATGCATGTTTTACTAGTTTATAGCTTCTGAATTTACCCGGAGCATCATTTGGTCTATTGATGTCTTGCATAAACATGCTTTTGTATTCTTTTTCTAAATTTGTCATTGTATATTTAATTAAATTATCAATTTTGACTTTATCACATGTATCGATTTTTGGTTTATCAATATTTTTATTGGATATTGACAAAATTCGAGTGATAAATGAAAAGAAGCTCCAATGCCCTGATTCATGTGAGTCTTCCTCATGTTTACTAAAAATGAATGAATATGAATCAGTTGGTGACTTTTTCAAGTGAAACCAAAATTTTAGAGTACTAACTAGTATATTAATGAGCAGCGGGTATCTGCCCAATAATAATAATAAGCAGGAAGGATAGGTTAGGTCCTTAAGCAGTGTTAAGCGTGAACGGAAATACAATGTTTCATGTTTTCTGGGTGAGCCAGCATTTTGAGTTGTTTCATGTAAAGCATGTTTATACATGTGGTAACTGGTAAGCATATTGTGCTTTTTAAAGATTTCAACCATTCCACTAAATACAAGACATACAGTGATAAATATCACTTTCTCCCAAAAATTCAAATTGGTGTCCCAAATTAGACCAAATAAGATCTTGGCACTAGTCTGCTCTAGCATTGTGTAAAGTTTCAAGTTGAACAAGTAAGTAGTTTTCCTAAAATTCTGATGAAAGATTCTTGTGACGCAGCTGGCCCACCCATACAGACAGATGCATGGCCCACCCATACAGACAGACGCATGGCCAACCCATACAGACAGATGCATGGCCATCAGCCCAAGGCGTTGACAATATAGCACTTTTCATGCCAAAGAAAAAGTGGGATGAAACATGTCAGATTATATGGAATTGGAAGTATTGTGAGTGGCTTGCCTTTAGGAGAGGCTTCAAAAGTTTGATGTCAGAAAACTAAACTTACTCCATCAGTCCATTCATAAACCAAAACTCAGATGGTTCAAATCATTAAAAAAATGTAAATTGACGTTAATTTTGTTGCATTTTAGCATCAGAGTTAGCACTGAACTGGACCTGAAAATACATTTCTGGGAAAAATGTTTTTTTTGGTACAGTTCGTACATTGGACTTTTGAAGCCTCCTTTGAATGAGGGGCTCCATCCCACAATGCCTCACTATTACTGTTCAATTCATTTAACAGTGTTTAATGCATTCTAGGATGGAACATCTTGCTCAAAAGCAAAGCAAAGCAGATTTAATTATACCTGACTTTTATTCATACACTGCAATATAACAAAATGTTAGGTAAATAAGCATTCATTGTAAATAAAAATGTTTAAAGGTCAAGGTAGTTCAGTGTCCATCAGTTTTTTCTACAACACAGATTTTCTTGACAAATCTAGGTGAAAGATATACTCACGAGGGGAAAGTCTACCCGTGTATATACAACCTACCGCCGAGCAAGACACGCATATACCGCATATCAAATGTTTGGTTAACTACATCTCATAGGAAAATGGACAATAAATGTAATATTGGACCTCTATCAATTCCCTTGGATGGTTAGAATCGTTACTAAGATGTTCTATCTGACATCGGACCCGATGTGATCGATGAGTAATATTATAAAGATCCAAAAATATCTTGAGTAAATGATCTCAGAATCCGAAAATTACATGAGTAAAATCTGTTGAGATCCGATTATATCGTCGAGTCTCTGACATGCTGATGATGAAATAGTGCTAGTGTTACTTTTGGGAGTTTTCGAACCTTGATTAATTGCCTTTATTAGAAGGGTTACTCGTTATTAATACTATTGTAACATTTTGACCCAGACTGACACAACAGAAATTAGGCTATCAACATTGGAGGATAGGAAAAGTGCGGAATTGCGTTTAAATCAATTATGAATATGATCTTTCTTCATTTTAGGAGCCGTTGTACTGATATTTTAGTCAAACTTGAGAGCGAATGAATTGCATTTTAATCAATTATTATCCATATTTATAGATAAAAATGAATATGTGTCACGTTCCTAAAACTGGTCGATCTTTTTTCATTTTAGTAGCCTTTCTACTGATATCTTATTTTATTCAATATTGAGATCGAATGGGCATAACGGGTAAACTTTGCACATTTTAGACCAATCAAAATATATAACTATTTTTCATATGTTTACCGTCTTGGTAGATACAAAATAACACGTACCAAACTCATTGGATTATGAGCATAGTTAGATAGAAATGGTGATATCATCAACAATGAAAATTATGGTGATTCGAGTGAAAGCATGAATTCAATGTTTTAAAGAACTTCGCGGGACACAGATGTTGACGTATAGTGCTGCGGGAATTATATCATATTAACAGGAATATTTGTGATATACTTCATTTTATTATATGATCATTCGAAAGCTTACTGACTAACTACCTCATCGGGTTTTACTCACGGTATAATTGGAATACTCAGGCGGTAGCATCGGGTCCTATAGAATCGCACTCGTGGTATAATCGGGTCTTTCATTTTCAACTTTCACCTGTGATTTCAATGATATGCAACGTATGGCAGTGAAACAAATGTAATACGTTTGCACCTATTGTATCTTTGAATCAAATGGAGTAAATACAGCCATGGTTCTTACTTATTTAAGATGTAAAACATCATTCTAATATTTAGAAGTTGAATTTAGCGATTTGATAGTAAATATTGCATTAAGTACTCATTATTCTCTTAACATGAGTGCCTGGAACAAAAATTATATCGGTTACAAACAATTCTGTGTTTTATCTATTTCTCATATTGAGAAATTCAATATAAAACAAGAGTTTATTAACTTATTCCCTACATTTTCAGACATCTTCGGGTCTTTGCTCGGCGGTAGGTTGTATATACACGGGTAAACTTTCCCCTCGTGTATACTGATATTTAACAAAATATGTGAAAATTGCTTTCAATGGGAAAATTTAATATTTTGAATTAAAAAAATTGCACAATGCAGATTGTGATTATTCTACCAAAATATAAAAATATTTATGGTAATTTTTATAAAAATTCACTTTGGGGATTTTAAGAAAAAAATAAAATAACTTTGAATTTTATAAATCAGTGGGGAAATATTATTATTTCATGGCATTTAATGGCTTACATTGCCCAATAAAGGTCTTGATAGATCAGCTTAAGAGAACATCTAAAAAATTCAATGTAGGATTATTAATTGTATTTGCACAGTTAATATGTGACCCCCCTCCCTCCCTCTCATAACTGTGTTTTAGAAATGTTGATATGCATTGTTTCCAAAGTCAAACTATTTTTAATACAATATATTCAAATCTGCACAGTATCAGCAAAAATAAAAGAAAGTGTTATTACAACCGCCTGCTTGGCTTCTAACCCATGGGTATGAATCCAATTTCAGATGCGCAAACTGATTGTGCGATGGACACTGAACTACTACCTCAGATAAATAAAAACAAAAAGACATTAACAACTTAGAAATCAGACAAGTAAACATACAAACAAACAAACAAACAAACAGGCATATGAAAAAGCAACTAAAACAAATCAAGTAATAATTTTTGTTTTCATGAGTAAGTACTTGTATCGTTATACATTGAATATCTAAATCATGCAATTACTTGTATAAATGTATAAAGATCTACTATAAGAAGTATGCATGCTAAATTCTACACTACCAACTGACATTGATTAAAGTCAGTTAAAAGGCAATGCCCAGAATATAGTATTATGCATGGCAGTCAATGTACATTCTATAGCATAATGCATGGCAGGCAATGTACATCATATAGTATAATGCATGGCAGTCAATGTACATTCTATAGCATAATGCATGGCAGTTAATGTGCAACCTGCTAAAACTTAACATGCCAGAACAAGTGACATGCTAGAACTTTTAACATGCTAGTCCCAACTGTTATGCAGGTGTAACTATTTGACAACTCATTTTATATAATTGAATGAGGAAACGAATCCTTACTTTGTGTAATATTTTATGCCATCCTCGGTGTATGTCTCTTCCCAGCCAAATGGAAGTGCTGAAATAACAATAACTAGACTTTGGAAATTGAACGAAGTTCAATTTCAGACTCCAGATCTAGACTTTTTTAAGCCCAGTCATCTAAAATAAGCCGAGTCATTCAGAATAAGCTGAGTCATCCAGAATAAGATGGATGGATAAAATAGGAAGGTAGGATAGGATAGAATGGGAAGGAACGATAGGATAGAATGGGAAGGAACGATAGGATAGAATAAGAAAGAAGGATAGGATAGAACAGAATAGGAAGAAAGGATATGATAGGAGAGGATAGGAAGGAAGGATAGATAGGATTAGGATAGGATAGGATCAGATAGAAAGGATGGATGAATGTTTCAATATTTTCTTCTCTACTCTTGACTTTCTATCAGGATACCATCAGATCGATTTTCCGAAATTTCAAAACGCCATAACTTCCGAACTGGAAGTCGGATCGAAATTTGATTTAAAGATTCGGATTCCTGACAAAATTCTACCCCTAATTCATAACTCATACGTTAAATTTGGCGAATTTTTATTGTGACCTACTTTTTGGACACGCCATAATTTCGGAACTGGAAGTCGGATCAAGATTTGGTTTGCAGTTTCGGATTTCTGAGAAAATTCTGTTCTTAATTCATAACTCAAACGTTAAATTTGGAGAACTTTTTATTTTGACCTACTTTTCGGACACCATATCTCAAAAGTGGGTCAAAATACTTTCTGACGGCAAAAGGCTAACACTATAAGCACACTCTTGGCCACACGTTTACAAAATTTCGAACAATATAATTAAAGTGTAGTGTCAGAATTTCAAAAATAAGGAAAAACTTTGAATTTGACCTAGATTTTGACCTAGGCCCTGGACTTGATTTAGACCTAGACTTGACTTGGACCTGGACTTGGACCTGGACTTGGATTGAATGAGAAGGAAGAATAGGATAGAATAGGAAGGAAGGATAGGAAGGAAGGATAGATAGGAAGGGAGAATCATCCAGAATAAGATCATCTAGATAGAAAGGATAGGATAGACCTAGATTTTGATCTAGGTCCTGGACTGGATTTGGACCTAGACTTGACTTGGACAAAACTGGACTTGGACCTGGACTTGACCTTGACTTGGACCTGGAAATGGACTTGACTGGTATTTTTTCAATTTTATTTCACTTTTCTTGACATTCTATGAGGGTACCATCAGATCGATCTTTCTCGAACTTTCAAAACGTCATAACTCCTGAACCGGAAGTCGGATTTCAATTCGGTTTTCAGATTCGGAATCCTGAGAAAATTTCTTATAAGACTAATATCCTGGACATTGGATTCGGAGAACTTTTTTTCGGACCTCGTTTTCGGACACTGATATCTCGAAATCGGTTCGAGATATCAAAAAACTAAATCGACCCTAGGTTTCCTACTTTTTTATGAGGAACACAATGAAAAAAAACCAGATCGAAAATACTGAAGGACGACTGAGAAAATCGAAAAAAGTGACCAAGTACTGGATTTGACCCAGTTCCTGACCTTTGACCTAGATAAAAATTTGACCCAATTTCCAAACAACTAGATACTGAACCCAAATGAACTGTATTATGGTCTTTATTGGATACCTTATGGTTAAGGAGAAAACGTGTTTAGAAGAATAATAATAATAATAATAATAAGAATACTGGCAAAAACAATAGACTCCAGATTGACATCTGGAGTCTAATAAGAAAAAACATTTTATATTTCTTTTAGTATAGTATAACAAGGAAAATATCTAGATTTGCCCCAAAACAACATAAGATTGAACCCATAAGGATTTTTTTTCTAATCAAGTTTACTTCTTTTTTATACATGGAACTTGGCCATCAACATAAAACACGTGATTAATTTCATTTATGGTGTTATATTTCACAGGCAATTAATAATCCAAATGCGAGTATGTAATTACCAGTTGCACCACCAGGTGGCTAATTTGGGCCAGATAGCATGGAAGATATATTAGAAAGTTCCCTTAAACTTGAATATATATCAGTTCACTTTCATATTATCCTAGTGTATCTGATAGTGATAGAAATTAAAATATGTCCACTAAAAGATATTTCACAGAAATTGATGGTCTATTTTTGTGTAACTTAACTGAAGATAAAACTAAGCAAGTAATTTTTCTAAGCCTATAACTTGAGCACTTGATGGATCAATAAACATGATTAATAAATACAATTATTTGAGAATGAAGTGATGTTGGATGAAATAGATGGTCATTGAAGCATGTTTAGAAAAATTGCTTGGATAGTTTTTTCTTCAGTTGATCGGTTAGTATCTGCATACTAGTCCAAGTGCCTTGAACAATCAGAAAGTTAAACAAGGCATTAACATGACAAAATGTCACCACCTAGTTAGGTCATTGAAGGTCAAATGTCAAATCTTAAGTCAAATCTAAAGTCAGATTTGAACTTCTGAGAACACGTAGATGATTTTGAAATTTTTTTTAGTCAATTTGAAGCAAGATGAAAAAAGACCTTTTTGACCTTGAGAAGGTCATTGAAAGTCAAAGGTCAAATCTAAAGTCAGATTTGAACTTCTGAGAACTTGTAAAGTCAAATTTGAACTTCTGAAAAGATGTAGATGATTTTGAAAAAAAATTTGGTCAATTTGAAGCAAGTTGAAAACAGACCTTTTTGACCTTGAGAAGGTCATTAGAGGTCAAATGTCAAATCTAAAGTCAGATTTGAATTTCTGAGAACATGTAGATGATTTTGAAAAAAAAATTAGTCAATTTGAAGCAAGTTGAAAAAAGACCTTTTTGACCTTTTTTGACCTTGAGAAGGTCATTGAAGGTCAAATGTCAAATGTAAAGTCAAATGTAAAGTCATATTTGAATTTCTGAGAACATGTAGATGATTTTGAAAAAAAAATTTAGTCAATTTGAAGCAAGTTGAAAAAAGACCTTTTTGACCTTTTTTGACATTGAGAAGGTCATTGAAGGTCAAATGTCAAATCTAAAGTCAGATTTGAATTTCTGAGAACATGTAGATGATTTTGAAAAAAAAATTTAGTCAATTTGAAGCAAGTTGAAAAAAGACCTTTTTGACCTTTTTTGACTTTGAGAAGGTCATTGAAGGTCAAATGTCAAATCTTAAGTCAAATCTAAAGTCAGATTTGAATTTCTGAGAACACGTAGATGATTTTGAAAATTTTTTTTAGTCAATTTGAACAAGTTGAAAACAGACCTTTTGACCTTTTTTGACCTTGAGAAGGTCATTGAAGGTCAAATGTCAAATCTTAAGTCAAATCTTAAGTCAGATTTGAATTTCTGAGAACACGTAGATGATTTTGAAAAAAAATTTAGTCAATTTGAAGCAAGTTGAAAACAGACCTTTTTGGCCTTTTTTGACCTTGAGAAGGTCATTGAAGGTCAAATGTCAAATCTAAAGTCAGATTTGAAGGTCAAATGTCAAATCTAAAGTCAAATCTAAAGTCAGATTTGAATTTCTGAGAACATGTAGATGATTTTGAAAAAAAATTTAGTCAATGTGAAGCAAGTTGAAAAAAGACCTTTTTGACCTTGAGAAGGTCATTGAAGGTCAAATGTCAAATCTAAAGTCAGATTTGAACTCCTGAGAACATGTAGATGATTTAGAAAAAAATTGAAGTCAGTCTAAACAGTATTTGTTAAGTTATAGGAAGTTGTAAGAAATTGTTACAGACGCCGGACGCCATACGCCAACCTCCAACCACCAACCGCCGTCGCAAAAAAACGGAGACCATAACAATATGTCACCACTTTTGGTGGTGACATAAAAAGTTATAACTAATATTGGTGGTCCACTGTCTTGTGAACAGTAAACAGCAAACATCATCATAGGTATGTTATAAGAGGGTCTAATATAAGAGGATTACAAGGCATTAACATGACAAAATGTCACCACCTAGTTGCTCACAATATTATGAGTTCAAACTTAATATAAGTCAGATTTGAATTTCTGAGAACTTGTTAAGTCAAATTTGAACTTCTGAAAAGATGTAGATGATTTTGAAAAAAAAATTTGGTCAATTTGAAGCAAGTTGAAAACAGACCTTTTTTGACCTTGAGAAGGTCATTAAAGGTCAAATGTCAAATCTAGTCAGATTTGAATTTCTGAGAACATGTAGATGATTTTGAAAAAAAAAATTAGTCAATTTGAAGCAAGTTGAAAAAAGACCTTTTTGACCTTTTTTGACCTTGAGAAGGTCAAATGTCAAATCTAAAGTCAAATCTAAAGTCATATTTGAATTTCTGAGAACATGTAGAATGTAGATGATTTTGAAAAAAAATTTAGTCAATTTGAAGCAAGATGAAAAAATACCTTTTTGACCTTTTTTGACATTGAGAAGGTCATTGAAGGTCAAATGTCAAATCTAAAGTCAGATTTGAATTTCTGAGAACATGTAGATGATTTTGAAAAAATTTTTTAGTCAATTTGAAGCAAGTTGAAAACAGACCTTTTTTGACCTTGAGAAGGTCAAATGTCAAATCTAAAGTCAGATTTGAATTTCTGAGAACATGTAGATGATTTTGAAAAATTTTTTTAGTCAATTTGAAGCAAGTTGAAAAAAGACCTTTTTGACCTTTTTTGACTTTGAGAAGGTCATTGAAGGTCAAATGTCAAATCTTAAGTCAAATCTAAAGTCAGATTTGAATTTCTGAGAACACGAAGATGATTTTGAAATTTTTTTTAGTCAATTTGAAGCAAGTTGAAAACAGACCTTTTTGACCTTGAGAAGGTCATTGAAGGTCAAATGTCAAATCTTAAGTCAAATCTTAAGTCAGATTTGAATTTCTGAGAACACGTAGATGATTTTGAAAAAAAGAATTTAGTCAATTTGAAGCAAGTTGAAAACAGACCTTTTTTGACCTTGAGAAGGTCATTGAAGGTCAAATGTCAAATCTAAAGTCAGATTTGAATTTCTGAGAACATGTAGATGATTTTGAAAAAAAAATTTAGTCAATTTGAAGCAAGTTGAAAAAAGACCTTTTTGACCTTTTTTGACTTTGAGAAGGTCATTGAAGGTCAAATGTCAAATCTTAAGTCAAATCTAAAGTCAGATTTGAATTTCTGAGAACACGTAGATGATTTTGAAATTTTTTTTTAGTCAATTTGAAGCAAGTTGAAAACAGACCTTTTTGACCTTTTTTGACCTTGAGAAGGTCAAATGTCAAATCTTAAGTCAAATCTTAAGTCAGATTTGAATTTCTGAGAACACGTAGATGATTTTGAAAAAAAATTTAGTCAATTTGAAGCAAGTTGAAAACAGACCTTTTTGACCTTTTTTGACCTTGAGAAGGTCATTGAAGGTCAAATGTCAAATCTAAAGTCAGATTTGAAGGTCAAATGTCAAATCTAAAGTCAGATTTGAATTTCTGAGAACATGTAGATGATTTTGAAAAAAAATTTAGTCAATGTGAAGCAAGTTGAAAAAAAGACCTTTTTGACCTTGAGAAGGTCATTGAAGGTCAAATGTCAAATCTAAAGTCAGATTTGAACTTCTGAGAACATGTAGATGATTTAGAAAAAAATTGAAGTCAGTCTAAACAGTATTTTGTTAAGTTATAGGAAGTTGTAAGAAATTGTTACAGACGCCAACCGCCGGACGCCAACCGCCGGACGCCAACTGCCGTCGCAAAAAAGACGGAGACCATAACAATATGTCACCACTTTTGGTGGTGACATAATAAGAGGATCTGAACAAGGTATAAGAGGATCTAAAATAAGAAGAAGTTCATGCTAGACAATCCCTAAGCATGAGCTGTTGGGCAGTACATGTATCCAGAAATGCAAATAGACTTACGTTCCACCTCAATCAACGATTTTACAGCTTTAACGACATCCCGGGATTCAGCACAAAGGCTTCTAGGAGAATGCTTTTTGTGTTTGCCCAGGTAGCCGGGTGGTTTCCCATCAACCCTTGCTGTCTCTCCTTCTTCTACAGGTGTTTTTCTAAAAGTAACAAATGAGAATGATTTTATAAACACAGTAAAATATGCAATGCTCTCTGTACTGGCTAATACTGTTCCTTGTAGACAGTTGACCCTTACGATGAGGGCTCATTCACATGTAAGTCGAGGGATTTCCTTGCAGAAAGATAAGCACATTAACAAAAATATTTCCATATAAACACTTTACTTCGAGTATCCCCTTTCTCTAAAATATATGTTCTAAACATCAAACTTGGAAAATAAACCAATGTAGACCTTATATTTTATGTGATACACAGAGAGTGTACAAGTATTATATCTGGTCAGCTGCTTTCTATAGAGGTTATGCTTCAAGATTAACTGAAACCATGACTGACATAAAACAGTGGTAATGTTTGGAGAGTAAGATTAAAGGCAAAATTTGATGTCATCCAAAAAATAAAATTAGAAAAAATTAAATTAACAAAATCACTTTACAAAACTCATCGGAAACTTTGACAACTTCATAAAATCAGATGATTCAGATGACAAATTGGGAAATGATGTCACAGTTGCCATGGAAGCATCACAAGTTGTTGTTTAAATTAAAGTTGTTGCACTTCTAACGACTAACTTTTCTTCCTTTTAATAGCATATTTGAATTCGGTGAAATGTTTTCTACAATAATAACTTTCATCTAAATCATTTGTTATGACTTCTGTTAAAACTTGAGCCAAATCTCCATTGATTCAATGCTAAGATTCTTTGGCCATGTATAGTGAAATCATCCTCAATATATTTATTACTTGTTTTCTCATTAAATATATAAGTCATTTCTTTTTACACAAGTTATGTGATATAAAGCATCATTATCTTGTTAACATAGCAAATGTTGTTAAGCAGTAAATTTATATTATTGAAACCTGCAAGGAAATACAATTATGGCAACTACCTACCAACTACATGTATGAACAAGATTGGTTCATTATTCTCTCAGAAAAAGATTTTTTTTGAATATTATGAAAAACACTAATACATCTTCCATATTTGGCTCTAATTCAGTGTTTGAAATATTTTTGAATAAGCCAATTTGCTATCATGTGACCACTAGCATGCAATTTTAGCTATGAGATAATAATAAGGTTTATTATTTCCATGCTGTGATACTCGTTCTCTCTAGGGCTGGCACGGAACGGAATTCGGAACTTGGCTTGTCTTTTCTTATGGGTACTGAATATATATAAAACAATCATACTTTATTTATTTCTATCATTCATTACATATAAAACAACTTTACCAAGTGAAAATGTTTAATAATTATATATATTTATTGATTTCATTTCATAATACTAGTTCGCTATAGCGAGTTAGCGTGTCGCTATAACAATAAGTGAATATTCTTAACGGAAAATAAAAGTTCCGAAAATTATCGGTATATGAGAGGGTAGGTCCGAAAGTCCGTTTCCGAAGGCAAAATCGGACGGTTCGGATAATAATTCCGTTCCGTGCCAGCCCTAGTTCTCTCATTGTTTCAGGAAGTCCTCCCAAGAAAAGGTTCACAACTGTATAATAAACACTGGATAAAGAATTTACAGATGTGTTCAAAAAGTCAACAAACCAAAGCACAAAGACAATGGACTTCAACATGGAAGTTCCGAAGCTAATTTTCATCTATGGTGTGACTGAGATCGTGAATTATAACAGAATATTTGCAAACGTTTGGAAATACGTTGAAACTAAACGTCAAATCATAACAATTATGTGTACTTCTAACTTCAATATTGTGTACTATTTTATAATGAGGAAATAATAAAACAAATATTGAATTCTGTGATCGTTTAATAACTATAAATATTTCTAAGGGATGTATTCACCTCGCCCTTCGGGCTGCGGTGAATACACCTTCAAAAATATATACAGATATTCAACTCCACAGAATTCAAAATTTGTATAATATTACCTAATAAAGGCCATGTATAAGATAATGATAAGGTATATTACCTAATAAAGGCCACGTATGAGATAATAATAAGGTATATTACCTAATAAAGGCCACATATGAGATAATGATAAGGTATATTACCTAATAAAGGCCATGTATGAGATAATAATAAGGTTTATTACCTAATAAAGGCCACGTATGAGATAATGATAAGGTATATTACCTAATAAAGGCCACGTATGAGATAATGATAAGGTATATTACCTAATAAAGGCCACGTATGAGATAATAATAAGGTATATTACCTAATAAAGGCCACGTATGAGATAATAATAAGGTATATTACCTAATAAAGGCCACGTATGAGATAATGATAAGGTATATTACCTAATAAAGGCCATGTATGAGATAATGATAAGGTATATTACCTAATAAAGGCCACGTATGAGATAATAATAAGGTATATTACCTAATAAAGGCCACGTCTCCTTGAGTGGACAATGTTTCATGCACCATCTGAAATATAAAATGTGTGTCAATTACAACTTCACACATTTAGCGTGCGTTATCACATTCTAACCATCAAACAAAACATTTTATAGCCACGATTGATGCTTTGTAAAACACTTTGTAAAGTTAAGAATTCTTTAAGTCCATTGTTCTCTCACTATAATGTCATTACATCCATGGTAACAAAAATTGGTTTAGGAATTCCTTCCTTTATGAAGTTTCTGTTAATGTCCCCCAGATCAGTAATTTGCTTTATACAGGGTGTCCAAAAAAACAGGACCAAAGAAAAGTTGAATAACTCGGTCAATCTTGCATATTCTGTCTTGTTTTGTATTTTGTTTACCACCAATGAAGGTGAGCAATACCTCTAGGGTATATCCCGTATATATACGGTCGTAATTTACGTAATTAACCTTGAAGATAGACCCAGAAACCCCTCCTTGAAGGAGCCCTGTGTTCTTTTATGTGCACTTATACATAGACATACAAGTACACACCACAGCCTTTTGTACGAGTTGCGGACCACTCAGTCAAACACCCTGAAGTACTTCACGCAAACAAGCAAATTTAGTCTTGCCTGAACCGGGGATCGAATCCGGGACCTATTGCGTAAGAGGTACATGCGCTACCGCTGAGCTACACGGGTGTCTTGAAAATTCAGAATTATTTAGTTTATTCAATGTGAATTTTGTTGTGAAAGTTTTTTTCAGCCAGTTGAGTAAAAAACTACAGCACTTTACAAAACATGCCCAAAGTAGGCACCTCTCCTCTTTATGCACAATTGAATTTTGCGAACGAAGTTGTTGGTGACCCTCCTCCACACATTTATTTTTGAATGGACAAGTTAATTCCAAGAACAGCTGCTAGTGGGCCTTACATCCTCTGATGAAGTGTTACAGCATCCATTGCATTCTGAAAAATGTACTGCCTTTGGTGGCATTAAGCAAACATGGAATCATCTGTCCCTATTGATTCGAAGATGACTGGGAATTTGGTATCACAAGGATGAGGACCGTTATATTCAAGTTCTCACTAAGCTTTGGAGATCACTAGGCACCAGAAGGAGTATTCATAGAGATAGGCAATGGTTTCAACAAGTGCCACCTCCACACTGCAAATGATATGCTGGAATGGTTTAGGCAATGCTTTGGTGGTCAGTTAATCAGTCGTAGAGGCAAAGCATATGGGCAGCTCATTCACTAGATCTCAACCAACAGATTTTTATCAGTAGTGACATCTTAAAGACAATATGTGTGCTGACTGACCATTGCTGATCTCAAGAGGCCAATAACTACTCAAATTCGTGCCATCCATTTTGATGTGTGTAGGAGGGTCGTCAATCTCTGTATTTGTAAATATGCATACAAATCATTGTCTGGAACTGAACGTCGATGTTTTTGGAAATCTGCTAGAAATAACTTACATTTTCAAATGTTTTGGATACGTTTTCATTTGAAACATGTTTAAGTTTGTTGATTTGATGCAATCATTATAATCTTTCTACATTGTTTCACATACCACTGACTGGAAGTTGGTAATTATGATTATGATATTTTTGCAGTGAATATAAAACAATTTTTCATGATCTACATTGTCATCTATGTTTGCTGCTGAAACTTACAATAATTATTTATGGTAAATCGTGATAAGTGTGTAAAAAGCATTAACTTCATCCTTTCACTGTCAATATAATAAATAAACGATAAACAATGATTTTACAGGAGTTAATTTAATAGCTGTATGTTGAAAGAACAACTTTCATAATGAAAAACCAACTAGACGTAAACATAAATTGTCAACAATTATTAAGTTATAAAATAAATTAGAAAAACAGCAATTCTCATCAAACACAAATAAAAAAAAATTAGTAGTATCACTTCTTGGGGTAAGAAAATATCTAGTCTTGGTCCTTTCATCTAAGATGGCAAAAGTTTTATTTTAATTAACTTTCACACACAGGATCTACTCCCAAAAACAAACAGCTCACCTCTGCAAAATGTAAAAGTTTTTCAGTTGCCACTTCATATGTTTTCTTGCCAAGCTCTGCCTTCCTCAGCTGGCAACCCAGAACTGCAAGACGTTTTTGAACAGCAGGACTATCCTGGAAGTAGATTTTCTTACAATCAAATGCTGTTCAGTATATCTAGTACATGTATACAGTAATATGTCTGTAGTGAATGATTCACTTGAACAAAGGGCCTACTGGGTTTTATCATGTCATGAGAGACCAGTTTGGAAAGCTCTACTACTGAGCAATGGAAACAAAATAACTGGCTCTTCCGCATCATTGCAGCCATGTCTTACATGCCCACAATCCTGGAGCTGTACTCTACCATACATGATATCATGTTGGTCAAACGAAGTAACTGTTTATATCATAAGTATGATGTGATCAAGTCAGTCCATCCCAGTGGAACTTGGCCGATAAACCATTGACCCCTGACCTCCTGACCTTTTGACCCATTACTGGAAAAAGTTCTATGACTGAGCTATGAAACACACATGTTCTTCCATATACATGTATAGCATTGATCCAGCCACCAAAAATGGTGGTTATAACATCCAGTCACAAAAGTAAACTGGTGGTTATAACCATCATGTAAATGATATGCCCTAATCTCTAATAACTGCTCATAAGTTTTCAGCTTTGTTCCTTAATTACTTGTTCATGACAGAATCATAATTTCCTGTAACATATTGATAATTGATCAAACTTGGAAAAGTGGGCATATTTTACCTGTTCATAAAAAGGGTGATAAATCAAATATTCAAAATTCCCGTCCAATCACGCTCCTTTGTTGTATTTCAAAAATAGCTGAACGTATCATTTTCAAATGATTATTTGACCATCTACTATCAAAGGACCTTATACACCCTCCATTGGGATCTCCCCATGGGAAAAAAATAATTCATCTGATTTTTCAAAATGAGTATTCTGCTTCAATTATTACATTTATATGCACACTAGTATCTTGTTGACCTATATTCAGCACTGTATTGATGTATAGGCCTATATTCAGCACTGTATTGATGTATAGGCCACTTATTAGGGTCATAATTCAATCATGAAGTGTAAAGGTATAGACTCCAAACCAGGAAAAATTTTTGTGTATGTCAAAATCCATTTACATCCTACGCATCCCTGCATCTTATCCAAATATGTTACTACATAATGAAATATAATAGTAAAATCTTTGGTTTTACAAACTTGTGTGATATTTGATAAGTGTAAAAGTTGTTTTTGGAGCATTTTTCTATAGCCATTTTGTAGGGAAAAAAATGATGAAAAAATGTACAATCTTTTAATTTTAAGTATGACCTGAATCGATTGCAAACTTCATATTTGCACATTTGATGAGATAAACCATTTGTGCCGTATTGTGAAATTATTAAGTTTGCAATCGATTCAGGCACAGGGGCTTGTCTCGAGGCGTCGGGCAAGCCCTCCGATGAGTCTACTGCTTATTAATAGTATTAAGGGTGGTCGGTTTTGATGCTACCTGAAATTTGTAGAAAATGATTGTTAGATATATCAAGTAAAAATATATGGAATCCTTTCAATAATCGACATGCTGATTCAAACAACACTACAGAGTAAACTTACCTAAAATGGTAGCAATCCATCCACTAGTTGCTGAGATGTGTGAAGAACATGTAAGGAAGTGATTAATTTTAATTGAAAATGCAAAACACGACAATTTTCACCCTCAAATTGTTAGCTCCAGAGTCGATTTCTTCCTCAAGACACGTCCACTGTTAAAAATCGGTAGTTTCTAGAGTTCTTTGTTTACTTAGGTTCATTTCCGTATATTATTTTTAACGAAGGACAGCCTAACCTATAACGACTGCTATACGCAAAATAGATGCATGAAATTATGTTTCGAAACTGAAAGTTGAAAAATGGCCGAATATCCCGTGTTCTATGCGCATGCGCAAAAAAGAAAGTACTTCATTCCCACGATTCAGAACGATTCGAATTACTTTTCGGCGGTTGGATCGGTACCAAATGAAAGATTATTGCCAAGGAACGGAAAACATATTTCGAAAATGAGAGTAATTTGTTTTATCACTATAGACAGGTTCCAATTTCAGAATATCTCAAGGGAAAGGGTTTTTGAGGCATTTTCTAGAAAAAGCAACAGACCTATTTCTTCTGGATCAGTTTTTCATGCTGATAAAGATATTAAAAGATGACAGCTCAACGTGGTGGTCACGACACTGAATTTGAGCGTTTTTACCCCCCTAGGAAAATATTCTAGGGGGTACTATGAAACTAGTTCATAACTCAAAGGATATATAAACTATTGTTCTGAGTTCTACAGCATACATTGTTAGTACAGAGATGAATACTACCTTAAAGTTATAGGTTGATATCTTTGTTGGTTTCGGAAAAATACAATTAATTAGAAAAAAATATTCAATTTTTGTCATTTTTTCTTGCTTATTTTATATTTGTAGGTTCAAGCAAAATATGATAACTTAAACAGCTCAAAGTAGTATTCTAACAACATTCCTAAGCTATGTGTGATATTGTAATACATCTATTATAGTGATGAAGTACTATTTTGTAATTTTAGTATGACTTTATAGTGCCCTACCCCTGGTAAATAGAAGAAAGTTGGTTTGGTTTTCTTCTTGTTTTATAACATTTTATTGTCTTCTTAGTTGAAGATACAATCAATTCTGTCAGTTAACCATGAGAAGCTTTACAATGGTTAACTATTCCCATGAATAGAGGGTTGGGACCTCAAAAATACTGTTAAGTGGCATCCTTGGGCAACCCTCTTCAGAGCATTTTCCTTATACTCCAATAAAATCTGCAGGGGATACTATAAGAAACCTATATATCTAAGATACTAATGAAGATACTGAATTCAAATTTTCAGGATTTGGTCCTGGTATGATAGGTAATCTGTATGACAAAAATGACAAAAAGAAAAAACTCTGTTGCCATAGTAACAAGAATACGACACTATTTGTTTCCTAAGAAATGTGTTTTAAGAGATTTTGTCATTCTCTTCATATTTTTAATTATAAATATGTCTACAATGTGGAATGATTAAAATTATGGTAAAGTAATCTTTTCTATTGTTCTCTAAAACAGAAGTTGCTAGGGCGACACATAGATCATAGAAAAAATCCTGAGATGATCGCTCTATTTGTCAGGAAATTAAAATGGAAACTGAAAAATGAGTTTCTTCCTACTGAATAGCAATTTGGTAGACCATGGCTGACACGCACAAGAGAAAACGTCTATCAGTTCTATGTCATTTTGTTGTTTTTTTATTTATTTATCGTGCTCTGGGACTTATAACACCTAATGCCGAATCTTTTCCAACTGCAAAGGAAGGCAAGATTTTAATAATGAACATTCATATATCTCAACAAATATGGCCTAAGATTTGGACAATGATGATGAAACTCTGAGGGAAAATTAGACGAAACATTAATGTGAGTGGTCCAAAAATAACACTTACATGTTTTGAAAAAGTTATGCTCTCGGGTGAATCAGTGCTCATTTAAGGATAGTCTGAATCAGGTGAATTTTTTAACCTAATTGTACCCCTCCCCCAAACCCCCAAATTTTGAAAATTGTCGAAAAGTGGCAAACAACAATTAAACAAACATCATTAAAGTTCAATATGGTTATTTCGCTTCTATGTCATAAAGATGTGGTACGATCTCAGGTCAATCAATAAATTTCACAAGTGACACTCTATCTTATGAAGAAAATATTATCGTATTTGAAGACATGTCAAAAATTTGGTGGAAATAATTTTGTCACTCCTGATTTGACCTGGAAAGGTTCAGGTAAGTAATCACAAACAATTTCAGACAGTTATATCTTTGATTATGACTATTTTCTGATCATGAAGACAGGTATACAGGGATAATAAAGTCAATTGGACTCAGAGATATTTCACTAGCAATCAACCCATCAATATATTTTTTCAAAGTTGTTGACCTCATTTTCACCAAAAATGCCATCATTTTAACAATGTCAACAATTCGGTGTCTTTAAAGTCCCTGGAGCAATCCACTTTTCCTCTTAGGAAATAGAACATGTCTCAAAGCATATTCTAATTATGCATTCAACAATATAATTAAAGGTTGCATCTTTGGTAAAAATTAGGTCAACATTTTTAGTAAAAAGTATGTTGATTGGGCCATTCCCTTTAATATCACTTAGGTCTGGTTTCAATCATTATATTTACTTTTCTTGAAGATAATGAATAGATCTAAAAGATATACCCATGTTCATGGTCAGAAAATATTCATAATTCAAGTTAGAATTATCTGGAGTTGTTTGCGATAACCTACATGCTCCTTTATAACATTATTATGTAAATACAGTAGAACCTGTGTAAGTGGAACACTCTCCGTTCTGCCACAAAGCGTTCCACTTAGAAGGTGTTCCACTTATGGAGGTTTTGGGTTCGCAGAGAACATACAAGATCAAATATAGGATTTATATGTATCATTGGAAATATGATTCTCCCTTCATTACAGGGCAGGTATATACCATTAATAATCCATTTATTTCACTCAAAAAGGTATCTGACATTCTTAATCCTCCTCATTCTGCCAAAAATGTTTTCTGACATTCTTAATCCTCCTAATTGTGCCAGTCTTGGGTACAAAGATTAGGCTATTAAGTTTTAAAGACTTGTTCCTACTGCTAATAATTCAATTGTTTTTAAATGACATTTTTAATCTTACTTATTAAGTTTGAAACAAACAGCAAGGGATATTAATTAGTGGTAGCATCACGTGTCCAGTTCTACAGGAGGTTAATCCAATTTTCTGAATGATAATCTTATGAAATCCTAATTTGCTGTTTATCAAATTAATTATTGGTTGCATCACATGTTGACCTCTACAGGAGGTTAATCCATTAAAATCCATTAAAGTCCTAATTTGCCAATTATCACAGTATTACCTGTTTTCATACCCAGATATCATTGAAGGAGATTAATTCTGTTTACATATATCAATATTGAAATCTATGGAAATTGACTGTTCCACTTAGCAGGTTAATTTTTCAATATGGGGTGTTCACTGTTCATGTTTGGAGGTGTTCCACTTACAGAGGTTCAATAAACATTAAGTCAATGGGTTTTTAAAAAGGGACTTTGAAAAGGCGTTCCACTTGGGAGGTGTTCCACTTACAGAGCTGTTCCACTTAGCAGGTTCTACTGTACATTACTTGTGCATGATGACCACCATAGTCTAGTTGCTCAAATGAGATCAATTGATGATTATAATGTTTAGACTTTATGTCAATGTCCAGACTGTATGCCAACCTCTCTAGTATGTGATTACACTAGATTTCATTATGATACATGTACTAAATTGAAAACTTACATATAAAATATCTTAAGTCCTATATTCTAGTAATAAATGAATTAGAATGTCACCTAACATTTGATGATGGTATGAATTTATTGATTTGGTGTCTATCAATACATGTTTCTAACTTAATGCTGCAAAATGATAAAATTCACCACATCCACTTTCTTCAATTTTCCAGGGGTAGGGCACTATAAAGTCATATTAAAATTACAAAATAGTACTTCATAACTAAAATAGATGTATTACAATACCACACATAGCTTGGAAATGTTTTTAGAATACTACTTTGAGCTGTTAAAGCTGTCATATTTTGCTTGAAGCTACAAATATAAAATTGGCAAGACAAAAATTATGTATCTTTTTCCTGTTTTTTGTATTTTTCTGAGACCAATAAGGGTATCAACCTATACCTTTAGGATAGTATTCATATTTGTACTAGCAATGTATGGTGTACAACTCAGAACAATAGCTCATATATCCTTTGAGTTATGAACTAGTTTCATAGTACCCCCTAGAATATTTTCCTAGGGGGGTAAAAATGCCAAAATTTAGTGTCGTGACCACCCCGTTGAGCTGTCATCTTTTAATATCTTTATCAGCATGAAAAACTGATCTAGTAAAAATAGGTCTGTTGCTTTTTCTAAAAAATGCCTCAAAAACTTGAATTATTTGAATTGGAACCTGTCTACTAAAGGAAAATATTCCCGCAATATTAGGTGCATCATGGGAATGGACTGGTGTGAAATAATGAACGCAAGTGACATCTATCTAGAAAAATATGTGGTCATTGCGCATGCGTTCATATAATATGAACTAATCAAATTGCTGGATTGAATGCAACTGCGCATGGAACACATTTTCAGTTTCGAAACATAATTTCATGCATCTATTTTGCGTATAGCAGTCGTTATAGGCTGTCCTTCGTTTAAAATAATATACGGGAATGAACCTAAGGAAACAAAGAACTCTAGGAACTACCATTTTTTAACATTGGATGTGTCTTTGGGAAGAAATCGACTCTTGAGCTAACAATTTGAGGGTGAAAATTGTCGTGTTTTGCATTTTCAATTAAATTTAATCACTTCCTTACATGTTCTTCACACATCTCAGCAACTAGTGGATGGATTGCTACCATTTTAGGTAAGTTTACTCTGTAGTGTTGTTTGAATCAGCATGTCGATTATTGAAAGGATTCCATATATTTTTACTTGATATATCTAACAATCATTTTCTACAAATTTCAGGTAGCATCAAAACCGACCACCCTTAATACTATTAATAAGCAGTAGACTCATCGGAGGGCTTGCCCGACGCCTCGAGACAAGCCCCTGTGGATTCAGGTCATAGTGTATTTTTGGTATTTCTGTGATAATCAATGGAAATCAATGGCCTCTATTGGGATCTGCTGATATCCTCATGTTAAGTCAATGGTGCACAGCACCATGTAAGTCAATACAACCTTACTGAACGAAATGATCCCTATCTCAGCTTATGTGTGCCCGAGCACTTTAATATTTTCCAAAGAGTTATATGGCATTCTATTCTTCATGTTACACCTAAGAATGATTCATTTTGACCATAGGGATATTTGCCAATAATTGCACCTTGTCCTTTACTATCATCTACCATTTGACCATCTACTATCACCTATTTTACAATCTTCAAAGTAGGTTTCTGCCAGGGCACAGCACTCAGGCTCAATCATTACGCATAATTGATTTTACAACAAATGAAATAGAATCTGGGGGAAATGTAAGGGGGGTTAATTTAGATATTTCAGCTGCGTTTGACACCTTACCTCATTCTTTGCTACTACGAAAACTTAAATCTTATGGAATTGGCCAAAAATCTATCACTTTTAGCATCATATCTCTTTAAAAGATAAACAAAAGTTATCCTTGATGGTCAAGAGTCTGTTTTAAGTGATGAGGATTATATAAATGCTGGCGTTCCACAAGGCTCTATTCTTGGACCACTACTCTTCCTGATATACATAAATGATCTCCCTGAAACGTTATCAAGCAAATGCTATATTCATGCAGATGACACATCTCTATGCTTACCATATTCAAAATCAAACCTCATTGAAAGCAACACAATTTTACAATCTGATTTTAACTCAATTTTCCAATGGTCCCAGACATGGAAAATGAACTTCAAGGCCTCTAAAAGTAAAGAAATAACCTTCTCAAACCCAAGAAAATGTGAATATAACGTTCCTGACCTCAAAATTGGAAATGATGTTCTACCTCGAGTTGATCATATAAACATTTAGGCCTCATACTAGACAAACACCTTTTGACCAACACATCACAGAGCTCACCAAGAGGATTGATAAACTCTTAAACCCACTTAAATCTCTAAGCAACAAATTAAATGGAAAACACCTGGAATTAATCTTCAAATCTTTCATACTTCCAATTTTCGACTATTGTGATATTCTGTATGGTTGTGCAAATATAAAATACTAAAATCCATTGATCAATTATACTACAAAGCAGCCTGCATTTGCTCAGGTGTACTACATGGAACATCTTCAACAAAAGTCTCTAACTGCTTAAATTGGCCAAAGCTATCTGATAGAAGACAAATGCAGAGACTTTTCCTTATGTACTGAGCTCACAACAATAAACTTCCATCCTACGTTTTGAACATTTTTAATCAATACCGTAGAAATCTTCCATCAATAACACGAAGAAGTTGTGACTACCAAATTCCAATCAAAACCTCAACATTTTCAAATAGATCATGCGTAATTAATTCCATCATTGACTGGGAGTCTCTCTCACCCGAAATTAAAGAATCACCAAACCTAAATATGTTTTAATCCAATGTAAAGAAAAAATTAATGACTACTTATATCATTAATTTCTCTGAGATCTCCTCGACAAGAAGCCAAGAAATTTCTCTAAACAAGGTGCACTGTGATCTGATCTTCCAGTCCCATTTTTACGCTCCCAATTTTACTAATGTACCATCCCCTACATGCAAATGTGGGTGTAGCATTGTAGCACTGAAACATCCATTCATGCCATGTTCTCTTGTAACCTTAGATCACAATATCTTAAAGATTTAGAAGATGCACTTTCTCTTCTAAATTTTAATTACCCAGCATTTAAAAACCAGCAAGACAAATTATCATTGTTTTTGTTTGGAGACAGAAGTCTGCCAAAAGAAGTTAATATTGAAATTTTAAGGCTCACTTCAGCTTTTATTCAAAGGTGTGCAAGCGTGTAAGTATTTCTTCCACCACCAACTGTATAATTTTGTACACAATAATTGTTTTGCTTATTGCAAATTCATTGTCATACTTTCTTTTTTAAATCTTGTTATTACTCAATTGTGGCTTATAATGCACCATTGCAAAGCCGCAATATGTGTATGTATTACATACCTAGCGAAGCATTTGTATGGAAGGCAATGGAGCTGAAGGTCGGCTATATATTCCTGTATAGCCGCCAAACTTTTTTACCATGACAATCTAATGACGTCATGTTTCACTTCGTCCAAATTTCACTCGCAAACGGACGTGTGACGTCATTGATATAACGTAGCCATGGAAATAAAGGTATGTAATACAACAATTATGTCCGTATCATTGAATATATGCCTTCGGTCTGTCGTAATATACGATTACGATTACGATACGATTAATATATTGATAACAGACCTCAGGCATATATTCAATGATAGGGACATTACTGCTAAGTAATAATTATATTTTACTATGAAACAAATCATATATATATAAAAAATATTGATCAAACTGCTGAACCAACAATGTTATGGCAACATATATATGTTATAAAACAAACATACACAGGAGAACTTTAGTACACAATTGCAATCCCAATTTACAGGTGTACAGACCTAAACAACAACATTAGAACGTCGGATGAGCTACACTACATGTGCTGAAGAATTTCATCTTGAAACAGGAATGATGTTACGGTAAGTATGTTTAAGATATTTCATGAATAAAAGTAAGATTTACTTATTAAATGTGTTAAAAATCAAAATCTGATAATACTGGGTGTTCAAAAAAAAACGCAACCCAAAGAAATCAATATATCTTGGAAAATACTAATCCAATTATGTTCATATTTTCTGGAAAGAAAGAAGAGACTGTATATGTATAGCCCCTGTTGTTAGTTAGTTGGAAAACGTGACATCTTGGACACTTGCTCAAAAGACAGTTGTTAGCAAAATACGAAAAATTTGAATGGAAAATCACTATATCTTGGAAAATACTAATTCAATTATGTTCATTTTTTCACCAAAAGAAAGAAGAGACTGTGTATGTATAGCTCCTGTTGTCAGTAAGTTGAAAAACATAACGCCTTGGACACCTGCTCAAATGACAGTTGTACTAGGAAAATATGAAAACGCAGTCAGAGGTGACTGCAACAGCAATAAACCAAATAACTTTCTAACCATGATGTTTTGGCACTTCAGATTTGGCACAAATTATCCTCATTTAATGTGTGGTGGATTTGTGGAGTTTCATCAAAATCACTCCAGGGACTTTACAGTCATGGTCAAAATGTCTTCTTAAGTCTCCCTGAACCAGGGCGTTTGACTGCTATTTGAAAGCATTTCAACCATGACTGTAAAGTCCCTGAAGTGATTTTGATTTCACTCTACAGATTTACCATACAGTGAATGAAGATGATTTGTGCCAAATTTGAAGAGCCAAAACACTATGGTTAGGAAGTTATTTAATCTTTTTGCAGTTACAGTCACCCCTGACTGCGTTTTTCGTATTTTCCTAGTACGACTGTCTTTTGAGCAGGTGTCCAAGGCATCATGTTATACAACTAACCATTTACAGGAGCTATACATACACAGTCTCTTCTTTATTTCCTGAAAATATGAACATAATTGAACCAGTATTTTTCAAGATATAGCGATTTCTTTGGGTTGCGTTTTTTTTTAACACCCTGTATTTCCCTCTACATAGTGAAATAGACAAATATATATAGAGATATTAAATAATAAATACTCATAAAGAAAATTATTTATTCATGTCATTGTCTGATAACTCAAATGCCACATGAAAAGATTCATTATACATTGCAATCAAAATACATCACAAAACATATTATGTCCTCAAAATCATTGGAAATATTGAGTAAATATCATATCAATTAATAAGGTATGAGGTTCCATAATCCATATCCATCCGCCAAAAGGTATGACCCCTATATAGTCCATTTAAAAACTTGTGGTATTGTTCTAAATAATGCCATATTAAAATGTTTCCTTGTGTTTTGCTAAATATGGAAAGTATATACATGATTATAGCTATCACATCAGGATAGAAAAGATTTGGCCAGGAATGTTCCTTTAAATCTAGTTATGATGTAATTCATTGCAAGAAATGATCAAGTATAAGGCAAACTTTGAGAAACTTGTTAATCACAAAACCTGCCATTGACTTTATACATGAGAGAGTTTCCTGAAAATGACGAAGTCCTACTTTTGTCAAATTCTATAGAGTAAACACCAAAAACCGTAATTCCAAGAGCTTTGAAATCTTCAGAGGACATAAGTTACATATACAGCAACTACTACAAGTTATTTGAAAGTTCTACTTCAACAAAGTGTCTAGTATTTACAGAAAATTTGACTTTTTGACGTCAAAATCAGCAATTTCTCGGAAACCCAGCGAACTTGAGAAATGGCGATGATAGGTCAAATAGGCATTATGGATATGCATAAAATGAATGTGGATATGACTCAATCCGAATAGCAGTTTTAATTTGTGTGGCCAATGTTGACGGACGGACGGACCAACAGACGGACGGACGGACCAACGGACGGACCAACGGATGGACGGACGCCTGGTCGATCCCATAGGCTCACTGTGTGAGCCAAAAAATGAAGATCATTGAATACTTACAATGTATATACATAACTGATTTAAAAATGTAAAACATAAAAATGTTGTATGACAATGTATTATAATCATACTTGTCTATATAGTTTTCTTCTATTGCAATAATCTTAGTGCTCATTATTTCTTTGAAGAAAACTGGTAAATTTAAATTGAGAAATACTGTGTCTCATAATTGTAACAACAGTATGTGTATATTCCAGATTTCACCTTTAACAATCATTAAAAATAGCTTATATTCAAATCAAAATGATGTTCATTTCTAGTTAAAAGTCAACTATATTTGCTGTTAAACAGAAATAAATAAATAACATATAAATATGATATTTATTTGTACACCTTAAGGGACGGTGTGAAAATGCAGTTGTGGAAAAATAATATTTATTTTGCTGTTTTAACTCCACCTCTCCATGCTTATTTGTCATTCACTTGGAAATCAAAGTTTGTAACTAGAAGTTTTCATTTAAAAAATTATTGTTTATTGACGTGACAAAAGTCAAAACTGTTGGACTGACTTATCATGATCCCCTCTCGTTCCTTGGATTTGAATGCTGGGAATGTTTCTAAGATACATAATTATTAATGATGTTGCCTGCAATCCCTTGAACTGTGTTTCTTCTATATTTCAGTTTAAACCAAATGATTGTAATGATGTTGCCTGCAGTTCCTTGAACTGTGTTTCTTTTATATTTCAGTTTAAACCAAATGATTGTAATGATGTTGCCTGCAGTTCCTTGAACTGTGTTTCTTTTATATTTCAGCTTAAACCAAATGATTGTAATGATGTTGCCTGCAGTTCCTTGAACTGTGTTTCTTTTATATTTCAGTTTAAACCAAATGATTGTAATGATGTTGCCTGCAGTTCCCTGAACTGTGTTTCTTCTATATTTCAGTTCAAACCAAATGATTGTAATGATGTTGCCTGCAGTTCCTTGAACTGTGTTTCTTTTATATTTCAGTTTAAACCAAATGATTGTAATGATGTTGCCTGCAGTTCCCTGAACTGTGTTTCTTCTATATTTCAGTTTAAACCAAATGATTGTAATAATGTTGCCTGCAGTTCCTTGAACTGTGTTTCTTCTATATTTCAGTTTAAACCAAATGATTGTAAAGATGTTGCCTGCAGTTCCTTGAACTGTGTTTCTTCTATATTTCAGATTAAACCAAATGATTGTTTTGATGTTGCCTGCAGTCCCTTGAACTGTGTTTTTCTATATTTCAGTTTAAATCAAATGATTGTAATGATGTTGCCTGCAGTTCCCTGAACTGTGTTTCTTCTATATTTCAGTTTAAACCAAATGATTGTTATGATGCTGCCTGCAGTTCCTTGAACTGTGTTTCTTCTATATTTCAGTTTAAACCAAATGATTGTAATGATGTTGCCTGTAGTTCCTTGAACTGTGTTTCTTCTATATTTCAGTTTAAACCAAATGATTGTAATAATGTTGCCTGCAGTTCCTTGAACTGTGCTTCTTCTATATTTCAGTTTAAATCAAATGATTGTAATGATGTTGCCTGCAATTCCTTGAACTGTGTTTCTTCTATATTTCAGTTTAAACCAAATGATTGTAATGATGTCGCCTTCAGTTCCTTGAACTGTGTTTCTTCTATATTTCAGTTTAAACCAAATGATTGTAATAATGTTGCCTGCAGTTCCTTGAACTGTGTTTCTTCTATATTTCAGTTTAAATCAAATGATTGTAATGATGTTACCTGCAATTCCTTGAACTGTGTTTCATCTATATTTCATTTTAAACCAAATGATTGTAATGATGTTGCCTGCAGTTCCTTGAACTGTGTTTCTTCTATATTTCAGTCTAAACCAAATGATTGTAATAATGTTGCCTGCAATTCCTTGAACAGCATCTCTTCTATATTTCAGTTTAAATCAAATGATTGTTATGATTTTGCCTGCAGTCCATTGAACTGTGTTTCTTTTATATTTCAGTTTAAACCAAATGATTGTAATGATGTTGCCTGTAGTTCCTTGAACTGTGTTTCTTCTATATTTCAGTTTAAACCAAATGATTGTAATAATGTTGCCTGCAGTTCCTTGAACTGTGCTTCTTCTATATTTCAGTTTAAATCAAATGATTGTAATGATGTTGCCTGCAATTCCTTGAACTGTGTTTCTTCTATATTTCAGTTTAAACCAAATGATTGCAATGATGTTGCCTGCAGTTCCTTGAACTGTGTTTCTTTTATATTTCAGTTTAAACCAAATGATTGTAATAATGTTGCCTGCAGTTCCTTGAACAGCATTTCTTCTATATTTCAGTTTAAATCAAATGATTGTTATGATTTTGCCTGCAGTCCATTGAACTGTGTTTCTTCTATATTTCAGTTTAAACCAAATGATTGTAATGATGTTGCCTGCACTTGTGCTGATTGGACATCAATCTACAGCAGACCCAACAACAACACCTGAAATACCTCCCATGGCAGTCTTGCCACACCTGCATGGTTTGACTGATGCAGCACATCTGGGCCTACATACTATCGCATGTTCAGACTGCATTATTCCATTACGTTTAAATAAGAAAAAAAAGCGTGGCTTTGATCTCAAAAATAGATGCTGTATTATTACCTATTCACTACAAGAAAATGATCAGCAAAATCGTGCAATGCTAGCATATATTCATTCCATAAATTGCTTTTCAAATTGTAAACACGCATATAAGCTATTTAACATTGATGAAAGAAAAACTTGTGTTAAAGAAGCATTGGCAGATGCTGTATGGGATGGATTCGGCAAATATGATATTCAGCGTCAGCTCTTTTGTTCCAGAAGAGACAACAAATGTCTTTCTTTGGAAGTAGATCCAAATATTTACATTCAAAACTGTTGTTCAATTTCTAAGAAGATCTTGGAATACAAATGTAAGTCATATAAGAAGTGCAAAAAACAATCTCTAATTGAATAAGATAAAATAATATAAATAACAAATATATAGACACAGAGATGAAAATGAGAGAAGGACATATTGATAAAAAGAAGATCATTGAATACTTACAATACAAAATTGATTTAAAATGTATAACATAAAAATGTTGTATGACAATGTAATATAATCATACTTGTCTGTTAACAGTAATAAATAAATTATCTATAAATAGGATGTTTATTTGTACACTTTTAGGATGGTGTGAAAATGCAGTTGTGGAAAAATAATATTTATTTTGCTGTTTTAACTCCACCTCTCCATGCTTATTTGTTATTCACTGGGAAATCAAAGTTAGTAACTAGAAATTTTCATTTACCCCCTCCCCATTTAAAAAAATATTGTTTATTTACAACTGTTGCAAATTTGACATGACCCCTGAGATGGGATAATGCTGATAATTGTTTTGTGGTTAGCCTAGATGCGAAAGTCATAGGTAAATGAGATTGAGGTTTTTGATATCATGTTTTATAAATACACAATCAAATATATAAGAGAGAAATAGGTAATAGTTCCAATTAACCCTTCCAAATTTTGTTTAATCAAAGAAACTTGGAAGTATCACCTAAATTGATAATGTTGGCGATTAGTTATGTTTTTAATAGCTGGAAGCTGAAATGTTGCTGTGATAACCATTAAGCCAAACAATATATTATTCTTAACAAAGATTTTCAACATATCATGGTCCTTAAAAGTTATGAATGTTTTATTTCAGTAATCTCACCATTTCTTTGCCCATTTGTGCCTTCAGCTCTGCTATTTCATTCTCCAGCAGTTTGACAACTTCTTCATAGTCCTGTTCCATGTTCCTGGCTGCTCTCTGCGCCTGGTCTGCCAGGTGCACCTTGCTTCTAAGCGCCCTGCTCTCATGTATTGCACCCTGCGCATCCTGCACAGTAACATATCAAAACTGTTAAAGATTGAGAATCTATGATTTATGAAGCAAGACTTGGAAAGTGCTTTTTCTCCGTTAAACGATTCAGTTTCTTGGAAATAGAGAATAGAATAGTTGGTCATATGTTTGCAATCTGTGTTCACTAAAAGTTTCAAGTTAATTATTGCAAATTACTAGAATTGTAACAACTGCTACAGAAAAAGTGGTGGCTAAAAACAGATAACAATTTCTTACCTTTCTGATCCTAAGTAACTCTTCCTCTGCAGTATTGCAAGCTCTGTCTTTGTCCTTCAACAAAATCTGAAACATTTAGAATTACATGTACACAAGGAGTTTTATGCTACTCCTTTAGAAACATACAAAGTCAAATAAATTATTGTGCTACATTTTGAAGTAGCAAAGCCATTTACACTTATTATGGAAAATGAAGAGGGTAACTTTCCAACAAGGTAGACTAAGGCATGATCATGCAAAATGTCACCACCTGCCAATTGTTACAGATGCTGAACTCTGAAAACCTACCACTGAGCACCATCCACCAAAAAGTTGGAGACTATAACAATACTTCTGATGGTGACATAAAAATCACCATTTTCATAAAAATCATTTGATTTAAAAAATTTACTTAAGTTTATTATATCTTGCATTTAATGTTTAGTTCATGAGTTAATTTTTTAAAATGTTACATTTGAAATTATAGTGAATATATTGGTTTGTTTATCAAAATGTAGCTTAAAATGTTTTGTAGTCGATGCTTTCTCTAACAGATTCTCAATAAGATTACAAGAGATCGTTCATGAATCTGAAACATTTCATAATATAATATTTGCAATATTTTGTTAAAAACCTTTAATTTGCACATAAAAAGGCACATACAGTAAAACCTGTCTTAGTGAACACATCTCTTTAATGGACATTACATTCCTTAGCACATACTCTATTGATTTCTGTATAGACCCTCTCAATAGTGAAACCTACCAACACTTGGCAAAAAATGTTCAATACACGTAGGTTTTATACTATGTTTGGGTGGCTATTTTGAACTTTCAAGGGTTTAAATAAGAGAAGATGGAAAATTGAATATTTAATGGAGGCATTACCAAAATTACAAACAGAAATACCATTAAGGCATTACCAAAATTTCAAACAGAAATATTCATTACTTTGATTGGAAATGCAAAGAAAATCATATTTTTAAATGTTGGTCATCTTGAAAGAATATGTAAGCCAAAAACCATTTACTAATATACATCTTACCAATAGATATGAAGAAAATCTGTCTTCTAGAATTTCAATTATATTCTGGACAACCTAAAAAACTGTGTGTGTGTGACACCAGCTTAAATAAATGTGTTGCATTGCATAAGAGAGCATGTTAAATGTTACATAAAACCTTGTGCCTGTCTGTGTGTATAACAGCTCTGTGCTCTCAAATTACACAATTTCCTCAGTAACAATCTATTATGAAAACTCATTACTTTCAGACCACATCAGCAATAAACATGACTCATTCCCTTAGTTATTAAAGGATCTCTAAATGAAAGCAATGATTCCCTGATGATTGCATCCAAACACTGCTTTGAAACCTTTAAAGGGTAAGGCAGGCAAAATGTGTCTATTGGAGATTTAATTGGCGATTTTATCAATAAGACAATATGGATTGTACTTTGCCTGATAATTAGAAATAGATGAAAAATTCAGTTTGTCAAGGTCTTTCTGATTCATCCAAGAAACTAGAGAAACTGCAATTTTGAAACCATGTAATTCGACTCATAGATAGGGCAGACATACAAGCTCATTTTGAAAGGATGTATCATTCAATTAACAATTCATCCAATAGGTTAAGTATATGTAAGACAGTACGTGATATCATCATTTCTATCGATGAGTCTTAATTTATGTTAGTAGAAATGAGTGACAAAGATTCCCATTAGGGAATTGTTTCTAGATCCCCATCAGTACTGACCTTTAGTCTGTCCACCTCTCTTCTCAAACTGTCCCTCTCTCTTACAACTGTTTCTAGATCCTCATTTGCATTGGAAACAGGACTGTATTCCACTGGACTTGGTGGACTGTGCTCATGCAAGGTAGACTGCTGAAATCATTAATTCAATCCATTGTTATAGTAGAATTAGTTGATTTTCACCAAAATATTATAACAGTATAAATCAAGCAAGAGAGATCCAGTCTACAGTTGTACTGCAAGTGTCCCTTCATGTGCATTTATTATAACAGTATAAATCAAGCAAGAGAGATCCAGTCTCCAGTTGCACTGCAAGTGTCCCTTCATGCACATTTATTATAACAGTATAAATCAAGCAAGAGAGATCCAGTCTCCAGTTGCACTGCAAGTGTCCCTTCATGCACATTTATTATAACAGTATAAATCAAGCAAGAGAGATCCAGTCTCCAGTTGCACTGCAAGTGTCCCTTCATGTACATTTATTTTAACAGTATAAACCAAGCAAGAGGGATCCAGTCTCCAGTTGTACTGCAAGTGTCCCTTCATGTACATTTATTATAACAGTATAAATCAAGCAAGAGAGATCCAGTCTCCAGTTGCACTGCAAGTGTCCCTTCATGCACATTTATTATAACAGTATAAATAAAGCAAGAGAGATCCAGTCTCCAGTTGCACTGCAAGTGTCCCTTCATGTACATTTATTTTAACAGTATAAATCAAGCAAGAGAGATCCAGTCTCCAGTTGTACTGCAGGTGTCCCTTTATGTACATTTATTATAACAATATAAATCAAGCAAGAGGGATCCAGTCTCCAGTTGCACTGCAAGTGTCCCTTCATGTACATTTATTTTAACAGTATAAACCAAGCAAGAGGGATCCAGTCTCCAGTTGTACTGCAAGTGTCCCTTCATGTACATTTATTTTAACAGTATAAACCAAGCAAGAGGGATCCAGTCTCCAGTTGTACTGCAAGTGTCCCTTCATGTACATTTATTTTAACAGTATAAACCAAGCAAGAGGGATCCAGTCTCCAGTTGTACTGCAAGTGTCCCTTCATGTACATTTATTTTAACAGTATAAACCAAGCAAGAGGGATCCAGTCTCCAGTTGTACTGCAAGTGTCCCTTCATGTACATTTATTTTAACAATATAAATCAAGCAAGAGGGATCCAGTCTCCAGTTGCACTGCAAGTGTCCCTTCATGTACATTTATTTTAACAGTATAAACCAAGCAAGAGGGATCCAGTCTCCAGTTGTACTGCAAGTGTCCCTTCATGTACATTTATTTTAACAGTATAAATCAAGCAAGAGAGATCCAGTCTCCAGTTGCACTGCAAGTGTCCCTTCATGTACATTTATTTTAACAGTATAAACCAAGCAAGAGGGATCCAGTCTCCAGTTGTACTGCAAGTGTCCCTTCATGTACATTTATTATAACAGTATAAATCAAGCAAGAGAGATCCAGTCTCCAGTTGCACTGCAAGTGTCCCTTCATGCACATTTATTATAACAGTATAAATAAAGCAAGAGAGATCCAGTCTCCAGTTGCACTGCAAGTGTCCCTTCATGTACATTTATTTTAACAGTATAAATCAAGCAAGAGGGATCCAGTCTCCAGTTGTACTGCAGGTGTCCCTTCATGTGCATTTATTATAACAGTATAAATCAAGCAAGAGGGATCCAGTCTCCAGTTGCACTGCAAGTGTCCCTTCATGTGCATTTATTATAACAGTATAAATCAAGCAAGAGGGATCCAGTCTCCAGTTGTACTGCAGGTGTCCCTTCATGTACATTTATTATCATCTGCCAAAAAGTGCCCAATTATAACCAGTATTTGAGATATCATCTGGCACTGGCAGACATATTAACTGACAATAAATGGATGGATGAATGGACAGACAACTTCTCTATATCCTTACTTACACTCCATTCGGTGGGATAATAAAAACACTCATGTTTCGTTTGGGTTTATAACTGAAGAGCATGTAGATCAAAATCAAGTTTGATATTCCATATATTAATATGCATGTTAAGATCTCTCACTCAATTCACCAAATCCTGAGTGATAAAAAAGTTACAGGAACATGCTTGTTAAATTTATATTTTTAACCAATATAACAGGAAACTTGACCTATTTATAATTATGATCATTCTCCCTAGTTCTCTGCAAGATGAAATACTAAATTCTGTAAGTGAAATTAGGAAATTCTGCAAGTGAAAAGGCCAACTCTATGGGAATTCCACAGGCTTTTCAGGCGTTTTAATGAAAATTAAGACAGAATCTAGAGTAAAATATTGTGATAGGTACATACAGACAATCGCATATGCTGCCATCTAGCAAGAGGAAAAACAAAATAACAACACCACAAAATTTTGCATATTTTGGTATTTGTGAGTGATTTCTACAAGGAAATCAACTGCAGAAATAACTCATTTTCAATTTTAAAATGCAATGAGGGTGAAATTAAGTTCAATTTTAATAAGTTCTGTATATATATACTAGTTTGATCATATTTCACACAGGTAATGAAATTTGCCTCCAGTGTTATTAAAACAGGATTTAATAATTTGGTTTCCTTGAAAACTAACACTTTATTGCATGTTGGGTAACATAAGTTGCTTCAAACAAAAGCAATATTATAGCCTGACACCGGCACAGAATGTCATAGTTGCTCTTATAAGTCTGAAAAATACCTAGTTATAAGTTATGAATTGATGATCTTGCTTCTTCATATCAAGTATACATGTATTTAAATCATTTCATAAATTTTTATTTCTGATATTGGAAGTTACTCAATGATACCAATTTTCAAGAAATGGGCTTTAGAATATGAACTACATACCTACAGTTATCACATTATTAAAAACTAGAAACACAGAGAAAAAATCAAAATGGCCACTGAGTAATTTACACAGTATGCGCTTAACCTAATCAGATCTTCCCATTTAGTCAAAATCAAGTTGAGAAGGGGAGTGGTTTTCCTGAAGTTTTGATGACAGCAGCACAAGATAACAACAACAGTATATATAGTACTTTTGCAATAATAAGAGGCCTTTGAATAAACACACATTTTTCCATTTCTTATTTTGCACTTCAAAACATTGTCATGACTTTAAATTGAGTTTATGGTGACATTTGTTTCCTGTTAGCAGGTAGAACTCACCTGTGGTTTGAAAGCTGGAGGCTCTGTGAATGATGTTATATCATTGGCTGAGAAATACAAGGCACTTGAGCCAATACTTCTCTGTTCTAACTCAACTTTGAATATTTCTCTAGCAGCTTGAACAAACTCTAAAATATAATAAGATAAATACAATAAAACAACCCTAAAACCAACAACTCATATTTTGTATTGCATTCATATGTTACTATCTGCTATGCATTATAAGAGGGGTTTGTTCATAATGAAAATAACCATAATATCCACATCTTTGAAAAACATTTACAAACTTAGAGGTATGTACATAATAATTCATAAAGTTGGCAATTTCTTCTCAATCAGCAATGTAAAACAAAATTGAATATGAGGCTGAAAATGTCTAAAAATATAGCAATAAGAGAGTTGAACATTTTCTAGCTAATCAACATAAAGATTGCTATGGAAATAACTGTTTCATTCCTTGAAGTTTCTCATTGCTCCTAATTGTTTTACATTGCTTCTAGCCATCAAGAGTTCCACAGTTTAACTCCCATGCAGTAACTTACGTCCATAACTGACCGTCCCTGCAGCATCAGCCATTAAACTTTGGCGTAACTGAAGTTGTTGATCAACTGTAGGCTCTAAACCAAGATATTTGAGTGCCTGAAACAATAGTACACTTTGTATAACAATTATACAAAAAACAATAAGTATTTTGTACAACAATTATACAAAAATACACCAAACATGCACTTTTCACTAGTTTTAGAAAATAGAATATACTGACGTACCTCTTCAAGCTTTTCAATCTTCAATCTAACATGTGGATCAAGAGAGAGTTTTCTAGAGTTATTCATCTGTGGAGAGGGTGTATTGTAGCTGTAGGGGAGTTGCGGGGACACCATGTTGCAACCCAGGGGTGACCCTCTCATCTCACCACCAGTAGGGGCCTCTATTGGTGAGATATCTTGTTGATTTGAGCGTGAGTTAGACATCACTTTAGGATTAGAGGCACCAGGGGGCATCATGGATCTCATGGTGGGAATGAATGCTGCAATTTAGATTACAAAAAAGCATTATCTGTCAACTTTCTTTATGTTTCTTTATCTTTATGTATACATGTAATGTAAAAAAGACACTTGCAATCTGTCCAATATTGTTACATAGATTCAGATGTTAAGTTAAAAAGATTAAAGATGCATTATACCATAATAGGTTTCTCCCCCAGACAATCAATGATGTCCTATTATTGCTCATATAATATCTCACATACCATGGATATATCTTGAGAATAACTTTAGGGTATATAATTGCCGAAATATTGAAATAATCAACAGAACAACCAACCTCCAGAATTAAACACTATTGATTCCTCAGCTACCGAGGGAAATCCCCATTGAGTCACACAAGTGCCTTGAACCAGGCAGCCAATCAGGTTCATGATAAACAAATTCAACGACCCATCAGATAACAGGAGGACTTTCCCGGTATATTCAAACTTCAGATTGAATTAATTTCTTCGAAAATAATTAGATCGGCCAGCACAATCGCAAAATTTACACTGAAAGAGGGGGGATTTGGGATTTCTTCTTTGGTAAGTAGATAAGGGTTATATGTGGTGAAACTCAATATGCAAAAAAGTCCAGAGGGGTCTTGATTGTGCTATCCTATGGCATAGAGTCTCTTTAAGTATACATGAATGTACAGAGTGTGATAATAAAACTGATGTTTAAACAAATGAATAACAGAGTGTGATTCAGAGTAGTGTCAACATAAATCAAAAGTAAATAGCACTGGGGCATAATATTATGTTCATGTGTTTACAGTAATTTGTAGAAAACAATATATACACTATATAGCCAACCAGCAAAACCCATAATGCAGCAAATGCACTGCTGTGTACAATATACAATTACTCAGATGCGAGTAGGTAGTTACCAGTTTCGCCACCAGGTGGCTGACTCGGGGGAAATAACATGGCAGGGTATTACAAAATTCCCTTAAACTTGAATATTCATCAGTTTTAGTGGTTCACTATTCATATTACCCTTATGTATCTGATAGTTATACAAATTAAAATACGTCCAGTAAAAGAAAATATTATCTGCCCAACACAAGAAAAGATATTTCCATTTTTGTGATATTACAACATGGGGGCTATGGGGAATCTCCCCGACCTAGAAGTCACATTTTCAAAGAAAATTAAATTTCCAAAGTTGATAAACTCTTTTCAAAACCATATTTCTAGATGTAATTTTACATGTAAATTTCAAATATGACATCAGTTTGACTGAATTTTGAATTTTTAATGACTTAAATCAAGATCATTTCTACTCGCATCTAGGATATTGTTGACCTCTCCAGAGGTCAACCGGCAAAATTGTATACCGAGACTGTAAACCGAGAAACTCGGTCTCTGTCAACAGTAGTTTCAAGGTTTACAGTCGAGGTATATGATTTTGACAGTTGACCGAATGGAGAGGTCTACAATTGTTTTGTTAGTTTAGTTTAAAATATTTTATTTAAGTGTCACTGGTATGATACAATTAATACATATATAAGAACATAGTTAAAATACCACCAGCCGATGTCGGCTTATGAGACACTGGTCACTAACTTCCAAATTATTATCGCAAGAACATTAAGCATATACTGTCAGACTGTAGACAATGCGTATCAGTAATGTATAATAAAACAATTTATCCCAAGTATTGCACATGTTTGATAATTATAAATTCTTATACATAATAAATAGAAAGAGTTAACATGTAACATATTGCCTCTTTAAATTGACTAGAGTTAAATTATAGTATAAAAGTAATGAGGCACTCAATCGAATGAATATGGTGAAACATACATTAGGACATTACAAATAATTATGTTTCAGTCAGCCTTTCAAGGTCAAATTGTCTCTTTACAAACATGTTATGCAAGAGAGCAGCCCATTGCCTTTGAATTGATTTTGAATGCATGAGACTAATAAATAGAAGTAAATCATTGTCAGTATTTGTTTTTATATGTGGCGTCAAAATGTTTGTAACAGTTTCATAAAAGTGTGATCTGAGGCTGGAGTAATGTTTACATTGAATGGCAAAGTGCAATTCATCTTCAATAGTGTTACTATCACATAATTTACAAGTTCGATCTTGCAATGCTATGTTTGACCATCTACCAGTCTCAATGTTAAGTGGGAGACTACCTGTTCTCAGTTTGGCAAGCATACTTCTATGATGTCTTGGAATATAATCAGATACATAAGATTCAGTTACAACTCCATATTTGAACATTCTATAAGTTCGAAGCTTATTTCCATTTTGCACATTATTTTTATCGTTCCAGATGTTTTTCAAGAAAGGATCTTTCGAATTGAAACAGTTCTTTAAAAGTTTTATTGTTGTTTTTACATGTAAGGAAATATTATTATCAGTGGAAATACCATTGTTTGACAACATTGTTTTAGTATGATAGTCCCAACTTCTTTTTTGTTTTAATGACCAAACATGCACTTTATAGTTCAATCTATTATGGTCCATATTGTGTAATCTCAGGTACTGGCGGGCACATTCCAATCTTGTTTTATCCACCAGAGGGCTCCACCCAAGGTCACCGCGAACTGCTTCATTGTTGGTTTTTGGACTTACACCGAGGAATGATTTGCCAGCTCGATTTTGTATATTATTTAGGCATCTATGCTCCCTAAGGCCAACAACAGCACTGCCGTAGTTGATCACTGGTTGTACTAGGGAGTCATATAGCTTGTTAAACACTTTGAAGTCCATTCCACCAGTAGCTTTTGCTTTAGTTGTAATTACTCCCAGGGCTCTTGAAGCTGATTTGGCAATTTCACTTGCGATGATTTTGGCATCTAAGTGTTCCTCTAGCCATATTGAACAAATATTTCACTCTATTGAGGTGAATACCTGTACATCTTTCACAAGTGATATTCCACGAAGCCCGAAGGGCAAGTGGAATATCACCTTGTGAAAGTGCTACAGGTATTCACCGAAAATAGAGTGAAATATTTGTTTTATTATATCACTGTCTAGCTAAACATCCCTAATATTATTAAGTCATAGGTTAACATTGAAATACATTGAATCTACTCGGTTCGTCTGCCATTTTACTTACACTGAACTAAATTATTTACACTGAACGAAAACAACTTCTTTGAAAATTCCCGGGAGCGTGGGATATCGCTAGATATCTCACGGTTGTCTTATCTGATTAGCATTGCCATTGAATATCGCCAGATATCCCACGACATGTGACCCGGTTTTGACCAATCATACTGTCGCTAGCTAGATAGTGATATAATAAACCCAGATATTTATATTTTGGAGCATATTCAATGGTATCTTGGCCACATGTAAAAATGTAGACTGATTGAGGGTGGGAGGGGGGCCTATAATGCACTATTTTTGTTTTGCTCAGGTTCATAGAGAGTCTCCATTTCCTGCACCATTCATTCACCTTATTTAGCATGCGTTGTAAGTCTTGAGGGGTTGGTGCTATTAATGCGATATCATCTGCATAAAGTAATATTCCTACATTGGTGTCATCAACATGGACTCCACACCTCAATTGTTTCACATCAGATGCTAAATCGTTTATATAGATGGCGAACAGGGTCGGAGAAAGCAAACAGCCCTCCTTACATCCATTAGATACCTTGAATTTAGGGGTCAGCAAGCCATTAATCCTCACTGAGCAGGTTACATCATGATACAGGGATTGAACAGCCTTAAAGATTTTTCCTTTTATTCCTATTCTATTGAGTTTGAACCATAGGCAATCTCGATTTATACTGCAGAAGGCTTTCGTCATATCGATATAACAAACATATGTGTCCATTTTTGTTAGTCAGAAGAAACTAATAATACACATATAGACGACAGTCATCAATCATGACTTCATTTCACAATCTTTTCTCCGAACCACGCCAGCAATAATTTTTTAAGAAAATCTGAAGACAGTGGTAGTTAAACTCTCTGTTTTTGGCACATAACTGCGTACTCACTAGTAAATCAATGTTAATTTTTCGTTTCTTTTTGTATTTTTGCTATACTTGTCGTCTAGCAGTCAAAATATCACTTTCATCAACGATTACGAAATGTCCGTCTACCATGTTTTTTCAGTAAATAATATTTGTGAATTATGGGGAATATGACTTCATAATATTTACTAAATATTATGACGTCATATTCCCCATAATTCACAAGTGTAGTACAGTAACATAAGCGGTCAATAATATGATATCCCATGATGCACAGGTGAGGTACAGGCAAAAATGTTGACCGCTAATTGACCAATCAGATGCGAGTATTTACACTGAGGTACTAACAATTCACATTGTGTCATTGCACACCTCCTAAACATGTAAAGATTTGTTTATTGTTTGCAAATTTCAACAAATTCATCAAATGTCACCTGACATTTTGCAATTGTTGAGGATTAAGATTCAAACCTAAACAAGCTATTTTGGTTCCCAAACTTATGGAAGGAGCCGAACCAAACAGAAAAAGTTAAGAGCCAGGTTCATTTCTTCTTCCAAGAAACTAACATTAAATTTCCTTAACTACAATAACATGAAATAATGCAAATGTCAAACCTGTGTTGTATTGCGGAGTGGATGAATTAAGTACTTGTGATGTCATACTATAGTGATGCCCTCTAGGTTGTGTGCTTTGTAAGTGCTGTTGGTGCAACATAGCGATATTATTGGCAATTTTTGGTGTCGGGAGACTATAGTTATTAAAATTTCCACCAGGTGGAGGTGAGTATGACGTTGGAGTTGTAGATTCCTGATCAGACTCACTTAACAAATCAGAGTCCTGAAAAATAGTGTTTTTAGGATACATGTTGGACAGTTTTTGATTAGGAAGTTTCATCTTCTTTGTTATGAAATTGAATTATTCAGTATTTATTTATCAGATATACAATAGTTATTTCCCATAGTTTCCATATAATTGTTTGTATATTAAATGGGATAATAGACCATATTTTGAGATATTTCTTTTTAAGTATGACTGGTTGTGGTGTTTGTAGTTTCATTTTCTTGCTGTGTTTTTCAACTGTTGGGAGTTTTCCATTTTGGAACTAGCACTTCCATATCCCTAATAATATTTTAGTTAAACATACCTGATCATGACTTGGCACATTGGCATGGTAACCATTAGACAATGGAGTGAGTGACCTTGACCCTACATTCACTGGTGAAAGATGATCTCCTTGCAATCCCCAAGATCTTTTCTCTGAAACATACAGTATACAATCTAAAACATATATATAACAAAACAGATATCTGAAACATATCTCTGAAACATACAATAAAGTATGTACGTTGTAGTGAATAAGTAATTTAAACATCTGAACACCTGAGCTACATCACTTTAAGTTAAAAACCATTGCCAGTTAAACTCCTTTGTGATTCGACCCTCTTTGGTTAGATGGCAAGGTTTTGATGTACATAATATTGCCACTTCCTATAATTCTACTTTTTGTTTAGTTAGAGCATTTCAATGTTTCCTGCCTATGCAATTCAATACAACACTGCATAGTCAGGCTTTTAATCCATAAAACATTTCTCGTTTGTTAAATTAACTGTATATGTTCAGATGGAGTACTCCCTTCAATAAAAATATGTATTTTAAAAAACTTATATAACTGTTAAGCCAAAACAATCAACACTATACGAGTTCTCATTAATTTACTTTATGCAAGATAAGCAACATTTCCTACACACTGTTTTATATCTTTATGAAAAGTTATTGATTTCAACTTGATACATGGGTGAACTTTTTCCAGAGGTTAATAATCAATTTATTGTTTCCCAATAAAATCTGCAGATGAAAATGCTATTACATATATTTTCACACTTTAACACATATTCTTAGCAGTTTCTATCCAAATTATTCTAATTGAGCTTCAGCACTGACACACCTTTTCAAATAATTGAAATTATTATAGCTGTTTGTTCTCTTTATTTCTTGCTAATTCCACATTCCTTACATGTGTTACTATAAAAGGCAAAACATGGCAGCTAATTGTTGTCCCTTGCAGATGCGTTTATGTTATATTTGTGATTGTCTGATAATCCATTTAATAAATATAGGTATGACATCTGTGAATAATAAAATGCATTCATTCCTTCTTCCAATGTCTGTTGAAAGATTGAACAGAAGTAGCAGATGGCCCCTTTAAATATAAGTCATCTTAATTTTCAGGTTTGAGGAAGAAATATGATTGATACATGGAATGAAAAAGAAATACAACTGATGCATGGAATGAAGAAGAAATACAACTGATGCATGGAATGAAGAAGAAATACAACTGATGCATGGAATGAAGAAGAAATACAACTGATACATGGAATGAAGAAGAAATACAACTGATACATGGAATGAGGAAGAAATACAACTGATACATGGAATGAAGAAGAAATACAACTGATGCATGGAATGAAGAAGAAATACAACTGATGCATGGAATGAAGAAGAAATACAACTGATGCATGGAATGAAGAAGAAATACAACTGATGCATGGAATGAAGAAGAAATACAACTGATGCATGGAATGAGGAAGAAATACAACTGATGCATGGAATGAAGAAGAAATACAACTGATGCATGGAATGAGGAAGAAATACAACTGATGCATGGAATGAAGAAGAAATACAACTGATGCATGGAATGAAGAAGAAATACAATTGATACATGGAATGAAGAAGAAATACAACTGATGCATGGAATGAGGAAGAAATACAACTGATGCATGGAATGAAGAAGAAATACAACTGATGCATGGAATGAAGAAGAAATACAACTGATGCATGGAATGAAGAAGAAATACAACTGATACATGGAATGAAGAAGAAATACAACTGATGCATGGAATGAAGAAAAAATACAAATGATGCATGGAATGAGGAAGAAATACAAATGATGCATGTAATGAGGAAGAAATACAACTGATGCATGGAATGAAGAAGAAATACAACTGATGCATGGAATGAAGAAGAAATACAACTGATGCATGGAATGAATAAGAAATACAACTGATGCATGGAATGAGGAAGAAATACAACTGATGCATGGAATGAAGAAGAAATACAACTGATGCATGGAATGAAGAAGAAATACAACTGATGCATGGAATGAAGAAGAAATACAACTGATGCATGGAATGAAGAAGAAATACAACTGATGCATGGAATGAAGAATACAACTGATGCATGGAATGAGGAAGAAATACAACTGATGCATGGAATGAAGAAGAAATACAACTGATGCATGGAATAAGGAAGAAATACAACTGATGCATGGAATGAAGAAGAAATACAACTGATGCATGGAATGAAGAAGAAATACAACTGATGCATGGAATGAGGAAGAAATACAACTGATGCATGGAATGAAGAAGAAATACAACTGATGCATGGAATGAAGAAGAAATACAACTGATACGTGGAATAAAGAAGAAATACAACTGATACATGGAATGAAGAAGAAATACAACTTATGCATGGAATGAGGAAGAAATACAACTGATGCATGGAATGAAGAAGAAATACAACTGATACATGGAATGAAGAAGAAATACAACTGATACATGGAATGAAGAAGAAATACAACTGATACATGGAATGAAGAAGAAATACAACTGATGCATGGAATGAGGAAGAAATACAACTGATGCATGGAATGAAGAAGAAATACAACTGATGCATGGAATGAAGAAGAAATACAATTGATACATGGAATGAGGAAGAAATACAATTGATACATGGAATGAAGAAGAAATACAACTGATACATTGAATGAGGAAGAAATACAATTGATACATGGAATGAGGAAGAAATACAACTGATACATGGAATGAAGAAGAAATACAACTGATGCATGGAATGAAGAAGAAATACAACTGATACATGGAATGAGGAAGAAATACAATTGATACATGGAATGAGGAAGAAATACAATTGATACATGGAATGAGGAAGAAATACAATTGATACATGGAATGAGGAAGAAATACAACTGATACATGGAATGAAGAAGAAATACAATTGATACATGGAATGAGGAAGAAATACAACTGATACATGGAATGAAGAAGAAATACAACTGATACATGGAATGAGAAATTGATACATGGAATAAGGAAGAAATGCAATAAATATATGAACTGAAGAAGAAATGAATTTGACTTAAATCCCAGAAAAATGAACAAACAGGTGGATCATGAGTTCTCTTATATCAAGTTTGGTAGAATAAAAAAATGATATAATTTACTTGAAACTTACTCAGATATTTCCAATGCCAAATATTTCCAATTTACACTATTCATAACAAAAAGCAGTAGATATTTTTCACCTAAGTCTACTAGCTATGAACTTGTAAAATCAGTATGAAATAAAATGCAGTATTAGTACAGTACTTGTAGTCCCCATAATGCAACACTTCTCTGAAAGGTCTCAATGCTCTTATTTGTAAATATTGATCACATTGTAATTATTGGGATCTTGGTAAACAACCTCCTTTGTTTTTTCAAGTGCCTCTTCTCTGACAGAAAATACATAAAATCAATCTTAGTGAAAATGAAATATGCCATTAATATGGTAAACAATGTAAATACATTAGGCTCAATAGGTTTTAGTAGTTTTGAACAAGTCCAAGTAAGGTATGTTTTTGTTAAGACAAACAAATCAATATTGTTTGTTGTCAGTATATTGTGTATTGTAAGTTAGACAGCAAATAATGTGATGAAGAATTTTCAATTCAAAAACTGGTACATCAATCTATGAATCAAATAATCATTGTCAGAGTAAACATTCCCACAATTAACAGAGTAAAAAGTATTTTTATGAGATTGTTGAACTTGTACGCATTTTTAGTGTACTACACTATCCAAGTGCACTACATTTTAAATGTAGTGAGAACAATAATTTAGCACTAACATGCAATGCACTGCCAATGCCAATGCATTTTCTAATGTAAAATAAAAAAACTGTATAAAAATAGTACATTCCTTCAAACTTTGAAGTTTCTAAAATTATTCATGAATATATATGTAGTATTTACCATCTACTCTACCATTGATATGCAGATAATAAAGACAGACATTGGAGATATACATGTACTATACCAGAATTTCCACCAATTTAAGCATTTGAGTGACCATTTAGGAGTTTCAAAGGCTCAAATCATAAAATCAAATCAATATTTGAGATCTAAATGTAGTGTAACGTAACCATACTTTGAAGAGATCTCTTAATTATAGTGAATTCCCGCTTTAGACAGCCATTTTGAATTTTCTGAGGCACGAATGAGAAAAACAATACTATAATTGTGATCTACTTTAAAATTCCTTCAATTTGAGTATAATATATTTCAGGGAGATCAAGAAACTATTGCGAAATAGATATTAGGTGGCCATTTTGAATTTTCCAACGCCTAAATCAGAAAAATGATACAATTTTCTACTCTAAATTGCCTTTCATTTGAGTATAATTTCACCTATTTTACCAACCCCCATGCACGGCCCCTGGAGGTAAAGTTGAAAAACATGAAATAGATGTGAAATATAAATATGTTGAGAATATACTACCAAAATTGCAAACAGTAATGTTTATTACTTTGGTTGAAAATGAAAAATTCAGATTTTTGCTAAAAATTTCTGCCAAGTGGCTGCCATCTTGGAATTTTTTTGCGTAAAGCAATTCACCAATATCCATATTTCCACCAAATAAGAAGAAAATCCATCATCTAGATGATGAACAGATGAACTGATTGACTGACAGACAGATGGAGAGCTTCACTATATCCCTACCGAACTTTGTTCCTTGGGATAATAAAGACACAATATTAATATACCGTAATAATTATAAAAGTCTCATGTCAGAGTCATCAATATACCTTGAGGGAGTATAGATGGCGTACTTGCACAAGAAGTCACACTGCGGCAATCAGAACTGGCTGTAGAATAACTGTAACCATTCTGCATTTCCATCAGCTCTAAGAATTCTTCCCTGTAACCATTCAACAACATATCAATACACATACATTGTAGGTACTGGAATGTGACAAAAACTGGCAAACATGAGTGAAATGTGACAAAAATGAAAAGATGTAGAAGGAAATGACAAAAACAAACCAGATGCTATTGCCAAAGGTCTAATAATATTACATCCTTCTATGAGATATAGTTATCCAATGACGCAAAGGGAAATAATTTTTCGTGATTCTGATATGAACAAAAACAGAATCACATTTCCACAACATGTTTAAATCAAACATCCTAGCTGCCTAAGGGACCCATCTGACTTTCAGGTGAACTCTTCACAATGTAAATTTTTGACATTAGGCCATTTTATTGTTTTATCCCCACATACACTTATCTTTTCAAAGGGGCTAACAATATTATAAGATCAACTAGTATGTAAAATATTAAAATCATGAACATCAAATGACAAATGTTCAAATTCAACTGAAATCACTATGCGTAAGTCACTATGGTAAATTAAGGAGGGAAATTCTCATGAAAATCCTTGTACATTGACATTGTACATGTGAACTATTGACATATTCTTAATTATAGATTATAACATCACAACAAAATCCAGTCAGTAATGCGTATAACATTTCACTTCAGGACTCAGTATCTTTATGTAATAAGCTAATAGCATTTCCATTAACCAAGACAAGTCTCAAACTATCAATTTAATAAGTGTCATGGCAGTTTCCATGGTGATATATCAAAGTGTAAGTTGCACTGTACCTGCTGTCCTGGTCTCTCACTATCACCATAGTAACCCTACCAGAGGAAGAAGCATTGCGAAGAATTGAGACTGCCCTAAAATGCAAAGTTACCTCATTATTTCTAGTATATAAACCACAATTCATTTATCCACATTGGCACCAGTGTGGCACTCTGTAAAAATGGACACAATTCTAGCACAAGTATACCCTTTGCATTCTTTGGGGCGGGCTGCTTAACTGTAATAATAGACTAGGCAGAGGGTAGTTTAAAACTAGACTCTGTGCAGGGTAGTATAAGTACCAAAATGGTTCAGAATCAGTACCAAAATGATGTTAATTTTATCTAAAACCATACATTTGTAGAGTGCATGTAGTCTGAGCTGATACTGTATTCTCCTTTTCAAAATGTTAGAATAAAATAAAATTAACCAAAATATAATTTTTCACTTGGCCAATGTGAGTAATATGCAAAAAGGCTCATAAACTTATATACAGCAGACATAACAAAATAAATGGATTTCTCATGTAATTTCACTTGAAAAGCAAGGAGGATAGGCTCCCAGAATGCAATCTCAATATTTTCCAACAATGAAAATGTCAGAATGTCATTGTTGTCTGACAAACTGGCTATAAAATCATAATCAGCAATCCAAATCCAAAAGATGTGAGCTAATATCTTGTGTTTTGAATTTTCTCTTAAGTAATAAGACTATAAAACTCATGATTCAAAATTTGAAGTGAAAATCACGACATCCTGAAAGATCTGATTCATTGTTGGAAAATATCAAGATATTGCATTCTAGCTGCTAATCCTCCTTGCATGAGAAGTGAAGAATTGTATACCTTTCGTTAGTGACATCTATCAATGTTTCTTTATTCACCTCAACTATAAGATCTCCTTCTTGCAGCCTGCCTGGAAGTAAACAAAACACACTGGGATAAGAATCACACTTCAATTCATAATGGCTGCTTTGTTAATTACCCAAAATGCCCAAAAGCTAATCTTGAAAGAAGTTTGCTCTTGCATCTGCAAAATTTCAAGTTAAATGGATGGCAGATTTTCTTGCTACTTTGATTTGACAAGCATTCTCATGTCACTCCTTGCTTGCCTATAACACCCATCAGCACAAAAGAACATTTCAAATGCAATAAAATTACAAGTTCTGACTAACAAATCTCAAATGTTTAGTCTTAGATACAATCAGCGGAACACACAAAATGCCACGTGCCGATGTAGTGTTGTATAACTGTTTTGTCTGAATAAATTCCAACTTTTTCTTTGGCACAGTACAGCTATACTCCATGGAGCAGCTCATCAAGAAGTTTCAGATGACTAGCTCAACTAACTTGCTAGGTAGATTACTAATAAACTTACTAGACAACAGCAACGCCAAAGCGTAGCAAATCCATCAAACAGCCATGGCTGGCATATTTACAAAGAAAGTATATAGCAAAAATGGCAGTCATTTTTCAAAATGGCCACCTTCTACCAAAAGTGTCATTAGACAGTGTGCCATGCTTATAGTATTCACATACCAAATATAAACAATTGCTCCACTACTTTTCGAGTTAAAGTAAAATACGTTAAAATGGGGGCCATTTTTCAAAATGGCCACCTTCTATCAAAAGTGTCATTAAACAGTGTGCTATGCTTATAGTATTCACATACCAAATCGCTCCACTACTTTTCGAGTTATAGTAAAATATGTTAAAATGGCGGCCATTTTTATAAAATGGCCACCTTCTACCAAAAGTGTCATCTAAGACAGTGTGCCATGCTTGTAGTATTCACATACCAAATATGAACAAAATCGCTCCACTACTTTTCGAGGTACAGCAAAAATCGTAAAATAACGAGTAAATGCTGCCATTTTTCAAGATGGCTGCCATGTGCTTCTTTATTATCTACATTTGAGGCTTTATTAATGTCCTATATAATTTTTTTTACATTTAAATCATATTGCTATTACAGTTTTACATATTGCACCTAAATTACTGTAAAATTGGCACTAAAATGGCTGCCATTTTGAAAATCGCCTTTTGAGCAGAACTTGTACCCCCATAGGGTATATGTGTACAAAATATGAACAAAATCAGGCCAATGGTATTTCAGTTATTGCCCGGACGGACGGACAGACGTACGATGGACAGAGGTGTTCCCTATATCCCTCCAAACTTCATGCGATGGGATAATTACCTTAGTAATTAATTAAATAACTAACTTAGTATTTAAGTAATTTAGTATCAAATAAGTTAAATAACTTAGTAACTAAGTAACTAAAAGCCTTCAGGGTCTCTGTAATGCCTTGGTCACATTTGCTCCGATTTTCACTATGGCGCCTGGCCGATCGAGTATTTTGTTCAAAATTGAATACAATATTGAACAAAACACTCAATCGGCCAGGCGCCGGTCGATGGATCGGAGCAAATGTGACCCAGGCATAAGATGTCTAGTATTTTACTTACTATCTTTAGCAGCAAGTCCTCCAATTAAAATTCTTTTTACGAATATTCCAAAATCTTTTCTATCGTCTGAGTTGCTAACACCCCCTATAATTTTGATACCTGGAACAATAAGATAAGCTTATGATTAAACACACACTTCTAACCCATATATTTAGAAGTAAGTCAGCACTGCACCTACTTAAGACCTGCACTCACTGATTAGCATACACTCAAAAATGTGAAACATAAGCATGTTAAACCAACTTTGGTCAAAAAAGTAAAAAAATGAGAATTTTGCACCCACTTGACAAAACATCCTGGGAAAACATTGACAATTACACAAATTAATATGACCAATGTTGTACTATAGTTACCTAGTCCACTTGTGCACTTGTCATATACAATAATTTCAGTTGTTTTTCCAAGACCAGGCAAGGAACTTTCTTGTGCAAGTGGAGATTTCCCCCTGGCTTGGGGGATGTCCTCTGTCACTTGTGGGGAAATCCCTCTTAGTTGTGGGGAATTCTCACTACCATGTGGTGAATTTCCAAACGTCTTAGGGGATATTCTTTGATGTGGTGAGTTCCGGCTATCATGGGGAGAGTTACTCCTACTTTGTGGTGACTCACGATTTATTTGAAGTGAATGGCCAAACAGGTGATTGGGACTTGAAGATGTACTAAGTTGAGGACTTTCTAGTCTGGGACTCTGTACTCTAGGACTTTTTAACCTGTAACAAAGCAAAACACTGCATTTCTTTTTAATGGTTTAAAGGAATTAGAATTTTTTTAAAAATCATGCCAAAGTTAACCTCATAATCCTATTTATTTTCCCAAAACTTGAGATATCTGATCAAATATTTTAACTGAAAATTTAAGATGCAAAAATGTCCAAAATCATTCTTGAAATCAAAGGAATCCTGCAAAATGTCAGAACTGTTGGACTGACTTATCATGATCCCCTCTACACGGTGCACATGTCAAGCTGCGCACCTACTTAGGCGTGCAGTTTGTGATCAAAACACTGAGAACTAAGAACATTGCATCATTTAAGTTGGAGTCTGTATTTTGAAACGTAATTTAAAGACATTTATCCTGCATTGTTTTCTTGTTCAATGCGTTCATTCTGTGGCGAATATACGAATCTTGCTAATACTAGCAAAAACTATGTGCAAATGAATCTAAGTTTTAAAACATAAGCAGATTAATGGCATTTTTGTCACTGATTTAACGGGAATGTATATACGTAAATCGATCTAGCACTTGAAACATAAATGACAAATACTTTAGACTCGTTTTATATTTAATTCCTTACACATTTATCATGTATAATTCAAAATATTTCGAGATAAAACAGATAATCAGGAGATTAAAAAGAAATAAATCACAAACTGCGCGCCTATTTTAGCCAGAAACTACAAACTGTGCGCATACACTATTAAAACTACATATTATCATTGGAATTTCTACAGAGGCACGTGTAGGTGTTTTTCATGTAGCTTTGGAATTTTGCTTTATCGTCAGATTTTATGAGATTTTCATATTGAAAGTCAAAATGTATAATAGAAGTGACAATTAAGTTGGGAACGAAAAAAACTTTTATTTTCAGATCACCATCTTGGTGGATGGACTCTCATAGTGTTTCAATTATGGGGTTCTACTATTAGACACATATGTGCCTTGTATGGCGCTTATGTTTTCTAATAATACAAAACAAGCTTGGATAGGCAAGCAGTTTGGAAATATTAGGCACGCAGTTTGGGAAATACATGTGAATATAGGCGCGCAGTTTGACAAGAAAAATGTTTAAATCACGTTTATGGCGTATTATCGTTTTGAACACAAACTTTGCTGATTTAATCAGATGGAGGGATCCTATATATTCTAGCATACACAGACACAATGGCTGAATAAACGGCAAATGACGATAAAAAAACATAGGTATAACTTTACACTGTAAATTTTGAACACAGAAGTTACTTAAGACCCTTATATTGAGATAACTAGGTTTACATCGGGAAAAACATTGAGTACTATGAGTAAATTAAGTTCATCTTCACAGAATGGTTCTATCTTTAGAACGAGAATAACCTTGTATTTTTCGTATTTTGGCTCTTTTTGGGAGTCGTGTCCTCCCCATCTCACATTTTGAAATATGCGCGCAGTTTGTCAGAGTTTCAAACTGCGTGCCTAGTAGGCACGCTGCTTGACATGGGCATCGTGCTCTAGTTTCTTGGATTTGAATGCTGGGAATGTTTCTAAGATACATAATTATTTTTTTTAAATATGTAAGGAATAGGGAATTTCATGAGTCATTATACTTGTTCTGTCTCACAACTGATAAACCTAATTCATTATATGCTAACAGGGTGATCAAAAGTAAGAGTTAGAGCACCTTTCATCTCACTTTATAATCACCCTGTACCTTGGAAATATCTTAAAATGTGGAATATTTTATAATGGTAGCTGTGCTCTACAGTCTTCATATGAAATAGGTTGGAACATACTATAACACATTTTTTCATTAGTATACTTCTTGGAATTTTGTAGTTTGAACATTGAGTGAAAAATAATATCATAAATGAACTAAATGTGAAAACTAGAAAATAGATAATACTAGCAACATCAAGGTGTAGCAAATCCCACTGAACATTTTGTGAAAATACAGCTACCAGTAATAATTTCTGAAAAAGGTCTCCAAACAAGATTAACAGTGTTCCAAGTATTTACATATAATGTATCAACAAAAAAGTTTCTCTTCAAGCAACAGCAATGATGAATTTTTTCTCATTACAAATGTGTCATGTGTTTACATATAAAATATCAATAAATTCAGGGAAAGGGAAAAAGAAATGAGATTGGCTGGATGTACAGATAGACAAATGGATGACCAACATACAGGCAGCTCCACTATATCCCAACTTAAACTTTGCTCAGTGGGATAAAAGAAATCAGAACATACAAACCTCCTATATATACTGCATATAGACAATAAAATAAAACGCAGAAGTGACTGCTAAATGACATGGAAACTGAATTCTTATTACAAACAATGATTTCACTTGAAAATTTATTCTCATAGATTCATGCAAAAAACATGCATTGATTTTAGAATATTTCTTACCCTCATTCTGGTCAGTGTAGTGTAAAAAACATTATTCCATAGTTAGCATGATATTCATAGGATAACATGTGAAAATAAAAACGGTATTTTTGTAATCAGTGGTAAAATATGATATTTTTGACAAATTTTCACTTAACCATAGCATACGGTTTTTTAGCCATGACATACGACATCTTATCCTATGCCAAGTAGAGTTTTAGGGAGATAAGTTGGTAAGATATATCCCGTATCCTGATTTTGAGGTTTGCATATCCAGAACCTCCATATCTCCCGCCATATCTCCCGCTTCGGTGCATATCTTCCCGCTTCGGTAATTGCATATCTTCCCGCTTCCGGTAAGTAGTAGAAATGTAATAAAATGACTTTGCATATGAATGATTTGTTTATTTTTACACCTTGTATTGTTGAAATGGCCATATGCCCCTGAAAACTCTACTTGGTATAGGATAAAGCAGTTATGTACGGTCGGTTTGGATATTGAGTTCATCCCTCGTGAGATATGCACATCTACCTTCGGTCCCTACGGTCCCTCAGGTAGATATGCACATCTCCCTCTGGATAAACCCCATATCCAAAACCTCCCAGTACATAACCCTTATGTATGCGATGGTTTATGGATTTTTGCTACTTCAGACTCAAAACGAGGCTAAGTGTCAATATCGCCGGATCGATTGGAAAATTCGAATTAAATGACTTAATTTCCGACGATTCTGATGATGACTTTAACTATGGAATAAAAAGAACATCCTATGATTTACTTGTGATATGATTTTAATCCACTCATGGTTATTGATATCTGCACTCTCTCGCTACGCTCCCTCGAGCAGATATCATATCCATTCGTGGATAAAAATCATATCACTCATAAATCATAGGATATCCTCTATATATCCATTTACTGACTTATACGTATATGTTTACTATATGTTTACTATCTGTTTACTATACAGCTCATAGATTTACATTTAGATTTACATTAATAATAAAATTTCCAGTGTCAATTAGAGGAGATATTTTCTACCTATGATTCACAAGGATTCTATGTCATGATATGTTGGTAAACTGGGTCAGACATGTTCGACTGACCTCCTCCGAATTGAATGTATTATCTAGTGATCATATTAAAAAATACCATTATATATATCATGATAACACTGGATTGAATAGCACTGGTGTTGCTTCATTTGAAAGATTTCATGAATCTCTATGTACTGGTCAGAAAGGGATTCTCTAAAACACAGAGTGTGACTTTGGCATCTATAATTACTCTCACCTTTGTTGGGGGGATATGGAGCTCATACTAGACTCAGTTAACACCAATGTGGCTGACATCTTAATTGTTCATCTAACTGGAAGTGGAATAAGACAAATATATTTGAAAAGTCAGCATGCTTATATTATATATAAAGTGTGACAGTTAGTTCTTCCATCAAACAGGTTTGTTTGTCTATCCAGATATCTCCTCCTAGAAACTGCCTATGGGGGACAAGCTGTCACAAGTGAAGGCCCATCTTAATATGGAAATATAGACTGAAGAGCAGGGATAATATTGTTGAATACACTCCGCAGGGCTAGGCACAAACATTTTCTGTTTGAAAGCTTTTGTGCCTAGCCCTAGGGGGTGTATTCGACAATATTACACCTGCTCTGAGGTCTATATTATGATTCGAACATGAAAACTAACCAAAATGTTTCAAATTATTCATTAAAGTCCGCCATTACTACAGCCCGCCGTTATGACGTCACACATTACACATATTACAAGGGGCAATGTTCGCGAATATATCCCGGGCGAAATGTTGATTTGGTTTACAGTTTATAGAAGGTGTGAATCCAGTCATGTTCAAATATGCAATAATGAACTCTTCTTAAAGTGGTAAATACCAATCTTAAGATGGTAAATATATGTTTTAATTGAAACATAAAAAATGAAAACATTAGAAACATGAAACATAGAGAATTCGGAATTGAGGTTCATGATATAATCAAACTTGCTGCTTTGCAATTCCAAGGTGCGACTGCGACATCATAATACAATGATAAAACTTGTCATATATCAAGGAGACATGTCATTTTGTTTCTTCCACATCTGACAGCAGAAGAAAGAAAATACCTTAAAAACTCCTAACAGACTCTATGAAAGCTTTAACTCCCTTTAATTTTTACAGTAAAAACCAGACAAGCCAAGGACCAGACCCAACCCAAGGACCAGAAAAATTAATTGGGTGGTGGTTCAAATCCCTGTGCTACTTACTGTAGTGCTATATGTAGCGCAGTTCTCTGTATGTTATCTTATATCCTATCCTGTATTTTGTTGTGTTAAGCAAATGAGGCTACTGCTCCCTGACTAGTCTCTCTCTGCTTACTGCACTTCATCAACTGGCTGCAACAAAAAATAGATCTTACCACATGTTCCCTTGCAAAATTACCTCAAGATTTACTTCAAATCTTTCCAAATATTTACTGTATCAAAGAGATCTTTACTATCAAATCCGACATAAAGATAATGATAAGATATAGGTAAAACTATGAGTTCTCAAAAATATATTTCTTGTAGATGTCATTTGTGTGATTTGTTTTCCTTTAAAAACATTGGAAACAAGGGTATATGTTAAACCAGGTTGAACAGCTTTATCAGTCTTTGTTTTGAAGCTGTTCTTGTTTATTTTAGAAACATGTATAATTGTGAGTACTTGATGAGGAGAATATAGCAGGCCTGGCATGGTTATTGAGCCTTGGAGTAATCATTATGCCAAGATTTTCATTACAATCTTATTTTCATTTTCTGACAAAAGTAGTAAAATATCAAACATAAAAGCTGTTGCAGTTGAAGATTTAAAACGCAGAAATGTCCAAATTCGTGAAATTATAGAGAAGAAATCCGATGGGATAAGTTCAGATGAAAGAATTATGCCAAAATAAAGGAAGAACTGCTAGACTTTTTCGACCATGCATGACATGGAATGATAAAAGCAAAAGCAAAAGATATTGTACAATTTTAACGTTTTTTTTCAAATCTAACAATTCATCTCTTCTAGTCCCTTTAATGATAATTCTAATTCTTTTTTTTATCAAGATGATGATGAGATAAAGAAACATTATCGAAGCATTCAAGAGGGAATGAACTTAGGAATGAACTTGCACAGGTTTTCATGTTTTTGTTGTATTGGTGTAGACCTTTCACAAGTGAGTTTTAAAAGCAAACACCTCCATTATCAAGCTATTTTTCTTTCTTATACATATGTTACTCTAGTAGTCACTATAGCTGGCCTGAAACAAAAAAAAGAATTTGAAAAAATGTGATGTCTTATATCCTGTAAATCCTGTATATCCAAGTTCCTCTCTCACCTGAATACCTCTTGTTTTGTGAACACTTTCAGTCCCAATTTTGTAATCTCTATAAGAGTAGTTAGAGGCTAATTAGTACTTGACATAAAAATTGAATATTTTTGGTTGTATATCATTCCTTGCAATGTCTATTTTCCAAAAAATCCCTAAAGTGTATATGTTATTTGAGTAAAATTAAAGATTTTTACAATGATGCATTCATTTTTCTATCTTTAAAGGTTACCATTTTTTAGTAATGGAACGAAAAATTGGCAACTAACTTGAATAATCATTTGTTTTGGCTAAAAATTTTGAAAACCGATTTTTGTTTTCCTCTCCGATTTTGACTCAAGTCAAGCTCAGTTCTTTCACAAATAATCGAGTCAAATGCAATATAAACTTTCGTATGATTTTTAAAATTTAGTAGAATTTCGCATTTTGGAGCATAATAATACATTGAATGTAGGTTTTAGAAGCTTATATTTCTATTAAAATATTCAAATTTATTTGATTAATCAATAATCAAGTCTGAAAATTTGGGCGAGTCCTACCACTACCATTTTTATTATTTCGGAGAATTAAAACATTTTCCCCTAATTTTGCACGTTCTAAATGACTTCACCAATTTATAACACAACATAGATCTTTTGGGAGATACTACACTTAAGAAATTGTAAGGAATATACTGCTACTTGTAGATGTTGCTTGCAATTTTGTCACTTCCTATAGATCTGATTCTCCCTTAAGAACACTTTTGACCTGTCCTGGTTGAGTTTGGATTAGACAGGTTAAAGAAATTGTCCAAGTAAGTGTCAACGTTTTTTGAAAAAAACATTAACAAATTACAGTAGATCTATAGTTTGAAATGCTTAGGATGCACCATAAACAATGTATTTTAAAAAAATGTCCAGGGGTGAACCGTGTACCCCTCTTTTGTGATTTGCTTCCCTCAGTCATGCAAATCCCCAAAAACGCAACCCCTGTCAGGGTTTTCAACAAGAAATTTTTGGACCCCAGATTTTTTGTGGTATCGCTACTACTCCCCCATGTGAGATCAAAGATATCCTATTAGAAGTATATTTTTCAAAATACTACTTTAGATTATCTTCCTATTTTAATCACAATATACATTTCTAAAAGGTTTTTGACTCCCTATTCCTTATTTGTATCCAATTTTATGAATTTTCTCAAGAGTTTAATTATAAATAATGTGACAAAAAATGTAAAATTAGACTCAGGGAAAAACATTTAAAGCAAATATGAAATGGTATATTTAACCTAAAGGAATCAATATAATTTTTTGATAAATGTATTTGGACATGTTTTCTCATCAGTAGTGTGAAAATTATTTCACTCTAACGATCGTTATAGCTGCTTAATAAGCAATATTCGAATTGGTTGTGACGTCATTGGCCCCACGTGATTTCTCATTGGTCCCCAGGTGGCCCGTTTTGGTCCATTAGATCGTGACGTCATAATGCCAAAATGTTTTGTTATTTGTTTACACAACAATCCTATGGTTGCCGTGACGTTGTGATTACTAAGGAACCAATAAACCAAAGCTATATTTTTGTATATGATGTTACTAATCACGTGGGGGCCAATTTGATTGATCAGTTAGTTTTATTTCATTATCTATGACCGTTAGCAGTTATCTAACATATATTTTATAATGTCTATCGCAAGGACTCTACGTTGGGCTTACAATGGAGAAACCCGCATTTTTCTAGCTGCAAGCTGAGTAAAGCTATTTCAGTTGTCCTTTAAACTCCGGAAAAGCTATTATACTATGGAGCAAGAGGGTTTAAAGACATTAGACGCCGGAGAATCTCTGGAGTCTAAAAGCCTAGTGAGAACCCTAGACTATATCCTCTAGTCTGAAATTTTTTGAAATTTGAAATGAAAATATTCAGACTATAACCCACATATGTTAAAATTTGGGATTGAAAATTATTTGTTTACATAGGAAGTGCCATTCAAAATGCCTGATTGGGTAAATTAATTTGCATATTTGTTACTTCCCCTAGCTTTATTTCTATTTGACAATATGCTGTGTTACTTTTTATAACATTTAATTGTACCTTACTACTTTAATTGAATTGTTATAATGCTTATTTTTTGGAAGTGAAGTTTCCTAAAATTGATAATTGTGTGCAGGAAATTTCCTGTTTTCCCACAGGAGGGACATAATCATCAATAAACTGAATTCTCAGGAGATTCAGTCTATTGGATATAGACTAGTGAGAACCCTGCCCCTTAACATTTTCTGGTTATGCCCCTGGGTAAGTTTATTGCTGGCTGTACAGCATAGCAAATTAATCCAGCAATTAGATTTTATTTTTACAGATATCAAACATGGCGGAAAATGGAAATTCTAATACAGTAAGTACAGTGGGGAACATAAAGAATTACTATAGCTATGAAAAATACATGCTGTCGCACATGTAATAAATTCTTACCTCAGTGTATTCAGTGCTCTATTTTCTCCGTCATAGTAAAATTCCAAACCTGTCTTCGATATTTTCGTAATTATGCATCAATAGGGTCTAAGGGGGATACAGGATGGTGTGTATGTATTTATAAGGTATGTATACATGCTTGAATCACATTTTTTATGTAATATGACCATGTTTTCAGAGTTTTATTAGTTCTGCTTGTCGAAACCTGCCGAACGATTAAATTAACTCATCAAGGGCAAAATGATCATGGAGGTTAGACCTAGCCGGGGCTATAAGACATGTCAGATAAGAAACGAGGCCCAGGCTAGGTCTAATGTTGTTGGACTAAAGTATATTATCAAATTCTAACATATCTAAGACCTTAAAATCTCTCTTTGTAGGACCTTTTGCCATAATGGAGCTGCAAGCCAAAGAAATGCTAGGCTGCTGTTGTTGTTTTTGAATGATGATCATGATCATCATGCAAATTCAAAAAATCAGAAAATTATTCTTCTATAGCTTTATAAAGCTATCAAACCCTGTGTTGAAATTAATGACAAAATGAGACATACCATCAATATAATAGGTTTATAACTATATTAAGAAGCTTATAGTAAGTTGAAATCATGGGTAATAAGTGAGATATTCACCTGTTTGAGTGAAGAATTTGAAAACCACCATCCACTTCCGTTCGCCATTTTCAAAACAATGTAGGGCGACACCTGCTGGTAATGACGTCACTCCCAGCATTCCCGTTTCCAGCCACCATTATCAAAGAACTTTAATTTCTTCTAAATATTAATCCCGTTTATTGACCCCCTTACAGGATCGTCATTAGGCTCAAATAACAAAATATGTGGAAATAATACTATGACACACCGAAACATGTAATGGATTTAATCATCGAATGGGATCATACGCCCGAAAATACCTGGTGAACAGAACGTACAACTCAGCTTCGAAAAAAATCATCTCTGAAAAATCGTAGTATCAACCAGAAGTTGAGATGGGTTCTAGGCAAATTCCAAATGATAAGGTAAGTTCCCCATTAGTTTATAAGTAATCACCACAATGTTCTCTTTACATCAAACTAAGTGGTGTATGTTCGTGAATGTGTATGTTTTGAAAAAGTGTTTGTTTTGGTGTGTTATGAATATGACAATCCAATATGGCCGTCGACCTTTGTGTTATTTGCATAAATAAACCCAAAATGTAGTCAAAATGCCACTTGACTGTTTAAAGTATCTAGAGTCATAAGGTTTTATATTTGTAACTCTTTCTGGTCTTGATATAGGGGTCGTGAAGGGGGGAATGAGTAGTCCTACCAAGGGGAACTTGATAATACCAGGAACAAGCAATGTGTGCAAATTCATTGTTCTTACTCACTTCGAGAGCCATGTTAGATTTTGAAACTTATGGCTCTCAAACGGGGAAGTGAACAGCTGATTAATAGTGACCTTTGAAATCGAATTAAGTCGATCCGCGGCTTACTTTTGGTCTCTAACTGTGTCTTACATCAGTATCATCAATCCGTGTAAGAATTGGAGCGCTGAAGTATTTCCTTTTCAATCAAGACTTGTAATTGTTAGTCGAGTGAATGTTTTTACTGCCAAATTCCAATATGGCGTTTTCTGCTCAGACATTTTCGTAAAACTCCGGAGGTTGTCCGAACCTAACTAATTCTCAAAATTAATTTTGTTCGTTGCGTATCTCGCTCCTAGCAAACCGCCATATTGGAAATAGGTCTAAAAAACATTCACTCGATGAACAATTTACAAGTCTTGATTGAAAAAGAAGTATTTCAGCGCTCTAATACTTACACGGATTGATGATACTGATGTAAGACACAGTTAGAGACCAAAAGTAAGCCGCCGATCGACTTAATTTGATTTCAAAGGTCACAATCATTCAGCTGTCCAAATGCTCCGTGGGAAAGCTATTATATCAAAATCCAAATAGCTTTCGCAGGAAGTAACATTGTTCCACATTTGTACAGGTTTAATTATAAGTGACTTTTAGCCAATCCGAAGGAACCAACCGGAGGAAGCCTGGCTTCCAGGTTTCCAGGTTTCCAACTTGATATTCTACCGTATATGGATTTGTGTCGTGATTACAAAATGCAAAATTAAACAGCCACCATTTTTTCTTTTTATATTTTGAATTGCAATTTTAGTCTTATTTACTAACGTAAGACGTGATCAAGATATTAAATCAAATGTTTTGGATCGCTGATTATGAATTTATGGTCACTAGATTATTGCCCATTCTCCTTGCAGATCATTTGTGCAAACTTTGCCAAAGAAATCTGCTTTGAACGAATTGCTTAGAGATTAAAGATATTGAGTTGGAATCCTGGGAGTCAATCCTTCTTGGGGACCAACTGCGAAATCTAAAGGAAAATAAGGAAAAAACATTGCAGTTTGTGGAAGATAGGGCTAGGAACAGAAATTTTCCAAAAACAGTAATTGGGTTGATAGGCTGCCTAGTGCCTTCATCACTGAGCATAATTTGAATTGTTTGATTTAAGGAAATCATAATATAATTTTATAATATACTCTTTATCCCGGATATACATGTTTGAAGTATTAGCCTGCTAAGCACTCAGCTGTTACAAAGTTGTATTTAAATTATATGCACCAGGTATAAGGACAAATTGGAACAAATTTAATCTTTCTCCCAATATAACATGTGAATGTTCTTAAAATCGTAAGCATTGATGATGTCTCGTGTATTTTACACAAGGTTGCAATCTCCTTGCCCACATATCAATGGGGATTACATCAGTCATTGACTCACAATGATGAGGGTCCATTATGTTAAATGCTATCAGAGAAATAGAAATAATTAATTTTAAATTAAGATGGTTGATGTCATAATATAGATATCAGATACAGTTGTCAATATCTGTAAATATCAGGTATTGGGAGAACTTGGAAGTGATGTAAAAGTTATAAGAGTACCTAATAGTTTGATTTGCTGCTTTGAAATGTAGCTCTATCTCCTTATGTACTGTACTAGGTTTATGCTCAATGCTGATGGCTGCTTGATATAACCAAGATGTAGCTAGCCTTGCAAGTCCTCCCCCTATTTGATATATTGGGAAAAAATGAGTTAATGTGAAATATTCAAATACCATATACACTCTAACTATATGCTAACTTTACATCAACTTTACATGCTGCAAATAAGAAGGGACAAGGTTACATATAAAAGTAAGATAAGATTGTTACTTGATCACTCTGTTTTCCAAGAATGTTTCCAGTTCTAGCAGTCTAAGATAGCTGCTGTACATCCCATGGTGGTATAGAACATGCAAAAGAAAATCTTACAATAGAAAAATGCTACAGTACAGAACATCATGATGAAGAATTGTTATGTGAGTCTGACCTAGCGACCAGACTGACCTGTGCAAAATATATCAGTTTCATATGGAAGTAAATTCATTAAGGACTTTCTGTTCTGGAGTGTATACTTCTGTTTGTTGTTAAAAATAATGTTGAATGGTGATATCATTTCTTTTACGTATTTGTTCCTTGCTCTGTCCTCTATATTATATAATTGCTCTGGAAAAGTATGGAATTTGTTGACTTGTAATAGGAGGATGTTTGTAAATAAACATGGGAGGTGTTGATAAATGTTATCAAGCACAAAGAAACTGATAGGATTCTAGGTTCTAAGATCCTGCTTCTGCTAATGCCTTCCATTCTTCTATGTAAAATTCTGAGTCTAGCAGTAAAATTCTTGCCTCTGAAAAAAACAGATAATTTTGCAGTTTTGATGCTTGTTTTTGTGACCTTGTGTATCCTAAAACTTTGATTGATAAATTTGTTATTTCCTGGTATGGTAGATTTTAATGTTTCTATTTATGATTTTAGATAATGGAATTGTTCACCTGTGCCTTTTCAACATTTTAACACAATTTCATTTTGATCTCTTCAAAATATGTTCTTATCAATTATGCTCCACAGCATCAGCCTGTAGTATCTTTAGAACAGAGGTAGATACAAGCTTTAAATAAAGAAGGAGTCTGATAAATCAAAAGGTGTTCTTAAAAACATAAGAAAAGAGGTAATAAAGGTAATTTATGAAGAGGACAAATATCATGTTTTTACATGTGTTGACTTATTATTTCTAGCATATTCTTCCCATTTTAGTTTATTATTGTATACCAGTGATCTCCATTGAAACAAGTGATCACTGCATCCATTTCAAATATTGGAAATAGACTTGTACTGATCGGAGAAAATTGGCACACTGACCATCCATCAACTGGAAAAACCTTCGGAGAGCTCTCCATAATTATTATGATTGAGGTGACATTTCTTACAGACACATGAAAGGTTGTAAGATGACCAGAAGATTAGTGTACAAAATATCTTTCAATTTGTCTAAATGAAACCTGATGATAAAGAGATGTTTGCAATTCAGATTGTCTGATGCAGCTCATTTCATCTGTAAATGTACATTAATATAAATGTCTTGCCATCAAAGATTATGATGACAAAGTACAAATTACAGTTGAGATGATCATCCTACCCGTGACATTCCTTCATCCCAAAACCTTAAGGTGGACCCGGTTCATCAACATATAAGCAGGATTTTGCATGTATTTTTTCTGTATAGGTAAATCTCAGAACTGGTTTCAGAATTGTTTGAAATAAATGAGTTTCACCTTATCTAACCCACACCATTACTATTTACTGCATTGCATTCTACCTTGTAGTAATATAAGAGATTACAAATGATGGATGTTACATATACATGTATGCATCTGAAACATTGAAGTAAGCAAGAATGGGATTCAACCCTTTACATTGCAATAAAGAAATAGCATTATATAAAAAGAAAGGAATCATTAATCATGAATATGACATTTCCAAAGCATGGATGATGATGAAAACCAAATATTGGTTTGGTAATGCAAATGCATTTACTAAGTCTTTGAAATGAAATGATTACAAGAAATAGAAGCTATGTGATTGCCATTTTATGACTAAGATTAGAATTCAAGGTCACTAATCTGGATTAAAACCACTTAAAATGAGGAAATGTAAGAGTAAGGGTATTATTGAAGAGAGTTGACTGGCTCAACATTATTACATATCATTAAAACCAAAACCCTTATTATTTTTCTTCATTGAGTCAGTATAGTTCAGTATAGTTTAGTTCACTAAATCAGGAGTTTTTGGAGGGCATCTTGCTGCTAGCAAATTGGATGTCATCCATGCCTTGAGAATCAACAATGGATATGGATGTGGAATGGATCTGTCCTCATTATCAAAGTACATCTATGACTAGAGCTAATTTTGTTCTTCCTAATGGTGCAGTGAGTTACAATGATTGATCTTTTGCTCTTTCAGAATATCATCATTTTCCTGGATGCAAGCATAGTCATCTGGATTGTTGGATGTTGAACACTTATTGTTTTCATTTATTAGAACACTAAAATGGGAGAGCTCACCAAGTCAGGCTTTTATGTCTAAAAAAATGTAGGCCCACTTTTGAAAAGCTGGGTGTATTGATTCTCAAATTTTTCCTGTTTCCTAATAAGAGAATATAATCATTTGGAGGCAAAACCTCATAAGGACTTGGCCTGTTTTATTAAAATCAATTTATAAACCTCATTTCCATTGCTTGGTATTATTCTATTATAAGGTCAGTCTAATTGCCTGCAAGGGGATTATCAGTTCCATTCTTGGCTTCCAAGTTCCCCTAAGGACAGACAGAGTTATCCACCAATAATGCTACAATTAGAAGCTTTTTCTAGAATTTAACATTAAATCAGGCGTGTATTTTCCCATAGCTCTTGAGTAATAAGATGTAGTTCCCTGACACCAGACAGTTCAAATAGAATGCCTTTATCATCTGCTCATCGCTTTATAATGGTGTATTATTGTTACTTTTCACCCTTATGTCATAAACCTGACAAAAATTTAATCTACCATTTTAGGTACCTGCATTCATTACAGAATTAATTCTTACTGTGGTCAATGTTTTCAATAAACAACTGATGTCCATAGTCCAAAAAATTAGAGGCTAACCTCTGATTGAATAGTTCCATCCACTTCATTAATAATTATCCCATCAAACGAAATTCGGAGAGATATAGGGAACGGCTCCGTCCGTCCATCTGTACATACATCCTTCCATACATCTTTCCGTCCGTCCGTCTCATATTTTGTACACATATACCCTATGAGGGTAGAACTTCTGCTGTAAAACTGTAATAGCAATATGTTTTAAATGTGAAAGTTATATAGGACATTAATAAAGCTAGAAATGTTGATGTCTAGTGATGGGACACGCCACCAAAATCTCTACTCGAGTAGAATGATAAATTTGACAATTGAGTAGACGATTTGGGAGATTATTTTTTTAAAAAATTGAGAAAATTAGAACCTGGAAAATCAAGGCATTTGTCAGTACTTACATCGACTTTTGCTTCAATGACCGCTCAGTGATGTAGTTCTGAACAGATTGAGTTCCATTTTGGATGTTTTAGACACACATTTACCGTATATTATTAACGATATAAGCCTTTTATAGATTTTTTCAACTTTGAAATTCCCACTTCCATCAAAATACATATGCCCATGCGATATACCGGATATAAACAAACATAAAAAGCAATGAATACGATTCTCATACTTTTTCTCATCAAGTGACTATTAAATCAACAAAACAATCTTCAGAATATAGCCAGAAGTATGTTATATTAGAAAAACGTTAAGACAGCTACAATCCTTGCTTAAATCGTGAGTATGGAGGGTAAATCGCAATTTTCTCAGAAATTTTTCAGGATCACGATTTTCAAATTTTCAATCGATTGATCATTTTTCTAGGCTAATTCGAGTTCTAGTCGATTACCCGAGTCACTTGTTACACCACTATTGATATCGAAGAAGCATATGGCAGCCATCTTGCCTTAACACGCTATTTTACGGCTTTTGCTGTGGCTCCAAAAGTGGTAGAGCAATTTTGTTCATATTTGGTATGTGAATACTATAAGCATGACATACTGTCTAATGACACTTTTGGTAGAAGGCTGCCATTTTGAAAAATGGCCGCCATTTTCACTTTTTACTATGACTGGAAAAGTAGTGGAGCAACTTTGGTTATATTTGGTATATATCTCTTTCCTTATGTGTAAGGTGGTGCATACAGGATTGAAGCAAGATTAATCTTATACTGAAACTTTCATTATCTCACATATATATCTACCCAATATTTTCTGACTTCAGATGAATGTCAAAATTTAATAAGATAATTGACTGAAGTCAGAGAAATCTCAAGATGACTAATATGAGCGAAAAATATAGCAGACTGTCAAAACAATTTTTCACTTTCTACTTCAGAAAAATTACCCAGATATTATGAAGGGATAAGTCAATTGATTGATTTCTCTGTTTAGACATACTATTTATCATGATGAAGTCAGAATATGAAGTTGTCTGACAGCCACCTCCAAATACATTGATTTATTTGTGTCTTCAAAGTGGAGAAACTAACCTACTATGGTTAACCATGTTAGGCTATTCAAGCTGGATAAGTGTTTAATGTCCCCTCACTATAAAGAGTTAGGTTGATTTAAAAAAACATTTTGAATTGCTCAGATATTCTCTTGTTATGAATTCAAATGATCAGTGAAACATAAAAATGTTGTTGTTATGTCCAAAAGTAACATATTCCTTTCAACAGGATGATAAACAATTTGAGATTTGAATGGCCTAATAGAAAATAGTATAGAGAAATAAGTAAAGTTGGATATATAGAATTAATAGATGTGAAGCTGACATTCTAAAAAGAAAATTCAGCATTTAATACTGTTGGAGAGAAGTGATGTGACTGCTAAGTGACATTTTAGTTATATCCGATGAATACTCAAATAATATATGCCAATAGTGAGTCCCAAATTATTTAGAATCTTGTTATTTTCTTGCAGTATGTTATATTTCAAGTTCTATACAATGCTGATATTAGAATAACTTTTGCTTAAAGTTGTAAATCAAGTTGTTTAGTTATTTCATGAAGTTTAACAAGAAATATCTTGACAGTGTGAGTATTTACTCTGAATCTAATCATTTATGAAGCTTTCAGGACCCTTTCAACTAATCATTATCAACTGAGATACTCATTGGAAAGAATCACATGGTAAGCCACACTTTTACTATCTCTGTCCTTCTGCTAATGCTTTGCTGATGCTATGAGTATTAGAATGGGGAGGATAGTTTTGTATGCAAAAAGACAACTGTTACACTTACAGTAGTACCTGAAAGTCGTGAAAGACATACTTATCTTTGAGGTTTCTTTACTCATTAGACAGTGGACACCATCTTCAGAAACATCAGAATAAATGTTAACAGTTTTGCATGCTTTGAAATGACCTACCTAATGAATCTCTTTAGTGAAGCTTTATGTATTTTATATTAACTAGAATTCTGGATATAATGAAAAAATGAACTGGATATATATTGTGGTATTTATAATGCCTTGTAGATTCTGATATAAATTCCAAATGAAATGAAATGTACATGTATTATCCATACCCATTGTTTCACTGAAACATGGTTAAGAAGAAATGAGATATCATGGTTTATTATGATGTACGAACCATAAATGCTACTATGAAATCGGTTATACTATTGTTTCCTAATTTATTTACACATTATTAGGATATTGTGTCTAATTTTCATGAGCAACAAGACTTGAACACTGTTCATGTATATGGAATTCAGGTTGTAGTCAAAGTAAGCCTCGGATGTCACTCAGAAATCCTTGTGGAACCCCCATCATTCATAACTTCCATAACTGACATAAGAGAGTTAATTAACCCTAGCTAAAAACTATCATTTCTGCAGAAGGGGGAATATTACTCATTGCAGACATGAAATGGTTAACCATAGAGAGTTGAATCTATGTATAAAAGGGGATTACCAGCGCTGTTATCTGGAGGGCAGAAGAAATCCCTGTGGGAATTTGGGCTATGTGCTGACTGTATAAAGCATAGAAATACTCTGATTGGACTAAATTCAAATATTTGGAAATAAAAGTATGTCCCTTACCTCCTTGGAGGCAACTTCAGCAATGCACCAAATACAAATATATTTTAACAACTTACTCCAACAACAAATATATTTTAACAACTTACTCCAACAACAAATGTATTTTAACAACTTACTCCAACAACAAATATATTTTAACAACTTACTCCAACTACAAATATATTTTAACAACTTACTCCAACAACAAATGTATTTGAACAACTTACTCCAACAACAAATGTATTTTAACAACTTACTCCAACAACAAATGTATTTTAACAACTTACTCCAACAACAAATATATTTTAACAACTTACTCCAACTACAAATATATTTTAACAACTTACTCCAACAACAAATGTATTTTAACAACTTACTCCAACAACAAATGTATTTTAACAACTTACTCCAACTACAAATATATTTTAACAACTTACTCCAACAACAAATGTATTTTAACAACTTACTCCAACAACAAATGTATTTTAACAACTTACTCCAACAACAAATGTATTTTAACAACTTACTCCAACTACAAATATATTTTAACAACTTACTCCAACTACAAATGTATTTTAACAACTTACTCCAACAACAAATGTATTTTAACAACTTACTCCAACAACAAATATATTTTAACAACTTACTCCAACAACAAATGTATTTTAACAACTTACTCCAACTACAAATATATTTTAACAACTTACTCCAACAACAAATGTATTTTAACAACTTACTCCAACAACAAATGTATTTTAACAACTTACTCCAACAACAAATGTATTTTAACAACTTACTCCAACAACAAATGTATTTTAACAACTTACTCCAACAACAAATATATTTTAACAACTTACTCCAACAACAAATATATTTTAACAACTTACTCCAACAACAAATGTATTTTAACAACGTACTCCAACAACAAATGTATTTTAACAACTTACTCCAACTACAAATATATTTTAACAACTTACTCCAACAACAAATGTATTTTAACAACTTACTCCAACAACAAATGTATTTTAACAACTTACTCCAACAACAAATATATTTTAACAACTTACTCCAACAACAAATATATTTTAACAACTTACTCCAACAACAAATATATTTTAACAACTTACTCCAACAACAAATGTATTTTAACAACTTACTCCAACTACAAATGTATTTTAACAACTTACTCCAACAACAAATGTATTTTAACAACTTACTCCAACAACAAATGTATTTTAACAACTTACTCCAACAACAAATGTATTTTAACAACTTACTCCAACTACAAATATATTTTAACAACTTACTCCAACTACAAATATATTTTAACAACTTACTCCAACTACAAATGTATTTTAACAACTTACTCCAACAACAAATGTATTTTAACAACTTACTCCAACTACAAATATATTTTAACAACTTACTCCAACTACAAATATATTTTAACAACTTACTCCAACTACAAATATATTTTAACAACTTACTCCAACTACAAATGTATTTTAACAACTTACTCCAACTACAAATATATTTTAACAACTTACTCCAACTACAAATATATTTTAACAACTTACTCCAACTACAAATGTATTTTAACAACTTACTCCAACTACAAATATATTTTAACAACTTACTCCAACTACAAATGTATTTTAACAACTTACTCCAACTACAAATATATTTTAACAACTTACTCCAACTCCAAATATATTTTAACAACTTACTCCAACTACAAATGTATTTTAACAACTTACTCCAACTACAAATGAAATCTGATAGCCAGTCGTGCATAATGCTGTGGTCACATTTCAAATTTTGTAATTTTTTGTGGAATATTTTGTTTTCAAATTTTGTAATTTTTTTTAGAATACTTTAGGTTTTGGAATTTTAAGTGGAATATTAGGATCTTAAATTTTTCTTTTGGCATTCTGTTAGGTTCAGTTGACTGTGCATATCTGGATGAGATATTGTTAGGTTCAGTTACATGAGGAGTCTTTGCATTGTGATTTGGAGTTCATATGTATATATTTTGTACATTGTACATTTGTAAATATAGAAGTAGTTTTTAGTTAGTCTTAGTGAGTAGTTGTGACTTTAATGTAATCATGTAATGATAAAATAAGTCTATAAAAGTTATATTAAGGATTTTATGTTTTTAAGGAGTGTATAGAAATATTCGAGAAGCATTTTTGTGTTATGAGGCCTTAGACACTTCAATGTGGGGAGAGCGCTGCATCATGCATATATGAGGGGTTGCCTATCATGCATAATGAAAATGAATGAAAATTCTATTTTATCATTCTTTATTTCTAAATTCCTCTTCTATAAGGTCATTGTCATCGTGGGGTTCTATTTGTCTGGTTTATTGTAATGATACCCTTGGTAGAAGAGTGAACAATACATGCAATTAGATACTGGTGTTACATCAGAGGAGACCTGGTTCACATTTATGATTAAACTCGATGATGAACAATCTGCAAGAATCTGCTGTTTTAATAGCATGATAATGGAGATCAGAAATGCTCAGATTCTCAATAACCAATAATTCTGTATCTCCTTTGAACGATTAGAATAAAAATGATATTCAAACACTGAATATCATAGAAAGGTTGATGGGGTTTAACTGGTGTCATCTACAGTCATACATAGATAATCTCTCAAGTACATGATAAATAAAATAAAGCTGTACAAACCAGGCTAACCAAATATTTAGCTTATCCAGAATAGGTTAAAGTCCAGTTTAGTCAGTCGAGGTAAATAAACAGTCCCCAACAAAAAATGTATATCTCTTGTCATCATGAAATTTGATGATGATTATCATTGATCTTTCAATATTAGTCAAATTAAAGATAATGAATCGAATCAGGGGGACATTTTCTTTTCCTTTGGGTATTAATCTAGATAAAGTAAAGAAATCACAACTGAATTGAATTACGAGAATGTGAGGAATTTATTTTTTAATCCTAGTCTCTTGAAAGCAAAAGAACAGGTGTAACTTTGTATAGTCCAGGTATTCAATGCTCTTCCCCACACAATGTGTTTGTCTCAACCACCATTTTACTCTTATATTCTAAATCAGATACTACATAGATTCCATCACTTACCTTTCTCTTTTTTCTGAACCTGTCTGTTACAGAGAGAATAAGAGGTCAGACTATTTGGGGGGGGGGGCTAAATCAGGTATTATATATTCTAAACTGGGTCTTTGTACTTTAGACTTGGTCAACAATGTTAAGCATTTTATACTCCCTAAATTGAGCTTGTAATAGTTGACTGGTTTAGTACAAGCACTTGACCAGTTCATTATAATGGTTAATAGTGAATTCAAAGCACCTATAATTTCTTTTATAATGACTTTTTATTTACAGTGTTAAAAATGAAAAGGTGTGAAAACCACCCGCACCATTTGGAATATTATAAATGATATACATTGTGAAGATTATCATGATTGAATATTCAGCTATTGTTGTCACTTACTGGAGAATTTCCAGCTGTATGTGACTGTGTTTCATTTTCTCTCTGAATTATTGATTTTAATTATTTGTTGCTAGTTGATGATGAAGAAGCATTATATAGTGATAAATAACTGATATGATTCCATTTTGCCTAAGACTTTCATCTTGATCCATCATGGTATATCTTATAACTGAAGAAATGCAATATGAAAATCAATCAATTCACATTTTTCATATTTATTTATTCTTTTTTAAGTTAAGATAATAATTCTGTGAGTGGAATATAGTTTGAAAATATGTCAAGATTTCTTGGTATTCTAAATTGTTCTCTTCTAAAACTGAGACATTAAGTGCAAGATGAAAAAATTGAAAAAATGGTATGCTTTAAGATTATTTATTTATAAAATAGAACCCCGATTTGTAAGCTATCACTCTTGATTGGTTTATTAAATAGTCATTGGTCCAGTTGAACAGATACATATTCAATATTTTCAGTGTCTCTTTAGTGGTATGTTGAAGTTAAAATGAAACCAATGAAGCTGGCAATTCCAATACATGGAGCTACATTTACCCTTAGGTCTAGAAATTAAGAGTGATAACTGCCCTCTGCATAGAACAAATACATTTTTAGTTTCTATTTAAGTAGGTGTCATTTGCTTTCATGGAAGAATGATTCTGATAAGATATGGTAAAATTGATACTTATTCTGGGGGTTTTCCTGTCTCAAGTTTTTCAATTATCTGTGACTATAGCCATATTTTAATGAAGGAAAATCAAATTATTGAAAAGGGTAGGCACTTGTCTACATTGTCTCTCAATATATAGTGCAAGATAGCTGTTATACCATTGTGGGATCCACAGCCTTTACTATCCTTTTGGAATAGTTCAGACTGTGGGATACTGACTGTAATAAATGTTTCCTTTAACCCTAAAATGTACGGACCAATCAAATTATTTACAGAGTTCTATTGACCATGAGTATTATGGGAAGGCATTACCTGCAGTTGCATGATTACATAATCAGACAAAGCCTAATGAGTGTGACCAAACACAATTCCCTCCCAAATAATCCAAGTGTTGACATTTGCATGATAATTCTTGTTTAAAATTCTAAATTTGAAAATAATAAGAAAAAAGAAGTATGTCAACATTATCATACAGGTTATTAATTTTCAATATAAAAACAAGAACCATCAAGATAAATAAAGTTTTCCACATAATGAATTCATTGAATTAAAGATTACAAAGGGGAAAACAGAATGGTGCATTCTTAGGCACTAATTTATTCCTCCATATACACTGATTTACTTGGAGAATGCACTGGCTAGGAACATGTTCTGCCTCACGATATATCAGAGTCTCTCAAAAGCGTTAGGTAAAGAGGGACTCTGATAAATCAGAATGCTGTTATACTGATAGAAGCAGGCTAGTTATTGAGCTGTTATTGTTATCTCTGTATTAATATGTCTGCAACTGGGCATTGTGTTGTCATAAAGGCTATATGTGTTGGCAGGCAATTGATTACCTGTATAAGCTTTATTCTATATACTTCCTTTTTTCTTCCGCATAAGGAAATTAGTCTCGTTGGCTTAATTGTTTCATCTTCACCCTTGAAAGGCATGTTAGTAGTCTTGATCCAAGTCCTCAAACACTTTGAATATCTAGTCTTTATTTACCTGAGTGTCATTTTTGTACTCTCCAGTTAGCTTAATTTCACATTTAACATGAGATATTTGTCTACAAAGTTATTACTGTTTAGCCTTTGGACCTAAAGGTATGTTGAAGTGGAATAATCCAAAGTGGAAAGTCAGAGAAATGTCTTTGCTGTGGTTTGTTTGTCAGTTTGTTGCTTAGTTATGCTGCATAAACACATGATAAATACAACACTTCAGCACTTGGCTTTCCCGTTTCATACAGTAGGATGACATACAGGTACCAACAGCATTCTGTTTATCTAAGATTTTTGTGATAGAGGTATAGTAACTGGCAGTTGAACCATAATACAGCATCAGTTGTCTTATATCAGGTCTCAGTATGAAATGTATCCAAGATGAATTGTTGAATGAAGTGAAACTTGAATGTGTGAAAATGTCTCATCATGGATGGTAATTCAGGTCCCAATTTATTGGCTCAACTAATACAATTATGGTTGTTATAATGACTGACATGATAAAATATTTAGTGCAAATGTAATGATAATTTCTGTGATTGAATTAATTGAATTTTATAATTGTGATGAGCTTTGTAGTTATTTCCAATATGTTGGAACTGATTCAGAGTATGATTCATGAAAATGTTTTTGGATCCATTATATAATGAGCATCATGTCCACTCTACCTGGAGATATTTTTATCAATCACTGTTGGTTTATCAGCCTGAAAGAATTTTGAAAGCGTTTGGGACTTGGTCTGATATCAGTCAATCGGAAAAAATTAAGCTTAAAGACATTAGTACAGACCAGCATTTTATAAGGGGTTATTATGAACTTGGATTTAACTTCTTTAAAGAGTATTTCATTTACGATTTATTATTTTGGATCAAGCCTTATCCCATCATATTAGATAGGTCAACATTCAGCATTACACACACAAAATTTTCCACCTCCATTTAGTAACTTGCATAATATGTCTTATTGAAACCTCATTAGTCATGGCAGTTAGTTTGAGATTATTACATGAAAATTGCAAAAAAATTGTCTTTTCTAATCAGATGGCAGTGATTATTGCTTCTAGCCTCTGGGGTTCAGGGTATGTAGGAGTAAAATATTCTAATTGGCTGAAAGGGCTTTAACCTACAGGGGAGAATGAGGTAAACATGATTAAATAGGAGAATGTTGTAATGACTGGATCTAAATGTTGACTTTGGCAATATGTCTGCTTCTGAAAGGTCAGTGGTGTTATGGGTTACCTTAGGCCAACACATTATATCTTATATTGTTTGTATATAACACTTTAGTTGCTTCAAAATCATTTTCAGAGGATAAAGATTGTAATTCTGTATTTTTTACAGTACAGTAAAACCTGTATTTAGTGAATACCTATAGAGCCACAAAACATATGTTCACTTCAAAAGGCGATCATTTCAGAGTGGCAATTTTATACAGAAGTCAGTGGAGTATATGCCAAAAGGGGTATTCGAGAGAGGTGTTCACTATGTTTTACTCTATATGATGAGATGTTATTAAATGTATTACATATCCGACCAAGATACATTTTAGTAGAAGATCATGATGTGGTTACTAAATACTGAATTGTGGCGTCATAGATAAAGCCTTATTTAATTAATAAATCTCTCTGACGACAAACATTCATAAGAGAGAAAATAACTAGGGGTAAGCATGACCATGGACTTTCAATAGCAAATAACATTTTCTCGAGTTGTTTCAAAATCAAAGTTTTGCAATGTGTTAAAATATTCATTTGTAAATACCTTAAGTTCATTTTGCCTGTTTCTTCTAATTATTTCAGAGAAATCCCTGAAAACTAAGTTTTATTATATACATGTAGTCTAAAATGTTAGGTGTGTGGTGTCATTTGTGATATTCAGCGTGGCTCAGAATGTGTAAAAACATAATGTAAATACTAAGTAGTCTCTTGAGGATAATCTATCATGAATGAAGTATCACATTTTAAGACCATGTTTTTATGCTGTGTTTATATGTGTTTTACAGTCACTTCAAGTTAGCATTAGCTCAACTTCAAAGCTTGTTAGTGTAATAAAGTTCAATGAAGAAGAACTGTGGCATTTAACATATTAGGCTATATACATAATATTGACTCCATCTTTAGTGCTTACATAATTAGGTCAACAAATTCAATTTTCTATGTAACTAGGATTCTGGTTTTACAGTTCCTTTTCATGGCTGCTTTGATAAATGCTCATATGAAGAAGAACTACACAGTTTAGTGTGAAATATTGCTCAGAATTTGATATTTTTAAAAATTATATTAATGTTACTTCTTGGTACAATATTTGATCTTTGGTCATTAGTCCATATTCCTTGATATTTATTAATGGGTTGCCTATTCAAGATGGGGCACTTATTCATATACATATATTCATATGTACATATGGTTTCACCAATGGCCATCGTGTCGTTACTCAAGTAATCCATATATTAAGAATCAATAAAATAGCTAATAGTAAGTGAGTAATCTGTTATTGGGACTGGCCACAATTATTGTTCAATAAATTGTCTGATCTGTGGTGATGTTTGAAATATGACACACCCATTCAATATTAATTTGTCTTATTTAAGACTAAGGGAGCATCCCAAATATTAATAGTGCATTATAAACTAGGTAGGTACAAGGCCAGTGCCAAAATGTGAATAAGTTTAAGCATTTTGGGTTATTTATAAGGCTGCCATTGGTGACCATATTTATTAGTGTGTCGATGTCGTTTTACATGTGTAATTAAGAATAGTATGAGAAAATGAGAATATTGTGTCAAATCATTTAGATTATTAATGATATCAGGGTTCGATATTAGTGGTAACAAGGAGCAAATTTGCTACCTGTTTTCACATTTTGCTCCAAAAACTTCGTGGCTGGGAGCAAATGCTTGCTACCTCAAATTTAAGCAATGAATCTCATGTATTTCAACCCTTCTATCGCATAGAATCAATGGAACTTACCACTCCCGATATTTTTTCATTTTTCATCGCGATAACGATAGCGATATACAACCTCAACGCTGATTGGTTGATACAGATCCCAAAATGAAACAAAACAAGACAACATCACTGATTGGACTTTACTCGCTTTAGCGAAACAGAATATCTTGCTGAAAAAATGTCACCTGCACGATAACATGTTTCATCGACGAATACGCTATAATTTGTTTCCCCCCCAATTGATTATACTACCTTTATTAGGATTAGATGATTCATTCTCCTGTTTTCAATGAAAACATGCGGATTTCTGTCTGAAAAAAACACAAATTGTTCTCAGACGACTCTTGAACGTAAAAAATGGTCGTTTCATTCAGTGCAAAAAGGCGAGAAATAACCTGGGATTCGTTATAACACATGAGTAGAATTTGAGGAGCAATTTGCCACCTGATAATGTTTTCTTGGAGCATTTTTGTTGCTACCTGAATATGGCAATTTGCTCCTTGTTTTGGGAGAAGGTAGCAAATCCTTGCTACTGGCAAAAAAGGTTAAGGTCAGACCCTGGATATAAGTTTATAGTTTACTTTTTTGAATAACTTCTGACTAATTTGCAGAATTTCAAGGTGGAGTTATTGTTCCATGCCCTTAAAAGGAGTTTATAATCTGAAAAGGATGGCAGAAACATGGTGGGGCACTTTTAGGTTCTAGTATTATAAAATCGGTCCAGTGGTCTTTTGCTACAATAGAAGTAGTTACAGCGCTTGAGCAGACCCACTGTGTGCGTGTGCGATGCCGATGCTGATGCCGGAAGTCAGCCATTTTGAATCCCGTCTGGGCAAGTTGATGACATCATAGCGGAAGTTCAGCCATTTTAACTTTGTCTGGGCAGGTTGATGACATCATCGCAGGAAACGGAAGTTTAGCCATTTTGGATTTAGTCTGGGCAAGTTCATGACATCATAGCGGAAGCTCAACCATTTTAACTTGGTCTGGGCAAGATTATAACATAATAGCGGAAGTTCATCTATTTTAACTTTGCCTGGGCAAGTGGATGACATCATCATAGCTGGAAACGTGAAAGTAGCCATATTGATGACCTCACGCAGTCTTGTCTGAGCAAGACGATCGGGCAACCCTAAGTTTCGAGTCCAGGCGGATTAACCCTAACCCTAATCATGTACTATAACAAGTTGTCAATAACACCAAACTTGAAATTACAATTCATTATTTATTCAACCAGCCAGTTTATCAATCAAGAATAAATATATTTTGCATATAGTATGATCTCCATAAATTGATAAAGAAGAATGTCCAGACAAGTTGTTAGAAAGATCTGCACAGTCCATCAATCAGCTGATTGTCCGAACTTGCCAACTTTAGAATCAAAACAGGAATATGCGCACGCACTGTTTCATTGACACCAATAAAATGTACATAGAACTCTCCGCCACCACCACCACAGCCACCACCACCACAGCCACCACCACCACTATAAAACCAGATTCAATTATAACAAGTGATCATTTGACTTCAGACGTTGGTGGAGTCACTTGTATGTTTGACGATTAGGTTTGAACAAAGTGAATTAAAGTGTACATTGTATAAAAGGGGAGAACTAGGCTATAAAGATGAAACTAGTTCCCATAGACACAAGCCAAGATAAATGGTTAGCCTTCATGGAAGGAAAAAATAATCAAGTAGGAGCAGGTAGAAGATTCATAGTTGTTCCAGATGTAGCAATTCAAAATGGCAGAGGAGAAAATATTACTCTCGTGTCTCCCAGCCAGGCCACTGTTGAACGAGCAAAATCTGATGCATACAATTATCAAAGAGATAATGCTCAGAAGGGACGAGGACTGAAGAGAGCTTCAGATTCTACTGAAGTAAAGAAACCAAAACTAAAAAGGTGTGGCTGCCATAACAAAAATGATATAATGGACTGCGTCAACAAATAAAAATAATCCAGTGGCTATTCCAGTTACATCACCACCACCACCACCACCACCACCACCGCCACCACTTCCACCATCGCCACCACCGCAATATATTTATATATACGTTGTGTTTAATTAGAGAAGTCAGTTCATAACAAGACATTGTACGATAAACATCATGTACAAGTGCTCAGAATGTCCAAAACGATTTTCGAGGAAAGATAGTAATAAACGCCATATGAGGACTGCTCATGGTGTACCTGGTTCGGTCAGCGCTATGATGTCAGATGGAGAGCGTAAACTTGTCCTTAAACACCCCTATACGATGGTTTTAGCAGGTCCGTCTGGATGTGGCAAGACAACATATGTCAAAAACATTTTGTTGAGGATAAATGACAACATGACGCCGCCACCAGATAGGATAATGTGGGTTTATTCAGAATGGCAACCCATGTATGATGAGCTGTCAGATAAACTACCAGGAGTCGAATTCATCAAAGGTGTTCCCAACAATTTAGAGAAATTATTTGATCCTTCGATTGTTAATCTACTTATCTTAGATGATGTTATGGGGAGCATCACTAGAGATCCTAAAGTGGCTGATTTATTCACCAAAGGTAGCCATCATCGTTCACTGTCTGTCATTGCACTATTGCAAAATTTATATCATCATGGTAAAGAAACGAGGACAATGACATTAAACTGTCACTACATTGTCATGTTTAAGAATCCACGGGACAGGGTCCAACTGATGTCACTCTCTCGCCAGATGTACCCTAAACGTCCAAATACACTTCTAAATAAATTCGAGCAAATGAAGGAAGAACCATTTTCATCCCTGTTAATAGATCTAAAACAGGATACGACTGAAAAGGACAGACTTAATGGAAAACTTACCTTTGATGAGAAAGAGGAGCAAATGAATGATACAAATAACTCACTTTATGGGGGAAATTATGTTGTTCAGACTGGGGGTGCCAAGGCAAAATATTCCAGACCACCTGGACAACCAGTATATCCAAGAAATCGTGATACTCCTGTTGTGTCCTCGAAGCACCAAGGATCGAAGACTAGAGACTTGTTTCTTCCTCAAAGTGGAGCTGGTGACAAAAATGGTGGTGGTGTATCTGATAATGCTATGTCGAGTGATGACAATGATGGTGGTGTTGTGACTAGTAAAACTATTGGCGATGTAAATGACATTGATATGTCTAGTGATGATAGTGATGACGCAGAATCTAGCTTAACTGTCAAGAAGTCTAATGGTAAAGAACTTTGGCATAAATTGATCGTTTCTATTCTTAATAATGAGGAAGCAGAGTACCAAGATGAAGATAAAGTGAACAACTATTTGGCTGATGGATATACTAAATCTGAGGCATTAACGCTTTTATATAATCAGTTTATTTCACGTGTCAGCAAACGATTTAGAAAGGAAGTTGCTGATTTAATGCTGTATGTCCATAGGCTATTGCAAGATGATACATATAAGAAATTGATGCGCACTGCACAAGATCTTCATTATCAAGGAGGTTATTCCAGAGAAGAATCCATCACTGCAGCAGTGTCTTTGAGGAAACATTTGTTGAATAAATTTTTCAAAAATGCTAGTGAAATGAACTTTAATGAGCCTACCTCTGATGATTCAGATGCTAGTGCCAGTGGAAGTGAGGACTGTAATTGTAATGAAAATGACTGTCTGTAAATAGATATAGATACACATATTGTGATTAGTTAAAAATTATAAAGTATTGTATATACTGTATATATAATTTGATTGACTTTGCAACAATAAATAAGATTAAAACAAAATGTGTCCTGCCTTGATGATTAATACCTAGATGAAGTCCTAACCTTGACATCCCGTTACACTAATGTAGAGAAGTTTTACCTGATTACCAAAATCAATGAAGTAACTTACCAGAGCAACACAATCTGAAGGTTTGAAATATATCCTGTATTTAATTCCTATTTGTCAATCAAGGTATATTAATATCAATGATATATTTTATCAGTAATAATCATATACACATATTTTGTCATGAATTCTAGTGAAATCATGACTTGAACTTCGGAGTTTTATTCATTCGTCTACATCAGGTCTAAAACCAAGCGTTACTACAGTGCTTAAAATAAACTATTGCATATGTACATGTATATGTATGAAGGTTGCCAAGAAATCGATAAAGGTATATATAAACCAAACACACTTAAATTTGGAGTGAAATGACCTAGCTCAGGCAAGACTGTATGGTGTCAACAATATGGCTACTTTCACGTTTACTGCTATGATGTCATCCACTTGCCCAGGCAAAGTTAAAATAGATGAACTTCCGCTATGATGTTATAAACTTACCCAGGTCAAATGATCACTTGTTACAATTGAATGTGGTTTTATAGTGGTGGTGGTGGCTGTGGTGGTGGTGGCGGAGAGTTCTATGTACATTTTATTGGTGTCAATGAAACAGTGCGTGCGCATATTATTGTTTTGATTCTAAAGTTGGCAAGTTCGGACAATCAGCTGATTGATGGACTGTGCAGATCTTTCTAACAACTTGTCTGGACATTCTTCTTTATCAATTTATGGAGATCATACTATATGCAAAATATATTTATTCTTGATTGATAAACTGGCTGGTTGAATAAATAATGAATTGTAATTTCAAGTTTAGGGTTAGGGTTAATCCGCCTGAACTCGAAACTTAGGGTTGCCCGATCGTCTCGCTCAGGCAAGACTGTATGGTGTCAACAATATGGCTACTTTCACGTTTACTGCTATGATGTCATCCACTTGCCCAGGCAAAGTTAAAATAGATGAACTTCCGCTATGATGTTATAAACTTGCCCAGACCAAGTTAAAATGGTTGAGTTTCCGCTATGATGTCATGAACTTGCCCAGACTAAATCCAAAATGGCTAAACTTCCGTTTCCTGCGATGATGTCATCAACCTGCCCAGACAAAGTTAAAATGGCTGAACTTCCGCTATGATGTCATCAACTTGCCCAGACAGGATTCAAAATGGCCGACTTCCGGCATCAGCATCGGCATCGCACACGCACACAGTGGGTCTGCTCAAGCGCTGTAACTACTACTAATAGAGCAATCCAAGCAGAGTATATTAAATGCTTCAATTTGACATACAGGCTTAATAAAATTCTATGAATCTTTCCAACAATGGGTCAAATATAAGAGAGAATCCAATGGCCTCTGGTTTATAGATAAGAAAACATAATTAATGTTTTGAAATGGAACAAAGAGTGGACTTATCAAGGAAATAATAGAGAAACATGATGCAAATGATCTCTGATTATATAGAAATGCCATAAAATCAGTAATTGATCCATGTTTAAAGAGAAATAGAATGAATTGCTAATATCTGGGTTATGTTTTAAGCAATGGGGTCAACACAGGTGTGAGTCATTGTAAGAAGGAAGTTGGGCATTGAAATGAAATGAAGTTTGTTTGATTATTGGTATGGATTAGATTTTATACAATCATATAATAGAATTGAATACATGCAAGTTTTCAATAAACATTTATTTTAATTAGATTTCCTTGTGTATACAGATACAGTTAAACCTTTGGTCTCTCTAAAAAGTGTTCCATTTGGGAGGTGTTCCACTTATGAAGGGTCATTTATCATTGAGTCAGTTGGTCTTTGGACCTAACAGAGGTGTTCTACTTCTACACATTCCCATACATATATTTAATAATAATTATCTTATATATTCCCATTTAGTCGTGTCATCTTCTCCCATAATGTGTTGAATCATGTCATCTTATTTCTTCGTCTTTGCTGTATAGTCAAACAAAGATACAGTGAATAACTTAATACAAACCTACTCTCAAGTAATGTAATGTTTGATATATCAAAGAAAACATATTATCTTCTTGGCCCTTTCATTTGTCCCATTTGATTAATTGTCTACAGGTGACAGAGTACCATGGAATGAAGTGTCACAGATCATGTGACAGAGTACCATGGAATGAAGTGTCACAGATCATGTGACAGAGTACCATGGAATGAAGTGTCACAGATCATGTGACAGAGTACCATGGAATGAAGTGTCACAGATCATGTGACAGAGTACCATGGAATGAAGTGTCACAGATCATCGTTTAATAATACAACCTTCAGTAAAATAGAAAAAACTGAATAACTGACATGTACTTAAAGCACACTGTCACTTATGTAGAAATTCTCTACAATCTGAATTCTTAATCAAACGTGGTAGAAATTACGCTAAATAAGCTACTCTTAATGATTTGTTCATCAAAGGTATTTCAATGCTTGCTGAGTAAGGTCCATCACGTCCATATAGGTAGTTAATTATAATTCTTCAATTCAATGCCCGTGGTAAAATACACCGATAAAGTTCACTTTCCTTTCAGAAAAATCAGCTCAAGATTTCCCTATTAACATAGCAGGTTTCTGTGTACAAGTTTAAAGTGGCATATTGTAGCCATTGTCTGTGAATTCTATGATTCTTAATAGAATCCATGTGCTTAAGTTTCAAGTAGAAGTGAAAATGTATTTACTATTCATTTCATAGACAAACTGGCTTCTATTTCTTCTATTGAGGAACATGGTTTCAATACAATATGTATTTATAATGCAAGCACTTACTTGAGCTTGTCAATATATTTATTACACTTTTAGAGTTTATTTTGCATCTTTTAAAGAGCTTCATCAAATGCTTGACTTTAGGATCAAGGTATCAATATATTGGCTGAACTCAATTTACTTTATTTTTTATGGATTGAAAATCTAACATATCATGAATTTCATTTTGCATCTTAATAGAGGAGAACTTCATCTCCTAGACTATCTAAGCTAAGGGGAAGCTATAACACATCTTTAGAGTCATGCTATGAATTCTGATGAATGAGTGGATTTGTTTGTATTTGGTTATATGTTACTTTGCTTTGTATTTGATTGTTTGTTTTATATTTGTGTGTTTGTTTAGTTTATTAAAATTATGTAATTATTGTTTTAAGATTGAAAATTCAAATACTGGGAGGCAGTTTTCAAAAATATGAAAATAAATCATAATACCACATACAAATACTGTAGATGCATAAAGAATGTTGTAAACTCAAAACCATTGTGTTTAATACGCCACATCAAGTTGAATGAGGAATGGTTTGCAAATGTCAACATTTGAAGAACAACATGAAATTTTGGGGGAAAGTAGGTAAATCAAGATTTTTTAGTGAGTGTTGATTTTTATGTGAATTGACAAATCAACATTTTTAAATTCTAGAGGGTGGGAGGGGGTTTAAGCATACAATTTACTTTTAGCATGAGACACTATCCCCCAACTTGTAAGCAAGATATCATAAAGTTTTAGAGCCAATTCTCCTTTAACATATCAACCCATACCCCATCACAGGGTTCACTCCATTGATCTGTATGTGAATGTACACTGTTTTTACTGTCTAAGGCTATAATTCTTGAGTTCTAATTGATCACATTGTATTATTCTATTTTCAGATAAACCTAAGACTAATTCTAGTAACGGGAAAAACAAAAGAATTTTTGTTTGCAATAACAGATTCTGCGGCAGATATAACGCAGCATGTATACGACAACTGGCCAGAAGGTAGGTTGTTATTTGCTTGATATTTTACTCGTAAAGCTAGATTTAAAGTTGAAAAAATGGAGAATGGTTAAGCCATGAACACTTGCTCGTTTTAAAAGTATGGGCTTTGTAGTATTCAAAATCTCAATTAAGTGCTTCAGTACCAAGCACGATGATTAGTAAAGAGGTTGTATATTTTACTAATGGTTTTAATGGTACATTTGCCTCAACTGAAGCTCTAAAGAAAAGGTTGGTGTTTTAATGGTAGATTTGCCTCAACTGAAGGCTCTAAGAGAAGGTTGGTGTTTTAATGGTAAATTTGCCTCAGCTGAAGGCTCTAAGAGAAGGTTGGTGTTTTAATGGTAGATTTGCCTCAACTGAAGGCTCTAAGAGAAGGTTGGTGTTTAAATGGTAGATTTGCCTCAACTGAAGGCTCTAAGAGAAGGTTGGTGTTTTAAAGGTAGATTTGCCTCAACTGAAGGCTCTAAGAGAAGGTTGGTGTTTTAATGGTATATTTGCCTCAACTGAAGGCTCTAAGAGAAGGTTGGTGTTTTAATGGTAGATTTGCCTCAACTGAAGGCTCTAAGAGAAGGTTGGTGTTTTAATAGTAGATTTGCCTCAACTGAAGGCTCTAAGAGAAGGTTGGTGTTTTAATGGTAGATTTGCCTCAACTGAAGGCTCTAAGAGAAGGTTGGTGTTTTAATGGTAGATTTGCCTCAACTGAAGGCTCTAAGAGAAGGTTGGTGTTTTAATGGTAGATTCGCCTCAACTGAAAGCTCTAAGAGAAGGTTGGTGTTTTAAGGGGTAGATTTGCCACAACTGAAGGCTCTTAGAGATGGTTGGTGTTTTAATGGTAGATTTGCCTCAACCGAAGGTTCTAAGAGAAGGTTGGTGTTTTAATGGTAGATTTGCCTCAACTGAAGGCTCTAAGAGAAGGTTGGTGTTTTAATGGTAGATTTGCCTCAACTGAAGGCTCTAAGAGAAGGTTGGTGTTTTAATGGTAGATTTGCCTCAACTGAAGGCTCTAAGAGAAGGTTGGTGTTTTAAGGGGTAGATTTGCCTCAACTGAAGGCTCTAAGAGAAGGTTGGTGTTTTAAGGGGTAGATTTGCCACAACTGAAGGCTCTAAGAGATGGTTAGTGTTTTAATGGTAGATTTGCCTCAACTGAAGGCTCTAAGAGAAGGTTGGTGTTTTAATGGTAGATTTGCCTCAACTTAAGGCTCTAAGAGAAGGTTGGTGTTTTAATGGTAGATTTGCCTCAACTGAAGGCTCTAAGAGAAGGTTGGTGTTTTAATGGTAGATTTGCCTCAACTGAAGGCTCTAAGAGAAGGTTGGTGTTTTAATGGTAGATTTGCCTCAACTGAAGGCTCTAAGAGAAGGTTGGTGTTTTTATGGTAGATTTGCCTCAACTGAAGGCTCTAAGAGAAGGTTGGTGTTTTAATGGTAGATTTGCCTCAACTGAAGGCTCTAAGAGAAGGTTGGTGTTTTAATGGTAGATTTGCCTCAACTGAAGGCTCTAAGAGAAGGTTTTCGAATAACAGTTGTAGAAAAATGGGTTCATTTTATGATGATTTTATTCCCCCACTCTCTCATAATAAAATATTGATTTTCCATTCATACTGTTTTCCTGTAAATTCAACATTTCCAGTAACAAAATCATCATCATTTACCTATTCCCCTTAAGAAAGTAACTTTGTTCTTCTATAACTGTTAATGGTTGGATACCATCTAAGAATATCAATTGTCTCACTTATACTTTAGGTTAGATACTTGCCTTGTGTACAATGTAATATATCTAAATAATTTAATGATCATTCTGTAATTTGCTGATTAAAATCTTATATATTAACGCAGCCATGACTGTAATATCAGAAAGTGGCTCTAAAAGTAAGCAGGGTAAGCGTGGAATGGAACCAATATAAATGTCACTGCAATAATCATAATGGTGTTGTCAGTTATGTAATAAATTGATGTTGAATGGTCCATGTATTGCCAAATCCTCCCCAGCATGTTTGATGTAGCATGTATTTTTATTATCCCATCGAACGAAGTTCGGAGGGATATAGGGAACGCCTCCGTCCGTCCGTCCGTACGTACGTCCGTCCGTCCGTCCGTACGTCCGTCCGTCCGTCCGTCCGTACGTACGTCCGTCCGTCCGTCCGTACGTACGTCCGTCCGTCCGTCCGTCCGTCCGGGCAATAACTCAAATACCGTTGGCCTGATTTTGTTCATATTTTGTACACATATACCCTATGGGGGTAGAAGTTCTGCTCGAAAGCCGATTTTCAAAATGGCCGCTCATTTCAAAATGGCGGCCATTTTAGTGCCGATTTTACAGTAATTTAGGTGCAATATGTAAAACTGTAATAGCAATATGTTTTAAATGTAAAAAAATTATAAAGGACATTAATAATGCTACAAATGTAGATATTAAAGAAGCGCATGGCAGCCATCTTGAAAAATGGCGGCCTTTACTTGTCACTTTACGATTTTTGCTGTAACTCCAAAAATAGTGGAGCAATTTTGTTCATATTTGGTATGTGAATACTATAAGCATTGCACACTGTCTAAAGACACTTTTGGTAGAAGGCGGCCATTTTGAAAAATGGCCGCCATTTTAACGTATTTTACTATAACTCGAAAAGTAGTGGAGCGATTTTGTTCATATTTGGTATGTGAATACTATAAGCATGGCACACTGTCCTATGACATTTTTGTGAGAAGGCGGCCATTTTGAAAAAAATTTTGAAAAATGGCCCCCATTTTAACGTATTTTACTATAACTCGAAAAGTAGTGGAGCGATTTTGTTCATATTTGGTATGTGAATACTATAAGCATGGCACACTGTCCTGTGACATTTTTGTGAGAAGGCGGCCATTTTGAAAAAAAATTTGAAAAATGGCCACCATTTTAACGTATTTTACTAGAACTCGAAAAGTAGTGGAGCGATTTTGTTCATATTTGATATGTGAATACTGTAAGCATGGCACATTGTCTAATAAAACTTTGGGGAGTAGTCGGCCATTTTGAAAAATGGCCACCATTTTTATGTGTGTTATTTTACAAGTACGTGTGCGATTTTTCAAAAATTTTAGAGGTGGCTACTTAAAAGCATATTATTTCTTCTGATGACACCTTGGCAAGTGAGCAACCATTTTGAAAATGGTGGCCTTTCTGGTGTGTTGTTTTATGATATTTGCTATTCGTTTGTAAAAATACCAGCTATCTCTGTTCGATGGGATTCGCTACGCTTTGGCGTTGCCGTTGTTCTGGTTATACATAGAATGCAAAACACCTATCTTATTTTATAATTATTCTGAATCAGATCGATATATTTAGGATAATTGAGTTCTAATAAAACAGTTACCATAGTTTATTGCAGACTTTTGCTGAATTATTTACATGTCTTGTTTTGTAATGACTTGTAAAGTATAGTACGCTGTTTTCACCCAAGTTTATTAAGGAATCTGTTGTCTTCATTGATGCATAGAATTCTAGGAATTTTGAATTTTTTGTATCAATAGATTTTATTGCCATTAATTTATCAGGAATTTGGAATTAGTTTTGGCACCCATTTCATATGTATTCACAATATATTGATTAATTTTTCATGAACGTATTCGATTTGACTAGATCAACATTCATTCTAATGCCAAGTGTAAGATCTTTCTGACATGATTAAGATAGCAGTTTAGCCCCCCCCCCCATTCTGAAAATATGGGGGGTGCTTTTAGGTATTGATGTTTTGTAGAAATTTCATCAAGACTTCATCTACGTAAGGATACTCATGATTAATCAAATCAACATACCTGGTAAAAAGCTGACCCATAGTTTGCATAAAAGAAACAATTGTTTGTTTCAGCTCAAAACTGCCACGGATCTGTCAATCTGTCTCTCCATCATGTTTGATATTATTTTTATGTGACATCATACCAATAAGAAGGACTACATGGCAACAATATCTATAATAATAAATGCTCAAATTCTGATCGCAAAATGTCAATTGACTTTTAATCAACATTATTAGTAGAACTACCTTCATCTAATTCTTAACCTTTCAGGACACCTTTTGAGTTCTTAGAATCAGTCTAGTATTTTAATTGATTGGTATTTTAAAAAATTATTTCAGATGTTCATTGAAAGCAAATGGCTTGGTTTTGCGTTACAATATTACGTCACAGTTTAATTGCCTTCCCTACAAGTAGTAAAATGAACTATAACCTGATCTGATCTGTTACCAATTAAAACATGCACATCAAAGTAAAATGTGATTTCCTGTATGGTTTCTTATAATTGTAAGTGAATGCAGATTATATAATAGCATGCTTTTTACTGATTAATATGAGTTTATTTGCTACGATGACTTTAATTTCCTGTAGGTATCAGTGACTCAATTGCATGAAGCTGTACCTCTTATAGTTTTTATGTCACCACCACAACTTGTGACATATTCTTATAGTCTCCAACTCTTTTTATGGACGGCTGCTGGTGTTCAGCGTTTTGGAAGTTGGCATCTGTTATGAATGGCATGTGGTAACATTTTGCATGTTAATGCCTTTATTGTATTTCCTACTCTCAGGATCATCGTGATATAGATGGCGTTGATCTATTTGGCGATGTTCATTCATCTGATTTGACTTTTTGATTATTTTGGTATATTTTGGGAAGAGGACCTCTGCTCAAATGAAAATGACCAATTAAGATGTTTATCATTTGTATATAGAGAGATAAATTTGATTACTTTTACAAAGGGTTAAGCCTCTCATCTGAATTAAAGTGAGTCTTCTGTGATAGAATTTGTTTGTAATATACTCGAAGAGGCATCTTCTTTATGCAAAGAAGTGCTCTTATTCTATCATCAGCCCACTGCCAAATGACAGCTAATCTCCAGGTTGAGTTGACCTCTTCGTTTTAAAGAGCTTGTCTTCATTGTAGAATAAGAATAGAATGAATTGCGATCAAACTGCTATATTATATTTTGTTTGTTTCTATCATTTAAGTTGTAAATGCAGTTGCTAATAAACATGTTAAAATTGGCCTTATATTTTTTTTAACTTATAATAAAAAAGTAATTAATATAAGGAAAATCCTAGTCTTTAGCTTTTTTACTCCAAACCCCCACCCACACCCCCCCCCCTCCAAATATGCAACTCCCTTAATAAGAGTGAAGTAAGTACATACAGCGGTTGAGATCTAAAGACTTCATTTAAGGTATACACTATATAGTAATAGTGAAACTGGAAAATCCCAAAGTGGCCTTGAAATGCCATGTGGCAGCAATACATATCCTTTTCAAAAAGTAGAATTGTGTCATTGATATATATTGCTTCATCTATGGTAATAACATGGATCATGGCCTCAGGTTATATGAATAAGTGATTTTTAATGATGTTGTTTTCCTGCTTTCAGAATGGGAAGGGGAGCATCTCCCGTCAACTAATATTCTTCGGTTGATATACCAGGGTAGATTTCTACATGGAAATGTTACTTTAGGAGGTAAGTAAATCCCAGTTTGTGGCTTTGATTTTCTTAATATTCTTTCCCTTACATATAACTTACTGGATGTTGGATCCATTTGAGCTTTTGAAAGACTTGTGCCAACTTGAAACCCTTTGTGATGTTTTGAATATGAGAAAACCATGGTCTTGACTGATTTTGAGCAACTTTTTTTTCAAGACTGACAGTTTTGGCTAAACAAAATCTTTTACTTAAAGAGAAATTAATGTAATTCAAGTTTTGAAATATATGTTTGTATTAATACCTTGAATAGGCAGCAGATTATTTGCAAAACAGTTCCACCAGTCATACCAATATGGAAGCAATGTAGATCAGCATGCATGTTCTTTCCTTCATAGTTACTGCACCTCTGCTGCCTTCCAGATAATATGTCTTAAACACATTATCTTCTGACAAGATTATTAGTGATAATTAAATTGAAAACATGACTCATGAAAAATTACATGCTCTTATAACATAAAAATCCATTGTGTAAATAGAGATATTCTATGATTCTTCGTAATCATTTGAAAGAAGCCATCCAGCTGACAAAGACTGTGAGTGAATTACGTTAAGTGTTTTATGATGGTTTCTTCATGTTCAAGCTAAATGAAATGTTATCGAAGTCCAGTGGTGTTGAAGAATAGAAAAAATCAACAAGGAATCATCACTCTTACTTGACAGGAAATGAAGGAATGTAGAAAAGGGAATGGAATTTTAACCTTTTTATATAGTACATGTAGTATGTGTACCCCTTTCTCTCCATTCCCCTCTTTAAAACCATGAGTAAAAGAGAAGATAGACATACAATATATAAAAGTAAGAGTTGATTTTAATGATTCTCATATTTTTCAAGGTTTTTTCTGCAAAGAGGGCTTGAATTTCTGATACACTGTGCTATTAAGTTGATTCCTTCATTGATATATTTAGGATTATTAATGCCGTATTATATGACTCAAATGGGAATCTTTTTGTGGCATCATTTCTTGAGTTTGCAATTAACTACTCCCCATGCCAATTGTGACATCATGAGTCATTATATTACTCACGATTACTGCTCTTGGTTATACCAAATTTGCATGCTATTCTGACAATTTTCAAAATGTAGCTCATGTCTGTTATTATGTGTGGTTATAGAAGCAGAAAAATAATAGATTAACATGTGGCATTTCATGATTAGATTGGAAATGTGGGGTTCAACAAGAATGTTTGATTAATCCAAGATCATTTAAAAGAAGAATGTGATTTGATATCTAAAAGATGATGAAATAAAGGGATCAATTTTTTAATTTATATGTGAGCACAGTACCAATCTTACAAAGTCTATTTAAAAACTTGTCATCTTGATTTTGATGCATTCAATCAATTTAACATGCTCTCTGCATATTAGTTCAAGTAACCCAAAGATATTTATTTGTCACATAAATTCTGAAGTTAAAACCTATTCAGATCCCTTTAGGAACTGATTCAAGAAGTCTCAAGATAGAAGAACCCAGCCTTGCTTGAAGGGCAGAGCTGAGATAGCAATGAAGCCCAGAGCTGAGACAGCAATGAAGCCCAGAGCTGAGATAGCAATGAAGCCCAGAGCTGAGATAGCAATGAAGCCCAAACTTGAAGGATGGACTCTTGGCCACCAAGTGTTTACCTTATATGTACTATCTAAATCAATACTTAGTACAAAAAAGTACAAAACTCCAAGGCTACTTTACTAGTTACAATTGTGAAGGAGGAAGGATCGCCTTATATCTTGGAGCAAAGAGAATACTTGGAACAATAGAAAAACTCATAGGGAAACTCATTGTTTTAATGGTCCCATTGTGGCCAGCAATGCAGCTAGAGTATTGCTACATTGTACATGTATAAGCAATCAGAAGTGCAAAATTACATATTGTTCACCTGGTAGCATTTACCTGTAAGTGATAACTCACCTGTAACTTACTTGGTCAATGTAACTCATGGAAACCATAGGAGTGACTATCACAGGTGATGGTCAGGTCAGTGCATATACTCTGCTGTGTATATTATCCAGAATAAGTCATCCTTTATGGATTCAAACGATAGAAACATGTACATTTATATTGACTAGAGGTCTATGTCACACACAGGAGAGTCCATTACCAGGCTATATGTGTTAGGTAGCTTCATGAATTATTAACCAGCAATATGCCCAGTTAGTCCATATTACTCAAGTTTTTCTCAGGTAATACTGAGTTCCTAATTGATGTGAGGAATATAGCTTCTGATATTTTCTCTTGAATAAACATGGCTAATGAATGCATTTGTAAACATTGCTTACTTGCTTACTCATTTAGTTTCATTAAATATTGATGTTCAAAAATTTGATTTCTAAGAATTAAAAGCTTTTGAAGTGTCCTACTCCAACAGAAGTTCACCTGCAGACAATTGGTCATATGTAAAGACCAAGATTCACATAATAGCGTAATGCCAAGTGTATTTTATATTTATTTATTATTTTTGGCTCACACTATGAGCCTATGGGATTGACAAGACGTCCGTCCGCCCGTTGGTCCGTCTGTCCGTTGGTCCGTCCATCCGTCAACATTGGCCGCACAAATTAAAACTGCTATTCGGATTGAGTCATATCCACAGTCATTTTATGCATATCCATAATGCCTATTTGACCTAACATCGCCATTTCCCAAGTTCACCCGTTTTCCGAGAAATTGCTGATTTTGACGTCAAAAAGTCAAATTTTCTGTAAATACTAGACACTTTGTTGAAGTAGAACTTTCAAATAACTTGTAGTAGTTGCTGTATATGCAACTTATGTCCTCTGAAGAGTTCAAAGCTCTTGGAATTACAGTTTTTGGTGTTTATAAAATTTGACAAAAAGTAGGACTTTAGTCATTTTCAGGAAACTTTCCCATGTATAGTCAATGGCAGGTTTTGTGATTGACAAGTTTCTCAAAGTTTGCCTTATACTTGATCATTTCTTGCAGTGAATTACATCATAACTAGATTTAAGCATTCCCTATATATTGCTTGATATATGTCAGCATCAAATTTTTACCGTTTTTGAGATATTTGATGTCAAAAAACAGTAAGAATAAGTTATTTTTCAACTTGCTTCAATTTGACCAAATTTTTTTTTGAAAATCATCTACATTTTACCAGGAGTTCAAATCTGACATTAGTTTTAGGATTTGACCTTTACTTGACTTTCAGTGACATTTGAAAGGTCAAAAAAGTTAATTTTTCAAATTGATTTTTGAATGTAAATTTTGGTAACTAAGTTTCTCAAAGTTCAAGACTACAAATCCAAATCAATATTTTTGTTTGAAAGTCAGGATATACATTCCCTCTGAAGGTTCCAAACTGTGTGAGCACAGGACCGTGGGTCCTATTTTTTATTAAAGGCCATTAAATTAATTGTATTCCATAAGAGTTTCTTAGCCAACAAGATTGAAGCACAGCCATTCTCTATTTGACCATATTTGAAGGACATTTTATTTCCAAATGAAAGTAATTTATAATTTGAATGACATTTCTATTTCCAGCTTTGCAATTACCACTAGGAAAAACAACAGTAATGCACTTAGTGGCAAGGGAGAACCTCCCTGAACCAAATAATCAAGGTAAGTTGATCCCACAGCTGTCCTCGTAGTCTACTTCTATGGGGGCTAACATGGGAGTTGTATGCTACCCATTTCAATGGGATGCCAACTCATGAATGACAGTTGCTTGAACAGAAATAGAGTTCTACTGTATTTTCTATACTTTGTCATCAGGTCCCTGTCTCATTATGCAACTGGGTTATCAGGGCTTAAACTCATTGGACCTCAATGTCATCAGGTCTGTCTGATAAGTTCTGCATCATCATGTCTTTCATGTCATCATACCCCTTTACACAAGACCTTTCTTTGGGCATCTGTGTCATCTGACCAATATTTTAATTGATTTCTATGTCATATTATAGGCCTATTCTAAGAAGAAAATATATAAAGATTTGGGGAAATTGTTGTTTTAACAAGAACAAGCAAAAAGGTTGATTTCCAAAGATTAATGAACTTGATGAGTCTATTATCATTATTACATTGGAGCAAATGTATTCCCAGAAGGCCCAGCCATTAATAAAACAATGATTTCCTTTGATATAAAAACAACTGCCACTCTAGGTGTATAGCATTGAGATGTGATGAGGCCTTTCAGAAAATGTAATTGGTATTTGATACGCTTGTTGGTGTTTGATAATTAATAGACTCATGAAGCTGAAACATGAGAAATTATGAAACTGGATGTATTTATAATTCTCCATTTTATCAGTGTCTAACTCATCTGTCATTTCTACCAACTGATATTTCTATGAATCAAAGAAATTAACAAATACATTCTTCTGTTTTGACTTTACAGCTTTTTCCTAGTTGTAATTTCATGTTTTCACCACCCTTTCTTATATTTCAAAACATATCCTTGAAATTAGGAGCATAATTATCCCAACGAACGAAGTTCGTTAGGGATATAGTGAAGCCCTCCGTCCGTCCGTCTGTCCGTCTGTCCGTCAGTCCGTCAGTCAGTCAGTCAGTCCGTCCGTCTGTCCGGAAGATAACTCAAATACTAGTCGACAGATTTTCTTCATATTTAGTGGAAAGATGTATATTGGTGAATAGTTTTATGCAAAAAAAATTTTTTTCAAGATGGCCGCCGCTTTAAAAATGACGGGACTTTTTCGCAAAAATCATAAATTTTTCATTCTAAACCAAAGTAATTAATATTATTGTTTGAAATTTTGGTAGTGTATTCACAACATTTATCTATTTCACACATATTCCGTGTTTTTCATCCTGACCCCCAGGGGCCATGTATGGGGGGACAGGAAAACAGAAATTTTCGCTAATTTTTAGATCTTTCTGAAGTATAGCTTTATTATACTCAAATGAAAGGCAATTAAGAGTAGATTGCAAATATTGTATCTTTTTTCTGATTCGAGCCTCGTAAAATTCAAAATGGCCGTCTAATGTACGATTTCGCAATAATTTTTCGATCCCTTCAAAGTATGGCTATATTATACTCAAATTGAAGGAATTTTGGAGTAGATCACAATTATGGTATTATTTTTCAGATTTGTACCTCAGAAAATTCAAAATGGCTGCTTTGCAGGAATTTGCAATTCTAAAATTTAATTTTTTCATTTTCAACCAAAGTAATGAGTATAATTGATTGGAATTCGGTAATTGATATTTTGTTCGTTGGGATTTGCTACTCCGCGGAGTTGCCGTTATCTAGTGTTAATCAGTTGTGTTTTCCCAACCCCAGATGTGATCCAAATCATATTAGACACTATTTCATAGAAACATGGGAGATATCTTTATTTGAATTCATTGGTTTGTATTATCTGTAATAATATAATCATATGGTTTGCTTTTCTCAAAGATCAGTACGAGTGTATTCACAAGTGAGTTTACTTGAAGAAGGCATATAAATATTAAAATTATTAAAGAAAAACTGTTGAACACATTCTATAGACATTCATAATGTTCCGCATATCACTTAGGTGTAATCTCTCCCTTCATAGAAGCCAAATATTAATTTGAAATTTGAAGGATATAGGTAAAATCAAGAAAACAAACATTCTTCTATCAGAAACCCAGTCATGCTGGAATTTAACAAACTGTCTTACTTATTGATTTTATTATTGATCTTGTTCATAAAAATGAGTTAAATGCCAACACTTTTAGACTGATAGAACGGGAAGTGTGATATGAAAATTCATACTTTTGTCATGAAATAATTATTTAACATCATATAATAATTGTAGAACGTGACTATCTTGCTACAGTTTTCCTCATTTCCAATTCCCATTTTCTCCCCAAATGTCTCTAATTGCTGGTAATTCATTCAGTTATTAAAAGTCACAAACCAGTTTGATGTTATAAGTAAAAATGTATTAATTTAATTGAAATATTTCTCCACCGTGACATGTCATTGTATTGTTATGTCCTTCTTGAGTCATTGGTTTTGCATCAGCATAAGACATACCCATTCTGACACTCATCACACCTTTCTGTCTTCTAGAGAGAAGCTAATTGAAGGCCATGATTTCTCTTGATGAGGCATACCTGTCGTTACAGTTATTATATTGAAGCAGTTATGATTAAATTAGCTTGAAACTAGTAGATTTTAGGCAATATCTGTAATAATGGCAATATATGTATTATGGGAGTCCAGATCTTACATTTTTGTTGTTACATAGTAATGACTGAAAAAATAAATTAAGATCATATCAGCTTAAAAAAAACTTTGTTTTGTTCATGTTTAACTTATATATTTCTTTAGTAATTAATTTTTCTGTTGTATTTTTCAGGACAATTGAAAAAGGACAAAAGTGGTGAGAGCACTTGTAGTAACTGCTGTACTATTTTGTGAAAAACATACAGCAAAACTTCGAGACACCAGTCTTCGTTGTGAGACACCTATATGAGATACTGTAGTTCACACAAACAACCCACCAAAACACAAAAACTATAGATTCAGTTAGAAGCTACATACATAGCCTTTCAATCTAATGCAATTCTGCACTCAAAATTTGTAATAGTTTATCGGAAAGGATATCTCTATTTGATACCTTTTTGAGGAAAGGATCTTCAATACAGAGGTGTCAAAATATACTCGCCCATTGATATTCTGATTTATCACAGACACCAATGTAGAATCGTACATCACAATTTCAATTTAGTTATACATGGAAATATTCTTACTCAACAACATAGAAGTATTCAGCGAAAAGATGATCATAATGATTTGATGTATCATCATTGATAGTAATAAAATAAACTAAGAAAGTGCATGCGCAGTGTTAAAAACTGAACATTATACTGTTGCCTGCGTGAGGAAATGATCAATCATTATTGAGCTATAGGTCACATGGGATTAGTGTGAAAACAGCATCTTGAACATGCCTGGTGCAGAAGGCTGGTTGTACAGAATGTTCTGGATCATAATGGACCATTGAAAGGCTCTGATTAGTTAATATCTCCAAGCTATCACCCCTTGCTGCAGTAATTAACTCACCCAAATCACTGAGCTTTGCATGAACAACTCAGACTAGTTCAATATAATAGAGGGGTTTTAGCTTGAGAGAATGAATATTAGAGCTCATGGCGAATATTGAAACAAACATAAACATTTATATTTTGAAGCATGTATAAAGTAGATTTTATGTGGGACTTTGACTGAGCCCCAGCTGGGATATAATTAAATTATACAAACTAATGAACAGATAGATATACTACATGTGTATTATAATTTTACAGATGTACTTCAGCTGAGTGAAATTCACAGATGTTCTGCAGCTGTATTAGAACCTTACAGATGTAGATTCATTGAATTCATTGAAAAAAGAAATCCATTTCATCAATATTCATGTTATATACTTAAAATCTAAAGTCTATATTTTATAATTGAACAAGATGTAATTTTCTGAAATAAGAACAATGTTCCAATCGATGCAATATGCAAAACTGCACATTTCATGGAATCTAGAAACATGCAAAGGTAGTATCATTGAAACATGCAAAGGTAGTATCATTGAAACATGCAAAGGTTGTATAATTGAGGCATGCACAGGATGTATAATTGAGGCATGCAGAAGTAGTATCATTGAAACATGCAAAGGTTGTATAATTGAGGCATGCACAGGATGTATAATTGAGGCATGCAGAAGTAGTATCATTGAAACATGCAAAGGTAGTATCATTGAAACATGCAACGGTTGTATAATTGAGGCATGCACAGGATGTATAATTGAGGCATGCAGAAGTAGTATCATTGAAACATGCAAAGGTAGTATCATTGAAACATGCAAAGGTTGTATAATTGAGGCATGCTCAGGTTGTATAATTGAGGCATGCTCAGGTTGTATAATTGAGGCATGCACAGGTTGTATAATTGAGGCATGCTCAGGTTGTATAATTGAGGCATGCAGAGGTTATATAATTGAGGCATGTACAGGCAACATAGCAGCAGCCTGTATCGTAACTGCCAAAAGGCTCTAGAATGTGTGTGCTCTGCTTCTTCAAAATTTTACAGAAAAATGTTTTAAATCCTGGCTATGCCCTTTACATTTGTTTTATAGCAAATTTCAGTCAAGGCATACAGCAAATGTCTGGGGCATATCACTTTATACTGCTGGGTGTACAATAACAAGTGAACGCTTAAGTCAGTACAGATACCCTGAACATGATGTTAGTATTACAAGTGCATGTACCTCATTTATCCAATTGTATATATTTGTTCAGTTATAAAATATAGAGGTCACTTATTACCGATTGTATGCATCCCATATAGCACCATACATACACTCCAATGACATCATCTCCAGGAATTCTTAGCAAGAGCTAAGGAGAGTGTCAATATTGATGTATACTACCCTAATATCATCATGTTTAGGGGGGGGGTTAGGTCAATTACATTTTGAGAGTGTACTTTGATTTTTAAAATGACCTGACTTTTTATTTGAAAAAATCTCTAATATATATCTAATAATGTTGGGTGAATCATGTCATGTTGTTTGATATGGGTTGGGGGGCAATCTGTAATATAATTGATGACATTTTTGCATCTGAAATAATGACATTATTCCTTGACAAAACTAATTCAAGCTCCTTAACAATGTTCAAAACATAAATAGCACTTCCACTTAATATCCATAGAGTTGGGTCTTGCAAACCAGCAACCATAATTCACCAAACTGAATCATGCACCAAGTGCATATTTTCAGCAATATATTGGATATTTTAATTCTGGAAATTTAATGTTCAAAGATGCCTACTCAGTTCATTGTGACTTATATGATAAAAACTTACATTTTAGATACTGCTTGCTGTACTGGATGTATTTTGTAAATCTTGTAAATAAAGTAGATATATTATAGATACACTAAATATCACAACATATGTGTAGTTTACGAATCAGCCCTGTATAATACAGGATAACACTAATTAAAGGATAACTCTCATATGATCTTTGATAACTTGGATAACAGGAACTTAAATGATAATAGATTGAGAACACACTCTGTACATTAAACATCTCAAAAACTATAGATTTTGACAAACATGACATAAACATTGTGATTTTAATAAAATCGTATGTCAAAAATTGTAGTTTTTGGAGATTCAACTCTGAATAAAAAATAAAATGAATAATTCTTTGAATTAGAAAATGTGGATTGTAATGTTCTGATTGTAAAATATATTCTGCAAGGGTACTTAATATTTAGATATAGGGTCCACACATCTTTTTTATTGAATTTAAAAATTGACTTTTAATCAATGAGATATTGCAGTCTATTGTACAATTTCCTACGGCATTAAGGTAAGCCATATCATTGTTCACCTTTGTAAGAAGCAAACGCCTTTGAGGAAGGTGTTCACAAAACACATTTACATGAACACTGCATCTTGGTTGACCCTCATTTGAAATCTTATTTACTTTTATATTTTAACTATTGGGAATTAAAATTAATTATTTTAAGAATATCAATTTTAGAATTCAAGTCTATTAAAACATTTGTATTTTGACATCTGTAGAAACTTGAATGAATTCAGATCTAAGCTGAATGGAAAATATGAATAAGAACAGATGGGTGATGAAATATGGCCAATTTTTGTGAGAATCAATGAATGTTATTATATATTTATGATTTTGTGAAATTTAAAATTGTATGTGATGCTTTGAATGAATATATATTTTCATCAAAATACACTTATTTGTTAATAAGAATGGTTTCTAACTAAAGTGCCTAGCATTGTATCAACAGGATATAAACAAAAGGTAGATTTGAGATCTATAATGCAATTCTTCACCATGACACAGTTTCTTCTGAATCTCCCAAGAAAAATTTAAATATTAATTACCACTTAGTAATGCCACTTAGAAATGGGCGACACTCACACCTCTGTGTTATCATGATGAGGACATTTACCATTTGCATACACCCCCCTTCTATAAGTCTGATGAGGACATTTACCATTTGCATACACCCCCCTTCTATAAGTCTGATGAGGACATTTTCATTTACCATTTGCATACACCCCCCTTCTATAAGTCTGATGAGGACATTTACCATTTGCATACACCCCCCTTCTATAAGTCTGATGAGGACATTTACCATTTGCATACACCCCCTTCTATAAGTCGGATGAGGACATTTACCATTTGCATACACCCCCCTTCTATAAGTCTGATGAGGAAATTTACCCTTTGCATACACCCCCCTTCTATAAGTCTGATGAGGACATTTTCATTTACCATTTGCATACACCCCCTTCTATAAGTCTGATGAGGACATTTTCATTTACCATTTGCATACACCCCCCTTCTATAAGTCTGATGAGGACATTTTCATTTACCATTTGCATACACCCCCTTCTATAAGTCTGATGAGGACATTTTCATTTACCATTTGCATACACCCCCCTTCTATAAGTCTGATGAGGACATTTTCATTTACCATTTGCATACACCCCCCTTCTATAAGTCTGATGAGGACATTTACCATTTGCATACACCCCCCTTCTATAAGTCTGATGAGGACATTTACCATTTGCATACACCCCCTTCTATAAGTCGGATGAGGACATTTACCATTTGCATACACCCCCCTTCTATAAGTCTGATGAGGAAATTTACCCTTTGCATACACCCCCCTTCTATAAGTCTGATGAGGACATTTTCATTTACCATTTGCATACACCCCCTTCTATAAGTCTGATGAGGACATTTTCATTTACCATTTGCATACACCCCCTTCTATAAGTCTGATGAGGACATTTTCATTTACCATTTGCATACACCCCATTCTATAAGTCTGATGAGGACATTTTCATTTACCATTTGCATACACCCCCCTTCTATAAGTCTGATGAGGACATTTTCATTTACCATTTGCATACACGCCCCTTCTCCTTTTAGGTACCATATATATTGAAATAGCTCAGAAATGATCAATCTTTGACATGTGATCCAAAAAGATTTATCTTATTACCAAACATTTGGAGAGGGGTGTATCTAATACTATTTATCCTACATCTTGTACCATTTTCAAGCAAAATGTGTATTCTGGTGAGAATATATTATATTTCTACTATATAGTTAAGTTCTGTATGCCATTTTGTTTAGTGTACTAGCAAACATGATAAAGTTACATCATGTAAGGCCAAAGCATTTACTGGTAGTTTAAATTGACAGTGTTGCCACTGTTTTTAGTCAGGTTTAGAATTTCCTCAGAAAGGTAAAGGAAATTCAGAATCTTGAGGAAGGAGAATATCACGCTTGAATCAGGGAAATATCCAGGACTTCTGATTTGAAAATATTGTGGCAGCCCCAATTGACCATCTAGGGTCATGGATATCATTTATATCTTGGCCTTTCTCGTGATATAATCAACAAAGGGAAATTGAAAGCTTTATAGGAATTAAATTCTTGAGTCTGGGTTGCCAAACTTTTGAAGGGGGAGTATATTGTGATATATCCACACGTCCAAAAATATTGAGAAGTTGTTGGTTATTGGTTTTTCAGTAAAATGTTCATACACATTCACTTATAAATCATATGCCTAACTATGAAAGTAGAGCATCTCCTCAAGCATTCAGTCTCACAGCCATTGTATTGTTGATTGAAGTCAATGACCTTTCCTCAGAATGCCCTTATAATAAAATATGCAATACCTTTTTTCAGTCGAACTTTATATGAAGTGATCAGAGGCCTCATCATCGACCAATCACCATGCAAATTTGCAATCACACCACAACACAGTGCAAGTTTTTGTGAATCACACACAAGATTTTTAAAATTAATTGAGTGCAATGCAACGGTGATACAGATTAAAGGATATTGTGGACGCAACTGACCAAAAGATTGTATCAGATTTTACACTGCCACAAATCAAATCACAAATAATACCCATCTTTGAAGCATTTGTTATCTATTTTAATTGTGTCAATCCAAAATCAGATAACAACGCCAAATCATAGCAAATCCCATCGAACAGCAATTTTTACAAAATTTTCTACTACTTCTACAGTTACAGCAAAAAAAAAAGGTTAAATAACACATTTTCAAAATTGCCGCCTTTTAGCCAAAGTGCAAATGGTAGAAATGACACAAGGCAGAGTTGTGCCAGCGCAACTGTTCAAATCACGGTTGCACCAGCCCAACTGTTCAAATCACGGTTGCACCAGCCCAACTGTTCAAATCACGGTTGCACCAGCGTAACTGTTCAAATCACAAACTCAAATTTTGTGGAAGATCCATGATGAGGCCTCAGATCATATATCCTGAGAATTTTAAGTAGGGACAGCACGTACGGTACTTGAAAATGAAGAAAATTTTGAAAAATTGGCATTCTTTTATTCCCCAATTTTGGATAGAATTGTAAGAATTAGAACTTTGCATCCACTTGAGAAACGAATTCTGAGGAGAACATTGAGATGGTGGGAAACCTTTCCTTGAATTACATTTGAAGATACATGCATTACTGTATAAAGCAATTAAAGATGTATATAATATATACATATACTGATCTTATATTTCCATAAATTCATCATTGTGACTAGAGATGAACTCAATTCATACAACAGTAAGGCGATCAAAATAAAAAGAAATAAAAACTAAAACATACAACTGTTTTTGTTGAAATCTATATTTCTGTGAATGTTTGTCCCCCACCACTCTCTGTTAAAGGTCCAATGCATTGCCACTTTCACAACTAAGGCCCCTTCCCTGGTATTGTGTTATAGGTCCTATGCATTGCCACTTTCACAACTAAGGCCCCTTCCCTTGTATAGTGTTATAGGTCCTATGCATTGCCACTTTCACAACTAAGGCCCCTTCCCTGGTATAGTGTTATAGGTCCTATGCATTGCCACTTTCACAACTAAAGCCCCTTCCTTGGTATAGTGTTATAGGTCCAATGCATTGCCACTTTCACAACTAAGGCCCCTTCCTTGGTATAGTGTTATAGGTCCAATGCATTGCTACTTTCACAACTAAGGCCCCTTCCCTGGAATAGTGTTATAGGTCCTATGCATTGCCACTTTCACAACTAAGGCCCCTTCCCTGGTATAGTGTTATAGGTCCAATGCATTGCCACTTTCACAACTAAGGCCCCTTCCCTGGTATAGTGTTATAGGTCCAATGCATTGCCACTTTCACAACTAAGGCCCCTTCCCTGGTATAGTGTTATAGGTCCTATGCATTGCCACTTTCACAACTAAGGCCCCTTCCCTGGTATAGTGTTATAGGTCCAATGCATTGCCACTTTCACAACTAAGGCCCCTTCCCTGGTATAGTGTTATAGGTCCTATGCATTGCCACTTTCACAACCAAGGCTCCTTCTCTGATATCAGTTTGCTCTCCAGTTTACCCCATATATTAACTCTTCTAGATCAATAGAGCCATTGTATAGCCATGAGCGTAGCGCTATTTTTCTAAGTAGTACGCCACCACCACAGGAACAAGAGTTGAGTGAATCAAAAACAGCATTCAGGGGGGTCTGGGGGTTGCCCCCAGGAAAATTGTGAAATTTGGTTGTATTTGAAGCGAATTTGCAACCATCTGGTACACCTGTGCATACCCAGCGTACCGGGCGCTACGCCCATGATAGAGGGCAGTGTGCGACTTAGTGCATCCCATGACATAAAAGTGAATTTTACTGTAAATGCAAAAATAATTTATTTCAACAGGAGGTTTACACAGTACAGTGTTTTTAACATGTAACCCAATGTCTATACTTTCACTGGAACAAATCTAACAAAAGTATGTCTGGCATTGGCCATCCTGTACAATCCATTGATGTTAACTTGGAATAAATTCTAGAAGTCCTAGGCCAAACTTGAATGGTATTCATTGAAATTGTGATATCAGATTTGGCACCAGGTAAAGGCCAATTTTACTAGATATAGTATAATCCAAAGGCAGACTGATAACTGATATGACATCATAATTAATGAGTTCTCAATGTTTATGTTTTGATTTTTTCTTCTTTCCCCTGGGTTTAGCGAGTGCTGCAGTCAGGTCTATTTCATTTCCTGTTGGCTCTTCACTACTGCAAATATATAGATATATAATGAGGATCTACATGATAATGTGAAAATGTTACAATGTAAATGATTGTATATTACAATGTATATGATAATGTGAAAAAGTTACAATGTACGTACATGATTATGATAATGTACGAATGTTACAATGTAAATGATTGTGAAAATATTACGATGTACATGATAATGTGAGAATGTTATGATGTACATGATAATGTGAGAATGTTACGGTGTACATGATAATGTGAGAATGTTACGATGTACATGATAATGTGAGAATGTTATGATGTACATGATAATGTGAGAATGTTATGATGTACATGATAATGTGAGAATGTTACGATGTACATGATAATGTGAGAATGTTACGATGTACATGATAATGTGAGAATGTTATGATGTACATGATAATGTGAGAATGTTACGATGTACATGATAATGTGAGAATGTTATGATGTACATGATAATGTGAGAATGTTACGATGTACATGATAATGTGAGAATGTTATGATGTACATGATAATGTGAGAATGTTACGATGTACATGATAATGTGAGAATGTTACGATGTACATGATAATGTGAGAATGTTACGATGTACATGATAATGTGAGAATGTTACGATGTACATGATAATGTGAGAATGTTACGATGTACATGATAATGTGAGAATGTTATGATGTACATGATAATGTGAGAATGTTACGATGTACATGATAATGTGAGAATGTTACGGTGTACATGATAATGTGAGAATGTTATGATGTACATGATAATGTGAGAATGTTACGATGTACATGATAATGTGAGAATGTTATGATGTACATGATAATGTGAGAATGTTATGATGTACATGATAATGTGAGAATGTTATGATGTACATGATAATGTGAGAATGTTATGATGTACATGATAATGTGAGAATGTTATGATGTACATGATAATGTGAGAATGTTATGATGTACATGATAATGTGAGAATGTTATGATGTACATGATAATGTGAGAATGTTATGATGTACATGATAATGTGAGAATGTTATGATGTACATGATAATGTGAGAATGTTATGATGTACATGATAATGTGAGAATGTTACGATGTACATGATAATGTAAGAATGTTATGATGTACATGATTATGTGAGAATGTTATGATGTACATGATAATGTGAGAATGTTACAATGTACATGATAATGTGAGAATGTTATGATGTACATGACTATGTGAGAATGTTATGATGTACATGATAATGTGAGAATGTTACGATGTACATGACTATGTGAGAATGTTATGATTTGACATGATAATGTGAGAATGTTATGATGTACATGATTATGTGAGAATGTTATGATGTACATGATAATGTGAGAATGTTATGATGTACATGATAATGTGAGAATGTTACGATGTACATGACTATGTGAGAATGTTATGATGTACATGATAATGTGAGAATGTTACAATGTACATGATAATGTGAGAATGTTACGATGTACATGATAATGTGAGAATGTTATGATGTACATGATAATGTGAGAATGTTATAATGTACATGATAATGTGAGAATGTCACGATTTACATGATAATGAGTGTAAGAATGTTACAATGTACTTGAGAATGTTTTAATGTGCCTGATTATACAAAAATCAGAATGTTACAATAAATCCCATAATGTTTGAATGTTACAATAACAATACCTGATAATTGGTTTAGATTGAAGTCCTATATCTTCTTGTTGTAACATAACTGTATCTTCTTCTTCACTCTCACCGCTCAAGTCTCCTCCTTAAATATGTGAAATAAACACATTAATGAAAGCACTCTGTCCGGGAAATAAGTGTGATAAAAAGGAACAGGCTTTTAGGGTATTTTCAAAATTATGCAAGAGAGATTTGAAAGACAACTAAGTCTGTCATAACACTGTGACCAGGCAGGAAAGATGGTTGCGGCCATTTAAAGTGGTTAAGTATCGACTGCACACCCTAAAGCAATGAGCACACGAGTTCATAATAAAAATGGCAGATAATTTTTAGCTACTTTTCTACTACTACTACCACATAATCCAAGTAGTTAGGGGTATTGTGAATGTTTATCTATAAAGGCCATTGCCCATATAGTGGAAGCAATATAGTGTAGTTTTATCAATATTGTTTTCATTCAGTGATTGGAAATCAAGTGATAATCATATACATGTACAGGTATAAAATAGACCTAGAATATAAAGGAATACTCATTTTTGGACTACCCTGTAGTTTCCAAACTAATAAAGGGAAGTGTACCTATGTGTTTAGCTATAGAAGCTGAGCGTGAGATTGCTCGTGGCTTTGTAGTTTCCAAAACAATAAAGGGAATTGTACCTATGTGCTTAGCTATAGTAGCTGAGCGTGAGTTTGCTTGTGGCTTTGTAGTTTCCAAAACAATAGAGGGAATTGTACCTATGTGCTTAGCTATAGTAGCTGAGCGTGAGTTTGCTTGTGGCTTTGTAGTTTCCAAAACAATAAAGGGAATTGTACCTATGTGCTTAGCTATAGTAGCTGAGCGTGAGTTTGCTTGTGGCTTTGTAGTTTCCAAAACAATAAAGGGAATTGTACCTATGTGCTTAGCTATAGTAGCTGAGCGTGAGTTTGCTAGTGGCTTAGTAGTTTCCAAAGTAATAAAAGGAAGTGTACCTATGTGTTTAGCTATAGTAGCTGAGCGTGAGTTTGCTTGTGGCTTAGTAGTTTCCAAAGTAATAAAGGGAAATGTACCTATGTGCTTAGCTATAGTAGCTGAGCGTGAGTTTGCTTGTGGCTTTTGCTTGTGTTCAGTGAGGTCTGATTCCATATCTTCATCCATGTCCCATGTATTAGCACCACCCTGTCCTATCATACCTGTTCCCTCAAACTAAAATTAACATGATAATTATTATTATATATATAGATGTTCGAGGACATCACTTGAGTGATTTCCACATTATCTTTGACATACCTTTACAACATTACATTCTCTGGTATCTGGTAGGTAGTGTCATTTCAAAAGTCATTCCCAATAGACCCCACCATCTTTTGCTAAATTAAAGAATCAGATATATTGGCTAGATCCATCTTTTTTTCTTTTGAAAAAATGCTGCCTAGCAAAGATCAATAGACTGAGGCTAACTTAAAACTTTGCTGTTCAGCTTTCAAGGTCTCATTTTTATTTAGATTTTAGGATATTTGCATATTTACCTGTTAAGATTTTTTTCATATTTGATAATATATACACTGTGTATGATTTACTTTATACATTTTACTGGAAGAACTTTAATATTCTGTTATTTCCTTTGATCAATGTCCAATGATTTAATGAACACAATTGCAAGATTTTCCATAAATCCAACTAGAAATATTTATTAAATTAGTTTTTTCAGTTTCTCAATTTAAATAAGTGGCATACCACCCAGACCAAAACTACTACTGTCGTCTTTTATCCATGTATATAGAAAGCCCTCTATTGAGTGAAGGTCTGCCCAGTCACATGTCACATTTAGTCATCTGTCACACTTAGATCTGTCACACTTAGTCACTGTCACACTTAGTCATCTGTCTCATTTAGGCATCTGTCACACTTAGTCATCTGTACACAATGATTAACTTAAAAAAAATAATGTTAAATTAAATTCATTCACATTTAAATTCATTACCATAATTGTAACTTTAGTCTCCATATCTAACTCAAGCTCCTCTATACTGCCATCTTCACTGTTGCCGTTTTGTGTTGCCATAACAACCTGGTCATCAATGTCTGACATGTCAACCTCTGACTCTTCTTTGTATTCAGTTGTAATCTCGTTGGTTTCTACAGACTCTGCAAATCCAAACTTTTCCCCAGCAGCCCTACAGTTATTGAAATTCATAGCTTTTATTAGTTTGCTGAAAATATTCAAAGTCTCTAAACTCAAATGTTTTAAATGTTTAAGTATTTTACCCTCTACCCCCTTAATTGACAGCTAATATAAGGTAGTTTTATACAATGTTTTCATACTACCCCTACCAGTCTCAGCTTTTCATTGGGTAAGATCAAGAGGGTGAAATACTTGCATTAAGTCTCTCGAGCTCGCATCTACTTCATGGATTGTGTACTAGTGGGGGGGGGGGACAAAATGCAAGACGATATCATACCTAGCATTAGAGTCATTCTCTAAAGACAGTTGTATCAGTTCAGTGAGCACTATCACCTTCTTCACGGCCATGTTGGTACAACGGAAGATCTACAAAAACAATATGTAACTAAGTATGACAAAAAAACTATTAGAAATTCCATTACAGGGGTAATTCAATAGATTCATCCAAATACAACAAATCGTGTAAACTAAGAAGTGTGACATGAAATAATTCAGTTGTCCTAAAGTTGTACACTTGACAAATCATTACTCCCATACTATATCATGGTCATAGGTGGCATCTTTTACAAGAATACCTTCATTAAAGTTGATGTTTGAATGGGATTAATAGATGTCACTACCTATGTGCGCATTGCTAGTATTGCACAAATTGGGACTTGACAAGGGAAGAGTTAAAACTTAGGGAGTTGAAATAGCCTAGGAGGATGGCTTTGACCTGCCATTGATATGTTATAACAAACCTGGTCTTTCTCTAAGAGCATCTGACCAGATATCTGTAATGTACATATCTCCCTATGTTTGTTCATAGAGACCACCATCTTCCCATCCATGACACGCTCTTCTCTTTCATTTGGATCGAGTATCAGACATTTTCTACAATGACAAAACACAACAAGGCATTAACATGACAGAATGTCACCACCTAGATGAAACAAGATAAAAAATACCTTTTTGACCTTGTGTAGAATGTACTTACCCATTATGAAAGAAGGCAAATGTGACACACAGAGGCATGTGTAGAATGTACTTACCCATTATGAAAGAAGGCAAATGTGACACACAGAGGCATGTGTAGAATGTACTTACCCATTATGAAAGAAGGCAAATGTGACACACAGAGGAATGTGTAGAATGTACTTACCCATTATGAAAGAAGGCAAATGTGACACACAGGGGCATGTGTAGAATGTACTTACCCATTATGAAAGAAGGCAAATGTGACACACAGAGGCATGTGTAAAATGTACTTACTAGAGGTGTCAAGTATTAACCGGTTAACCGGTTAACCGCCGATAATGCCTTGACCGGTCTGTGTTTTTATGGGTGGTTAGTTGACCGTGTATAATTCTGTTATTTCCCGCGCTTATTTTGCATGCTAATCCATTTGGTTTTATGGTGTCAGTTTCACGTAAGCTACTCATACATGTCATAAGTCCCATAACTCCTTACAAACATCCAATCAGCAACATCCCTGCCACATTGCTTTCCCGCGCTTACTTTGCATTTTAATCTGTTTGTTTTTCAAGCGTCAGTTTCATGTGAGCTACTCATACATGTGATAGGTCCGATAATTCCTTACAAACACCCAATCAGCAACTTTAATCCCTGCCACATTGCTTTCCCGCTCTTACTTGCATAGAATAGAGTAAAGCTTGACGAACGTAAAAAATAAACGCCGATATATCATTTTTCCAATTTTTTTCAACTTTCAAGATCGAAAATGAAGATTTCATTTGAAATTATCAGTTCAAATTTCCCGCCGGTTTACCGACTTTAACCGGTAAAAACCCCCGGTTAACCGGTTAATGCTCAAGCGGTTAATTGACACCAATAGTACTTACCCATTATGAAAGAAGGCAAATGTGACACACAGAGGCATGTGTAGAATGTACTTACCCATTATGAAAGAAGGCAAATGTGACACACAGAGGAATGTGTAGAATGTACTTACCCATTATGAAAGAAGGCAAATGTGACACACAGAGCCATGTGTAGAATGTACTTACCCATTATGAAAGAAGGCAAATGTGACACACAGAGCCATGTGTAGAATGTACTTACCCATTATGAAAGAAGGCAAATGTGACACACAGAGGAATGTGTAGAATGGACTTACCCATTATGAAAGAAGGCAAATGTGACACACAGAGGCATGTATAGAATTAACTTACCCATTATGAAAGAAGGCAAATGTGACACACAGAGCCATGTGTAGAATGCAGTTACCCATTATGAAAGAAGGCAAATGTGACACACAGAGGAATGTGTAGAATGTGCTTACCCATTATGAAAGAAGGCAAATGTGACACACAGAGGAATGTGTAGAATGTACTTACCCATTATGAAAGAAGGCAAATGTGACACACAGAGGCATGTGTAGAATGCTCAATGGAACAGGGTCCCTCTCATCAGCAGGATGCTGGAAAAAAGCAACAAATAAGTAACAAGTTACAAGTGTACAGTGTATGTATTTGTTACCATGGTGACAGATACTGAATTAAGGCAAATGTTTCCCTATATCAGAAGAAGCTGAAACTTTCCTTGTTAATGCAGATGACAATGGTGATGCTCCAACATCATGATACCCCTTCAGATTTAAACACATATTGGCAACAAACACTTTAAAGTCATAAATGTGCATCTACACGCTCTCTAATAAGTCATAAAAATTGCAATGATGAGGCAAGGAGTTAATTGGATACTAATGCACCTAGTTGTGATTTCTGGCTAAAATAGGCATGCAGGTCATATTATGTTTCTTTTTTATCACATGATCTTCTGATTTAATTCAAAATGTTTTGTATCGTATATGCTTACTGGATAAAGATTTACATATGAAACAAAACAAGTATATTTTTAGAGTAACAACATATTTTTTATAAAAACATAGTCTACTACACAGATGTGTTATAATCAAAACATTTGAATCAGTCTGAGCCATATGCCCAAGCTATTTTCCACAAATCATGGGAATTCATTAGATTTATTAGCCTCTCACTGCTCTGTTGGTTGCAAGATGAATAGATTCAAAATAGTGAGACTTATATTTTGTGACGGTTCATACATCAGTGCTTTCAGTAGGTTTGTACAAGAGTGCGTCCCTGGGACGGATTGATTTTCAAAAAATGAGTTCCCCCAAACATCTAGTAGGTCACTAAATGATACAGGTACCTTCACTTGAAAGAGATAACTAATATTCAACCATTGAATTCACATTTCTTTTGTATTTTGAAGCAACTTGCACTTGGCGCAATCTCTGTGACGTTCCATTTATTAGTTCCGTTTTATGCGCATGCGCAACAAATCCAGCAATTTGATTAGTCAAAATTATTAGATGCATGTGCGATTAATAATCACAGCCAATTATAGGACTCGTACCGATTACCGCTTGGTATTGTAGCAAATAGTGATTGTCCTATCACAGGCCTCGTACTATTTAGATCAGATATCAGCTTCCAGAAAAGAAACTTCGAAAGAAAATATTGTATTTCTTTTAGAAATAGAATAATGTCCTTCGTATATTTAGCGAATTTTGACCAAATAAAAGACTGAAGGTAAGATCTTTTTCCAAGTCTATCAATTTTGTTAATGAAAATGCAGGACTTTGCGTCCAAGGGACGGATCATTAATTTTTTTAAGCCCCTTCATCAAAATCTGGCCCCTCCTAATGTTAAGGACGCGTTACTGAAAGCCCTGTACATGTTTACCTCATCATGTTAGTGATTTGTAATAAACTGCTTTAGTTAAATATTATTCCTGTATGAAAAATAGATGAGCATTAACAGTATAAAGCCTGGACAATATCATTGGATATTGTGTGTCCAATTTATTTATTTATGAACCTGATTTGATTTCACATTCTACATCTATATAGGCCTCATCAAACAGCTTTCCATAACTGTCAACATTTGAACACAATTTTAAATAAGTATATGGAACTTAAGTCTCTTACCACAGTTATCTCCTCTCCACACACTGTGACATCTGGCCTCCTAGAAAGAGAGAAAAGGAAATGTAAGAGGAAATAAAGTAGAATAAAAGTCCCACAACTGTCACCAAAATAAGACCTTTTTCACATCCATATTTCTTAAAAACCAAGAGATGACAGGTCAAAATTGGACCAATCAACGACAGCCCTGACGCGTTAGCTCATTATTATGCAGGGTCAAAAACAAGTACACTTTTCACCGGGACTTTTCACGAACAAATCTTGCACGATTTCATCATGAAAATACAAATATTTTATCAGATAAATATCAATCAGAGTTAAGTGGATGCCAGAGCATCGATCGGATACCCGGAGGTGAGAAGATTTCAACAAGAAACATTGAAACGATCGCTGAATTCAAATGATCAAACATCTAGGCTGAGATTCAATCGCTGAATCAGATCGACAACATCATGGCTAGGTCTTCGTGCATTTTCATCGCGAATTCAGTTTTAAATCAACATTGAATCGAATGATTTAATTTATCCTAGTTATATTGAATCTCTAAAGAAACACTCGGCCGAATCATTGAATTTCAAGTCGTAGACGGATAGTTTGCTTTGTTTATGCATGTCAATCTGATAACGTTTTGATTGGTCAATCAGCCTGAAGTCACACGTCATGTCTATGCGATCTTGTCAATCAATAAGGTTTCGCGATACCCCTGACAGCGTAGGTATTATGGAAATCTCGAAACCGCTGAATAACTTAGAATAATATCAGCGGAGATGTATTGGATTGTACAAGGCCGTAATAATTCAAGATCAGATAAGTAAAAAAAATACCGACTTGGGCAAGGCTACATTCTTGTAATATAACTCATAATTCTTGTGCTTATTTTCTGATTGACTGATTTCAATATTTTCATACATACAAGCACATGTACTTCAACTACCAAATTTTTTATAAAAGTTTAATCCTGTCCTGAAATCTGATCAAAAATTTATGCATTCAGAAGAAACAGGATTTATCATTGTAATTCATAGTATTCTGTATTGACACAAGGAGTTGATGTTGTAAGTTTTGGAATGATTCACAATCCCACACCCCTAATGACTCTCAACTGCATGGTTGGACATACATCAATTCATGTCTTAACCCTTAAATTATCAACTGCGCTTTTGAGGCCCTCTTCCTGGTTCAATGGGGAATCCCCTAGCAACCAGAACCAATCTTAGCCTCATTTTAACATGTGAACTTGAACTTAAGAAGGAAGAAAAAAAAAATTTTAATCAGTTATTACTCCAATATGTCACTCAAAGGCATATAATAGATGCTGATGAGTTTGTGATGGAGGAGCAATGCGTATTAGTGATATGCCTTGTAAAAGTGACAATTCAGAGTGGTGACTATGTGAATGAGGTGGGGGGGGGGGTAGTTCACACCATTTATGCAGTTGACATGTGATTACAAAATGTTACATAATTATTTGTTGACACATAAAAAAAAGATTAATTTACTTTTCCATTGGACTCTAGCTTTCAGAAAACATATAGTTTCATGGAGTTTCTGATGCTCAGTGACATCAATTTACACACTGACGGTAAAATTTTTTTGAGAAAAATAAAATTTTTATTTATTTTAATAATTCAAGGGTTAATGCAACCCCTAAGTTTATGCCACTGTCATGGTATGTGTACATCTCTATTATGATTTGACAAGATCAAAATCTTAGACCTTGAATGTGTCCAGCTGTATATTGCCATGCTGAGTACTGATACAGTGCATTGCTGATGTGGACATGAGGGGTGAGCATCTGTGGGTGAACTGACAACCTCTAACCAGTCTAAGCAGTGTTTGGATTAGACAGGTTTCGAGCTATGAATGTTTATAGGTAAAATGTTCAATTATGAATGCAGCTACACAAGAGTTAATTGCTTAACTGTTAATCTATAGTGGACATACCTGAAGTGTGCTAGGGCAGCTATAGCAGCAATGTTGGCACAGTCCAAAATATTCCCCTCATGGTTCAACACATGTACATCAACTCTCAACTCCCATACCTTGAATACAGTAAACAGAAATATTGATACAGTAAACAGAAATATGCATATTAGGGTGAAATCATTAGTATCCTTGTACCAAATATTTAGCCAGTTGGGAGCAAATATTTGGAAATGAATTGCAAAAATTATCAGAGAATGTGAAGAAAATCATTAGATTTACCATATGTGAATCCGAAAATATCAAATTTCATTATGCATCTTGTCTAGATACTGAAATCTGATTGGTTCTAAGCTGCTGGTAATTTGGCCATATCTGGCTTTTTTAACTGCCCAATATTTTTTTGAAACTGACCAATATTTTTTGCAACTGACTTATATTTTTTCAATGTTTTTGCAACATTCCCCTCTTAAGAGTTTTATTTCTCAATAACTCGAGTTCTACTAAAAGCTAACATCAGAAACTGTGGCAAACAAAAGAAAAAAGTGTATTTAATCAAACACGTTTACCCTTATCATTCAAACATTACGCATAATTCTGCAAGAATGCCTCAAATAAATGTAAATTAAATCACGGGACAAGACAATGCTTTTTCTGTGTATAGCTATTAGTTTTTAGAAAAATCAAAAGTTCTAAAAATGTAAGTACATCCTGGCACATTCAAAAGATTGATTGAGAAGGTGCATAATAAAACAAATACTGGATGATCAGGAGCTGGATATGGCCAGAATACTTATCCTTGAAAAAATATTGGCCTCACCCAATATTTCTTTCTCGAATAGGTATTCTGCCATATCCAGCTCCTGATCATCCAGTAATTGTATAGTATCAGTTGAATATTTCCTCCAACGGTTTTGCTAATAATTGTTACCTTGTATTTGATTATTCATTTCACCCCACTGCATTCAAAGGTTGATCCAGATATTCTCATGAAATGATCTAATTGATATTTGCACAGTCGACAACTATATTTTATTTTCTGAACTTTCATTCTTATAATATACCTTCCAAACTCACCAAGTATTGCCAGATTTGAAGTTTGTGTTTTAACATGCAAAAGTTGATTTATGAATCGCAATTGTAACTTTCCTATAATATCAAAGCATTTAGGTTGCACAAATACCTCATAACCATACTCTAAAATTGGTAGAATTAACTTATCAAACAGATTTAGTGCTACATAATCTTACAAATATTATGCCATCTATAAATAAATACAAACAACCTTTATATTTTACACTGAAATACTTGAGTCTCATATCACCCTGTACGAAGTGATAGAGCAAAACATAGTGGAATCGAGTTATGAAAAGACAATCCTACTAAAAATAAATAAAAGTACCACAAATTTTGTCAGGTATAAAATTGTGTATTTTAAGTGGAGGATCTTAAACTACTCAGTTCATGTGTTTTCAACTGAATCAAACGTGCAAGTAGTGACAGAAATGTCAAATAAGTTAAAAAACAAGGGTGCATTTTCGTATGCCAGCAGGCGCAATCCACCCGCACAGCACTTCATGAACCTAATAAATGTCAAAATATCAGTAATTCTTGCAATAATACCTATAAGTATTGAAATGGTGTGAAATGGATATCCAACTTTCTCAAACAATTTTCCACAAAACATGTCACTTACCTTCTCTCCTGCCATGATGCAGAGTGACTCTAAGTCTACACAGCGGGAATTCTTGATGCTACGCTCTAAGAGGCGTGTTATCTCTGTGTTCAGGTCTTGGCTCCTGTATAGCAAGAAGTGTTGAGATTCAATGAGTTATGCACATGAGTAAAATCTGTCAACATTATTGAAGAACAAGGCATTAACATGACAAAATGTCACCACCTAGTTGCTCACAATATTATTATTACAATTTGAAGCAAGTTGAAAAATACCTTTTTTGACCCTGAAAATGTCATTGAAGGTGGATTCTCAAAACATCTTATAACTTGAAAATGATTTTGAAAAAAAATTTGGTCAATTTGATTGAAAAAAAATTTGGTCAATTTGAAGCAAGTTGAAAAAAGACATTTTTGACTTTTTTATGACCCTGGGAGGGTCAATGAAGGTCAAATTTCAAATCTTAAGTCAGATCCGATCAAAAAATAATGCAAAATCAGTACATGAAAATCCATGGACAGTTGTTATATTTTTATGTAAAAGGTACAAGGGGGACACTGATACTTCTGCGGGCACAGATATTTGTTCCAAAGGATATGTAGGGATGTCGAGCTATGAAATTATCACCTTTGTCACATTCCTTATACATAAAATGCAAAAGAAAAACTTATTTTATGTTTGATGAATTACCTACCTAGTTTCAAACTGTGGTGCAGCCATTGGAGAAAGTTCTACATTGATGAACATGGTGCCTTCATTGAGGCGTGTCTGTTTTGGGGCTGCAATCTCACAGGACACCTGAGCCATAACCCTGAAGAAAAATATGATTGTCAAATAATCAACACTTGTGGAACAATTACATTAATTTCATTAACCTCCCAACAATCAGTTTTAAATCATCAGTTACTTTTTCCAATTCAAGGGCCAAAACTGGATTTTTCACTTCCAAAATTGTCGTAACAACTTCTAGATTTACAAAATTAACTTTGTTTTTCCTCAAACAATTTTAGGCATCAATCCTTAATGCTTGTAAATTATGAATAAGATACATACATTTTACCTTGCACTTTTATTTTGTTTCACTCATTAACTTAATGAATTCTAAAACACCTCCACAAGATGAATTGATGACCATGTGACTACTTTTCTCTACCGCCAGACTTAACCACTGAGCAGTAATAATAAAATATATTCTAGCATACCTTGTTTTCCCGAGTTCAACATGACAACATCCATAGTCCAATCCAAATGTTATCTTGATCTTTCTTAAGTCGTAAGGCTCTCTGCCATCAATTCTCTGAAAAAACAGAAAGACCGAATGTCAAAATTTTGTATTAAAAAATCACTATAATCTCAACTGCAGTAAAGTACACTTAGATTTTTGATGATGACTGGACTCTACAGATTGAAATTGAAACTTTGCCAGCTTGACCCATCCAAAAGATTTCATTGAAAACATGTGCTTTTAGTAATTTTGTATCGTTCAGATGATTTTATAGAAAATATTTTGCAATTTGTGAAAAGAATTTAAGCCCAAGACTGAATGCATTGTAATGTGAAGTGACCATTCCTTTCAGGCGTTGTTTCCTAAAATTAACACTCAATGCTCCGCATCTTGTGAAATGGTCATTTCACATTGCATGATTGCACAGAGTCCATGTGCCGTGAATTCATACGATCGGCGGTCCGATTCGAATGAATTTCATCATGGTAATGATTAATCTCGGAATTTATCCGAACATTGGAGAATGTTTTGCACTTTTTGAATTTATTGCTGGGTAAATCAAATCGCGTAAGTCAGAGGGGGGTCGGTTCCTTCCTTTATTAGGGCCACTCAGCCTATTTTGTAGTATTTTATTGTTTTTGTAGTTTTTTTAGACTTAATATTGTATGAGCAATTTGGAGAAACATTGGAATAGGGAGAGGGGGTGCTAGAAGGACATAAATGTTTACACAAGAACTTTTACCAGTTCAAGATCATATTCAGTGATTTCTGGACACTTTCAAGTGTTTTAATCAATAGAATCAATTTAGAAATTCAGATTTTTTCAATCATTTTATTCTTAGGGGAGCAAGGGGGCAGCACAGGAAAATTTTACAAATTCAAGATGCTGTCTAATTGATTCTGAGCACTTTGAATTTGTTTGAGTAAATGAATGCTTTAGTTTTTGGGGTAGGGTTCCTGAAATTTTTATGATTTCATTATGTCTACTTGGTGATTTCTCGGCACTTTTGAAGCGTTTAAAATCAACAAATGCAACTTCCAAACTTTCCAATTCTTTTGCGGGGGTGTGAGTAGTGGCCCACTCCCCCTAAATTTGTCACTCATTGTCTTCTTTTAGTATATCTGGTAAATCTGGAACTCCAGGAAGTTCTGATATTTCACGCTTTCTATTTTCCAAATTTTCTTTCAAAGTTTCCAGACAACACAGGAGCTAGAGTCCATTTCACTGCTTCATTTCGTCAGTAGAACGGCAAAAATAAGAAATTGGGAGACCATTGTGAAATAATATATGGAAAAGTATATTCATAATGTACATGAATGAGATTGACATTTGTATATCTTGGATTGCTTCTAGTTTGACTTATAAAGTATGTGGCCTCTTATATTTGGATGTTTCTCTGCCTAGTTCAACACGTTAAACCTAGTCTGGGCCTTATTTCCTATCTGACATATCTTGTGGCCCGCCCTAGGTTTAACTTCCGTGCCTATTCGGCCCTTGATGCAAAATATTCAATGGTGGTCTATGGCAGCGCATGTAATTTCATGCGCGTTTAATTAAGGATGCAGTACCAGGTCAGTGTAGAAAAAGTTCCAGACATTAGATTTTGCTCATATTTGTTACAATGTATCACTATGATGTTATCATCGTCCAAGTGCAATATGAAGAGGATTGACCATCTGGTAATTACAAAATAAAAAATTATTTTACCTACCCAAAATGAATCTTTTTACTTTTTTGAGTTTTCAATAGAGCTGGCACCTTTCGAACCCTGGTTTTCGTATCCACTAATTGCGACTCAAGAACAAGTTTTCCCATAAAAGTGAAAGGGATAAAATATGCTTGATAAAATGTTTGCAATTTAATTCTTTTCTGGAAACACCATTATCGAAATAAACTATAATTTTTGAATAAGACTAAATGCGAAAATGAGGTTCTTGGGAGCTAGCTTTCTCAAACCGGAAGTCAAACCTGCGCAAACAGATGTGAAAACCGACCCAGTACTGCATCCTTAATAACTGATAGAGAGAATTTGCAACAAATGAAAGCATAGCACGGAAGTTAAACCCAATCACGGCAACAAGAACATTCAGATTGATAAATGAAAGCCGTGGTATTGGGTTTAACTTGTTGAACTATTCTCTGCCATGTTATTTTCAATAAGATTAACATGGCTGAAACTCTTCAAATTACAAGACGGCACAGGCTTATTGCACAAAAAACTAAAAAATCTGAAATATACAAATGTCATTCATGTACGTTATGAATATACTTTTCCATATATTATTGCACAATGGTCTCCCAATTTCTTATTTTTGCCGTTCCACTGACGAAATGAAGCAGTGAAACTCTACCATTGACCTGTTTCCAGGTTTACTAAAAGTAGACTATGTAATGATACCTTCCTGAAAAAAGCAAGGAAATTAACACATGCCTTCATACTTTATTTTGTGCCAGAAAATAACATGTTCAGGTTTGTATGCTCAGAGTCAGAGTCAGAAAAAATCAAAAAAACTAATTTTCTTTCTACAGTCCTTGTTGCCCCTTTAAGGTACAGCTGGAAAGTAACATTTTGGTAAAAAATTGCTATACCTGCACATGTTATTTTCTGGTACAAAATAAAGTATGAAGGCATGTGTCAATTTCCTTGCTTTTTTCAGAAAAGTATCATTACATTGTCTTCTTTTAGAATATCTGGTAGGGGTGCAATGGGAACTCCAGGAAATTCTGATATTTCACACTTTCTATTTTTCCAAATTTTCTTTCAAAGTTTCCAGACAACACAGACGCTTCCATTGACCCGTTTCCAGATATTCTAAAAGTAAACAGTGTAATGATACTTTCCTGAAAAAAGCAAGGAAATACACACATGACTTCATACTTAATTTTGTACCAGAAAATAACATGTGCAGGTATAGCATTTTTTTACCAAAATGTTACTTTCCAGCTGAACCTTAAACAACAATAAAAGCGTACCTTTTGAATTTCAACAGCAGCGAGGATAAATTCTCTTTCACATATGGACAACGGATTGTCCCTCATTATTATGAATGTACCAGGCGTAGCTAAATTATATATATCAAATTTTATTTTAAACTTCACATGTTTTTACTTCCGCCTTATTCGAAAACGAGGTAATGTAAACATCCGGGCATTTTGAACCGGAAACGAAATAATTTATCATGTTCTGGACTATTTAGCAGATTTTGTTGACTTACCGTCCAAATAATTCGCCAAATATGGCAGAGGCGAGAGATACAACAGACCTCCGGATACCAAAGGGTAATATACATTATATATCATCAGAAGTTTTCCATTATGCTCAGTGATCCTTACAAAAAGTGTGTGATTTCTGGTTTCCTTATGTGACATGTCATTCACTTTCATTTCGGGTGAAGGTTGCAATTAAAATCCCATTTGTTTTATCTCATAATTTTCTCATCGGCACAGTTCTAGCTCAGCTCAGCTAGCTAGAAGTTCCCAGTGTCCATTAGATGTCTGGCTAGCCATGAAAATATGATGATATGGTCACGGACATCTAATACGTTCTTCGAACGGGAATGATATCAATAACAGGACTGGCAACCAGATCCAAGTATTTTTCAAGACCGCCGACTCTCGTTGGGCTGTTTATCCCTATTGACTCAGTTGTTCATATAAATTTACGTACCTTAGATGCTTTGTAATCAACGTAGATAGAAAATATTGTTTCCTAAATTGTTCTGAAAAGCGATAATTATTACTAAATGTACTTTGAACAGGTCGACTGACAAAAAAGTCGGACTTCTGGCACAAGGTCACGTGACCTATTCGGGAGGTCACGAGAGGTTACGAGAACTGAATTCAAATTTCCCAAACAATCATCATTTAACCAATCAACGTCGAGATAAAATTGATGACGTCACCGCCATCGGTCAAGGTCAGGTCAAAAGTCATCCATCTTGCCATTTGCCCAGCGGATTCTTACCAGTCGACAAAAAACGATGAAATCACGTTAAAAATAAAATATACACTTTAAAATTGAGGCTGATTGAATATGACAAGACTCCATTGAATAGAGCTGTGCAATTTACAGTCACCAAGATGAGCTAATTTTGGAGAGATTCGGGAATTAAAAAAGGTAACACATTCTGGTTTCCCAAACTTCCCAAATTTGAAATCCCAGAATCTCCTTTCGCCAGAACATTCTCTCTGACTGTGGATATGGTGACCACATAGATTTCGAGATAAATGAATCTGGAGAGAGCTACCACCAAAAAGCTACCTGTTTCAGGAAATTATTCTGCTCTACATAGTCTCAAAAATCACTCCGCTATCTCCAGAAATTCTATTTCTAATCAAACTTGGAAATATTTCCTGATAGACTAGTACTTACCCACAGTGACAGGCCCGTAGCCAGGGGGGGTTCGCAGGGTTCGGACGAACCCCCCCCCCCTGGCCAAAAATTTTTTCAAAATCATGCAGTTTTTCCCCATTTTGAGCACTTCTCAAGTGATTTTAGCCTTATTTGGGCCAAAATTGTCAAATGTGAACCTCCCCTGGAAATTTTTGAAAACTGAACCCCCCCCCTTGGCAAATCCTGGCTACGGGCCTGGAGTGACCACTATCAATCTTCATTATTCAATATTAGGCTGAAAGTGCGGTTACTCTTTTGACTTCCGGTTTGGGCTCCCGTTTTTGTTTGGTCATAATCACTGTGTTGGTGTATATTTCACCTTATTTTTTAACTTCAGTTGAGTCTCAATACATTATTTTGATACTTAAAAACATGGTCAGAATCGCTTGCAAAATGCAGATATTGAGCTTGAAGCGCAAATTTTTTACTTTTTTGGGCCAAAACTCTGCTCATGGACATGACCTCATATCTATTTATTGATCGCCAAGAAATGTAAAAAAAAATTCTCTGACAAGTTACAAAAATATGATAGTTAAATAAACATAGAATATCACTGATCAAAGCCACTGGCATGAGAAAAAATTATTTTGAATTTACTTTTTTCTAAGTTACCGGACTTCATTCTATTATTAGATAGATGGTGCTGGCTGTGTACTTACCCTATCGGGAATTAACCTCTATTCATTTATCAAACACTAGATGGCGCTGAGATGGGCCAGGATGGGAGAAAAGGCTTTTTTATACAGGAAACCAAATAACCAACAGTAACCACTAGTAATTTCCCTACTCCAAACTATATTCTTCATAATCATATACATTTTTGATTGGATACATGTACAATTGTACTTGTACAACATTGATTGTAAATTTCATTTCATTTTTGTTCCCAAGTTATCCAATCATGCAAATCTAAGTTGTGAATGCAACATGTTGATTATGAAAAAATAACATGGTGGATAGACCTCAAATTAGAGGGCACAGTCTTATTGAGTTGGACCATTTTTTTAAAAAATCTTCTACAAATTCTCAGGAGTTAAAACCTGACATTAGATATTCTATATAGTGTGTTATACTGCTTCATAGCAACCAGTTCAACCTAAAAAATAAGAAATCTAAAGACTATTTTGCAATAATATACAGAAAAATATATTCATATTGCACACAAATGACATTTGTATATCCTGGATTGCTTGTGAATTGGCTTATAAAATCTGTAACCTCTTATATTTTGATGCTTCTCTGCCATGTTGATTATGAAAAAATAACATGGTGGATAGACCTCAAATTAGAGGGCACAGTCTTATTGAGTTGGACCATTTTTTTAAAAAATCTTCTACAAATTCTCAGGAGTTAAAACCTGACATTAGATATTCTATATATTGTGTTATACTGCTTCATAGCAACCAGTTCAACCTAAAAAATAAGAAATCTAAAGACTATTTTGCAATAATATACAGAAAAATATTAATTCATATTGCACACAAATGACATTTGTATATCCTGGATTGCTTGTGAATTGGCTTATAAAATCTGTAACCTCTTATATTTTGATGCTTCTCTGCCATGTTGATTATGAAAAAATAACATGGTGGATAGACCTCAAATTAGAGGGCACAGTCTTATTGAGTTGGACCATTTTTTAAAAAAATCTTCTACAAATTCTCAGGAGTTAAAACCTGACATTAGATTTGAGATTTGACCTTAAGTTGACCTTCAGTGACCTTTGAAAGGTAAAAAAAGTTGATTTTTCAGATTGATATTTTGGATTCAAACGGTCAGCTTTAATCACAAAAGACCTATTGAACTCTGAAAAAGTAAAATTTTCTAGGTCAATGTCGTCAAACTCAGTCACAAACTTGCTATATAAGTTTCTCAAAGTTCAAGATCAATACTTTGAAAGTCAGGATGAACAGTCCTCTAAAGGTTCTACACATATTACCAATTGACTATCTATTAACATTTTTGTTACAAGCACTCAGAAGTTCAAATCTAAGGTCAGATTTGAACTCCTTAAAGTGTTCGTAAGTTTTAAATCTGAGTAACTTAAAGGTGCAACAATTAGTGCAGGGGGGCCATTCAACTGTATATATGTCAAAATATATCTAAGTTTGGATATTTCATCAAGACTAACATATATTTTTATTATCTACAAAGAAACCCCCAGGATGAACATTATTTCAGCTGATATTCCTCTTGAAACGTGGTGAATCTTAAAAATCCATAAGTGGGACTCCCTTTATAGAAACTTTGAACTGAATTTACACTTCTTAATGCTGAAATTGATAGTTTATCCATACATTTTAAGGAAATAGGTACGTCAAAGAAGATGTTAAGCCAAATATTGATTTGATAGCCCAGAAAAAATGAAAATTTTCGAATTTTCTCTCTACAGTCCATGTTGCCCCTTTAACGACTTGGTAACTAACTCATTTAATTTGGACAAAAAGAGGATTTTTCTGTATAAAGTTACTCCTTCCCAAACATAGTGTGGTCACAATTCACTGTGTGAGCACAGGACTGTGGTGTCCTTTATTTTATTTTATATGTGCGGGTATATTCCATTAGTTCACAAAAGTATCATACAAACAACTAATTGCCAATTTATATGAAAAAGTGGCAAATCTCCTTCATAAATGTAGTATTCTTGGAGCATGGTTTATATTAATGCACTTTATTATCATCTCATATTATTCTTCATTTGTCTAATTGAATTTATTATAAAACCAAAAGAACCAATTTTAATAACACACCTTCATGTATGTTCATTTAATTTATATATGGTTGACTGCAGCTGTTTGTTTCATTTATTTCATTTAGCAGCTGTTGGTTCGTATAATTTAATTCACACACAGAAAGGCAAGGTGTGCCCAATTCCAGCCATTCAGAACACGCTATTTCATGTAACTGCATTCAATTGGCCCATCCGGATCCAACATCACTTTTCTTTTTTGTTTTAGATTCTAGTGAACTAATGAATCTGACAAACTGATCAATTTTATAATCCACACTGGCGAATCCAGAAGCTATCAAGGGGCCCAAATTCTCCGCACTTGCTTGGAAAAAAATTAGGCCCAAATTTTTGGATAATTTAGCCTAGAAGGCCTCTAAAGTCAAAATAATGGCTAAAGAGGCCCATTTTTTGAGGCCCTACAGAATTTTTGGGCTCTCTGGATCAGCCCTTGTGTTTGCACGTATACTTCTGTGAAAAGTGCGACATCAACTTACACTCCCCTCCATAAGTTTGGCAACCTTTTTTCCTCATTGAACTACGTGTTAAAGCCTCTTTACCTTTGAATTTTTATTTACTTAACCTGCGATTGAAATACTTATACTATTAATGGAAACGTAATTTGACTTTAATTCCAATACCTCCAAATTTTCTCAATTTTTTTTCTCAATTACAATAGGTCGAAAATTGATGATAAATTTGATGAATTTTTGAAAATCGACATTCCCATGTTAACCAATGGGAAATGGTAGGTGTGCCGCAAGTCATATGACAGAATATCCATCCATCCGAGTCCTTGCAAAAAATACGAGTTAGGCAGGCAATTGAATTTGCTAACTTTATTTTACAAAAAATTGATATGTTTCTTCAGGTTCAACAAAGTTATAGGGCTTTAAAGTCAAAGTTGTTTTTCAAAAAAACTCTCCCATTGAAATAACACAGGAGGCCAAAAATTATTTTCAAAAATGACTTTGGAGCACTGTAACTTTTATATTCATCAAATAAACTAAACACTTAGTGTTTTAAAAAGTTAGACAATTCAATTTTCTATATAAAAATATTTTTTGCTGAATCTTTTACTGAAAAGATATCCTGATTTCTGATTTGCCCCGAACCCTCCATTTCCCATTGGATTACATGGGAATGACGATTTTCAAAAATTCATCAAATCTATCATCAATTTTTGACCTATTGTAATTGAGGAAAAAAATTGAGAAAATTTGGAGGTATTGGAAATAAGGTCAAGTTACGTTTCCATCAATATCATAAGTTATTTCATCGCCGGTTAAGTAAATAAAAATTCAAAGGTAAGGAGGCTTTAACACGTAGTTCAATGGGGAAAAAAGGTTGCCAAACTTATGGAGGGGAGTGTATGTGTCAGCATTTGAAAAACCGATGACAATTTTTTTTATTAATCTGCTTATATTTTAAAATCTACTTTCATCTGACATATACAGTTTTTGCTATCACATGGTCACGCCTAACCATCGCGTAAGCAGGCGTCACCGTACAGCGTCAAAAAATACAGTAGTACAGTTTTCTGTACGGTGACGAAAATTAACTGAGTTGAAGCAAAAACTATAATGAGGGTTTTAAAAAGATTAATTACATGAAAATAAATACAATTTCGAGTGTAATGAAAACAGGATTCTCTTAGGAATGGTTTTAACTTTCTAATTATGATAAAAGTTTTTCGAGCACTGCTCAGATTTTTTCTGACTGGATCGGCCCACATAATCGACTCGAGAGAAAAATGGTGTTTTTTTCACTTTTCGTTTGGTTATTATTTTCCCTGTCGTCTGAGAGTATGGATTATTTTTATGAGAATATGTATTTGTTATCTACACATTTTAGAACAGATGAATATTCGGCAAATAATCATTCAATGTATTTATTTAAAAAAGATCAGAACTGTACGGTGACGCATCAGCTGTACGGTGACGCTTCCTTAGATTTTATGAAGTGCTCTAAGCTTACTGTTCGAACAAGAGGTATAGAAGCGTCAGATCTACATGTACATTATCACTGGTAAGTATCAAGCGAAGGTTACAGCCGTAAACTTCGCATTTAAGATGGCGGACAGGAAGTATTAATTTCGATATTTTTAGTTTTCATGGAATTAACTATTTGAAAGTTGACGTAATGCTTTGGTATCATTTGAACAAAACCAGGCTTTTCTCATATGACTAACAAAGATAGCCTTCACAGCCATCTTTACCCCATGCAAGATATTGCATCTTTCATCCTAAAAAGTCACACGTGCAAGATGAGATTTACTTGTGACATCCCTTGTTTTAAAACATCAATAACATAGCAAGAAGAGAGTTTTTGGCTTCATGATCTTTACCGTATCATACATTTCCAGTAACCTTCCATTAGCTGTGGAAGATATCGTTGAACTGTAGCGCCCATGCACTATATATGAACAAATGATCATACTCCTGATCATTCTCTGACTTAGTCATTTTTTCAAAAGTGTGAAAATAAAAAAATTCATGAAAAGTTCTTAAATTATTCTGAATAACAAGTTGAATATATATATTTAATGATGGCACAAGCAAAAGTCTGAAAATTAACATGAAATGAAGGGTTTTGACAGATGCAAAAGATGGTAGATTTGTGATGAAGAAATAGAGGTTTTTGCAGCAACAACACAATTACCTCGAAGTTATCCGTTATGAGAGGCTGAGGACTAAACTTGACATAATTTTCAATCTCAGATTATCAGTAGTATCTAACTTAAGCCGGACAGCCACTCTGAATGTATGTGGAGCCCATAATATACATTTTTCTCAATTGAAGTCACTATTTCTGTTTTTAGTTTCAGAGGAAAGGAGGTACATGAACATGCTAAGTTTACCTAGATCACAAGCCTTACCACAAATATAAAGTATATAGGAATAGAGTTGATATGTGTGAGAACCTTAAACTTCCCATTTTATTGGGGATGGAACTTGTGGACCATGTGTATTTCTAACTTCTTCACATGTGCATGGATCTAAAATTGTGGCAGCCATCTTGGATTTGTCATATTATGTGGACATGGTTTTGGTTGTGCTGAATTTGTTTCAAAATAACATTTCTTGTATACCTTCGATAAGTGAGATAGGCATTTGAAATTAAATACAGATAGTATACTTGACATTTAATGCAGTAAACAGTAATACAATTCATTCTTACATAATAAGTGAGTCCAGACAAAAAGTTGTTATTGTGTTAGTTTAACTGGGCATAAATTACACTCATTGGCCTTGGTTAATTGGCTTGGATAAAATGTTGTTCTGTTTATTCAGAAAAGGAGTATAGTTCAATATACAAGTTCACATTCGTTCCATCTTCTTGTAGAAATGAATCTCATATTATTTCATCTCAAATATAGAACACAAAAATATACTAAAAAACAAGTTTCTATTAATTGCAAAAGTTAGCTTCTATGTCATGACTGAGTTTGGGTTCCGCTTCTAGGGAAAAAAAATCCATCTGGAAATATCGTACTGACCATTGCTATACACTCCATATTTAATCCTCCCAGTAAATAACATTGATATACAGTATACAAGTATATATGACATCGAGGATCTGGGGTTTTGGTAATGTGAGCCATGAGGCCACTTGTCTTTTTGAATCTCATATTCAATATTCTTTCTTTAAACCCTCATATTTAATATTTTTGGAGTGGTAATTCAATTATGTACCTATTTTTTATTCTTTATCCCATAGTTGAACTCTGTTCCGCTCTGTTAGGTAACATGAAAACATATTTTTGGTATTTTGCAAATGCGTGGAAAAAGTGATATCTGTGGAATACGGAAAATATTTCACAGATATCACCTTTTGGCAGGGATTTGAAAACCACCACCAATATGATGTGTTTTGTTACATAGTGATTTCATGACATCACGGGGATGAATGAATGAATGGATGTTGTTTTGATATGCTTTGTTTAGTTTTAGAGGGGAACTATGGGGAAAATAGAACATCCTATGAATTTTCATGATATTGTGTTAATCCAACTCATTGATATCAATATCTGCGCTAATTCGCTATGCTAACTTGGCAAGATATTGATATCAACTCGGAGATAAACATAAAATCATTTAAAATCATATGATATCCTATACACATCCTTTACTGTGCCACAACTTTCTCATATGTTATATATTTTGGCACAGGCCATCACTTATTTTCCTTGAATTCATGCTTTTGTTCCTCTTTTTAGAAATGAGAGGAAATCTTTGATTTTCCTTGTATTTAAGTTGCTTAAATGTTGCCCTGTGATGTTGATAAAAGTCAATAGTAATCCATTACAGTCACAGTTGAAATGTACTCATTGCTAGCCCAGAACCTACCAAAATAGCATTTGCATTTTGTCAATATTGCCCTATGTGCTTTTCCATGAACATAGTTTTAATCGTACCTTTTCTTCAGTATTTCATATATTACATTTTAATATATTTAAATTGGTTAATATGTATATACTATTTACTTAGACAACAATAAATAAAGAATTTTTTGTAAAAACACCAAAAATGGTATATGATCTTTAAATGACTGTTGTGTGAACATCAAAGGTCAAAATTCGCTGAAATTGTATTTTTATAAAGCACAAATGATTTTTCTTCAATATGATATGCATTATTATCAGATATCTTTGGGGGCTAAAATGGGGCCTTAATGACACCCGTCCTTTGATCTTTTTTAAAAATACATATTGAATGGTTGTTTGCTGAATCTTCGCCCGTTCTAAAATGTGTAAGTAACAAATACATATTCTCATAAAAATAATCCATACTCTCAGACGGTAGGGAAAATAATAACCAAACAAAATGTGAAAAAACAACCTTTTTTCACTCTGGTCGATTATGTGGGCCGATTCACTCAGAAAAAATCCGAACAGTGCTCGTAAAACGTTTATCATAATCAGAAAGTTAAAACCATTTCTAAGAGAATGCTGTTTTTATTTCACATGAAATCGTATTAGTTTTCATCAAATTAATTTTTTAAAACCCTTGTCATAGTTTTTGCTTCAAAGCAGTTAATTTGCGTTACCGTACAGAAAACTGTACTCCGCTATTTTTTGACGCTGTACGGTGACGCCTGCTTACGCGATGGTAAGGCGTGATGGTAGAATCATATAATTGCCATGGGATGGACGTATGAAACTATAAAACAATGCAGAATAAATGTCTTAAAATGACGTGAGACTTCAACTTGCATGGTTGATTAATCTGCTTATATTTTAAAATCTACTTTCATCTGACATAGTTTTCGCTATTACATGGTAGAATCATATGATCCCCATCGAATGGACATATGAAACTATAAAACAATGCAGAATAAATGTCTTAAAATGATGTGAGACTCCAACTTGCATTATGTAGTGTAGATGTGCGGGCAGTTTGTCTGTGTTTCAAACTGCATGCATAGTACTGCGCCGTGATGTTAAAAACACGATGACCATGAACATTGCATGGTTTGTACTTAATACACAGCCTTATGTACACTGTAGAATTAGTAGAATGGAGGTAGTGAAAGTTGAAAAAATGTTTCCAAGAGCAGTCCATGTGATATGATGATCTCTTTAAATTAACAATAACATAAGGCAATATTAATTTAATATGAACACATAGTATAAGCTCTAATATAGTAACTAACTTCTGTCTATGTAATTACATTGCAAGTTGGCAGCTGATTAAGTATGGTTAGACAAGGCTATGTTAGGATTCCTCATGTAGGTCAGTTGCATTTTCAGTAACATTTCCTAACTGAGGCACACCAGTATAGGGGATTCAAGGGAGTTGTCACTATTAATTATATAAATGTTATACAAATGTTTAATTCTATTGATGTGAATCTTTCACAAGATGATATTCCATTAGCTCTTCAGGCTTCATGGAAAGTGTCACAGATATTCACCGAAAATAGAATTAAATAATTTAATATTCACTGTTATATTCCTCACTCACATTAATGGAATAACAAACTATTGATGTCTAATTATCCAATCGAACGAAGTTCGGAGGGATATAGTGAACGCCTCCGTCCGTCCGTCCGTCTGTCCGTCCGGGCAATAACTCAAATACCATTGGCCCGATTTTGTTCATATTTTGCACACATATACCCAATGGGGGTAGAAGTTCTGCTCGAAAGCGATTTTCAAAATGGCCATTTTAGTGCCGATTTTACAGTAATTTAGGTGCAATATATGTAAAACTGGAATAGCAATATGTTTTAAATGTAAAAAAATTATAAAGGACATTAATAATGCTACAAATGTAGATATTAAAGAAGCACAATGGCAGCCATCTTGAAAAATGGCGGCCTTTACTCGTAATTTTACGATTTTTGCTATAACTCAAAAAATAGTGGAGCGATTTTGTTCATATTTGGTATGTGAATACTATTAGCATTGCACACTGTCTCAAGACACTTTTAGTAGAAGGCGGCCATTTTTCAAAATGGCCGCCATTTTAACATATTTTATTATAACTCGAAAAGTAGTGGAGTGATTTTGTTCATATTTGGTATGTGAATACTATAAGCACGCACACTGTCTAATGACACTTTTGGTAGAAGGTGGCCATTTTGAAAAATGACCGCCATTTTAACGTAATTTACTATAACTCGAAAAGTAGTAGAGCGATTTTGTTTATATTCGGTATGTGAATACAAAAAGCATGGCACACTGTCTAATGACGCTTTTGGTAGAAGGTGGCCATTTTGAAAAATGGCCTGATTTTAACGTTTTTTACTATAACTTAAAAAGTAGTGGAGCGATTTTGTTCATATTTGGTATGTTTCATATTTTATATGTGAATACTATAAGCATGGCACACTGGCTAATGACACTTTGGGTAGATTTTTACATTTTCTACTATAACTTGAAAAGTAGTGAAGTTTTTTCTTTTTTTTGTTTTTTTTTAAATATTTGGGACAGGTAAATATGTCTGTTTAATTTTTTTTTATTTTATTTTTTTTATTAAAATCAACAAATTATATACAAATTACAGAGAGTGTTGTTACGTTACATAAAAAAACAATCTTTTTCAAGAATCAGAGAATGGAATCAGCTAAATAGTAAATACTAATATTGTTCTGTTTACCAACAGCAATACAATTTTTAAGTTGGATAATTTTCTTAGAGGCAACCTTGGTAAGTATCCATTGTTTTTCACTAAATCTATCTGTACCAATGAGCAACCTGAAGTGATTTTGTTCATATTTGATATGTGAATACTCATGAGCCTTGCATACTGTCTTATGACACTACGGATAGTATAGGTGGCCATTTTAAAAATGGCTGTCATTTTTACATTTTTTACTTTAACTCGAAAAGTAGTGGAGCGATTTTGTTCATATTTGATATGTGAATACTTTAAGCATGGCACATTGTCTAGTAAAACTTTGGGGAGTAGTCGGCCATTTTGAAAAATGGCCACCATTTTTATGTGTGTTATTTTACAAGTACATGTATGTCTGCGATTTTTCAAAAATTTTATAGGTGGCTACTTAAAAGCATATTATTTCTTCTGATGACAACTTGGCAGTGAGCAACCATTTTGAAAATGGTGGCCTTTCTGGTGTGTTGTTTTATGATATTTGCTATTCGTTTGTAAAAATGCCAGTCATTTCTGTTCAATGGGATTCAGAGATATTCTGTCTCTTGCAAGACCATTTTTATAGCATACATTATTGTTAAACTCACACTTAAACACAGGGGTCCAACTCCTCGGGACGTATGAAACCAATACATTGCATTTTAAATTTGAATTTTAAATATAACAGGTGTTTGAAAATCAAGGATTGTGAGTCTCACACTGCACCATTTTTTCTTCAAACTTGTTTATTGTTTACTCTCTGAGTACCAACCCATGGGGAAGATCCCTGCCTCAGAGACCATTAGTATATCTATGTTTATTGGTTACTTTCAGATTACCAACCCATGGGGAAGATCCCTGCCTCAGAGACCATTAGTATATCTATGTTTATTGGTTACTTTCAGACTAACAACCCATGGGGAAGATCCCTGCCTCAGACTAATAGTGTATCTATGTTTATTGGTTACTTTCAGACTAACAACCCATGGGGAAGATCCCTGCCTTAGAGACCATTAGTATATCTATGTTTATTGGTTACTTTCAGACTACCAACCTATGGGAAGATCCCTGCCTCAGACTAAAAGTGTATCTACAGTATGTTTATTGGTTACTTTCAGACTACCAACCCATGGGGAAGATCCCTGCCTCAGACTAATAGTGTATCTATGTTTATTGGTTACTTTCAGACTACCAACCCATGGGGAAGATCCTGCCTCAGAGACTAATAGTGTATCTATGTTTATTGGTTACTTTCAGACTACCAACCCATGGGGAAGATCCCTGCCTCAGACTAAAAGTGTATCTATGTTTATTGGTTACTTTCAGACTACCAACCCATGGGGAAGATCCCTGCCTCAGACTAAAAGTGTATCTATGTTTATTGGTTACTTTCAGACTACCAACCCATGGGGAAGATCCCTGCCTCAGACTAAAAGTGTATCTATGTTTATTGGTTACTTTCAGACTACCAACCCATTGGGAAGATCCGTGCCTCAGACTAAAAGTGTATCTATGTTTATTGGTTACTTTCAGACTACCAACCCATGGGGAAGATCCCTGCCTCAGACTAAAAGTGTATCTATGTTTATTGGTTACTTTCAGACTACCAACCCATGGGGAAGATCCCTGCCTCAGACTAATAGTGTATCTATGTTTATTGGTTACTTTCAGACTACCAACCCATGGGGAAGATCCCTGCCTCAGACTAAAAGTGTATCTATGTTTATTGGTTACTTTCAGACTACCAACCCATGGGGAAGATCCCTGCCTCAGACTAAAAGTGTATCTATGTTTATTGGTTACTTTCAGACAACCAACCCATGGGGAAGATCCCTGCCTCAGACTAAAAGTGTATCTATGTTTATTGGTTACTTTCAGACTACCAACCCATGGGGAAGATCCCTGCCTCAGACTAAAAGTGTATCTATGTTTATTGGTTACTTTCAGACTACCAACCCATGGGGAAGATCCCTGCCTAAGACTAATATTAGTGAATCTATGTTTATTGGTTACTTTCAGACTACCAACCCATGGGGAAGATCCCTGCCTCAGACTAAAAGTGTATCTATGTTTATTGGTTACTTTCAGACTACCAACCTATGGGGAAGATCCCTGCCTCAGAGACTAATAGTGTATCTATGTTTATTGGTTACTTTCAGACTACCAACCCATGGGGAAGATCCCTGCCTCAGAGACTACAGAAGATGTAATCATTGACAAGAGGGAGATATATGTCAACCAAGTACAGCCTACAAAATACTGCTCAAATAAGATAAGGTAGGCTTCAACTAACATTAGTCCAGTTAACATTCAATTCAGCATTTCTAATTTGCAATGAATGACACATACCTCTTAACTTTCATGCTCTAAAAAGATTTTGAAACCAGAGCATTTCTAATTTTAGCCAGTTTTTGACAATTAAATAGAAATATACACAATTTACTCACGTCGAGAGCTACCATGTTAGAGTTTGAAAGTATAGCTCTCTATCGCTAGAATCAACAGCTTAAGAATCCTGACTTCAAAGAAAATTCCGGGGAATTCAGCTGACCCATGTTGCACATTATATACCTGAAAATGTATCCTACATCGCCATCTTTCATTCAGCTCAACTATAGAACGTCTCACTGCCCTATGTATCGACCAGGACTTCATATTATTGGTCGTGTCAAAAGTTTTGGCCAGGTATAATCAATATGGCGGCTTGACGTTTCCCAAGTTGCGCATGCGTCGATAATATTTCCGTTTAACCGCCATATTGGAAATGGGTATCAAACAATGAATTCAAAAAACGATTAGAACTCCTGATCGCCATAGAAGCACATCAGCGATCCTACATGCACGGGAAAAGTAGACACATATGAGCCCATATGTAGGCTACAGTTTGAGGCTACAGTAGGCTATACTTTCAAAATCTAACATGGTAGCTCTCGACGGGAGTAATACACAATATGTTGTGCTTAATTTGGTAGTAGTAACCATCGATCCACTTTAGATTAAGATTTAGATTTAAAATTTGACCTTCAATGACCTTTAGAAGGTCAAATGAGTTAAAAAAGGTCAAAAAGGTCATTTTTCAACTTGCTTCAAATTGATTAAATTTTTTTTTCAAAATCATCCACGAGTTCTCAAAAGCTCAAATCTAACTATAGATTTGAAATTTGACCTTCAATGACCTTCTCAAGGTAAAAAAGGTCAGAAAGGTATTTTTTAACATTTTTTGACCAAATCTTTTTTCTAAATCAGCTACAATTTCTCAGACCTTTAGAAGGTCAAAAGGGTTAAAAAAGGTCAAAAAGGTATATTTTTCAACTTGCTTCAAATTGATTAAATTCTTTTTCAAAATCATCTATGAGTTCTCAAAAGTTCAAATCTGACTTTAGATTTGAGATTTGACTTTCAATGACCCTCTCAAGTTAAAAAAGGTAAAAAAAAGTCTTTAGATAAAAAAAAGGTCAAAGGTATTTTTTCAATTTGCTTCAATTTAATTAAATGTTTTCTTCAAAATTATCTCAGAATTTCAAATCTTACTATAGATTTGAGATAAGACTATCAATGACCTTCTCAAGGTCAATAAAGGTCAAAAAGGTATTTTTTTCAATTTGCTTGAAATTTTTTTCAAAATCATCTACAAGTTCTTAGAAATTACTTTAGATTTGAGATTTGACCTGGTATAAAAGGTCTAAAAGGTCTTTAGTTTAAAGAAAGTCAAAAAGGTATTTTTCAGCTTTCTTCAAATTGATTAAATTTTCTAGATGGTGGTGACATTTTGTCATGTTAATGCCTTGTTAAAAAATTGTTTAAATTGGATTCAAATAAGGTAATTGAAAAATTCTGCAACTCTAGGTCTTTAGTAGGAATTTAACACTTTTGTAACGTAAAATCTCATCACTTTGAATAGTCAAGAGGTTACTTAATTTCGTATATTCTACCATGTTGCAATTCAAAGGGGCAGTTTAATCTTTAATTTGCTAAAATTGAAAATATTTGTATTGATTAAATAATTTTATGCAATTGAAATAGTAACACATCATTTAATATGCAGTACTGTTTAATGTTTCATTTCATTATACTTGAGATAAAATAAAATTTCAACTGACCTCATCAAAAACTGAATAAAAAGGATGTCACTTTAAAAGCATTGATAATTGATCTTTTTCCTCCAGAGATAAAGGGAAATATATAACAAGTATAAATTATTTACGAGAAAAAACTTATGAAAATGGAATGATTGTAAAATGATAAATGCTTCATACATTCCCCAAATGTGTAAAATATAAACTAATTCATTTCATTTCAGCACTGCCAAATATAACTTCCTGACTTTCCTACCAAAGTTCCTCTTTGAGCAGTTCCGTCGCTATGCCAACCTGTTCTTCCTTTTCATTGCTCTTTTGCAGGTAAGTTTCAAAGTTTTATTAACAGGAAGCATTGGATAGATAATAGAAAAATTGTAACAACATTGTAAGAACATTGTTTTGGATAAATTTTCGTTTTGGGTTGAGTGAAGTTATAGTGAGAAAAATAGAAACAGGTGCATTTAAGTTAATAATACACATTTATCTTTAGTCGAAATGGATGAGAATGTTCTCATTCCATTATATCAGGTCAAAGTAACTGTGATATCATATTCAGTTCATGCACAAACCCATATTAATCATTTAATATCATGTCTTTATGTGATTATGTAAACCATAATGAGAATTTGATACATCATGTGCTTTCAAGAGATGAATGCATCAAAAGTTATACCCACATATATTTAATTATTTCTTATTACCCCAGTATATGGGCTATACGGTGACCAACCCAAACGCTCTTACATGCACGGCGGAGTGTTTAATTCAAGCAGAAATGCTGTGGGCTAGATATCTACAATTTATACCAATATCTGGTTTTCAAATCCCATTGAATTTGGTATCAATGAGAACTGTAGACTATATGACCTATCATTTTCATCCAGACAATGACAATAGAGTGACCAATTTTACAAAACAAAAGTACTCATTTTATCCTTAGAACCACCTATCATCGCCTAAATGGCTATATTTTTCAAGGTCAAGGTCACCATATTAAAAGTAGAATTATGGAGGTAAATCTGCTCTTCAGACAATGTTTAATAGCTTTTCTTTACCATGGAACAAAGATCTTTGCACTGGTATCCCCATTGCCATGAGATAATACACATGAAAGGGGAACTTGTCTTTAAATGTCATCAAAACTTTATGCCAACACGTGGAAAGGCCATTTCCACACTACTTTTGGTGTAGTGATTCCATATGCTATCAAAAATAAAGAAAAGTAAGTCATTAGAGGTAAAAAGTGCAAATCTCCTAAAGGTAGAATGCCAAAAATATTAAGACAATTGAACATGTTGAACAACTAATATACATACTTTTTGTAGCTTGGTTGAATGGCTATGAATCCCAAGTTCCGATGTGTCTCATCAAAAAGACAATAGAGTGACAAGGATTATGACAAATTGAGTTTATAATTTTTACGCAAATTTTCTTCTTGGATCGAAAGATTTCATTTTAATTTGATAAACTTACGATAGGGGGCGAAGGGTCTAAAGGTAGGTCATGTGACACAAAACAACGATCATGTGACACAAAAACAACGATTCATTCACCAGAAAATAAATCTTAAGAACAAAAATTCAAAATTCTTGATTCTGCCGATCTCAGTGTCAACTGCAGTGAATCACAAAACATTAAAGTTAGAGCAAGATTTGCTTGTGTATTAATGAAGGGTAAATGATTGTGAAACAGATTCATTGTCCTTATTCCTTTGTTAAATATATTTAAAAGATACATATTCTGAAATCAACATGTTGATCTCTATTAGGGACCAATGCAAAAGTTCAATGTAAGAGGGCTAACATGAGTTAATCTCAGACAGCCCCCCCCCTCCCCTGTTAACTAAATATGAGAATTGTTGATCCTCACAGCGTCTAGAAAGTAATCTGAAAGTAGTATGAGAATTGTCTACAGCTTGTGCTTGAGGCTGAGTAGGGATTTTTTGGCTTGAAAAACGTAGTTATTGGCATAACGCCACCATGTCCTGAAGAATGAGGTTTTGACAATATGTCTTTATTAATTTTTTGGGATCATTTTTATTGATTTCCAAATTCCATTTGCTTTTGAGACTATTTTACTTTTCTTACCAACCTCTAGTGAGTCAATCCATAGCTCATTAACTAGTCTTTCATGATTGGCACTTCCTTTAAATTCAATTTGAATTCTATCAAGATAGGGGACATTACAAAACTGGGTAAATATCTCAGTTAACATAGGACAATACGGATTCATATTTATGTGTGAAATGCTAAGTTTATAGTAAATACTACTCACAGGACATCCTAGTGCAGATCTTAAATAGATGAGACAGGATAGCCTTGCCCAAGTCGGTATTTTTTTACTTTTCTGATATTGAATTATTACTGCCTTGTACAATCCAATACATCTCCGCTGATATTATGCCGAGATATTCAATGGTTTCGAGATTTCCATAATACCTACGCTATCAGGGGTATCGCGAAACCTTATTGATTGACAGATATATGCGTGGACACGACGTGTGACTTCAGGCTGATTGACCAATCAAAACGTTATCAGGTTGACCTGCATAAGCAAAGCAATCTTCCCGTCTACGACTTGAAATTTAATGATCTGATCGATCATTTATTTAGAGTTACAATATATTATGTAATTAAATGTACATAGGGAATGTAAGAGTCATTAATATAAATTAAATCATGCAATGGATTAAAACTGATTTCGCGATGAAAATGCAAGACCTAGTCATCCAATGTAGGGGGTCATGTAGTCGTCGATCAGTGATTGAATCTCAGCCTACATGTTCATTTGAATTCAGCGATCGTTTCAACGTTTATTGTTGAAATCTCACCTCCGGTTACCGATCGATGCTCCGGCATCTACTAAACTCTGATTGATATTTATCTGATAAAATATTTGTATTTTCATGATGAATTCATGCAAGATTTGTTCGTGAAAAGTCCCGGCGAAAAGTGTACTCGTTTTTTACCCTGCATAATAATGAGCTAACGCTGCAGGGCCATCATTGATTGGTCAAATTTTACTGACATAAACATTGAGTCGGAAAAGCACGTGGCTTTCTCTTTGGTACAAGGCGGTCATAATAGAAATCAAGATAGTAAAAGAGACCGACTTGGGCAAGGCTAGAGACAGGACACCACAGATACATATTTACTCAAGATTAGATACATCTTGTCTAATAACATATAATTAATAACTAAACATAAATTATAGATATCAATGATTTGGCACCTACGGGCGGCAACTGCAGTGTGGGCAACTGTTGAAAAAATCTTAAACGTTTTTTCCTTTTCTGAGATATGTGGGGGATATACACTGGACGAAATGACCATGCTGAAGATTCGAGATTCCCGGGAATTCAATAATCGATGTCAGCAGAACTTAACTATTTGACACATTTATAGTTTATTTTGATTAACTTTAGTTTATCAACAACGAGTATCATTAGACTCTTAGGCCAATTTTTGCAAATTTTTAATGAACATGCTTCATCCATTGCAGAGAAAACACTTGTCAAAACACGGCTCACTTTTTGTGAGACTCGCGATATGTGACATATATTTCAATGATGGATTCGTGGCCAGGCTTTGCACTCCTGATTGATTGAGATTTGTACCCAGACTTTGCAAAGTGCAAATGGAAACCTCTATTGTTATATCAAGCGTGGTTATTTTTTTGTTTTGTAGCGTCCCTATCTTTTTCTCCATATTTCAACATGACCAGCTTGATGACAATTATGAGTGCTATCATGAATGATGAGCAAATACAAGTCTGCACCATAGAGGCCTGCGAACCAAGATTTTGGAATACCCAACCAGAAATAATGTCCAGTCCAAAGCCGGTTATGCCCGCCCCCATTCCCCACAATGCAACTACACTTCCGGTAACTTCCATATAAGGTTCTGCCCATGCCATCATACCAGGCCAAAGAGGTGATGTAACAGCCAGTAAGACACATGTAAACACCCAATAAAGAACTGGGTCACTAAGACCAACAGTCACCAAGCAAACTGACATAGCAAAAGCTGTAAGCAGTTCAAAATAAATCAGTATCCACATTGGGCACCATTTGCTGATGATCATCGTAATAAAGCGGAACCCTATGGACGAAGCGCTTGCAGTAGCGGCAAGTAGAGCAGCTTTTTGCTTGGTGAAATTCAAATCTTCATATGCTATTGCTGACATATAAGATCCTAAAACAGCCAGTTGAGCTTCTACACCCGAATAAAAAAGGAATCCCAGAAATAGCATGATGAGTCCGAATGCTGTTTGTCCTTGGGTGCACTGTTTCGGAGAAATCACTTCCCGCCAAGATTTCTTCACAGCGTGTGAAGCTTTTTGAAGTTTTGGTTTTGGTATTAAGTATTGATACGCCAGAAAAATAAACCCAATGAATATCCCATAACAGCCTATCACAATGTATGGCACTTCAATGTTAGAATTGTTGACTCTAGTATCAGTTGGTATTGCAGTAACGTTTTGTACATCAGTAAGTACATTCATCCAACTTGTAGCGGTTAGGGCATTGATTTGGGTGGTGTTGTCGAAGTTGGTTGAGTTGTAAGCCTCTTTGTCTTCGGGTCTAGTACCAAGGAAAGGTCGTGCAATCATCGGGGCGAATAAAGAACCGAATCCCACGCCAAAATGCATTGCGTGTAAAGGTGGAGATGTATCTTCTTGCCACATGTCAATTATCATTGCGTTCCCCACTGAAATAAGACAGACCAGATTTAAAGCTTCTTTAACCAACACATTTGACTCAGGAATAGTTTTAACAACAGTTTGAGATTTAGGACTTATGTTTTGGATATTAGGGACTGAAATATGTTTATTGGTATATCGTTTATGCAAAAAAGATTTTTATTTTTAGATGGCCACCACTTTGAAAATGGCAGGAATTTTTTGCAAAATCTCAATTTTTCATTTCTAATCAGAATATAACCAATGTATTATAACTAATTGAAATTTTGATCTCTCCATAGAATATATTTATTGAATAAATCAATCTACAGAATATGTATAATTTATTTATTGATGTATATACAGTGTATTTCAGCATGAGCTCCAGAGACTGCGTACAAGGGGTTGGGAAAACAGGAAATTTTTTTAGATCTTTCTGAAGTATAATCTTACTCTGAAATGGGTCTTGGAAAATTCAAAATGGCCGCCCAATGTGGGATTTTCGCCAAAAATTTGGTGATTTCTTCAAAGTATAAGAGTATTATACTCAAATCAAATGAAATTTTAGTTTAAATCACAATTATGGTACCATTTGTCTGATTCCTTTATATGAAAATTCAAAATGGCTGCCTAAAGCGGGAATTCACTATGGGATAACACAACCAAATGGTATAACATGCATTTTCCCATACAACTGATCTGTCTTTTAGAGAAAATTAAGATTTGTGGCCATGTTTTGCTATCATGCCATCACACCAAAGTATGTCCTCTGTCAGTGAAAAAGGTTTGAATGAAAACTCCCCATGAAATCAAAAGATCTCACCTGTTGAATACGTCATCTATAGAAAATCTCAAAAATTGTCACTCTGATTTTGACAGATGGATGTCATGAAGAAGTAACCATTTAAGATTTGAAAACACGTTCTTATTAATCAACTTGTCAAAGAGATATAAATTGTCCAAATTGTACTTGCATTCTTGGTAGATTTTAAGGTGGCCATTTTGAATTTTCTTGTCTCCATGTTTCCAGACGAACCATTTGACAGATAGATGTCAGAAATTTTGAGCGATGATTCTTCATAGAACTACGGTCCTAGAATCTTGTCTGTAAGGTTTTGTCTACAAATTTTCAGCCAAACTGTCTGAAATTGTTTCACAGTTCAAAGATCTTCAATGTTGCCAAAAATGTTAATATTTTTACGTATTGTAGATTTAAATGTCCTCTTTTGTATTTTACCTTTCCCGAGCTATTAGTATAACGTTTGGCCTAATTTCTTCTTCGCCATACCTATTTTCTTAAAATATATGCACTTGTCGATTGTCCACTAATCAGACTTGCAAATAGACTTCTAAATAAGCAATTGAAAGGATGGACGTCCCACATTTTGTTTTTTGAAACATTTCTGAATCTCCGCCATTTAAGATTCTTACTGCAGCTGAGATTAGATAAGACCGCATGTCAGCATGTTTACAGTATAACCGCAGTTGTCTGATATACACGATATGACCATCGTTGATGGTCTATTACCGGCGACTCTTGCAGTTAGCCTGGCCCACTGACGAAGAAAAATCCAAAAAATCGAAGATTAAAACACCTCAAATCTACCCATATTCAAGGTCTTCTTTGACACGTGCATGGTATATAGCAAACAGAATGTTGGATAGAACGTTAGGTGAAAACAGGGCTGGAATCCAATGACAATATCACTGGGAAATCATTTAAATCATTTCTGTCGATGTTTAATGGTTTCGGGAGAAGATTCCTGGGGATTTAGGATGATTAGTGATTGTGAATATTGGCAGAAATTAGGTACGTCCGGGGGTTTTCTTTGTAGCTAATGAAAATAGATGTTAGCTTTGATGAAATATCCAAACTTCGATTTATTTTGACACCAGGTCCATGATCGTTAGATACGTCTCTGCACTATTTGCTCAACCTTTAAATCTACAATACGAAAAAAAAAGAAAATCTTTGGCGAAATTGATAATGTCGAAATATACAGATTAACTTTGTTCTCCAAACCGAAAATCGTCCTTTTAGGTGGTCATTTTGGACTAACCATCACGAAAAACTGGTTTGTAAAGTCTTCTCAATGTGTTTCCAATAGAGGTGTCAAGTATTAACCGGTTAACCGCCGATAATGCCTTGACCGGTCTGTGTTTATGGGTGGTTAGTTGACCGTGTATAATTCTGTTATTTCCCGCGCTTATATTGCATGCTAATCTGTTTGGTTTTAAAGTGTCCGTTTCACGTAAACTACTCATACATGTCATACAATAAGTCCGATAACTCCTTACAAACATCCAATCAGCAACTTTAATCCCTGCCACATTGCATTCCCGCGCTTACTTTGCATGTTAATCTGTTTGTTTTTCAAGTGTCAGCCATTATTATATTATCATATGCATTTTTTAATTCGTCAGTTTTGTTAATTATTGTTGTCTATCAACGTCGCCAAAATGTCAAAGGTCAAAGCCTCGCTTTGGTAGTGAGAAAATTAAAATTAAAATAAACACTAATCAGCTGCAATTCTCGTTGTTATGGTGTGTTCGTGGAGATTCCAAGGGTAAAGTAATTTAGAGTTACCGCCCGGTAGTCAGGTAGTGTATGAATAGAATAGAGTAAAGCTTGACGAACGTAAAACAACGCCGATATATCATTTTTCCAATTTTTTCAACTTTCAAGATCGAAGATGAAGATTTCATTTGAAATTTTCAGTTCAAATTTCCCGCCGGTTAACCGACTTTAACCGGTAAAAATACCCGGTTAACCAGTTAATGCTCAAGCAGTTAATTGACACCACTAGTTTCCAACAAAACCATCTGATACATCGTTTTGAAATTTTCAGGGATGGTTCTTGAAGTTTTGGGCATGCTGGATAAATTCTTTGGTGGCCATTGTCAAATTCTGTCCTAAATCTTGCCTCTTCAACTGATGAGTGTTGGGTTATCAGGATGAAAAATCTGTATAGGATCACCCATTGGTGGGGACATGTTGTATATGTTTGTCTCCTTGTTATCAATTATTTTATTGAAGAATTGAACCAAGTTACCTGAATGTTAAGATGGTGTTTAAAATCTTATTTTACTCCATAAATTATAGTTTTACATTTTACCTAAAATTATACATTCTAGTATACAAGTTCATAATTATGATGATTTAACATATGTAGTTGTTATTTGTCTTCATGTTCATGTGTCTAATGTTGTCCTTTGTGCTCTTCAATGCTCAAAAACCATTCTTACCGAGACCGTAAAGACCGTGTGCAAAGCCCTCCATCCAATAGAGAAACGTGAGCCCTTGGAAGTTGAAGGCCCAAGGTTTAAGTATGACGGATATCGCTTCTAAAATGAAGCCTGTTGCTAACTGCATGTCACGAAATCTTGGGAACCTAATGCAATACACAAAACATATCAGAGATAACATGTAAAACATCCTCTTTGATAGAAGGTTTCTAGGTTTTGAGATCAAGTCGTATATTAGCCGCAGATATAGAAACACGTCAGTACATGGGTTCTCTTTCCTTATCTCTAAGTGAATACAAATCAAAATTATTGACCTGTCAAATATATAACCAGCTATTGGTGACGCCATTATCCAACCTATGCTCCTGAGGGAGATGGCTATCCCTATCTCACTGTAGTCTGTCCCAGTACGTTCCCTCAGGTCAGGAATTGTTGGCACCTTCACGCTCCACATCATTCCCTGAAAGACAAGCTTCAACCATGTAGTACAAAATGCAAATACTAGAACCAAGGGCCACTAACACATGTTTTACTGTACTATATCATCTCTGGAGCTGACATATTCAAGTGAAAGAATAGTTTATTCATTTTTAAATGTATATATTTTTTGTTGATTATATGACAGTATTTGAATGGGTTAATTCCAAATTACTCCTGCAATATGACCCCCCTCCCTGGCCAATTCATGCATTTTTCACCATTCTGAGCACTTTTCAAATGATTGTCCTATTGGCAATGAAAATACCTCTAAAAATCATCAATGTTCTTATAAGTTGTTCAAATTTGCAAAGAGCTGTTTGAGAAATGTAATTTTTGAAAAGAAAATGAGTGACCACAACATCACAGAACAGTAATTCATCTTTTTCCATGGTCTATTCTATGTCTCAACATGAAACTTTGAAACAATTTTTGCAAACAATCTGGTAAATACAAAAGCTAAAAACAGAGAAAATAATATGGACTTTAACTTCGAATTTTAGAAAATATGCATGTAGAGATTCTGGAAATATACATTTTTGGAAATGAAGATGCTACTCACATTTGCAACCCATGCTAACATGAGACAAATGGTTTTGATTAAATTATATCTGAATAACTTTTTCTTCAGTTCAGGGGTTTCTTCTGGGTCAGTAACACTGAATTTCTGTACTTTAGTGAGTAGCGCCTCATCTGTGGGGTCCTTCTCAACATTTCCATTTTTAATATCATGAACTTTCCCACCTTTGTAGATAACTCCTCCTTTGATTTCATCTTCACCATTTAAGAATGGCTCCTTCATATCCCGATTCTTCTTTTCAGTATTTTTTAGGCATTTTAGCATATGGAACTAGTAGTTATCATTGTAGAATAGAGCTCTAGCCTATGTGTATTTTAAGAGAGTCCTCAATAAAGATAAGACAGAAGTCATAATAGATTGATCCGCATGCCCCTACGTAGAATGGCTTATTTGAAAAAAGTATTGATATGAACAGTGAATTTTTGGAATTTAAGGAACCTGAAATGAATCATATACCATGGGTAGATGACAATACTAATAAAAACAAATATAAAAATGTAAACTCAAAGCACAAATCCTATTGTGAATAATGTAATATTGGAATAGTAAGAGGAGACACTTAAAATGAATGTATATAAACCGATGTACAAGATATGTGCCTGTTTATCATTTTACATGTAGAACAACATGTTATCAAGATACCAGTTAGCTGGATTAAACGTTAAAAGATAGTCAAAAGAATTTATTCAGTATGCTATGTGTCATCAGAAATTAAAGTGTTGAACATCTGAAATCATAGGATATCCTATTAATTGTCTAAATAATAGAATTATCAGAAGGTAAACAATAGATTTTCATGTAAACAATGTGACATATTATGATGAATATAATCCTTTTGTTATGCATGTATAACCAATATGCCCTATCATAAACAATACATTCTAGACTTGTTTAAACATTATTTAGCAGTTACCTTAATTTAGCTTTTGACCTTGAAGTTAATCTTGATTCCTTTATGTGACCTTAAATTTTTATGTCTTTATGTAGTTGTGAATTTTGTCAGAGATCCTAAATAAAGTATGTGAAATTTCAATTTGCCAAAATGCTTAGCATCCAAATACAGAACTTTGACCTTTATGTTGCCTTCTTGCCACCTCAATATGACCTTACCTAAGCAATATATTTTTGTGTAATCTATATGTTTTTGCATGAACATTATGTCATTCTATAAAGAATATACCACGTTATATTTTGCAGCAAATTCCAAATGTGTCACCAACTGGACGTTACACAACAGCTGTTCCCCTATTACTCATTCTACTAGTCTCAGCTATAAAGGAACTTATTGAAGATTATGTAAGTTTATATATAATAAGGATCTATTCTTTGTATATGAATTAATCAAAGTTTCCATAAATGGCATGAATCATCCTTTAGGCAATGTATGTTTCGCTGTCTGAACCTCAGAAAATCGTGTGTCCTTAGATGAAAGACAACGCACTGGACATCGACTAAATCATAGATGTTGATTCCCCTAGCAATTAGCTACCCACTTTTCTAACAGCTTGTTCACAATATAGTTAAAACCCCACTATTCTCACTTCAGAAGAAAAAAGGATAAAATAATCATTGAAACATGTTACCCACACTCAATCAAATATGATACAAAGGTTGATTTGCATTAATATTGAACCCAGAAAAAAAACATTTGAAGTTCAGAGATCATAAGTAGTGCACGTCCATGTTTGACAAAGTGCAAGTTTTAAATAGCTCTTGATTTAAAAGATGGCGACACTTCTATAGAAATGAATGGATCCTGTGATACAAACAACTTCTCCATCTTTCATTGACATTGGCAAAAACTTGAGATATAATACTTGACAGATCTAAAATATTTTTTGATAATCTATTGTAGACTTTGATGTGCCCAGTTTGTTTTTGGTGTCCAATAAAAGATAAAGTATTTATCAATCCAATGGAATGGAAATACTATGAAGTCAAAGGTTAAGTCTTTATTTTCCCAAAGAATGTTGAAAATATGCATAGTAGGCCTTTAAGTGATTGCCTGTAATATCTTGGTCATGACCTTGGGACATCAATTGGAGAAATCAGTGTTTCTAGCTGGTTTTATGATTATTTAATTGCTTAGATCTGACTCAGTCATCAGAGAAGTTTGCTACCAAGATGGACACTGAAAATTATGTAACATTAGGTTGCAAACAATAGAGTCACGACTGGCAAAACTGACATAGCCTCAATGATAATGTTTTGTAATTTTTTGTGTGATATTTTTCACATATAATGTTTTTAACTTATTCATACAGACATTTAGATGTTTAACTTAAAGATGTTGATTTAAGAGCAAAAAAGGCTCCAAAACTTAATGAAATATGTAGTTTGGATGTTCATTTATGTCTGTGGATTATATTTTATACCACAAACACTTTATAAATACCTGAAATTTGCAATAAAAGTGCCCAAAAATTGTTGTTTCGAAATTCCCCATTTTTCCTGTATCGCGCTAGTCACGTGACCATTACGCGTAGCAGTCAATGTACAGATATTACAGTACATATAATATGTTCAATATGGCAAACATCAGCGATTCTGATTCCCGGGTTCTGGGAAATGACTATATAAATCGGCGAGAGGGTGTAATTTGAATGAAGACAATTTAAGGAGGGGAAATGTGTGCAAGTATGGCAGTAAGAGAGCAGATATGGGGACTTTAAACAAGAACTATGACGGAGAATCAACTAAAAATGTGAGTTCTGGAATGAAGACCCGTTGCCATTGACTGAAGATTCCAGCGATCCTATTATCATTCTCAGTTTGAATCTAGACGCGGAAAACAGATTATGAAAACAGGTTTTCTGCAAAGTTATCAAATTTAGAAGATATGGATCTTGTTTTTGAGTGGCTTAACAAGCATTTAGATACCAGACTTGGCGCTATCTCTTGTCAAATACATGCACTGGACTTGCAGTAAATTGGCCATTGCAAATTGCAAAATCAGATCGTCAAATTAATCGCTTCGTTTTTAAACCTACGCTTCATATCTTCTTCCAAAACTTTAGGATTCGATAGAGATAAGTTATAACTTGTACAGGAAAAAATGGCAGATCCTACCTTAATTTAGAATCGCTGATTTCTCTGGACAAATTCCGAGAAGAAATTGTTCAACATCGCGATCACCCCAGACAACATGTCGCCTGCGTGTCACTCTGAACTCACGTGATAAAATACGGCATCTTGATTGGTTACTACTCGTGTTGTCATGACGTGAAAAGCAGTAGTAAACACTGAATATGTTAATGAACTGCCATATATGGAACAATTGTCTTTCTGATTGGTTAACTTTACACACCTCCTAAATGAATATAGTAGTCGTAGTAAATGATTCATTGATAACTCTGAAAGTGGGCGTGACCAGCTTCATTTTGACACCAAATTCAAGATGTTTCAAATCAAAATGGCCTCGCAAGACGAGGTTGAAATATCAGTAATTTGATACTGATATGGTCTACGATAGATCAAAATTGACTGCCCCGCGTCACATGTCACGTGAGCCTATATTTGTTGAAAAATGAAAGAGATAGTGACACTTTTTAATCTTAAGTTTATACCAATATTACAAACACATATCTATTTTTTTCATTATACATTTATTTCTTCATAATACATACATTTGTTTTATACTACATTGATTTATTTTTGCAAAACCTTTGCTATTAGATCTTTAAATAACTGATTTTGCATATAAGAAACTATAGATCCCAGTGACATGGAAACTGTTCTTAACTCATAGTTGATATTTGACCCTTGGCATTGCATGTTTGATATGTTAACTTAAGTTCAGCTGGTTTTCTTATTTTCTGTATTAGAAACGTCACAGGGCTGATGATGATCTGAACAACTCCAAAGTGTTTGTGCTTCGTGATGGCAACTGGCAGACACTAAAGTGGATGGACATTGTCGTTGGGGATATCGTAAAAATTGTCAATGGAAGTTTTTTCCCTGCTGATTTGGTCCTATTGTCTTCAAGGTAATACTATAACTTGATTAATTTATTTTAGAAATATCTTCATATGTTATAATAGGAGAATGCCTTTAGAAAGCAAACAAAATATGACATGGGTTCGATCAAGAGACTAGACGCGAGTAGAAATAATCTTGATTTACGTCGTCAAAAATTCAAAATTCTGTCAAACTGATGTCATATTTGGGATCTACAGAAAATTACATCTAGTATTATGGTTTTGAAAAGAGTTTATCAACTTTGAAAATTTAATTTTCTTTGAAAATGGGACTTCTAGGTCGGGGAAATTCCCCATAGACCCCACGTGGTAAAATCAAAAAAAGTGAAATATCTTTTCTTGTGTTGGGCAGATAATATTTTTATTTCTTTAAATAGACATACTTTAATTTTTATAACTATCAGATACATAAAAGTAATATGAAAAGTTAACCACTAAAACTGATGAATATTCAAGTTTAAGGGAACTTTTTGATACCCTGCCCTGTCATGTTATTTCCCCCGAATTAGCCACCTGGTAGTAAACTAGTAACTACCTACTTGCATCTGAGTAATTATAATAAAAAAGTCAGATCATGTAATTTGCCACCATGCACATTCATTTTGAATTACTTTTCTTTGGTTACTTTACCTAAGATGTTTTTAAATGAACAATGCCGAGGGCATATATTGTGTTATATTTTGATATCTCACATGTAGAGATTATCATTTATGAGGTTCAGGATGTTAAGATTATCTTGTGGCCAATATAAATATATCTGCCCAAAGGTGGGAGGTGTGTACGATTCTGTTAACCTGTGTACCAAATATTTAACTTATGCAATAAAAGACACTGCTAGCATAGCTGAGAAATTATATAAAAAATTAACTGATTAACCTGGGTATGTGGCGATGTAGAATTCTAATGTCTAGTAAATTTAGAAATATTAAAATTGTGCACCTGAAATTCATGTCAGTTATTCCTGCATGTATGTTGAATATGTGCACCTTTCAAGAAAATCAACCATGCCTCATATATTCCTCAAAAAATTATCATGATTCCCTATGGTTAGAATGCTGTAGATTGCTTCCATGGGTGTGTTTGTATTTTATTGCACTGAAGAATATTATTGTTATGTAACATTTTGTTAATACATCATCTCTATCAATATAAACACAGACTAAGCTTATTGCATATTTCTTTACAGTGAACCTCAGGCAATGTGCTATATAGAGACATCTAATCTAGATGGGGAAACAAATCTCAAAATAAGACAGGTATGGTTGAATTCATAATGTTTGCTAAAATTTAATTAAAGGGGCAAAGAAGGACTGTAGAGAGAAAATTTTATTTTTTCTGAGCTATGAGGTCAATATTTGGCTTAGCATCTTCTTTGACATACCTATTTTCTTAAAATGTATGGATAAACTCTCGATTTCAGCATTAAAAGTGTAAATTCAGTTCAAAGCTTCTATAAAGGGAGTCCCACTTATAGATTTGTAAGATTCACCATGTTTCAAGAGAAATATCAGCTGAAATAATGTTAATCTAGGGGATTTCTTTGTAGATAACAAAAATATATTTAAGGCTTGATGCCAGGTGGGGTTTCGATGGGTCGAGGCGAACCCCTCCCCCTGGCCAAAAATTCTTGGAATATTTTAAAAAGTGAACCCCCCTTGGCAAATCCTGGCTATGGGCCTGCCTAATATGTATTTGGTCCTCATACCTCAAGTATTTAGTCCTCATACCTTATACTTTATTATCCCATCGAACGAAGTTCGGAGGGATATAGGGAACGCCTCCGTCCGTCCGTCCGTACGTCCGGGCAATAACTCAAATACCGTTGGCCCGATTTTGTTCATATTTTGTACACATATACCCTATGTGGGTAGAAGTTCTGCTCGAAAGCCGATTTTCAAAATGGCCGCTCATTTCAAAATGGCGGCCATTTTAGTGCCGATTTTACAGTAATTTAGGTGTAATATGTAAAACTGTAATAGCAATATGTTTTAAATGTAAAAAAATTATAAAGGACATTAATAATGCTACAAATGTAGATATTAAAGAAGCGCATGGCAGCCATCTTGAAAAATGGCGGCCTTTACTCGTCATTTTACGATTTTTGCTATAACTCAAAAAATAGTGGAGCGATTTTGTTCATATTTGGTATGTGAATACTATAAGCATTGCACAATGTCTAAAAACACTTTTGGTAGAAGGCGGCCATTTTGAAAAATGGCCGCCATTTTAACATATTTTACTATAACTCGAAAAGTAGTGGAGCGATTTTGTTCATATTTGGTATGTGAATACTATAAGCATGGCACACTGTCCTATGACACTTTTGGAAGAAGGCGGCCATTTTGAAAAAAAATTGAAAAATTGCCACCATTTTAACGTATTTTACTATAACTCGAAAAGTAGTGGAGCGATTTTGTTCATATTTGGTATGTGAATACTATAAGCATGGCACACTGTCCTATGACACTTTTGGTAGAAGGTGGCCATTTTGAAAAAAATTTTGAAAAATGGCCGCCATTTTAACGTATTTTACTATAACTCGAAAAGTAGTGGAGTGATTTTGTTCATATTTGGTATGTGAATACTATAAGCATGGCACAATGTCTATTTCTAATGACACTTTTGGTAGACGGTGGCCATTTTGAAAAATGGCCGCCATTTTAAAGTATTTTACTATAACTCGAAAAGTAGTGGAGCGATTTTGTTCATATTTGATATGGGGAGTAGTCGGCCATTTTGAAAAATGGCCACCATTTTTATGTGTGTAATTTTACAAGTACGTGTGCAATTTTTCAAAAATTTTAGAGGTGGCTACTTAAAAGCATATTATTTCTTCTGATGACAACTTGGCTAGTGAGCAACCATTTTGAAAATGGTGGCCTTTCTGGTGTGTTGTTTTATGATATTTGCTATTCGTTTGTAAAAATGCCAGCCATTTCTGTTGATGGGATTCGCTACGCTTTGGCGTTGCCGTTGTTCTGGTTGGACATTTTGGTGGGCTTATGCATTTCCCTCTAATGAGGAATATTCTTGTAGGCATTACGCAAAATAATTTTCAATGTTTTAGGGTATCCCTGCTACAGCAAATATTTTAACCCACGAGGAGCTCTTGTATTTAGGAGGTACAGTAGAGTGTGAAGCTCCCAATCGCCATCTTTATGACTTTGTAGGAAATATCAGCCCATCTGGGAGAAAGTAAGTACATGGTACATTGTACTGTGTTTTGTCTTTGGTATTTCAATGAAAACATTATTTACATTTCCACTGGAGATCAGATAGAAGATATATTGTCCTTTCTTCAATATGGATTTACTCACTTTATTGCATTTTATTGAGGTCACATTTGTGGGATGAAATAAAAATGATGTCTCATAAAAGAAGAGCTTGGCCTCCAGGTGGAAAAAAGAAAATTTGTATCCTCATTTATAATTGATCTCAATTGATTTTTTAAATTCAACATTAAGGTTAATATGATTAGTTCGTCCAACTCATTTCCCATTCCAAACTGATTTGGGGGAAAAGGGCAGAATTGATATCAGTGTAACATTTTAAGTATATAAAAAACATAATCTACTGTCCATGTAGATACTTCATGTACTTCAATTGAAAAATATTTCTGATATAACTGCATGCAAAAATAAATTATTTCTCTATTGACTTCTATAGCAATGGATCTCCTCAAAGGTAGTACGATGGAAACTATTTATTTCCATATTTTTGGGTTTTCTTTAATTTTGTGATCACTAAGTGTCATTTCTTATAACATGCACTTGATTGTTTTATTAATTTTTGCATGTTCACCTTTATCATTCAAAGTTCTTGAAACAGTCATTATTTTTTATTATATATAATTTAAGCACTTGTACGTCTGTGTGTATATAATGCCATCAGAAATATGCATATCTACAATTTTGACTAATTGCAATGCATCCTCTTGTGGATTCATTCTTAACGTTGAAAAGATATAAAAATAAAGATCAATATTTCTTAATTTCAAATTACGTAATTTACAGAAAAATGTCATATTTCTGAAGGTATTACATATAAGACCTAACATTTATTGTACATATATTTCTTTATACCTGTTCTTACCCTTTAATGTTATAATTCATAAATGTTGCAAATTTTAATTGATATTCCGTTTATGGAAGCATTTAATCTTTGATTTCTACCTTATGTAACTCAACAAATTTAATTGTATGGTCAATCTGAAGGCTCTTTAAAGTTTGACCTTCCAACGAAATCAAATATTATTTTATTCTACATATTTATAAGGGATTCCACATTACATCAAAATGTCAAAATAATCCTATTGTTTTGTTAGTATCAAATCAATTGCTAAATGTGGAATCCCTAATATCCCTAGCATCGAATGAGCTGCCATACATTTTACTATTTAACAATCTAGTGTCAATATTTTTGACTGCCCCTTTAGAATTGGAAAGGACCACAGAAGATATCGCAACAGATTTTAGACAGTCATTTTCTGAAGATTCAAAGGCATTATCTAAAGGAAAAGTACTCATAGAGATGATAAAATAATTTGGACTTTGAGACAGGGAAGGTGCAAACACCCCTCCAACATTTTTTTCAAAAAAGTTTTCCTGATTTTTAGCCTCTTCCACTCCTATTTTTGGAATGTTTTATGCATCAAAATTGATATCTTGAAAATCCCTGCTTAAATCCTATTTTCCTTTTAAGAGGTTGTCTTTGTCTCCAAATGCAACATGTTGATGCATAAAAAATGAAAAAAAAACACGAGTTGAAAATCAGGACATTTCCAGAAAAAAATGTTGGCAATCCCCTGTCCCCTGTATGTCCCTCCCCTGTCTCAAAGTCCAAATTATTTTATCATCTCTATAAGTGCTTGTCGTGGAGTTAATGGATTGGCTTATGCACATGTTCAAATCCTTAGATTAAAGAACCAAAATCCAACATGTGACTGTCTGAAATCTGTTGCAATACCTTCTGGATTCTTTATGTGGAAATAACGTAACTCGAATAGTCTGTAAAGTTGAATGAACAGGAAGACGGAATAAAAGCCTTGTTGATTTGGTTTCACAAAACACGTTGATTTTTGACCCAGCCTATTAAAGCATCATTTGTTTTTATTATACAGTATTTATGTTGTGATTTAGTACTTATGTAAGATGTATTTCCAATCACAAGTATATAAGTGGGTATACATGTGTTTTAATTTCAGTCATATTGTATCTTATTTTTAGCATTCATTTCTTTGGTTGTTTTAATGGTCAGTACATTGGACGTGCATAGCCATTTGCTTTGGAAATACTATAGAATTGGAATTACACTAAATGTATCATACCAATTTGTATTCACAAATGAATTGTAAAATGATCAACATACTTTGTATTATTCTCAGTCCAGAATCCAATTCATATCTGAATTAACATTATATTTGAGACCAACATTGGCACCTCAAATACATTTTAGGAAAAATGGAGATGGAAATAGAGATATTAATGTTCCTCTTGAGTGTGCCAAGCAAAGGAAAAAGCTATTTTGTGAAAACTTGGAAAGCTGTTTAATAATTTAATGAATGTCTCAATTGACTTTAATGAATGTCTTAATTGACTTTAATGAATGTCTCAATTGACTTTAATGAATGTCTCAATTGACTTTAATGAATGTCTCAATTGACTTATGTCTAATTTGACTTAAATGAATGTCTGGATTGACTTTAATGAATGTCTGAATTGACTTTAATGAATGTTTGAATTGATTTAAATGAATGTCTGAATTGACTTTTAAATGAATGTCTCAATTGACTTTAATGAATGTCTTAATTGACTTTAATGAATGTCTCAAATGACTTTAATGAATGTCTCAATTGACTAATGTCTAATTTGACTTAAATGAATGTCTGATCGAATTGACTTTATTGAATGTCTCAATTGACTTTAATGAATGTCTGAATTGATTTAAATGAATGTCTGAATTGACTTTAATGAATGTCTGAATTGACTTTAATGAATGTCTCAATTGACTTTAATGAATGTCTCCATTGACTTTAATAAATGTCTCAATTGACTAATGTCTAATTTGACTTAAATGAATGTCTGATCGAATTGACTTTAATGAATGTCTCAATTGACTTATGTCTAATTTGACTTAAATGAATGTCTGGATTGACTTTAATGAATGTCTGAATTGACTTTAATGAATGTTTGAATTGATTTAAATGAATGTCTGAATTGACTTTTAAATGAATGTGTCAATTGACTTTAATGAATGTCTTAATTGACTTTAATGAATGTCTCAATTGACTTTAATGAATGTCTCAATTGACTTATGTCTAATTTGACTTAAATGAATGTCTGAATTGACTTTAATGAATGTCTCAATTGACTTTAATGAATGTCTGAATTGACTTAAATAAATGTTTGAATTGCTTTAAATGAATGTCTGAATTGACTTTTAAATGAATGTGTCAATTGACTTTAATGAATGTCTTAATTGACTTTAATGAATGTCTCAATTGACTTTAATGAATGTCTCAATTGACTTATGTCTAATTTGACTTAAATGAATGTCTGAATTGACTTTAATGAATGTCTCAATTGACTTTAATGAATGTCTGAATTGATTTAAATGAATGTCTCAATTGATTTAAATGAATGTTTGAATTGATTTAAATGAATGTCTGAATTGACTTTAATGAATGTTTGAATTGATTTAAATGAATGTCTTAATGTGGAATACTTGCCAAGTGGTGCACTTTATAGAGGCATCAAAAGCATTTGGCTCACACATGTTTAGCTGTTATTAATATTGAAGTATATATTTTTAATGTTTGTAGAGCCATTCCATTAGGTCCAGATCAGCTCTTGCTGCGTGGTGCTATGTTGAGAAATACAAAATGGATATTTGGTAAGCAACTCCAGGAATAAACTTATGGAAATTTTAAAACTAAAAAATATACAAGTCACCTATTCTCTGTACATATAATAAAGATAGAATAAGAGGGAGATAGGCAGCATTTGGAATGGTCTTTTTTGGAGGAATTCTTTTAAACCAGAAATGGGGGTAAGTCTATCAGATAAAATCAGTTAAAAAAAATATTAACACCTAGCTTGAATAGAATGTCAAATTAAATAATTGAAGAAGGCATCTAATGATGATCTTGTTCTAATTCTTCACTTAACCATTGCTTATATTATTTTATAGGTGTTGTAATCTATACTGGTCATGAAAGTAAACTCATGTTGAACTCTACGTCAGCTCCATTGAAACGTTCCAACGTTGATATTGTTATTAACAAACAGGTAGGATGTATTTGCTATTCAAGTTTGTCTCATGCCTACATAATTTATTTATTTTGATAACATATTGATTTCCAAAATTGTGTGTATAAGTAGGTACTTAAGGGCCATCATTTATTTAATATTCAAAATATATTTTGTTCTATTTATTTTTTGTCAAGGGATAATCCTAATATCCTAAACTGACAATGTTTACTATGGGATAAAAATGATATTATTTCTATTTCAGATCCTCATGCTGTTTATTGTTCTGATTGTCCTTTCTCTGATCAGCACCATTGCCAATATAATATGGACAAAGCAACATGAGAATACAGACTGGTACCTTGGCTTTGACTGTAAGTTTTCACACTTTTCATCCATTTTAGATTTGTGACATTATATGCACCATTACTAATAGGAGAATATATTATATCAAAACAGTTGCCTGAAACCTCAAAGGCAGATAGAGTTCCATTTTAGGAAGATTATTTCATATTGATTGACCTAGGGTCATTACCTATCACGACATCACATTAAGAGAACATTAGCATCAGAAATACTTAACTTACACTGTATGTATGTATTGGATTGGATTGGGAAACCTGAAGTGGGTCTAACATTATATCATTGTTATTATTTTATTACAGTGGAACCTCCAACTAATTTTGGCTACAACTTCCTGACATTCATCATTCTTTACAACAATCTCATTCCAATCAGTCTACAGGTCTCCCTTGAAGTTGTACGATTCATCCAAGCTATCTTTATCAACTGGGTAAGTGTAATATAGAAAACCCATCACTTTCAACTTCCTGACATTCATCATTCTTTACAACAACCTCATTCCAATCAGTCTACAGGTTTCCCTTGAAGTTGTACGATTCATCCAAGCTATCTTTATCAACTGGGTAAGTGTAATATAGAAAACCCATCACTTTCAACTTCCTGACATTCATCATTCTTTACAACAACCTCATTCCAATCAGTCTACAGGTTTCCCTTGAAGTTGTACGATTCATCCAAGCTATCTTTATCAACTGGGTAAGTGTAATATAGAAAACCCATCACTTTCAACTGGGAGCAGAACTCCTCTTTGACCAGAACATATGATTTTTATGTCACAACTACTAGTTACTGTCTCCACCGTTTTTGTGGATGGTGTTCAGCATCTGGAACAAATGGCAGGTGGTGACATTTTGCATGTTAATACCTTGTATAATTCTGATGCTTATAAGTACATTTTGGCTTGTGGATTTCATAGCAGTTTATGGGATTTTGAATGTGAAATGAACAATATATGAATACTATTTATTTTGATTTGTGATATGCTAGATTAGAGAACTATAATTGTCATCTAGGGTGTAGATCAGCTGGTGTAGATCACCCAAGATCATTCAAAAGGGTACAAAGTTGCAGGGACTCAAATGTGACTTATTCTCCGTGGGAGATCTACGGATTAGTTGCCAATCTTTTTAATTGCATAATTATGCTTCCAGGATGTAGATATGTATTATGCCCCTACTGATACTCCTGCCATGGCAAGAACATCGAACCTTAATGAGGAGTTAGGTCAAGTAAGTATGCCTTTTCTCCGAAATAAGTATTGTCATGCATTGTATCACAAATGAAAGTCTTGAATTGTTTGATCTGCAGTTTTACTTCAGTTTGAATTCAACCATTGCTAATACCAGCATGAAAAATTGAAATTGATTTTATAGCTATCCATGTATTCATATTAATTAATTCATAATAATTGGACAAAAATGAATTTGTAGATTGAGTTTGCCTGTTCAAGTAAACTAGGAATGAAGTCACAATATTCATCACTGGATCTAGACATAAAACTGTCCCAGATTTGAACAGTGTAGCTAATTATGTCATATATCATTCATTGTTGACTTAGGAAAAATGTTATGGGTAACCCATATGTTTCACATAACTACCCATATTGTTACCCATAGCCCCCAAGTACCCATAACTTAGAGATAATTGATGCCGTATCCAACCTAAGTTTTTTGGTAATGACTTATAATGGGTAATAATGGGTAAATAATGATATTATGTCATTATGTATTGGTAATGTGCAAGTTATGTGTAGGTTATTTGGAATTTATGTGTATGTTATGGGGACACGTAATTTGCCAATAACCTACACATGCTTAGCCCATAACATCTACTTATGTTAAATTATGAGTATATCATTGTTATAACATGTAAGTTTTAACCATAACTATTGGCTATGGGTAACACTATGGGTTACACTATGGGTTATGTACATATAAACCATAAATAATCTAATGAATTACCATTATTATGGATAACACTATGGGTAATACCCATAACATTTTTCCTAAAGGTGGATAAGAACTAATTGATTGATTGAGAGTATTTAGCCATGTTTGAATTCCAATAAATTCATTGTAAAACTAGAATTTCCTCTCATACTGTGAGCGTGTACTTCTATCAAGTATCATGATATCGAAATACCATAACAATTTTATATTTAGGTGAAGTACATATTCTCTGACAAGACTGGCACACTTACTAGGAATATAATGGAGTTTAAAAAATGCAGTATTGCTGGAAAAGTCTTTGGGTGAGTTAAGTTGTTATTTTTCTGAAACTCTTAATGATGATCTATAAGCAGCTTTCAAGTGGAATGTGTTTAACACATATAACCTGATATTTAAAACCTACAACATGAGATTTTCATTGATGATTATTTTAAGAGAGGAATGTTATCCAGTCAGCTTTGTTTCTTTGTAGGAATTACAGCAGTGGGGAGTTCTTTGATGATCCTACTGTACTTAAAGACATTGACCCCAGCATGGTAAGATATTAGATTATCATATAATGGTTTTATTTGGAATCTAAAATGCATCTATCATGCATATAGTACATATGAGATTGAAAATGATCATTCAACAATCATGTCATTGTGTCAGACATGGTGATATCATTCGTCTATTTGTCCATCCATCTGCTCATGTCCATTTTTGGGCGGTATAGCTGGTAAATTACACAGTCCATTGGTCCCATCTTTTACCATGTATTGTAGAAATCAGCTTTTCTCAACATGTTTGCTCCCTTGAATAGTGCCATAGAGATATCAGAATTCAAGCATTCAATCCATACCAACAATTGATTTCACTCACTGTATGTGTGCATATACACAATAGATTTCTCAATGTTATGTTATATATTCTCCAGGAGATGGGTTCCACTGTACTAGAGTTCTTCCGCATAATGTCTGTGTGCCACACTGTTATACCAGAGAAGAACTCTGATGAAGACATCATATACCAGGCCTCATCACCAGGTAGGCCACATTAACTCAACATGAAATCAGACATTTTATAAATTACTTGAGTTCTTTCGCATAATGTCTGTGTGCCACACTGTTATACCAGAGAAGAACTCTGATGAAGACATCATATACCAGGCCTCATCACCAGGTAGGCCACATTAACTCAACATGAAATCAGACATTTTATAAATTACTTGAGTTCTTTCGCATAATGTCTGTGTGCCACACTGTTATACCAGAGAAGAACTCTGATGAAGACATCATATACCAGGCCTCATCACCAGGTAGGCCACATTAACTCAACATGAAATCAGACATTTTATAAATTACTTGAGTTCTTCCGCATAATGTCTGTGTGCCACACTGTTATACCAGAGAAGAACTCTGATGAAGACATCATATACCAGGCCTCTTCACCAGGTAGGCCACATTAACTCTACATGAAATCAGACATTTTATAAATTACTTTAGTTCTTCCGCATAATATCTGTGTGTCACACTGTTATACCAAAGAAGAACTCTGATGAAGACATCATATACCAGGCCTCATCACCAGGTAGGCCACATTAACTCTACATGAAATCAGACATTTTATAAATTACTTGAGTTCTTTCGCATTATGTCTGTGTGCCACACTGTTATACCAGAGAAGAACTCTGATGAAGACATCATATACCAGGCCTCATCACCAGGTAGGCCACATTAACTCAACATGAAATCAGACATTTTATAAATTACTTGAGTTCTTTCGCATAATGTCTGTGTGTCACACTGTTATACCAGAGAAGAACTCTGATGAAGACATCATATACCAGGCCTCATCACCAGGTAGGCCACATTAACTCTACATGAAATCAGACATTTTATAAATTACTTGAGTTCTTCCGCATAATGTCTGTGTGTCACACTGTTATACCAGAGAAGAACTCTGATGAAGACATCATATACCAGGCCTCATCACCAGGTAGGCCACATTAACTCAACATGAAATCAGACATTTTATAAATTACTTGAGTTCTTCCGCATAATGTCTGTGTGCCACACTGTTATACCAGAGAAGAACTCTGATGAAGACATCATATACCAGGCCTCTTCACCAGGTAGGCCACATTAACTCTACATGAAATCAGACATTTTATAAATTACTTGAGTTCTTCCGCATAATGTCTGTGTGTCACACTGTTATACCAGAGAAAAACTCTGATGAAGACATCATATACCAGGCCTCATCACCAGGTAGGCCACATTAACTCAACATGAAATCAGACATTTTATAAATTACTTGAGTTCTTCCGCATAATGTCTGTGTGCCACACTGTTATACCAGAGAAGAACTCTGATGAAGACATCATATACCAGGCCTCTTCACCAGGTAGGCCACATTAACTCTACATGAAATCAGACATTTTATAAATTACTTTAGTTCTTCCGCATAATGTCTGTGTGTCACACTGTTATACCAGAGAAGAACTCTGATGAAGACATCATATACCAGGCCTCATCACCAGGTAGGCCACATTAACTCTACATGAAATCAGACATTTTATAAATTACTTGAGTTCTTCCGCATAATGTCTGTGTGCCACACTGTTATACCAGAGAAGAACTCTGATGAAGACATCATATACCAGGCCTCTTCACCAGGTAGGCCACATTAACTCTACATGAAATCAGACATTTTATAAATTACTTGAGTTCTTCCGCATAATGTCTGTGTGTCACACTGTTATACCAGAGAAGAACTCTGATGAAGACATCATATACCAGGCCTCTTCACCAGGTAGGCCACATTAACTCAACATGAAATCAGATATTTTATAAATTACTTGAGTTCTTCCGCATAATGTCTGTGTGTCACACTGTTATACCAGAGAAGAACTCTGATGAAGACATCATATACCAGGCCTCATCACCAGGTAGGCCACATTAACTCTACATGAAATCAGACATTTTATAAATTACTAGAGTTCTTCTGCATAATGTCTGTGTGCCACACTGTTATACCAGAGAAGAACTCTGATGAAGACATCATATACCAGGCCTCTTCACCAGGTAGGCCACATTAACTCTACATGAAATCAGACATTTTATAAATTACTTGAGTTCTTCCGCATAATGTCTGTGTGCCACACTTTTATACCAGAGAAGAACTCTGATGAAGACATCATATACCAGACCTCATCACCAGGTAGGCCACATTAACTCTACATGAAATCAGACATTTTATAAATTACTTGAGTTCTTCCGCATAATGTCTGTGTGCCACACTGTTATACCAGAGAAGAACTCTGATGAAGACATCATATACCAGGCCTCATCACCAGGTAGGCCACATTAAATCAACATGAAATCAGACATTTTATAAATTACTTTTTTTATGATATTGTTTTTTTTATGTCAAAGAGTTCTAAAAAAATCATGGAAGCCATTTAGGGCTTGTAGTAGAATTTGCAAAATAGAACTGCTGATTAGAATCATTGTTTATGTGTTCAGACTACCATCCACTTATGTATAAAGCAACTGAAACTTCTGTCCCAGTTGTTTGATATTTCATGATGTTTCCTATGTTACAGATGAGGCTGCTCTGGTGAAAGGTGCTTGTAGAGTGGGCTTTATCATATATATAGTCATTATAGAGGACATGTTATTTGTAATGTATTCCTATGTTACAGATGAGGCTGCTCTGGTGAAAGGTGCTTGTAGAGTGGGCTTTATCATATATATAGTCATTATAGAGGACATGTTATTTGTAATGTATTCCTATGTTACAGATGAGGCTACTCTGGTGAAAGGTGCTTGTAGAGTGGGCTTTATCATATATATAGTCATTATAGAGGACATGTTATTTGTAATGTATTCCTATGTTACAGATGAGGCTGCTCTGGTGAAAGGTGCTTGTAGAGTGGGCTTTATCATATATATAGTCATTATAGAGGACATGTTATTTGTAATGTATTCCTATGTTACAGATGGGGCTGCTCTGGTGAAAGGTGTTTGTAGAGTGGGCTTTATCATATATATAGTCATTATAGAGGACATGTTATTTGTAATGTATTCCTATGTTACAGATGAGGCTGCTCTTGTGAAAGGTGCTTGTAGAGTGGGCTTTATCATATATATAGTCATTATAGAGGACATGTTATTTGTAATGTATTCCTATGTTACAGATGAGGCTACTCTGGTGAAAGGTGCTTGTAGAGTGGGCTTTATCATATATATAGTCATTATAGAGGACATGTTATTTGTAATGTATTCCTATGTTACAGATGAGGCTGCTCTGGTGAAAGGTGCTTGTAGAGTGGGCTTTATCATATATATAGTCATTATAGAGGACATGTTATTTGTAATGTATTCCTATGTTACAGATGAGGCTGCTCTTGTGAAAGGTGCTTGTAGAGTGGGCTTTATCATATATATAGTCATTATAGAGGACATGTTATTTGTAATGTATTCCTATGTTACAGATGAGGCTGCTCTGGTGAAAGGTGCTTGTAGAGTGGGCTTTATCATATATATAGTCATTATAAAGGACATGTTATTTGTAATGTATTCCTATGTTACAGATGAGGCTGCTCTTGTGAAAGGTGCTTGTAGAGTTGGCTTTATCATATATATAGTCATTATAAAGGACATGTTATTTGTAATGTATTCCTATGTTACAGATGAGGCTGCTCTGGTGAAAGGTGCTTGTAGAGTGGGCTTTATCTTTACCTCAAGAACACCACAGTCTGTAACAATAAAGGTGCTTGGCAGGGAAGAGACATATGAAATACTGAACCTTCTAGAATTTACAAGGTAAAGGACTCATCAGGTAGCATAAACAAATATGATGCTATATTCAGAAAATAATTAGATCAGAGAATATTGTTCACAATACAAATAAAGATGTACAGTATACTAGTGTAGCATTTCATTTATCTCTTCCTTCAGACATTGACAACACTTCATATTTGTTTACATTTTAATTAGATTTCAATGTTAACAAAGTAATCACAATATATACAAGTAATAGTTTAATACCTTACCAATGTTTCTATCCCAACACCAAACACAACTAATTACAAAAAAAATGTATTTTAAAGTTCAAGTTGATGTGAAATGACTTAACATCTTTATTTGTTGCACAAATAACTAACACAACTTAAGTCTATAATCATCTGCTTGATACACAGGAAATTGGAAAGAAAATTCTACTAATAGCCATACCACATTCTCAATAATACTGTAGAACCCACGCTGCAATATTGTGTATGAATTTGCAAAGATGTCATCGATATAGTTCATGGATACATAACCATATAACCAAACTACTGTACATAATACAGAATTGTTGTTGGTACTGCAATACATACATCACAATGCTATAGCAAATGAAATTTTAGCTTTAGAATTTATAAGGTTGTTCTGCACTTTCAGAAAAATTTGATTTTGAATGGTGCATTTTCTAATAATGCAAAAACATCAACATAAAACTTTGAGAAATATTTCATTAGATATTGGTGATAAAAGATTACATCAAAATAATAAAGATAACATCAAAATACTCATCGTGTTCCTCCAGGAAGCACACGGCGTTATGTATTAAAAATGAGCTAGTACATTATACATGTACTTGAAAGGCAAACTCATTTAATATAATTGATATAAAGTTCTATATTAAGATCACTTGACTGCAGAATAATGTAAATATAATTTAATGTTGATATAAATTGTTCAATCTGTTTCAGTGAAAGGAAAAGGATGTCTGTGATTGTTAGATGTCCAAATGGCAAGATTAAATTGTATACAAAAGGAGCTGTAAGTACTGTAATATTTTTTTGTATATGTTATTCAACAAGTTAAAAGCAAGCAAGCATATACATGTAGTATATATATTCAAAGTTTAATCCTCTAAAAACCTATTTTCTTGCGAAACCATACTATTGCCAAGGAGATGAAATAAAACACAAAGTGTCTGTATTCTTCAACTATGGTTATATAACTTAATGCATCACTATCGTAAAAGAGCAAACAGATGGACGCAACCCTAGTAAGTGATTGAAGTTTCACCTTTCTCCGAGGCCATACATTTAGGCAAACTACAATCAGATTGGTAAGGCTCATGGGAGCTACACTCCCCCATTCTAGAGGTTCTTTGTAAGAATGTCTTGGTGCTGTAGGGCTACAGCTATTCAACCAACCAATGACTTGCAGGACTATATCATTGTCCATTATAACGTTATCATTAATCAACTCCATTAACTCCCTCAATGAGCCACAAAGAAGGTTAAGAAGGACATTATTGTAAATGATTCCTGGCTTGATAGATTCCATTGGATACTGGTACCATACCACATACACATTCATTAGAAAGAAAATTGGATACATTCCCTTTGCACATGTCACATTGCTTTGAATTTTCAACTGGTTACATGTAGAATTGGCAGGAATTGGAGTAATAGATGTCACTCCTGCATTGGAAATAGTTTCTTTGATGTTACAATCACTGGATATAACCAAATGACAACATCCACAATCCTTCCATAACTTTACAGTCATAGTCAAACTATGTCCAGGAAGTTTAGCAACATCTACACTGATTCCCTTGTACGTTAGTAAGTTTGGTGATGTGATTACACCTCTAACTGTATTATGATTGAGAGTACTATAATAGTGCATACACTGAGGACCTTTATAGAAATATTTAAATGATTTGAAATATTTGGGAATCGCCACATAATCAATGCCTATGGAATTGCTATCATTGTTGCTAAACTTTATACTTATTGATAAACTATTCCCATTGGAGTATATATGATCTTTGTAAAAGTATCCAGCATGTTGTAAATGCTCATTTGAATCTTGGTAAGGTGAACCAGTATATTCTACTTTTAATTCCTCTTGGTCATTAACCACAAATGTGTGTGATCTGTTCCAAATTTGAGGGCTTAAATATCCGTGTATATGTTTATTATGTGACTTGTAGTTTATAAGAAGCATGACATCAAAGTCTTCATCAACTTCAATAATATATTTAGCAGCAATTATTTGATTTGAGGGCCATGCTGGAAACTTGATAGAATCAAACAGATCTGAGTATCTGGTTTGAACTACAGCAAGACTTCTTACTGCCCTTATAAAAAATTCAACCTTGAAAGTCCGAATTTAAACCGTTTCCATCAATCATTGAATACTGATTGTTTCAACTACTAAGATCAAAGGAAAAACCATTGTACAATGATAAGCAATCATTGTGCAACCATTGCGTTCAACCAAGCAAAGTCAACTCTTTTTCAACGACTGCACAACCGTTTCTTTACAATCATTGTAATCTGCAACCATTGCAAACTGCAACCATTTCACATTGAAATGTAAATGGTTGCAATATGTTTTGTTCAATGATTGCATAGTTCAACCCCTGCAACCATCCTGAATTAGTATCGTTCCAAAAAATTATCATTTTACCTGAATTAAAATTATCTTTAAGTATTGATTTGAATCTACCTCTATTCAACAACAGTATATTAAGATATTTTTTCTGCAAACATACTTGCATGTTTATTATAGTAAATTAGTAAATTTAGTTTAGTTCTCTGTCATTTACATTATTTACACAATTAAAATTACCATATCTAGTGTTCATCAAACTTCTATAAGTGTTCATAAAAGTGACATTTCTGGCAATGTTCATTATTATACTATTGCCAGCATTCATTATAATATTGGCAGTATTCAATAAACTATTGCCAGTATTCATTACATTATTGCCAGTATTCAATGAACTAATTGTTAGTATTCATAATAGTATTCAATAACTTTTTCCAGTATTCATTAAACTATTGACAGTATTCATTAAGCTTTTGGCAGTATTCAGTTAACTATTGGCAAAATTCAACACAATATTGGCATGTTCATCAGCCATTCTCCTAAGCAGGTAACCAGAATCCGTACCTCCTTCCCCCTGCTATAACCAATTTGGAAGCGCCCGATTAAACTGAATCAGGTGATCTTAGTGATTTCTGTCCCTAATTAATATATAATGGGGTATGTTTATAAAAAAATCTCATATTTCTATTAAAAAAATCTATTATAGAATAAAATGCCTTTCAAAAAATAATAGATTATCCATATTATTTTAACATACAGATTTAAAAACTTTGTATACAGAATTAACATTTTTATAGTAATATGCTTTCTATATAGTAGCTATGAGACATAATGCCCAGTCTGTAAGACTGATAGGGTTTTTATTTCCCTTTATCTGATAAGGCCAAAATGATGTATCTTTAATGTTAATTATGAAAAGAACTCCAATTATTTAGTGAGAATGTTTTTCAAATGTATCCATATATGTGTAGTTCATTTTGATTTAAGTTGTATCTGATATGGCCAAAATGATGTATCTTTAATGTTAATTATGAAAAGAATTGAGCAAATCTCCAAATATTTAGTGAGAATTTTTTTCAAATGTATCTATATTATGTGTTAACACCTCATATCAAGAGTATGACTCACTAAATTTAAAAAATACAAACAAGATAACTATTTTGATATTGACTGAATATTATGTGTGAAACACATTATTCACAACAGATTTAATTACCATGTTCTTTCTTGGCAAATGTTTTTTATAATAATGCTCAACACAACAATACCTACTACATATTGACATGGGTTTAGGCAAATCAAAATGCTTGAACAGCCAATTAAAACGGTTGAACAGCTAATTAAAACGGTTGAACAGCTAATTAAAACGGTTGAACAGATAATTAAAATGCTTGACCAGAAATAGGGTTCATAGTCCTAGTTTCTGTTATATTTATTTTCAGCTTGTGTTATACTATATATTTATTTATATTCTCTATTTTATGCAGAAGGGGGGGGGGGCTTAGAAATTTAAAAAGTGTTTTCAGATTTTTGAGGGTTTATTTCTTTATTCAATTGCTTCAATAAGTGCTAAGAAATCTCAAATAGCAAGTATATGAAACTGAAAATAATATTTTCAGAATTTTTGTACTTCATTTTTATTCATGGATTTATGGATTAAGTTATTGTTCTTTGGCAAATTATAATTTATCAAGTTCTGTGTAAGGAATAATTAAATTACATAAGATGCTTCCTTTATAGCAGACTCTAATCAAACTGAGAGTTTCTCTGTAATAAGGTTTGTTTTGCCTTGCCTAATTATTTTTGTTTTGTTTATGGATTAATGGATTAATAAAGTTTCTTTAGACACATCCTTCAAAGCAGACTCTAATCAAACTAGAGAGACCGAGTCTTACTGTAATCAGAGTTTTTAAAGTTATGCTTATCAACTTAATTATCTAAAACACATCCTGTAATGTCTGATTGCATTTTCAAATCAAAAATATCAAATCAATAATCAGATTATTTTCTAATTGAAGGATTTCTTCCTTCTAGACACATTTTACTTCCTTTAAAATTGTGATAGTTACAAGATGAAGTATAAGTGTTTGAATTTGTAAAATCAAACACTTCAATTTGTAAAATCAAAATTATTTCAAATGTTTTTGCAATAACTTAAAAAGTAGTGAAGGGATTTTGTAAAAATGATAGTCATGGCAGCAAGGGAAGTTGCTATGCCTTAGCATTGCTGTTATCTAGATAATATACATGTGAGTGAGACAATCACCATCCTTCAACGTTAGATGGAAATTGGTTCAATATATTTTCATTCATAAGACAAGTTTACTAAACTATTTCAATACTTTAAATATCTTTTTGATCAAGCCATTTAAATTCTGACATGTATGCATGAAATACATACATTTAAAAATATATTTTAAGGAGCAACATAATTATTTTGTGTTGTATTGAGATAATATTGCCATAATTTTAAAGGGTTGCATTTGATTGAAACGGTTACAAGAAATGCAATCAAAATTGTCAAGCGTTTACAATGGTTACATATGATTGAAATATTTTCAATGAGTTTACAACCAAAATTGTAATGGTTGCATTGTAACCGTTGGCATGGTTGCATAAATGATTGGATCAATGATTGTGCAATGATTGTCCGATGGTTTAAATTCGGACTTTCAAGGTTGAATTTTTTATAAGGGTGGAGAGGTTTTCCAGCGCTGTGACATTAAATCTAGAAATAGTGCCATGTATTCTCCCTCATTTTCTTTAGACACCCTGTGTATTGTAAAACTTGATTCTAACTTATTGTTTGGAAGTTTAGTGTATTTCTGTCCCTTTTTCAAAACTTTGAATTTAGTGCTGTTATGATGTCTGAATAAGTACTCAACTCTAGGTGTAGACCCAAATGGATTTGCTTCATCTTCAAAATAACCAGTATACTGGTAAGAAAGGGTCCATGCTGCATCTGGTGCTACAATATCTGTTGTCATATCCTTACTATTTATGAACACATAATCTTGACTTGATAGACATATGTTAGCAACATACACTGGATGTGAAATTATGTTAGCTGGCTTCCATTTTCCTGATAATAACTTGTATAAGTTAAGTCTACTTGTTTTGGCGATACTAGAATTTTGACATTTTAAAGCATTCCATAGCTCAGTATTATAATGTAAGACAGTGCTTACATCATATTTATCATTGAATAGTTGAAATGAAGGATATGACATCCTACCGCCAGTCAACCATGAATATACAATTTCTTTATAGGTGTCGGATGTTAATTCAAATTTTCTTGGAATTGACCTAAATTGGATCCTGTCATTTGTTTCCAAGTCATCCCATATCATATGGTATTCTTGAGTTGTCCAGTTATATTTGCCAACTAATAAAGAATTGTTTTTACAATATTCATAATCTACATCTGTAGGCTTAATAACATCCTTGTTTGATCTGGTAAAACAGTTGTAAATATCCATTGCATTTTCAGGAATCATAACTAACTTTAATTTTCCGATTGCATTTTCCCTTATACCAAATGTGTTAGTCTGGGAGTGAGTAAATGTTCCATCTGGAAGAGTTTTGTATTTTTCATAGAAAGGAAGATGTCCTGGGATTTTATTTTCTGAACAGTGCTTGTAGTCCTTATCTGAAGGATAAATATGCAGCATAAGGTAATTAATTATGACTGTTTCTCTGTTTTCAAGTGAATCATTGCTGTAATATTCATTCAGCAGTTCAAACATCTCAGCATCTTTATCAATGTTCAATGGCCATAGGTTGTCTGTCCAGTCCTCTGGTTGAAATTGAACACAGATCAACCCTTGAAAGACAGCCGCCATAGGGATGAGTATCCAGGCTATTATCACTCTACATGTTACTTTCGAAGATGCCATATTGGCTTCGTTATCTATCTTAATTTTATTGATTTGTTTCTTTAATAAAAATGGTTGCTCTTTTAAGCTATTATGACCTAGTCAGCTTACAGATTAAATGTCTGTATTAAAAATCATGATTTCACATTATACAAATTGTTATCAGGACTTATCTTAAAAACACATTTCTATAATTTAAGTGAACTTTTTTAGATCAAAGGACATGTTGTTTAGAATTTCTAATATTTCTAAGTTAATTATTAAATCATACGTTATTTTAGCAATCTTTTACTTTGATGACACAGTGCAAATATATTATATACAGTACTTAAAAAGATGATTGTTTGCAGATAATGAGTTTGAAAATGTTTAGTATAGTTAGTATTTAGCAAATCGCTACTCCACTACCTTCAGTTGTGTTGTGATCTGACCTTGACCTTCTTATTATATAAATGCATCAATATTAAAGATTCATTTATTCAAAACATTCCTTTTTAATTTTAAAGTCCCCACTTTGAAACCAGTTTGTACCACTCTTATCAAAATGTGATATGTAAAGCTTTTTTGTAATTTTTAATTTCAAAAAGTGATTTTTAAAAGACCTTTGTTCTAAAAATCGTGAATTTATTTAAAATTTACTTTTAGAGGTCACACATATCTTTTAATTAAGAAATATAGACTGAAGAGCAGGGGTAATATTGTCGAATACACCTCGCAGGGCTAGGCACAAACGTTCTTTGTTCTCTTCGAAAGCTTTTGTGCCTAGCCCTAAGGGGTGTATTCAACGATATTACCCCTGCTCTGAGGTCTGTATTACGATTTGAACATGAAAACTTACCAAAATGTTTCGAATATTCATTATGGTCCGCCATTACTGTGACCTGCCATTTTGACGTCACACATTAAACGTACTGTATAAGTGGTATTTAATCCGAGTGGTTAATTTTCTGAATGGTCAAATTTCATCATTTTCCTAATTTTAATTTTCCTAATGACAAGAAACCTCCCATTAGATAACATTATAAAGACAATATTCCCGACATTTAATTTTCCGAACCTGGCAAAAATGAGGAAATAGGCAAATTAAATGATTAGGCAAAATTACCACTCATACAGTATTACCAGGGGTATTCTTCGCGAATACACTCCGGGTGAAATGTTGACTTTGTTCACAGTTTATAGAAGGCGTGAATACAGAGTCATGCTCCAATAAGCTATAAATCCTACCAATGCACAGCAAAAAATGTGTACGAATACAACGAATCCTGACGTCAGGATACATACAGGATATGCACCCAGTGTGCCAAACCTGTATGAATCCTGATGCCTGGATACATACAGGATTGGCACCGAATGTACATATCCTGTGTCAGGATTTATACAGGATTGGCGCGTGTAGGAATCCAGTATGAATCCTACATCTGGATTCACACAAGATACGCTCGCAGTGTGCCAATCCTGTATGAATCCTGATGCCTGGATACATACAGGATTGGCACACAATGTACATATCCTGTACATATCCTGGGTCAGGATTTATACAGGATTGGCGCGTGTAGGAATCCAGTATGAATCCTGCATCTGGATTCATACAGGATACGCTCGCAGTGTGCCAATCCTGTATGAATCCTGATGCCTGGATACATACAGGATTGGCACAAAATGTACATATCCTGTACATATCCCGTGTCAGGATTTATTCAGGATTTGCGAATGTAGGAATCCAGTATAAATCCTGCTCCTGGATTCGAACAGGATACGCTCGCAGTGTGCCAATCCTGTATGAATCCTGACGCCTGGATACATACAGGCACAAGTAAACCCCCCCTTGGAATTTTTCAAGAAGTGAACCTCCCATGGCAAATCCTGGCTACGGGCCTGCGTCATACTGTATGGCTAAAACTCAGAATACCCATGACCCGGAGGTTAACTTAAAAGTAACGCAAGGTAGATAAAACTGTATTTAAGGGAAAAGAACTACTGTACAGTGGGCCCCTGGCTTAGTCAAAATAATGTACATTTATCGTTTACTCTGGAGTTCAGATGGTAAAAGAAGCAACAGATGAACTCACTTCTTTTGATAAGCTAAAACTATTGAAAGGATAATTGCTATATTTTTATAATCGCTATTACCAGTGAAAATTCAAATTCACTAATGATGATTGATAATTTAGCTACAAGCCCCGCCATGAATGTGTGAATTTTGGCTGAAATAGAGGGGGATAGTCTGGAGGCAGGATTTTTTGATTGCATATACCGTACTTGTTTTCAGGCATCATACTATTTCCATGAGTGAGTGTCAAATTTTAAGACTCATTTTCCTTCTTTTCCTTCCCATGCGAATTTCAAATACAATTTGCAAATGCATCCTAAAATCTGATTATGTTAATGCTCATCCCCCTTCCTCCAATGTGATGCCTGTCTACTATAATTACAAATGCGCAAGGGAAACAGTTTAAATGGAATGATATGTATCTCAAATCAGTCTCAAATGCTATGGCCGATATAATTTGGTTCTACACGCCCCTTCATAATTAACATGGTGACTCTTTGACCTAGACCATGCTTTTGTGTATCAGTTGGAAGACTTTGGTTTGTCTCGTTTTCGTCGACTGTTGCCTAGATGCATTTGTATAGACGCAACGCACATTCCAGGGCGCACATTTCAGTACTATGTCATTTATGAAAAATTGAATTGAAAGGCATCACATGGAGTGGAGGGGGGGAGGGAGTTATCATGATCAGAGTTGTGGCTAATACTTATTATTAAGAATAAGATATGTCTGAAAACAAATATATAATATATATTGTATCTGAATATGTTATAATATCAAAGTAAATTGGATTATTTATATACATGTCGTCTAGTTCGGATGTTATTTTAACAAATACAGCAATCAGACGGTGTATTCGCAATGTAACTTATGATATCAGTTCTCACATTTGTAAAGCCATGGGAAAATGAAATCTGAAATAAAAATGCTTTTTCTAGCATCTTGACTCCCTCAACCTTTGTGCTTCATTTTGAACTTGGAAGTTGCATTAAATTAATCAAATGTGTGCAGTTGATGTCCATATCAGTCCCCGTCTAAAGTTTGAAAATATTTTTTTATCATTCATTTACTATTTGTCAGGACTTAAAAAGTGATTTTAGAGATTTTTGAACAAAAAATCTTTTTTGAAAAAAAAGTTGTGAGCATTTCATTTCTCAAATATTCAAATTTCCCGCCATTTTTCAAAAAAAGTTGAAATTTCTTAATCATCAAATATTTCTTAATGCATTTCAAAAAACATTATATTTTTAACACCAATGCAAAGATTAAACAAAAGACACACTATTTCAATAATAAAATGTCATATTTAATGGGCAACTTCAATGTTTTAGCTTATCAAAAATATTTTGAAACATTAGTGATGTCACTAAGGTAACAAAAACCTTTTGAAAAAAAATGAATTTTTTTTTCGATGTCAATCTTATTTAAATATGCTAGACTTTCATAAAAAACAATGTTGATTGTCTAACCAGGTTAAAAGGAAGAATAAATTATGTTTTAGATATCATTGTATCATTGGTTTCTATGAGAACTAAAATTTTGAAATGCATTTTTCTCAGAACCATTTTCATGCACTGATAAGTTCATTTCTCGCTTGTTTATCAACCGATTTTCTTAATTTTTTCGGCAAAAAACATGGGAGGATGTATGCTATGCATTGGTATGAATTGTGGCTAATTAGAAGATATGAGTGACCTCTAAAAGTTGGTTTTTAATAAATTCACAAATTTTGGAACAAAAAGTCTATCAAAAACCACTTTTTGAAATTAAAAAAAAAAGTTTCACATATCACACTTTGATAACATTGGGTAAGACTACAATTTAAGCCAAAGTGGTTTAAACTTTACATGGGGCCTTTAAGTGTACATACTAAATGGCGACAATGACATACATAGAGTCTTCATATGCATCACGCGAGGATGGATGATGAACATGTACTTTACATCTGCACGTTGTCAATATCTATATCGGCGGTTGATGTCTCATGTTCCCAAAATAATTATAGTGATAATGTTCAAAAACAAAATATGATGTGTATTGTTGTCTTGCATCACTATAGGAGTAATAATTTGATTAGAAACCCGGGATTAGAATAACTCTCCGAATTTGAATCATAAATTTGAAATCGAAGAATACAATGCCCCGGGTACAATGCCCCGTGTATTCTCAATCCTGATTATCTATCAATGTCTCCAGTGAGTTTGCTTCTGTGTGCCTCTCCAAGTAACAAATCTAAATGCAAATTTTACACATATCGCCCAATGTTGGCCCGGGACTTGAAAAACAGACGTAGACTTCGACGGTGCAAGGGGGGGGGGACTATGATGTAGTAACTTTTGGTTTTGTCAAATAGCTGAAATAGTATTTCACAAATTATAGGCAGGTTTAAGAAATGAGACTAGAGGCAAAGAATAATTATATTCATAAAATCTAAAGTAATTCCTCGATGATCTCTTCTGTAATCAAGGTGGTACACTTCCGCAGTTATAAAAACAAAGACATAGACTTTAATCTTTTGTTATCATTTAATATTAGTTACTTACAGCATTAATTTGTCTTGGATTTCCAAGGTATAATGTTTTGATTGAAAATCAAACTGGGAAACGAGTATGCTCCTTACAGATGTGTATATCAAATCCTGTGAAGAGAATCAATTCAAACTCACCCCCCCCCCATCTAGTGTCTCTTAATTACACGTACAATGATTTCGCAAATGAAACAACCCAAAAATGTTGATATGTCAACATAATTTTGCAGAACTGAGCGAAACGAAAGGTGGAACAAATCAGATTAAATATTCTATTCTGGATAAGCAAAAGGCAACAGTTGAAGAACTAAACAAAACTATTCACGATCCTACAACAGATAGCCCTTTGAGAATTCTGCTTTATGGTCCGCTTCTATTGTGCCCCCATTGTCCCTGTTTGAGATACATGCTTCAAGGAAAGGAGACGCTACAGTAGAAGAATAGTAAATCCAAAATTGAGATCATATTTCATAGTCTTAACATTAATACTTTCACGTAGTGTCAAATATTTAAACCCTGGGCATTTTAACGTTTTGCATATTCGTCATCAAATCTGATCATATACGTACCCCCCCCCCCCCCCATCTGCAATCATGATAGAAATCTGACTTCCGGTCTCAAAACTGAAAAATAAAATTATCGATACCCTAACCAATTTACCAACCGACTGGACCACCCCCGGGGAACCACCTACCCATCGATTGACTAATCAAGCAAACTACAAAACATCCAAGCAACCAACTTTCAAAGGAAGCGACCAACTCTGCCATCACCAGTCAACAGAACGCAAGAAACTGACCAAGCAAAAACAAAGCAAGCAACCAAGCAAGTGTGCAACCATATAAGCAACAAACCAAGCGAGGAACCAAGCAAGCAGCTAATTAAGTAACTATACATGGAAATACACGTAAGAAAGCAAATGAACAACAAAAAATCCAAGTTGAGGCTGATATGGACATCAACTGCACACATTTGATTAATTTAATGCAACTTCCAAGTTCAAAATGAAGCACAAAGGTTGACATTTGAGAACATAACTGATACCAAAAGGACGCGTGAAGACAAAGCTACATTTTCTAAGTCTATATGCTCTTACTGGGTAAAATTTTCAGGGTTACTTAAAGAGAGAATCAGATCTACCGAGCAAGCCAAAACGTTTCAATATGTCTGGCTTATATTACTCATTGCCATGTCTAAAAATCTCCAAAGTATCTTTATATGCAATACATAATATACCCTACAACCAAGCTCCGCATTCTAGCACTCGGATAGTTGGTTGATTGACAATATTGACTTACACTATATGTAATGGCTAAACTGAAGTGACGATCAACTCCCCTATCCCCGGGCCCCTATCCCAGGTGCCCCAAATGTACTAGATCCATGGGCATTCGATAGATATTATTGAAAGTCCATGCTAGATCTTAAATACACATTTTTTGGGTAAATTAGATCCACTTGCTTCCCACATCAGATTTCTATTAATCACTCATTTCTTGAAACGGTCCTATTTCAATTCTTTCCGGCCTAGGGAAAACTTTTTAAGGCGAATATATGTAACTGTTGATATTTTGCTCTTACACATATCAATTTTAAATTCAAGGTACAGAAAAACCAGTCGACGTTTTTTCGAAAAGGTAGAACTGTATATCCAAAACCCGGATCTAAAACAATATTTTATTGCCATTAATTTATTGTCCAGTTCTACATGTACCTTTGATATTAATGCCAAATTCTGTTGTTTGTTAGCAACATGATGAGGATTGATTTCTATATGGCAGGTTACTTTGATTTTAAAGGCCTATGGTAATATTTTTACATCAAATTTTAGTTGTTTATCTGTGATATCTAAAATGAGGAATTAAAAATAGTACTTCATAAAACCTAGTGCATAAACTGCAATCAAGGCCCGGAATCGAGGTCCCTTGAATATCATACCCGTGAAAGACCAAAAATGCAATCAAACAAGTATATACTATATTAGTATTGTGTGGTTAAGATCAATGATCAAGGAAACCCATTCGTGGGATTCATACTTATTGTTGATTTTTTTGTTTACAAGAAAAGGTTTCGTACGCGTATTGATATTGTCCTTCGTAATAAAACCCATATTGAGTCCCTACCAGTAAATAACCACTATACGTACATTTGCAAAATATGGCCCCCATAGAATATTTGGGAGTCTAGGCAAGATACATGTACCAATTGTCCCATCCTTTTATCATCAATCCCTTAATCGATTTATAATAGTGAGCTTAAACCGGATTAAACCATCTCCCTCAAACTTATACAAATCCTGACTTATAGTACGTAAAGGATTGGTACACTGTGTGCATATCATTTGTATCCTGGCGGCAGGATGCATACATGATTCGCACACAGCGAGCCTATCCTGTGTGAATCTTGACTCAGGATACGTACAGGATTAGCACACTGTGCATATCCTGTATGAATCTAGGCATCAGGATTCATACAGGATTGGCACACTGCAAGCGTATCTTGTATGAATCCAAGAGGCAGGATTCATACTGGATTCTTTCACGCGCCAATCCTGTATAAATCCTGATACAGGATATGTTCAGGATATGCACACAGTGTGTCAATCCTGTATGTATCCAGGTGTCAGGGTTTATACAGGATTCGCTCACAGCGAGCATATCCTGTATGAATCTTGACTCAGGATACGTACAGGATTGGCACACTGTGTGCATATCCTGTATGAATCCAGGCGTCAGGATTCATACAGGATTGGCACACTGCGAGTGTTTCCTGTATGAATCTTGACTCAGGATACGTACAGGATTGGCACACGGTGTGCGTATCTTGTATGAATCCAGGCGTCAGGATTTATACAGGTTTGGCACACTGCGAGCGTATCCTGTATAAATCTTGACTCAGGATACGTACAGGATTGGCACACCGTGTGCATATCTTGTATGAATCCAGGCATTAGGATTTATACCGGTTTGGCACACTGCGTGCATATCCTGTATGAATCCTGATGTCAGGATTCATTGTATTCATACGCATTTTTTGCTGTGATGCATAGCATTCATCCTCACATGTTAAGAAAATTGGTTAATAAATAAGTGACAATAAGTTTGATGATGAAAAGAATCCTCATTAATCCGCTTTAATGAAAATATTCCATAATGAAGTCTTTATGAACATTTTTTTCTTTCGGATAAGGGGCCATTATGAAGTGAATGGAGTATGTACATTTCAGGATAATGTGATATATGATAGACTATCAAAAGGGTCACAATACAGGGGACCATATATGTCCATTTCAGGATAATGTGATATATGATAGACTATCTAAAGGGTCACAATACAGGGAATAATGTATGTCCATTTTAGGATAATGTGATATATGATAGACTATCAAAAGGGTCACAATACAGGGGAAATGTATGTCCATTTCAGGATAATGTGATATATGATAGACTATCAAAAGGGTCACAATACAAGGGACAATGTATGTACATTTCAGGATAATGTGATATATGATAGACTATCCAAAGGGCCACAATACAGGGGACAATGTATGTACATTTCAGGATAATGTGATATATGATAGACTATCTAAAGGGTCACAATACAGGGGACAATGTATGTCTATTTCGGGATAATGTGATATATGATACACTATCTAAAGGGTCACAATACAGGGGACAATGTATGTACATTTCAGGATAATGTGATATATGATAGACTATCAAAAGGGTCACAATACAGGGGACCATATATGTCCATTTCAGGACAATGTGATATATGATAGACTATCTAAAGGGTCACAATACAGGGAATAATGTATGTCCATTTTAGGATAATGTGATATATGATAGACTATCAAAAGGGTCACAATACAGGGGAAATGTATGTCCATTTCAGAATAATGTGATATATGATAGACTATCAAAAGGGTCACAATACAAGGGACAATGTATGTACATTTCAGGATAATGTGATATATGATAGACTATCCAAAGGGCCACAATACAGGGGACAATGTATGTACATTTCAGGATAATGTGATATATGATAGACTATCTAAAGGGTCACAATACAGGGGACAATGTATGTCTATTTCGGGATAATGTGATATATGATACACTATCTAAAGGGTCACAATACAGGGGACAATGTATGTACATTTCAGGATAATGTGATATATGATAGACTATCTAAAGGGTCACAATACAGAGAATAATGTATGTCCATTTTAGGATAATGTGATATATGATAGACTATCAAAAGGGTCACAATACAGGGGACCATATATGTACATTTCAGGATAATGTGATATATGATAGACTATCCAAAGTATCACAATACAGAGAATAATGTATGTCCATTTTAGGATAATGTGATATATGATAGACTATCAAAAGGGTCACAATACAGGGGACCATATATGTCCATTTCAGGACAATGTGATATATGATAGACTATCTAAAGGGTCACAATACAGAGAATAATGTATGTCCATTTTAGGATAATGTGATATATGATAGACTATCAAAAGGGTCACAATACAGGGGACCATATATGTCCATTTCAGGACAATGTGATATATGATAGACTATCTAAAGGGTCACAATACAGAGAATAATGTATGTCCATTTTAGGATAATGTGATATATGATAGACTATCCAAAGGGTCACAATACAGGGAGGAAACAATGCAGCATCTAGAAGAATTCGCAACAATAGGTTGGTAATTGATCAATAGTTGATGTGCTTGATATTTCTAATAATGCCAATTAAGTTGACTGTCAACATCAAATAAAGAAATATCTCATACATTTTTTCAAATACCATAGATAGGAGAGGGGTGATTAAAGACAGTTGCGGGAAACAAATGTATATAGAATCATAGACTAATTGTAGTACTATATCATATTACAATAATTGTTATATTATATGAGCATATTGTACTTAGTTAAACTACATGTACTAATTAACCTTGTGTATGTTACAAAATTGAAGGTTTGAGGACGCTATGTCTTGCACAGTGTGAAATAGAGGAAGATGTCTATAATGAATGGCAGGAGACATACTACAGAGCAAGCACCACTTTACAAGATAGGGAGGCTAAACTATCTGAGGCAGCTGAATTAATAGAAAGGGTATATTTTCTTTTATTTTAGATAAAATTATCGGATTATAGACATTTGACAATTTGGAGAATTACTCAGATGCGAGTAGGTAGTTACCAGTTTCGCCACCAGGTGGCTGATTCGGGGGAAATAACATGGCAGGGTATTACAAAATTCCCTAAACTTGAATATTCATCAGTTTTAGTGGTTCACTTTTCATATTACCCTTATGTATCTTATAGTTATACAAATTAAAATATGTCCAGTAAAAGAAAATATTATCTGCTTAACACAAGAAAAGATATTTCCATTTTTGTGATTTTACAACATGGGGGCTATGGGGAATCTCCCCGACCTAGTAGTCACATTTTCAAAGAAAATTAAATTTTCAAAGTTGATAAACTCTTTTCAAAACCATGTTTCCAAATGTAATTTTACATGTAGATTCCAAATATGACATCAGTTTGACTGAATTTTGAATTTTAAATGACGTAAATCAAGATTATTTCTACTCGCATCTAGGATATTGATGAGCAATTTTGGAAATTAAATGAGGGTAATAGTGCATAAATTACTTCAATGAGATTGAAGCAGTGTCTTAGAGTCAGATGAAATTGAGGAGATGTATAATAACTGCTAGTGCAGTATATCAACTGAGAGTTATCTTCTGATTATGTTTTTTAATGTGATTTATTATTTTTACACTATATGATTCTCAGTACTCTTTAAAATAAAGAGGGAGATGATGAGTGAAAGGTTTTGTTTTGGGATAAACGTCAGTGTTATAAATGCCACCTTCACAGAGTTTATGTGAAACAACTAAAAACTTAATTAAACAATTTACAAGAAGGATTAAATTATTTTTAATGTTTTGTTGTTCAGAATCTCACGTTATTGGGTGCCACTGCTATAGAAGATAAACTGCAGGAAGGTGTACCCGAAGCCATTGCCAACCTGGCCAAGGCAGAAATAAAGATCTGGATTCTCACTGGGGATAAACAAGAAACTGCCATAAATATAGGTATGTCTCATTACAATATGTATTCTTTCTCGGAAGTTTTAGACATTCTGGAGTCAATCATGTGTGGATCCTTTAAAATTCCATCCCCTTTATCTAAAGAACTACATGTATCTAGCCTAATATATTTTCTTCAAACTTGTCTTTATTTAAACTGAATGTGTTAGTTTGATGATTAACTGATGAATATATTGATATTTATTATTATACAAATAGTGACTGCCATTGAGGGCAATAGGGCAAACTATTTTCCCTGAGGGAATATCCTGTCCACTGACATGAGGGAACATGTCAGTGGACAGGATATTCCCAAGGGGAAAATTGTTTGCCCTATTGCCCGAAACTTTGGCAGTCACTATTTGTTTTATTACATACCTCATATGTATTCCAAATAAAAAATATTAAGACCGGCCAAAATTTCTCCAATATAGATCCTATCATTTCTGGATTGTCTGAGTCAGCATCGCAGTTAGTTTCTCCACAGTACTCTTCAAAGAGTTTCCTTGAAGATTTGATAATGTTTTTTGTAGCCAAAGAATCGGCTTGGTCCATCAATTCATCCAAATCATCATCATTTATCGTTTCGAAACGACCAGCCATATTGTCGTCTGAACTGAACTTTGAATGCGCACTAATGATGCGCAGTCGTTTTCCTGGGATTTCAATGACGTCATCGGTCATTAGTAGCTTTTATCTTTCCCGTAATCTGCGAAAGCGGGGATTTAGTACTTTCCAGGGAATTAGTCTATCTATTTCATATCATGTGACCATGAATTGACCAATAAGCGTATAGAATACATATGAGGTATGTAATAATATATAATAAGACATAAGGGCCAATGAGTTTTGGGCCAAAATTGCCTGGCAAATTGGGGAACCACATGGGCACCAGGAGCTTATTTGCCAGTTTGTACATGATGTACAATCAGCAGGAGCTATATATTGTGGAGATATCCTCTTGATTTCTGGATGCATGTCATTATCAAATAGCCTCAGGATAGTTTTTGAGGCTCCATATGGTGTCCTTCAGATGTCAGTTCGATTTAATCCTGAAAATTGTTTGCTAGAGCTGTGTGATGTCATCTAATATGACATACTTGCAGTAAATGCCAGACATCAGGAAAATGTCCCCAGCACAAATTTGACTCTTGGGTTAATTTTTGACAATAGTTGATCCCAAAAGAATGGAATACCCATGCTGGGGAAGCCAGTCAATTCTTACTTCCAAGCCAGTGCCTGGTTCAAATGTGTCTGAAGTGTCGTTCCACCCTTCATTAACACATATTCATGCCATTTATAGTATACAGTCCTTATGCAATATTTTATGAAAATCCATATACAGTTTGAATGCAGTACATCCTATATTTGTTATGCAGTGCTTTATACAGTATGCACCACTTCAGACACATGCACTCAATCTCATATTGAGGAAGAAAAATCCTTCTTTGATACATGAAAAGCAAATATGGAGTCATTGTGCAGTACTTAATACAATTCTTCTAAACTACTTTATATAGTCTTTTTTGATACTCAATATGCAGTCCTTGTGTAATACATTATAGTCCCAAGGTACATCTTTAAATATACACTCACTCAACCTTATTTTTACCAGATTTATACAAAGTAGAAAATACTTTCTTTGTAACACAAACACCAAACAAACCAGTCATGAAAATAAGGACCACTCCCAATGCAACAATGTCCAGTAGAAAGTACTGAAAGAAGTTAAGTTCATTGGCTGCTATGGATCTTAAATTATTTACACCTTTTTGTCGAAGAACATATTCAACCCAGTAAACCACCTTTACTTTTGGATCAACAGGGTGGCTTTGAAGATTACCAGCAGCTATTTGCGCATTTTCCTTATATGTTTTGTCCTTGATCACCTCTTTCATTGCTTGTTGGAGTTTTTCACTTGTTATTCCTTTCAATTCAACAGTTTGTCCAGATTTGACTCTTTGGGCTAATTTTTGACAATAGTATGGCTGGTCCCAAAAGAATGGAATTCCAACGGTTGGTAGAGCATAGTTCACAGCTTGAAATGTAGATGAAGATCCACAATGAGTCACAAATAATTTTATGGATGGGTGGTTCATTAAATCTTGCTGAGGGATCCATTTGTTGACAATGGTGTTATTTCCAAGTCCTTCTGGTGTTGGACCTTCATAGCTCCATATAACAGTCTGGGGCATCCCAGCAAAAGCCTCAGCAAATATTTTACTGAGTTTTGGCCACAATTTACGGAACATTGATCCAAAACTCACAAGTATGAACCCATGCTCTCCCGCCTTTTCTAACATTTCTGTATAATAATTGTCTAGTGGTTTTGGTTCTCCAAAGTTAAATCCATCAATTGATACAACATGGGGCATGAATGGCTGTGGGTAGTGAATAGCATCATTTCTGTTTATAAATACCAGTGCAGTGTTCTTGTGTAAATCTCTGATGTTATTACAAGCATTATCATTGAACCCAAACTCTCGACAAACTTCTATCATGGCACTGTACATGTTGCTCATTACAGATTTTTGGTTGAAATATTCCATCACATTGTAGACTCTTTCCATGAATGTCATTGTATCAGCATATGGTTCAAAGAATGTGGGTACAAAAGCCAAGTTGAAGGGGGGAATAACCTCAAATTCATGAGATACTGGACCCCAGTTTATATATGTTATTGTTGGAATGTTGAATTGTCCACCAATGATCCTTGACATGAATGAACCCTCATCACCTATCAACAAATCAAAGTCCATCTTGTCTATTTGCTCCCACATGGTCTTATCATTACACACACACCTTATGTGTGCCACTAGCATAGGGGACATGTTCCTAATGACTGCTGATGGAGGTGTGACCATCATGCCCTCAAGGAACTCTTGATTCTGCGTTGATTCATCACTTGCTGGCATCTCATAATATATGAAGTTAAACAATTCATTATTATGTGTTGCAGACTTATAAAGATCATCCTTCTCCATCTGGTTGGAGTAGACAATTGTTACTTCATGATTGGCTTCAACCAAGATTTTCCCAAGTTTGAACATGTTCATCACACGGCTATTAAAACCAATATCCAGAGGTGCAAGTAGAATCCTACTGCTCTCACATACAGTAGATAATAGTAGAATTGTTGCATAGATTACTGCTTTGTTTCCAATCATGTTGAATTTAGAGAGTAGTCCTCACTTGTTATTGTGTTTTCTGCCTAAAGTTAAGCGCTCCTCCAGCCTTTTCGATACATGAAATGTATGTACACCTGTACTTTTGAGATATAATCTGATTTCACAGTAAATGGCAACCTACCATGATTACCAAGTTGAATAGAGATGTACTTAACAATTGTTAGCAGGTTAACATGGTTAAGTAAGACTGCTTAGTATAAAACTCAGTGAACCTAACAATGTACTAATATTTAAATGGAGTCATGTAGTTTGTGGCAAACTTCATCATAAAAACATGAAAACAAGATTGAATCAAAAGGATAAATCTGGATATATGCCCTTTTGGTCCCTCATTAAAATGTTTGCGAAAATTGGTTGTTTGAAGAACTTTTTCCATTTAGTTACTTTATTTCATGCCTAAAAACTGTCCTATTCTGAAGCTAAAACAGTTGGAATTAAATTGTTGGGATTGTGAAATAGCACGCTAAGTTCAAAGATCATTGAGACAATTGTAACAGTACTAATATAAACTAACATGATTTCAAAAACAAAATAGGATATGGAGAACACAAAAATATGAAACATGAGGGAGTGGGAAAGAGCACAATGACATTGAATTAAGGTACAAATGGGAATCTAAATAATTCCACTGACATATTGAGTCAGCTATGACACATTTTTCCTATTGTCCAGCTGGAAACTTCTTCTCTTCTTTATATGGGTTCTTTCTGACAATCTGATTTATGTAAGATGAATATGTGAAAGCCTAGATGCTGTAATATATCAAATAAGATCACAATATTGCTTGAATTATGCAGTTTGTCTTAATATGAGTTGTTGTGTCACATTATCTCTCCAAAGTCAATGTTAAATCCTGGAGTGCTGAGCTTAATTTATTCAACTATAACAGTATAATTACTCAATTTTCTATTTATTCAACTATACCAGTATAATTACTCAATTTAGTATTTATTCAACTTGTATGAATATCACTCAATATTCTATTCATTCAACTTGTATAGATATCACTCAATTTTGTATTTATTTGACTATACATGTACTAGTATAATTACTGAATTTTCTATTTATTCAACTTGTATAGATATCACTCAATTTTGTATTTATCGACTATACATGTACTAGTATAATTACTGAATTTTCTATTCATTCAACTTGTATAGATATCACTCAATTTTGTATTTATTTGACTATACATGGACCAGTATAATTACTGAATTTTCTATTTATTCAACTTGTATAGATATCACTCAATTTTGTATTTATCGACTATACATGTACTAGTATAATTACTCAATTTTCTATTTATTCAACTTGTATAGATATCACTCAATTTTCTATTTATTCAACTTGTATAACTTGTATAGATATCACGCAATTTTGTATTTATTCAATTTGTATAGATATCACGCAATTTTGTATTTATTCAATTTGTATAGATATCACTCAATTTTGTATTTATTCAACTTGTATAGATATCACTCAATTTTGTATTTATTCAACTTGTATAGATAATCACTCAATTTTGTATTTATTCAACTTGTATAGATAATCACTCAATTTTGTATTTGTTCCAAAATGTTTTTATTCCTCGTTTGATGATGAGGTAACATGTGACAGATATTATAAAAACGACACCTGTCATTGATAGCACAATATCGAGTAGAAAATATTGGGCGAAACTCAACTCATCTGCTGCTTTTGATCTTAAATGCTGTGCCCCTTTGTGTCTGATAACATAATCGACCCAGTAAACCAACTTAATCTTTGGATCCATGGGTTGACTGTGAAGTATACCAGCAGCTATTTGCGCATTTTCCTTATATGTTTTGTCCTTGATCACCTCTTTCATTGCTTGTTGGAGTTTTTCACTTGTTATTCCTTTCAATTCAACAGTTTGTCCAGATTTGACTCTTTGGGCTAATTTTTGACAATAGTATGGTTGGTCCCAAAAGAATGGAATTCCAACGGTTGGTAGAGCATAGTTCACAGCTTGAAATGTAGATGAAGATCCACAATGAGTCACAAATAATTTTATGGATTGGTGGTTCATTAGATCTTGCTGAGGGATCCATTTGTTGACAAAGGTGTTATTTCCAAGTCCTTCTGGTGTTGGACCTTCATAGCTCCATATAACAGTCTGGGGCATCCCAGCAAAAGCCTCAGCAAATATTTAACTAAGTTGTGGCCTCAATCTTCTGAACATTGATCCAAAACTCACAAGTATGAATCCATTCTCTCTTGCCTTGGCTATCATTTGTCTAAAATAATAGTCTAGTGGTTTTGGTTCTCGAACGTGAAATCCATCAATTGATACAACATGGGGCATGAATGGCTGTGGGTAGTGAATAGCATCATTTCTGTTTATAAATACCAGTGCAGTGTTCTTGTGTAAGTCTCTGATGTTATTACAAGCATTATCATTGAACCCAAACTCTTGACAAACTTCTATCATGGCACTGCACATGTTGCGCATTGCAGACTTTTGCCTGAAATATTCCATCACATTGTAAACTCTTTCCATGAATGTCATAGTATCATCATAAGGTTCAAGAAATGTAGGTACAAAAGCCAAGTTAAATGGAGGAATAACATCTAAGTCAGTAGACACTGGAGCCCAATTTATGTATGTGATTGTTGGAATATCCAAATATGCGCCAATGATTCTTGATATGAAAGACCATTCATCAGTTATCAGCAAATCAAAATTTATCTTCTTGATTTGGTCCCACATATCTTGATCTTGCATCCATATCTCACATGGTCTACTAACAAAGGTGTGATTTTCTTCAAAATGGCAGATGGAGGGGTGATCATCATGTCTTCCAAGAAGTCTTGGTGCTTTACTGATTCATCAGTTGGAACCATCTTGAAATATATGAAGTTGGATATCTTTTTAACATCTCCAGATGTGTTAAAAAGCTCATCTCGCTCCATCTCCTCAGAGTAGATATATGTTACTTCATGATTTGTTTCAACCAAGATCTTCCCAAGTTCGAACATGTTCATCACATGGCTATTGTAACCAATGTCCAGAGGCGCAAGTAAAATTCTACTGGTTTTGCATGAAGTGGAAAAGAGCAGTATTGTCGCAAATAAGAAGAATGTGTTGTGTCCATACATCTTGAATGGTTTCCCTTTACGTGCACAGAACTCTCCAAGAGTTCACAAGTACAACGCATTTAGTCAAAATGTATTCAGTTTTGCAGACTAAACATGTAACTTAAACAATGAATGTCAAAGAAACCTTACTGTTCTTATTCATTCAAAATAATTTATGAGCATACAAGATGTCTGGCAGTTTAGAGGGTACAGCTATTAATAGCATATTTAGAGATATAATTCATGTGAGAGGCATATTGTAGATTATCTAAAATATGATTATTCAAAGCCCTTTGGCTTGCTTCAGAATGAAACCATTTCAATTTTCTAGATAAAAAGGAGCATACTTATCCCTGTTGATAATCAAAAATTAGAGAATACAAATGTGGATGAATTTCTGAAAGAATAGGAAAATTTTCATTTTAATAATGAGTTGCTCTATGGTGTATTTTATGCTGAACCTTTCTGAAGTTAGTTGAAGATTACACAAAAATAAATGTGCTTGAGCAAACATGGTGAATGTGTGTAACTTACAGACAGGGGCATGGGATAAACAAATCATCCAGGATATTGGATAATCTATATTCATCAATACATTTGGGAGGAATATAGAGAGGCTCCTTGTCCATCATTTCTTTTTATCAGTTTCATTTCTTTTTATCAGTCCGGGTGATTTATAGACGGATGTCTCAAGGGACTTTGCTTTACATTCATTATTATTGTATATAATATGTGGTAAATTATATTTGCAGGTTATGCATGTAGGCTACTTACTTCAGGGATGCCCCTGTTAGTCATCATTATCCCATCGAACGAAGTTCGGAGGGATATAGGGAACGCCTCCGTCCGTCCGTCCGTACGTACGTCCGTCCGTACGTACGTACGTCCGTCCGTACGTACGTCCGTCCGTACGTACGTCCGTCCGTCCGTCTGTCCGTCCGTCCGGGCAATAACTCAAATACCGTTGGCCCGATTTTGTTCATATTTTGTACACATATACCCTATGGGGGTAGAAGTTCTGCTCGAAAGCCGATTTTCAAAATGGCCACTCATTTCAAAATGGCGGCCATTTTAGTGCCGATTTTACAGTAATTTAGGTGTAATATGTAAAACTGTATTAGCAATATGTTTTAAATGTAAAAAAATATAAAGGACATTAATAATGCTACAAATGTAGATATTAAAGAAGCACATGGCAGCCATCTTGAAAAATGGCGGCCTTTACTCGTCATTTTACGATTTTTGCTATAACTCAAAAAATAGTGGAGCGATTTTGTTCATATTTGGTATGTGAATACTATAAGCATTGCACACTGTCTAAAAACACTTTTGGTAGAAGGCGGCCATTTTGAAAAATGGCCGCCATTTTAACGTATTTTACTATAACTCGAAAAGTAGTGGAGCGATTTTGTTCATATTTGGTATGTGAATACTATAAGCATGGCAGACTGTCCTATGACACTTTTGGTAGAAGGTGGCCATTTTGAAATAATTTTGAAAAATGGCCGCCATTTTAACGTATTTTACTATAACTCGAAAAGTAGTGGAGTGATTTTGTTCATATTTGGTATGTGAATACTATAAGCATGGCACACTGTCTATTTCTAATGACACTTTTGGTAGACGGTGGCCATTTTGAAAAATGGCCACCATTTTAACGTATTTTACTATAACTCGAAAAGTAGTGGAGCGATTTTGTTCATATTTGATATGTGAATACTTTAAGCATGGCACATTGTCTAATAAAACTTTGGGGAGTAGTCCGCTATTTTGAAAAATGGCCACCATTTTTATGTGTGTAATTTTACAAGTACGTGTGCGATTTTCTAAAATTTTAGAGGTGGCTACTTAAAAGCATATTATTTCTTCTGATGACAACTTGGCTAGTGAGCAACCATTTTGAAAATGGTGGCCTTTCTGGTGTGTTGTTTTATGATATTTGCTATTCCAGCCATTTCTGTTCGATGGGATTCGCTACGCTTTGGCGTTGCCGTTGTTCTGGTTATTATTGTACATAATATGTGGTAAATTATATTTGCAGGTTATGCATGTAGGCTACTTACTTCAGGGATGCCCCTATTAGTCATCATTATTATTGTAAATAATATGTGGTAAATTATATTTGCAGGTTATGCATGTAAGCTACTTACTTCAGGGATGCCCCTATTAGTCATCATTATTATTGTATATAATATGTGGTAAATTATATATTTGCAGGTTATGCATGTAGGCTACTTACTTCAGGGATGCCCCTATTAGTCATCATTATTATTGTATATAATATGTGGTAAATTATATTTGCAGGTTATGCATGTAGGCTACTTACTTCAGGGATGCCCCTATTAGTCATCATTATTATTGTATTTAATATGTGGTGAATTATATATTTGCAGGTTATGCCTGTAGGCTACTTACTTCAGGGATGCCCCTATTAGTCATCATTATTATTGTATATAATATGTGGTAAATTATATTTGCAGGTTATGCATGTAGGCTACTTACTTCAGGGATGCCCCTATTAGTCATCATTATTATTGTATATAATATGTGGTAAATTATATTTGCAGGTTATGCATGTAGGCTACTTACTTCAGGGATGCCCCTATTAGTCATCATTATTATTGTATTTAATATGTGGTGAATTATATATTTGCAGGTTATGCCTGTAGGCTACTTACTTCAGGGATGCCCCTGTTAGTCATCATTATTATTGTATATAATATGTGGTAAAATATATTTTCAGGTTATGCATGTAGGCTACTTACTTCAGGGATGCCCCTGTTAGTCATCATTATTATTGTATATAATATGTGGTAAATTATATTTTCAGGTTATGCATGTAGGCTACTTACTTCAGGGATGCCCCTGTTAGTCATCATTATTATTGTACATAATATGTGGTAAATTATATATTTGCAGGTTATGCATGTAAGCTACTTACTTCAGGGATGCCCCTATTAGTCATCATTATTATTGTATTTAATATGTGGTAAATTATATTTGCAGGTTATGCATGTAGGCTACTTACTTCAGGGATGCCCCTATTAGTCATCATTATTATTGTATATAATATGTGGTAAATTATATATTTGCAGGTTATGCATGTAGGCTACTTACTTCAGGGATGCCCCTATTAGTCATCATTATTATTGTATATAATATGTGGTAAATTATATTTGCAGGTTATGCATGTAGGCTACTTACTTCAGGGATGCCCCTATTAGTCATCATTATTATTGTATATAATATGTGGTAAATTATATATTTGCAGGTTATGCATGTAGGCTACTTACTTCAGGGATGCCCCTATTAGTCATCATTATTATTGTATATAATATGTGGTAAATTATATATTTGCAGGTTATGCATGTAGGCTACTTACTTCAGGGATGCCCCTATTAGTCATCATTATTATTGTATATAATATGTGGTAAATTATATTTGCAGGTTATGCATGTAGGCTACTTACTTCAGGGATGCCCCTATTAGTCATCATTATTATTGTATATAATATGTGGTAAATTATATTTGCAGGTTATGCATGTAGGCTACTTACTTCAGGGATGCCCCTATTAGTCATCATTATTATTGTATATTATATGTGGTAAATTATATATTTGCAGGTTATGCATGTAGGCTACTTACTTCAGGGATGCCCCTATTGCTATTAGTCATCATTATTATTGTATATAATATGTGGTAAATTATATTTGCAGGTTATGCATGAAGGCTACTTACTTCAGGGATGCCACTATTAGTCATCATTATTATTGTATATAATATGTGGTAAATTATATATTTGCAGGTTATGCATGTAGGCTACTTACTTCAGGGATGCCCCTATTAGTCATCATTATTATTGTATATAATATGTGGTAAATTATATTTGCAGGTTATGCATGTAGGCTACTTACTTCAGGGATGCCACTATTAGTCATCAATGAACACAGTTTAGATGTAAGTAAATATTAAAATATCACTTGAAATAATTTTCATTCTTGAAGACTACTTCAGAATCACATTAAGTGATGGTGTCCAATTGTCAATAGTTGTGATACCACAATGTTAAATTCATTATGAGCGAATGGGTAAATGAAGATTCCATTGGTTAAATGTTAATTACCCTGTATCCCACGTACAAAGTTTAAGGGGGATATAGAGAAGCCATCTATCTGTCCGTTTGTCCATCTGTCCAGTCAATAACTCAAATACCAGTTGACAAATTTGATTCAAGGTATCGGACGTTTGTTCAAGAAGGAATTTCCAATAATGGCCACTCAATTACTCAGATGCGAGTTGGTAGTTACCAGTTTTGCCACAAGGTGGCTGATTCGGGGGAAATAACATGGCAGGGTATTACAAAATTCCCTAAACTTGAATATTCATCAGTTTTAGTGGTTCACATTTCATATTACCCTAATGTATCTGAAAGTTATACAAGTCAAAATATGTCCAGTAAAGGAAAATATTATCTGCCCAACACAAGAAAAGATATTTCCATTTTGGTGATTTTACAACATTGGGGCTATGGGGAATCTCCCCGACCTAGAAGTCACATTTCCAAAGAAAATTAAATTTTCAAAGTTGATAAACTCTTTTTAAAACCATATTTCTAGATGTAATTTTACATTTAGATTCCAAATATGACATCGGTTTGACTGAATTTTGGATTTTTAATGACGTAAATCAAGATTATTTCTACTTGCATCTAGGCTATTCAAAATGGCCTCCATACCAGTGGAAGGATTTGGTTCAAATTCCAAGGAGGATTGGCTCCCAGAATCGAAGTCGATATTTTCCAACAATGAAAACGCCGAGATGTCGTTATTTTCTGAAATTATAACCGATTATAAATTCAAAATAAACAGTTCAAAAGATTCGAACCAATATCTCGATCATTTCCTGTGAGTTTTGGAATTTTTTCGTTAGGAAATAAGACCAAAATTCACGATTCAAATGTTGAAGTTAACAAAATGGCGGCTGTTGGAATTCAAATTTTGTAGCACGACATGCCCATATATGGGACAGAATATCGATGTTGCACTCTGGGAGCCAATCCTCCTTGTTCAAATTCCATATGCTGATGCATAGGGACAAATGAGCCCTGATTGAGAAGAAATTTTTAAGATGAAATCTGAATTCTAGACTGGCTGCCATTTTTCGTGAAAAAACATAATCTTTAGTAATTTAAATACCAGTGGATAAATTTGGTTAAGATCTTATATGCCTATGCATAGAGATAGAGGAGCTCTGTTCAAGAAAAGATTTTCAAGATGGCTGCTATTTATCAAAACATGTTTTGTTCGATGGGATTTGCTACTCTGTGGAGTCGCTGTTTTCTAGTTATTTTTGAATTGACTTTCAAGTAAAATAAACACTGCAAAGCGAACACTTATTCACTTGTTATTCCCTTATAACTAGCTAGCTACACTCATGATAATAATATTAATATGTGAAGTATGAAGTTATTTTTTACATAATAACTGGTGAATTCATATGGTTTTTCTATTGAATGTTTCTTCATTAGACGTGCAGAGAATCATTGAGACGAAATCTGACACCAGCTGGACGTACACATGTAGGAGAATCAACACTTAATTTACTTAAATACACATTAATTGTTTTTATTGCATTATATGGTGACTTTTTTATAATGTGGGTTTTTGGTTATTTACCATCCAGGTGGAAGGGATACTTCAGACATATTATACTCTGTTATTCAACACTACTTTTCTTTTAATAAAACTCTTAATTTATGAGGCTATTGTGCCCCAATGTTAAACTTCAAATTAAGGAGCTTCAATATCACGATGCAGTACAGCTGATCACAAACTGTGCACCTTACAATGTGACATCATACTAGTCAAAGTCTATGTTTCCCAAATAATTGTTTTAAGACATTTATCTGCATTGTTTTCTTATTTTACGCATTCATTCAGTGAATTCATAAAATATAAACACACATAAATATGACCCAACACTTAACATTTTTTTATGTGGAAGTTGCTTAGGAGCCTTATATTGAGATAAGGAGGTGTACATTGGGAAAGACATTGAGCTCCACTAGTAGAGTATTTTAGTCTCTACATAATGGTACTGTCTGATAAACGAAACTGACCTTACAATTCCAGTCTTTTTGGTACTTTTGGAAGACTTGTCTTCCCCACTTTTCATTTTGAAAGAGCAGGCATACCGTTTTAGTACTCCAACTTGATTATACCTTTTCATTGGTATCACATATGAAACATGCTAAAATATTTTTTGTGATGTTATGAGTGACCATGCTTGATCAAAACAAACAAGGCATTTCGTGTTTTTATATCTTCTAGTCATCCTTCAAGGATTAAAATTTTATTTAAGGCTCCATATAAAGTTTAGATCACTTTGTCTTATATTATAATCCTACCCAATGTTATCAAACTGTGCAATGATACTTTTTGATTTTGAAAGACTTTTTGTTAATTGTAAAATTTCAAATAAAATTTTAGTTGTCATGAACATACATTGTTAAGTAATAATTTACACCAATGCATAACACGCATCCTAACCTATTTTGTGTTGAAATAAATAGGAAATTGGAATTGAAAATAGAAAATTGCTCGAAAATAAGCAAGAAATTAACTCAGAATTGCAGAAAAATGGTTCAGAGCAAAAGCATTTTAAAATTCTCATTTCTAAAGTTCTCATTGAATCCAATAGTACATAACTATTTAAAACATGATAGAAACCAATTTTCAACCTAGATAGGCCAACAGTATTGTTTTATTTTATTTGGAAAGTTTAGCATATTTTCGAAAATATTTGTTCAAGAAAATATTGATGATTTGAAAATATTTTGTCACCTGATTGACATCAGATTTTTATGTTTCATTGTGACATCACAAAGTTTTGAAACTTGCTTTAAAAATTATATGCATAAAATCATGAATTGAATGATGAAATAAAAGACTTACGCCTGATCTATTCAATGGAATAGAGAAAATAATGTGTTTTACAGTGTTAAAGGTTGTATTTGATGATCTTAAAATTTAAACTTTTGTTTCTTAGATATGGTGGGAAATTCAAATATTTGATAATTATAAGATTAACAGGATTTTAAAAGTTACACTTTCAAAAAATTGTCACAAATGGTTTCATGAAAAGTAATATTTGAATGATTAAACAATACTTTTAAACTTTACACGAGGCCTTTAAAGGGAACCTATGCCCAAATGTTTTTATGCTCCTATATAATATATAGGAGCATTAATATAACATTTACGTCAGTGTGATAGTCAAAATTTGAAATAAAAATTGGCATATTGAGCTGCTTTCAATTCAAAATGGCTTCTCAAACAACTCACTTTAACATTACCAGTATAAAGGAGAAAATGCAAGATCTCATGTCATTAGGGAATGTATGCATTCAGAGAAAAAAACAGTGTAGAACTAAACAATGTATTAGGATCTCCAAGAGATTCATTAGGAATTGAATCAGTTATTCAAAATTATGACAGATTTTATGTGTTTTCTCCTAATACGATGCTGTTTTGATGGTCATTTTGCAACATAAATTCAGAATAGGAGTCTACAATAGGTTTTTGGCCATAAAAGCAGAAACCTTAATCACTATTAGTATTGATATAAGCCAGGCTGAGGGGGTTTGGTGGTCATGAAGTTCAAAATCGTGTAGTTTTTCACCATTTTTTCACAATTTTTGAGTCTAATGAAATGTATTTTTCAATACTGTTTTTTTGGCAAAAACTGGCTATGGGCCTACATAGTTATACTTTCTGCATGATTCTTTTCGCACTTTGTCATGGCATGCACTAAAGTACATTCATATATTTTTTTTTATTTTATATTTCATTTGGTATTAGGCTAAATGCAAAATTTGTTTTAATTATTCTGTTTTATTTTATATTTAGGGATTGTTTCCAAATATCAACAGTTGTGCAAAAATGTTATCACTTAGCTTAAATGGCAGCTCTGTTTCATCCTCATCCTGTGAAATAGAAATGAGTTGTTTTATATGTTCTGTTCTTGATTCACCATTGGCATTGATATAAAAGACACAGTGCATACCTATTATTGAAACAAATGAAAAGACAGTATGCTAACTTCACACAATTTACATGGTCCCAATTCCACAGACTCAACCATTTTCCCCAACTGTCCATGTTTAGACACAAGTCCTTTTTGGCGTTGAAAAAACAATAAAATATTTTGAGTGTTTTGAAAATATTTTATTATACTGCATATGGAGATTTGCATTAGATAAGCAGCATGAGCTTTAGGTGTTTTAGTATTAGATTTTAAGAGTGTTTCTTTTCTTTTTTTAGTCTACTAGAGATGCCATACAGAGGCATACTCAAGAGTTTGGGGATCAGTTAGGAAGGGAAAATGAAGTAGGCCTGATCATAGATGGCAAGGTAAGGCATGTTCTATACCTAGTGCTGCAAGTCATGGAGAAAACTGGAATCTAGTTGTTATGAAATGTTGAGCCAAATGTTGACAAAATTGTCTATTTTGATGAGATTAATGTCATTTTCAAAAACGAATGAAGAAAAATGTTTGGAATCTCATCTGAACTTTCAAATGAATTAAGCATTAGTAAGATCTATTATCTGTGTGACCATCTTCTTTTGTCCTAAGTTAGTACTACAATCATTTTCAGACTCTGAAGTACGCCTTGACCCCCGACTGCAGGCAAGATTTCCTACAAATTGCTATATCCTGCAAAGCAGTCATTTGCTGTAGGGTCTCACCCCTACAGAAGTCAGAGCTGGTTGAGCTAGTAAAGAAATCTGTCAACATGATCACTCTTGCAATAGGAGATGGTGCTAATGATGTAGGGATGATACAGGTAATATTAAGGTTATCATACTTCAACAGTTACTTGCTTCACTTTAATATGATCACACTTGCAATAGGAGATGGTGCTAATGATGTAGGGATGATACAGGTAATATTAAGGTTATCATACTTCAACAGTTATTTGCTTCACTTTAATATGATCACTCTCGCAATAGGAGATGGTGCTAATGATGTAGGGATGATACAGGTAATATTAAGGTTATCATACTTCAACAGTTATTTGCTTCACTTTAATATGATCACACTTGCAATAGGAGATGGTGCTAATGATGTAGGGATGATACAGGTAATATTAAGGTTACCATACTTCAACAGTTACTTGCTTCACTTTAATATGATCACACTTGCAATAGGAGATGGTGCTAATGATGTAGGGATGATACAGGTAATATTAAGGTTATCATACTTCAACAGTTACTTGCTTCCCTTTAATATGATCACACTTGCAATAGGAGATGGTGCTAATGATGTAGGGATGATACAGGTAATATTAAGGTTATCATACTTCAACAGTTATTTGCTTCACTTTAATATGATCACACTTGCAATAGGAGATGGTGCTAATGATGTAGGGATGATACAGGTAATATTAAGGTTATCATACTTCAACAGTTACTTGCTTCACTTTAATATGATCACACTTGCAATAGGAGATGGTGCTAATGATGTAGGGATGATACAGGTAATATTAAGGTTATCATACTTCAACAGTTATTTGCTTCACTTTAATATGATCACTCTTGCAATAGGAGATGGTGCTAATGATGTAGGGATGATACAGGTAATATTAAGGTTATCATACTTCAACAGTTACTTGCTTCACTTTAATATGATCACACTTGCAATAGGAGATGGTGCTAATGATGTAGGGATGATACAGGTAATATTAAGGTTATCATACTTCAACAGTTATTTGCTTCACTTTAATATGATCACACTTGCAATAGGAGATGGTGCTAATGATGTAGGGATGATACAGGTAATATTAAGGTTATCATACTTCAACAGTTATTTGCTTCACTTTAATATGATCACACTTGCAATAGGAGATGGTGCTAATGATGTAGGGATGATACAGGTAATATTAAGGTTATCATACTTCAACAGTTATTTGCTTCACTTTAATATGATCACACTTGCAATAGGAGATGGTGCTAATGATGTAGGGATGATACAGGTAATATTAAGGTTATCATACTTCAACAGTTACTTGCTTCACTTTAATATGATCACTCTTGCAATAGGAGATGGTGCTAATGATGTAGGGATGATACAGGTAATATTAAGGTTATCATACTTCAACAGTTACTTGCTTCACTTTAATATGATCACTCTTGCAATAGGAGATGGTGCTAATGATGTAGGGATGATACAGGTAATATTAAGGTTATCATACTTCAACAGTTACTTGCTTCACTTTAGTATGATCACACTTGCAATAGGAGATGGTGCTAATGATGTAGGGATGATACAGGTAATATTAAGGTTATCATACTTCAACAGTTATTTGCTTCACTTTAATATGATCACTCTTGCAATAGGAGATGGGGCTAATGATGTAGGGATGATACAGGTAATATTAAGGTTATCATACTTCAACAGTTACTTGCTTCACTTTAATATGATCACACTTGCAATAGGAGATGGTGCTAATGATGTAGGGATGATACAGGTAATATTAAGGTTATCATACTTCAACAGTTATTTGCTTCACTTTAATATGATCACACTTGCAATAGGAGATGGTGCTAATGATGTAGGGATGATACAGGTAATATTAAGGTTATCATACTTCAACAGTTACTTGCTTCACTTTAATATGATCACACTTGCAATAGGAGATGGTGCTAATGATGTAGGGATGATACAGGTAATATTAAGGTTATCATACTTCAACAGTTATTTGCTTCACTTTAATATGATCACTCTTGCAATAGGAGATGGTGCTAATGATGTAGGGATGATACAGGTAATATTAAGGTTATCATACTTCAACAGTTATTTGCTTCACTTTAATATGATCACTCTTGCAATAGGAGATGGTGCTAATGATGTAGGGATGATACAGGTAATATTAAGGTTATCATACTTCAACAGTTACTTGCTTCACTTTAATATGATCACACTTGCAATAGGAGATGGTGCTAATGATGTAGGGATGATACAGGTAATATTAAGGTTATCATACTTCAACAGTTACTTGCTTCACTTTAATATGATCACTCTCGCAATAGGAGATGGTGCTAATGATGTAGGGATGATACAGGTAATATTAAGGTTATCATACTTCAACAGTTACTTGCTTCACTTTAATATGATCACTCTCGCAATAGGAGATGGTGCTAATGATGTAGGGATGATACAGGTAATATTAAGGTTATCATACTTCAACAGCTAGTTACTTGCTTCACTTTAATATGATCACTCTTGCAATAGGAGATGGTGCTAATGATGTAGGGATGATACAGGTAATATTAAGGTTATCATACTTCAACAGTTACTTGCTTCACTTTAATATGATCACTCTTGCAATAGGAGATGGTGCTAATGATGTAGGGATGATACAGGTAATATTAAGGTTATCAAACTTCAACAGTTACTTGCTTCACTTTAATATGATCACTCTTGCAATAGGAGATGGTGCTAATGATGTAGGGATGATACAGGTAATATTAAGGTTATCATACTTGAACAGTTACTTGCTTCACTTTAATATGATCACTCTCGCAATAGGAGATGGTGCTAATGATGTAGGGATGATACAGGTAATATTAAGGTTACCATACTTCAACAGTTACTTGGTTCACTTTAATATGATCACACTTGCAATAGGAGATGGTGCTAATGATGTAGGGATGATACAGGTAATATTAAGGTTATCATACTTCAACAGTTATTTGCTTCACTTTAATATGATCACACTTGCAATAGGAGATGGTGCTAATGATGTAGGGATGATACAGGTAATATTAAGGTTATCATACTTCAACAGTTATTTGCTTCACTTTAATATGATCACACTTGCAATAGGAGATGGTGCTAATGATGTAGGGATGATACAGGTAATATTAAGGTTATCATACTTCAACAGTTACTTGCTTCACTTTAATATGATCACTCTTGCAATAGGAGATGGTGCTAATGATGTAGGGATGATACAGGTAATATTAAGGTTATCATACTTCAACAGTTATTTGCTTCACTTTAATATGATCACACTTGCAATAGGAGATGGTGCTAATGATGTAGGGATGATACAGGTAATATTAAGGTTATCATACTTCAACAGTTATTTGCTTCACTTTAATATGATCACACTTGCAATAGGAGATGGTGCTAATGATGTAGGGATGATACAGGTAATATTAAGGTTATCATACTTCAACAGTTACTTGCTTCACTTTAATATGATCACACTTGCAATAGGAGATGGTGCTAATGATGTAGGGATGATACAGGTAATATTAAGGTTATCATACTTCAACAGTTATTTGCTTCACTTTAATATGATCACTCTCGCAATAGGAGATGGTGCTAATGATGTAGGGATGATACAGGTAATATTAAGGTTATCATACTTCAACAGTTACTTGCTTCACTTTAATATGATCACACTTGCAATAGGAGATGGTGCTAATGATGTAGGGATGATACAGGTAATATTAAGGTTATCATACTTCAACAGTTACTTGCTTCACTTTAATATGATCACTCTTGCAATAGGAGATGGTGCTAATGATGTAGGGATGATACAGGTAATATTAAGGTTATCATACTTCAACAGTTACTTGCTTCACTTTAATATGATCACACTTGCAATAGGAGATGGTGCTAATGATGTAGGGATGATACAGGTAATATTAAGGTTATCATACTTCAACAGTTACTTGCTTCACTTTAATATGATCACTCTTGCAATAGGAGATGGTGCTAATGATGTAGGGATGATACAGGTAATATTAAGGTTATCATACTTCAACAGTTACTTGCTTCACTTTAATATGATCACACTTGCAATAGGAGATGGTGCTAATGATGTAGGGATGATACAGGTAATATTAAGGTTATCATACTTCAACAGTTATTTGCTTCACTTTAATATGATCACACTTGCAATAGGAGATGGTGCTAATGATGTAGGGATGATACAGGTAATATTAAGGTTATCATACTTCAACAGTTACTTGCTTCACTTTAATATGATCACACTTGCAATAGGAGATGGTGCTAATGATGTAGGGATGATACAGGTAATATTAAGGTTATCATACTTCAACAGTTATTTGCTTCACTTTAATATGATCACTCTTGCAATAGGAGATGGTGCTAATGATGTAGGGATGATACAGCCAATATTAAGGTTATCATACTTCAACAGTTACTTGCTTCACTTTAATATGATCACTCTTGCAATAGGAGATGGTGCTAATGATGTAGGGATGATACAGGTAATATTAAGGTTATCATACTTCAACAGTTACTTGCTTCACTTTAATATGATCACACTTGCAATAGGAGATGGTGCTAATGATGTAGGGATGATACAGGTAATATTAAGGTTATCATACTTCAACAGTTATTTGCTTCACTTTAATATGATCACTCTCGCAATAGGAGATGATGCTAATGATGTAGGGATGATACAGGTAATATTAAGGTTATCATACTTCAACAGTTACTTGCTTCACTTTAATATGATCACACTTGCAATAGGAGATGGTGCTAATGATGTAGGGATGATACAGGTAATATTAAGGTTATCATACTTCAACAGTTATTTGCTTCACTTTAATATGATCACACTTGCAATAGGAGATGGTGCTAATGATGTAGGGATGATACAGGTAATATTAAGGTTATCATACTTCAACAGTTACAACAGTTATTTGCTTCACTTTAATATGATCACACTTGCAATAGGAGATGGTGCTAATGATGTAGGGATGATACAGGTAATATTAAGGTTACCATACTTCAACAGTTACTTGCTTCACTTTAATATGATCACTCTTGCAATAGGAGATGGTGCTAATGATGTAGGGATGATACAGGTAATATTAAGGTTATCATACTTCAACAGTTATTTGCTTCACTTTAATATGATCACACTTGCAATAGGAGATGGTGCTAATGATGTAGGGATGATACAGGTAATATTAAGGTTATCATACTTCAACAGTTACTTGCTTCACTTTAATATGATCACACTTGCAATAGGAGATGGTGCTAATGATGTAGGGATGATACAGGTAATATTAAGGTTATCATACTTCAACAGTTACTTGCTTCACTTTAATATGATCACACTTGCAATAGGAGATGGTGCTAATGATGTAGGGATGATACAGGTAATATTAAGGTTACCATACTTCAACAGTTACTTGCTTCACTTTAATATGATCACTCTTGCAATAGGAGATGGTGCTAATGATGTAGGGATGATACAGGTAATATTAAGGTTATCATACTTCAACAGTTACTTGCTTCACTTTAATATGATCACTCTTGCAATAGGAGATGGTGCTAATGATGTAGGGATGATACAGGTAATATTAAGGTTATCATACTTCAACAGTTACTTGCTTCACTTTAATATGATCACACTTGCAATAGGAGATGGTGCTAATGATGTAGGGATGATACAAGTAATATTAAGGTTATCATACTTCAACAGTTATTTGCTTCACTTTAATATGATCACTCTTGCAATAGGAGATGGTGCTAATGATGTAGGGATGATACAGGTAATATTAAGGTTATCATACTTCAACAGTTACTTGCTTCACTTTAATATGATCACACTTGCAATAGGAGATGGTGCTAATGATGTAGGGATGATACAGGTAATATTAAGGTTATCATACTTCAACAGTTATTTGCTTCACTTTAATATGATCACTCTTGCAATAGGAGATGGTGCTAATGATGTAGGGATGATACAGGTAATATTAAGGTTATCATACTTCAACAGTTACTTGCTTCACTTTAATATGATCACTCTTGCAATAGGAGATGGTGCTAATGATGTAGGGATGATACAGGTAATATTAAGGTTATCATACTTCAACAGTTACTTGCTTCACTTTAATATGATCACTCTTGCAATAGGAGATGGTGCTAATGATGTAGGGATGATACAGGTAATATTAAGGTTATCATACTTCAACAGTTACTTGCTTCACTTTAATATGATCACACTTGCAATAGGAGATGGTGCTAATGATGTAGGGATGATACAGGTAATATTAAGGTTATCATACTTCAACAGTTACTTGCTTCACTTTAATATGATCACACTTGCAATAGGAGATGGTGCTAATGATGTAGGGATGATACAGGTAATATTAAGGTTATCATACTTCAACAGTTACTCAATGCTTCACTTTAGTATATCCATTCATGCCAAAAGCTAGAACTTTTCTATTGAAATATAGAATATATTCCAGGCCTTTAAGACTGTATCTTTTTGGCACATTTGTTGATAAAAGCTAAAGAGCTCTCCTGCCCCGTTTTATTTTTAATTTATCCATGCTGAAGTGTTTCAAGAAGCAAGGCTTAGGAAATCCTCAATTCTCTCCATGGGTTTTCAACAGAAAGCCCATGGTTCTCTCATAATCTTATTATGATGTTATATTCCAGACTGCTCATGTAGGCGTTGGCATTAGTGGCCAGGAGGGCCTACAGGCAGTTTGTGCAGCTGACTATGCCATAGCACAGGTACTGTACATTCCAAAACAACCAAAGGTTTTGTCTCATTCATCAAATACATTATGATCCTCATATTTCTTCGTTACTGAGAGTTTGTGTCTCATTTTTCTTATCTGCACATTTTCTGGCAAAGAATTAATTTGAAAATTTCAGGGACATTTCTTGATATGAATACTAGATGAAATTTGTTTTTGGACATGCTGGTTGAATTTTATGGTGGTCATTTTATGTTCTTCACTATGTGTTTTGTTCTCATTTGCAAATGGCACTCTTTTAATAAACCACTACATTAGTAATATTTTACTCATAAAATCGTTGAGGAGGCAAACAAAAAAAAAATCTTAAAAGATGTAACGAAAAGATTTGACCATGGAGTTTTTTGATGTCTCGCCAAGCCCTGCTAAACATATGATTAATTTATAGAGGGCCTAATTGTGTAATGTGATTTTTCCAGTTCCGATTCCTCAATAAGCTACTTCTAGTCCATGGTGCATGGTCCTACAGCCGACTCTGTAAACTTATTCTCTACTCATTCTATAAGAATATATGTCTCTATGTCATAGAGGTGAGTACTTTTACAAGAATACATTTCTGTATGCATGTATATGTATAATATGGAAATACACATAGTTCCCTCAGAATAAACCCTGTATCCATAACAGACCACACATAATAGATGTATCCCATACCTATTGAGGGTCTTGGTTCATTTTACCCTCTAAAGTTCCAAAATTTTAAAAATGGATTTTCTGATCGTAAAAATGTTTTTAAAATTCATGGATTAATATTATAAAAAACATCAATACGGACCTCAGTCAGGGTGGGATAGATATAGGAATAGATACCTGCTCCTTTGAAGCACATATATTCCCGCACAATATGTACCAAGAACAAAGAACCTTAGTTGGTATGGGATACATGTCTCTATTTTTTATTGAGGAGAATAAATGGCGATGATAACACTAAAAGTTAAACTATTTAAACTAATGCCTAGAATAATTGATAAAAACAGAAAAGAATATAGAAATCTCTAAATAAACAATGCGATGTCAATATTGTTTCCAGGAATCTATTGCTTAAAGTCTTATGGAAGAATAATGATTATGTGCAATATTCCAGTTTTGGTATTCTATGTACAGTAGCTACTCAGGTCAGATCTTATTTGAGAGGTGGACCATTGGACTGTACAATGTGGTATGTCCTCCCCAATATCTCAATATGCCTGCTAAGAAACCTCCAGAAACAATTGTAGCCTGGACACAACATTTCAGATGTTAAATCTTTAATAAATTCTAATATTTAGAACAAAGTTCGGAGGGATATAGGGAACGCCTCTGTCCGTACGTCTGTCCATCCATACATCCATCCGTTCGTACGTCCGGGTCATAACTCAAATACCATTGGGGCCATTTGTACTGCAATAGCAATATTGTAAAAATATGTTTTGTTCAAAGTTACAGTGATGTAAAAACAAAATGTCCGACTTTATCTCTTTTGTTGTGCTCAGGCTACAATGTAGTTCTAGTTTATTTTACGATCTAGTTGCCCAGATACCACCTATAGCTAGCTGGCCTAGTGGTCTTGTTGAATGTTCTGTCGTTTTGTAAAATATTTTTGTTTTAGCATTATGGCCCATATTTCATTTGGTCCATAATTGTCAAGGTATTAATGTTGTTCTAATATACTATGGGGCACTATCTACCTTGTTTTGGTTCATAACCTGAAGCTATGCTTTGATTGACACACCAATATTAATTCTAACATTTTTTATTTTAGGTTCATAAATCACCCTAACATGTGTTACATTTTAGGATTTAGATATAATAGTTCCTAACCCCTGACTGTGCAGCCTCACTGATTGTGTTAGTTGTGTACAAAATGCTGACATTAGAACATAATTAGCATTTTCATTTGATTCCATGTTTCAGTTCTGGTTTGCGATGGTTAGTGGCTTTACCGGCCAGATTTTATTTGAGCGGTGGTCTATAGGCTTGTACAATGTGGTATGTAGACTAGATGGTTTATGTGTGTAGTCTTGTGAGAAATTCATGGCCTGCTCCCAGTATATTCATGTACTGCTGTATTTGAAGAATCTATTGGGGACAGGCCTGTAGCTATGTTTTATCAGGATGGGGCTCAAATTACTAGGGGTCTAAGCTTTCCAACAGAATTCAGACAAAGGGGAATGGCCCAAGGATGCCATACTACACTAGAGTACATGAAGTTGTGTTTAAGTAGATTTAGTGTAGAGAGAAAAGTAGCAGAATAATTTGATTTTATTGATTTTTGGTTGTTTCAAGTAGTGTCACCTTGATATTAAAAAGATTGCCAAGTGGGAAAAACATTAAAGGTTTATGAGAAATATATTTAGTTCATCCAACATTTAGTGTAGATGTATTTTATAAATATGATGCTTGGGTGAAGGAGGCCAATATGAGGGCATTGAGTGATTTTAACTGGTTTCATTTTTTTAAATAAAACTGAAGATCGAAATGAACAGCAAGATGTTGAAGTTATCCAAAAATGAAACAAAGTTGTTTTGAACATCCTTGTCCATAACAAGGACAGGGAATCACATTGTATTACCATTGTAGGCCTTCACTGCTGCTCCTCCACTAGTCCTAGGTCTGTTTGACAGACACTGTAGTGCAAATACCATGCTGAAGTTTCCAGCTTTATACAAGTCATCGCAAAATGCAGAGCTCTTCAATGTGAAGGTATGTTTTTACATGTCATTATCATAAGCGGGGACACAAGTGACATTTAGTTGTTTGAGAGACACCTTCAACCAAGTAGATTAAGTATCCCAAATGGCTAGTGAAAACTATTAAGCTTAGGGATTATTTCAGCAAAATATTGGTCTTAATGCAAATAAATGTGACATATTAGGCTTCCATGAGAAAACCCATTGAAATTGAATATTCAGATTGTGTCAAGATGTCCTATAATGGCAAATCAAGGTTTTTGAGTATCCTCTGCCCATTCCAATTTGCCACTTTATGTTCCTGTGATTAAATCATATTTCATTATTCTTTCAGGTGTTCTGGATGTGGATTGCCAACTCCATTTATCATTCCATAGCTCTATTCTGGCTCCCTGTGTTAGCTCTCACTCAGGGTAACAACCTTTTGTAGTTGTTCATTCATAAACATATTTCTCCTAAAGAGTGTCAGAATGAATGCATGTAACTTAAAACTTGAATGAAGTAAAATTACTAAAATGTGGGAAGACCGTAAGGAAGTACATGTATAGCACAATAAAAAGTTGCTATTAGATATCTATACAGAACAAACATAAAAACTTCTAGATCTTATCTTTGATGAATGGTCATTGTAGTGAAGTGCAGAATGCAATGAGGGCCTCTCCAATCTATTTGCTCAAGTGACATTGCTATGATTTAGTTTAGATTCTAATTCATTCAAGAAACACACTCAATTTGTGTTGTTCTAATGCCTATTTCTCTTTCAGACATAGCATTTAAAGATGGTAAAGTAGGGGACTATTTGTTCCTGGGCAATATGGTATATACTGTAAGTATCATCTTTTCATGGGCATGGTGTTGTAGTCGAGTAAAATAGAATAGCTGAAGGCGAGAATGTTTCAAAAATGTTTTACTAGTAATAGCATCTTGTAAGGTTAATTTTAAGACCTATTTGAAGTAATAAAAAATCAGTACAAATGCATGTTTGTTTGTATGTTTGTTTCAGTATGTCGTAGTTACAGTGTGTCTAAAGGCAGGGCTGGAGACCAGTGCCTGGACATGGGTAAGTTGTATTAGTAATTGGCTTATAAATAGTAGATATATTGTTTCACACCCTGGCAAAATGTTAATACTACAGAGGTACGAGAAAAAAATATGCAAAATTTAAATCTAGCTAATATGTAGAGTAAATTTTAAAGATGACCACAGAGAAAATGCACAATCCTTAAGTTGTCAAGTTTTACACTGGCATTGAGTACTTTAAAATTGAAGTCTAAATGACATTTGACTTGTTTCTGCATGTTCATGGTATGGCACCTTTGTTATGTGGCGAAATCATTATCAGATTATTGGGGTGCTCACAAATATGACAGTGTAGTAATGTTTCTGTGTAGATTCATCAAATTCAAATGTCGAAAATACAATGTAAATCATTTTACTCTGAAGTTAAACTTGAGTTATGTAATAATGTTGTTATTTCAGTTGTCTCATGTTGCTATATGGGGAAGTATAATAAGCTGGTTCCTGTTCCTAGCAATCTACAGTCACATCTGGCCCTTAGTTGACATAGGACCTGAGATGGTTGGAATGGTAAGCCTTTCACTAATCATTTTTGGCTCAAATGGGAAGCAGTTGCCAACTCATCCACCTGTTCTTCCATCCTTTAGCACAATATATGTAGTGGTGTAACAAGTGACTCGGCTTATCGACTAGAACTTGAATGAGTCTAGAAAATGATCAATCGATTGAATATTTGAAAATTGTGATCCTGAAAATTTCTGAGAAAAATCGCGATTTACCCTCCATTGTAGCTGCCTTAGCATTGTTTCTAATAAATTACATACTTCTGATTATGTTCTGCAGATTGTTTTGCTGATTTAATGGTTAGCCAAGTTGATGATAATAAAGTATGAGAATCGTTTCATTGTTTTGTTTATATCTGGTATAACATGTAGTCAGTTGATCTGTAGCAACAACCCTTTTAAAACAGTTTAGATTGGTTTTGAAATGTTTGTGTAATTGCAGGACAAGTATGTGTTTGGCTGCAGTATATTCTGGCTGGGACTACTTCTTATTCCTCTAAGCTGCCTCTTGAGAGACTTTGCCTGGAAAGTGTAAGTAAATATTTACCATTCTGATCTCTTCAAGATATAGTAGAAACTGTGTCACAATGAACATGGATCTGAATTCAATATTTTGGTTCATTTATTCAGAGACATATAAAACATGGTGATGCCCAGGGCTAATTCTGGTTTGTGTTAAACAATGGACCTTACAATCCTGTCAGTCATTTTCAAGATATTAGCATTTGTTTGAGTTTGAGAGTTTCTGAGATGAAGATATTGAGTTGATATGAATTCATGGGCCTTTGAGATTAATGATTCATTTTTGGACAAGTCTGTTGTTACATTACAGTGTATCAATTATCATATGTTTCTTTGTCTTTTGTTATGCACCAAGAACATGTCATTTCATCAAATGACCCAAAGGCTCATTTTTGGAACCATCATCATTTCTGATTTGGTAACAAGTCTTTTCATTTCACAAGTTAATGAATCAGAAGTTAAGGTTATTCAAAAACGAACGCCTGTGCCAAGAGTTGTTCATGTTGATTTAATTGCAGTGTCTGGTTGTGGCTAGTAATTAGCATCTATTATAACTTCTCTCTCAATAATAAGTTGTGTTTCATTAACATTTACTAAAATATACCCTGCGTGCAGAGTCTAGTTAAACTACACTCTGCCTAGTAGAGACCATATTACAGTTTAGTGGCCCCGCCCCCACGACGGGTGCCGGTGACAGTTTGGGTAATAAATCACTTTTGACTTACGCGCTGACCTTTCTTCCTACAATGGGCGAGCTTGAAGAAACATACGCCAAATGCGTTCTAATTAAATATGTGCATGTCATCGGTCAATTTCGGGCTCAACGATGACATCAGAAGGAATAACCATATATAGAACGTCGGTCAAATTTGGCCGACGAACACTGATTGGCGCGGTGAGTTCACAGGTTTATTTTAGTTTGAAAGAGTGAAGACGAAGCTCTCTTTTAAGAAGTGAAGTCAAACGAATGCAAAGGGTAACTAAAATAAGGCCTTAAACAGTTAAACCAGGGACATTCTAGACATGTCTAACATTCTTCCAAACATAAGATTTTGCATTATGTTTTAACATTCTTTTTGATTTTCCTAACTGTAAGACTTTGTTATGTAATTTGCACATAATTTATGCTCCAATATTTCACGTATAACCTCTTTCTTGTCTTGCAGCTTTGCTACTCAAAGTATTGCAAACACACTATTTCTTATTTTAGGTACTATGATGTGAATGTAAGGCAGATGTTTCGCAAATTATCTTCTCAGGCAAGAGTTGCAAACAACACTCCTTAGTTTAAATGTGCCACTTCATATTATATTATTTCAGATTTTCCCGACGTCGCCATATTCAAAAGAAACGTACAACTGTTGTGTACCAGACAAAGGAACACTCCACTCTCATTATATCATAATGCAAAGACAATTCGTGCACTTTGATAAATCGAACAATCTTAATACGTTATCTTTATACTTTTTAAATATTTTCTATTTTAAGAAATATATCTTATTTTCTAAGAAATATACAGTTATCTTTGTGTATGAGAAAGGTCTGAATGGTGTTAAAAGAGGAAAACTTCAGTTAACTGATACACCTGGGTGTCTTATGTAACATGGGCATTGCAGACTATTGGTCAATTTGAAATTAAATTCACATCCAACTGCTCATATTTAATCATACCTTTAAGTATTTACTTTAAGTTTGCTTGAAATGTATTACATAATACTTGTATATGATCTCATATTTGTATTCATTATGGTTTCATACAGGACTGTACCAAAATTGGGTCTTTGATACTTCCTAGGAATCATGATATTGGCAAAATCAAAATAAATTTACTGGTTTCAGTGATTCAGACATTTTCAACAGACATAATTGACTGTTCTTGGCTGTTCCATCTTCCATATACCTGGTTTTCCCCTTTAGGAGACCACATTATTGCAAACCCTTTCAAAATCAAGCCTAAACTAGAATTCTACCTTAAAAAAAACTTTGATTCAACAATAAACTGCCAGCATAACTGATTCTAATGCTAATGTATCATGTTCTGGCAATTTATGCTGTGAAATCTCACTGCTATCCCTGGTATCTTGGTAATGTAAATTACTCATCCTACATATAACTAGCCAGAAAGCATGACACTAAAGTTAACATGGGATACACATCCTATTGCACACTGAACAACCAGAAAACAATCGGTGTGGATGGCATGAGCTTGTGGTGCAGAACCAATGGTCATTTTTGAATCTGTGATATTTTATAAACTAAGCTGTGTCGGGTCTTCACTTAAATGAAATTATGAATTATGAATTTATTACTTTTGTTCATCTTGCATTTTGTTGCATCTTGAAAGTCATATAGTTTCTGCGTGATATTTTAGATGGAAATACATGTAAGTCAAGACCCATCTTGGTTTAGTTTTAAAAATATCACACAAATGTTGTTTCCCCGCTGCATGTTCATCTGTTCACACTGATTGTTTTCTGCATGCTCAGCCTGCATATAGTAATACAGGACCCGGACACACATAGTATAATTGTGCCTGTTTAAGGATAAGCTTTGGAGAAAACTGGAGGTGGGTGCCAGCTTTTATAATCTCCCAACCAAAATATCTATTATAAAGAACCTTTGAAATATTAAAACAAATTCAAATCTGGAAAAAAATTTCAATATGCACTTTGATAAATAAATAAATATGATTTTGAATTTTCTCTTAATGCAGCTGGGTTTAATTTGGAATTCACACCTCTGCTTATTGCAAGGTTTAATTTTTCAAAAACCTGTTATTAGAGGATCCTTACACACACCACAATGATATCATGCGGGTCCCTAAGCCATATTGGACAATAAATAGGTAAAACCTTTTCCTGTCTCCTTTGAAGGTGTTTGTGAGTTCATTGTTTTGGTGTTCTGAAACTCTAGTTAAATATAATTAATTGTTATTGTTAGTTATACATAGAAAACCCATACAAATTAAACCACTTGAAGCATCGAGGTTGTATTTTTGAAGAATTCTAAGTTGTCAACCCCCAAGTTTATTTAAATATGTTGATATGAAGTTTTACAGATAGAAATCCCTTGTTTCCCTAAAACAATGAAAATTACAAACAGTTTTTATGAGATTATTTTGGTGACTAACTTGTCAGTTTCTTTTGTAGGCTTTTAATGTGGCGCATGCTTTGGTGGGAGGGAATAGTGCTTGGTCATCTAATAAACATCAACAATAACACAATTTGCATGCCTGTTTTGCTAGATAATGTAACTTCAATCAAAACATTGTTCATCTAACACCCATTTTAAAATTAGCTTGTAAGTAAGTGATCTAACTAAGTATCTTAATAGGCTGGGGATAATAAGCTTTGATCTTAATAGTGTGGATCATAGGCTTTGCTTTTGAGGCTTTATCTTAACCAGTGCTGTAAGCATAAGCTAGTTGTTACAGTATTATATTCTATTATATTCACATTAAGTTTAGTTTATCAATATGCATATACTGTAACTGATCTTCATTAGAGATCTTGGGTCAAGGTCACAATGACATCATACACTGTATCTTGTAAACAGAACTGAACTGAATGACTCATTAACCCTTGACCATCCAGATAGTTCTAGAAATTATAACCATTCATTAAAATTTAATCATGTGACTGGAGATGTCCAATCAAAACTCAACAAGTAGTCTCAGTTCCAGAAGATTCTTTCTAGATGATTCTTTCACACTATAAATAAAACTGCAAAGTGGACTCAGTAGCAGATAATTAAGTCATCATAACTGGACATCTCAAAGGAACTAAATAGAGCAGAATTTCAAAGTTTATCAAAAGGACATCTTCTTAGCGGAATATTATAGACACCTACTGTGGGAACATTTATAACACTACAAACATACAACCTGAGGACTTTATATGGACATATATTACAACACACACTATATACGGATTATCATATACATTCGTGGATTATCATCAAACATTATTGGATACGAACATTATAGGATTACAACAAACATTATTGGATTATTACAAACATTGGAGAACTATTAACGATTATTGAAACATTTCGTGATCTGGATCATTCTCAAGGATCGTCAACGACATTTATCGACATCAAGAATAAGCCGTACCATTGATTGGACATCACTTAAGTATTAAACCTCCTTTATATTATTGTTATATTATTTAGTTTTCAAAGTATAAATATATTGTTATCATATTTTAATTGCTGTTTTTACTTTCTGTTATTTTCGTACGTAACAGAAATTGGGGGCTCGTCCGGGATCCAACTACAACAAGCTAAAATTCAAATATTTCAAAATTCAAAATCTAAAACTTGTAAATTTTAACTGTGAAGACAGCAATTAATTGAAAAATGAGTTTTGAGGTTGAGACATTTTTAGAAGCGCCCTCTTTGGAGGAATTTGATGATTTAAAGAAAACTGAACTTCTGGCAATTGCAAAACATGTTGGCCTGTCAGTCAAAAGCTCATACAAAAAGGATACAATTAAAAATTTTGTTTTTCAATATTTGGTCGCAGAAACACTTCTGCCTGAGCAGCCAGCCCAACATGTTGACCCTGTTGATCCTATTAAGCTTAAAGAGCTTGAAATAAGAGAGAAAGAATTGCAAAATGAAAGAGAAATGAGAGAAAAAGAATTAGAAATTCAAAAAGAAAGAGAAATCAGAGAATTGAGAGAAAAAGAATTAGAAATTCAAAATGAAAAAGAAAAAAGAGAGAGTGAAAAAGAAATAAGATTAAGAGAACAAGAAATGCAAATTGAAAAAGAAATAAGAGAACAAGAAATTCAAAAAGAAATTGAATTAAAACGGCTTGAAATAGAAGCTAAAAGCAAATCTGATGAACATGCTACTATGCATCAACATTTTGAAAATAGGTTTGACGCTTCAAAATTTCTCAAATTTGTACCTAAATTTCAGGAGAAAAATGTTGATAAATACTTTACACATTTTGAAAAAGTCGCTCAGAGCCTAGACTGGCCTAAATCTGCATGGCCAGTTATGCTCCAGAGTGTATTTATTGGAAAAGCAAGTGAAATATTTGCCTCTCTCTCTGGAGAAGTATGCTCTGATTATGACCTAGTTAAAAATGCAATTCTTAAAGCTTATGAACTAGTGCCAGAAGCTTACAGACAAAAATTTAGAAATGCCCACAAACAGAGTGACCAAACCCATGTTGAGTTTGCTCGAGAGCAAGAGCAGCTTTTTGACAGGTGGCTTGTCTCTAAAGATGTATCTGAAGAGTTTAAAAAGCTCAGAGAGCTTATGCTAATAGAACAATTTAAAAACTGTGTTCAGTATCACATTAGAACTTACTTAGATGAACACAAGGTAGAAACTTTAAGTCAAGCTGCCACCCTGTCTGATGATTATGCTCTTACTCATAAGGGTAGTTTTATCAAGGGCAATCCTAACTATAGGGGTTATCAGGGTAACAAACCTTCATATGACTCTAAATCAAATCAGTCCTCATCATCAAATACATCAAACAAAGCAAAAGACCAGTCTAATTCATCACAGAGTTTTAGCTCAAAATCTGATCAATCAAATTCTTCAGGTCCAAAATCAAATGTCACCTGTAATTATTGTAAAAAGCCTGGTCATCTTATTTCTGAATGCTATAGGATTAAGAATAGAAGAGAGATGTCTGGTTCTGCTCATTCAAATGGTTGTGCTACTGTTCCCATTTCAAGAAAGCCCATTGTTTGGGATTCATATACTCATACTGAGAAATCTACTCATAGTGATATTATGGAGGATTATAAGCCTTTCATGTCGGAAGGATCTGTGTCACTGTCAAGTGATGATACCAATTCAAAGCCTGTTAAGATTCTTAGAGACACGGGTGCATCTCAGACTTTGTTATTAGAAGGTGTCCTTCCTTTATCTGAGGAGTCATTCACAGGTACCCATATTTTAATGCAAGGCATTGAATTAGGATTTACTAAAGTTCCCCTCCATCGTATTCATATCACATCAGAGTTAGTCAAAGGGCCAGTTATTGTTGGTGTTAGGCCACAACTTCCTGTTGAAGGAGTCGCGTTGCTTTTAGGCAATGATTTAGCTGGGGGTAAGGTATCATTAGACCCCATTGTTTCTGATCAGCCTTGTTCTATTGAGGATTCTGTCCAAGAGGACTCTGATATATATCCTGCTTGTGCTGTTACTAGGGCTATGGCTAAAAAGTTAGCTAATAGCGGGGATTCGTCTGTGGGAGATGACTTTGATAGTGGGTTTTTAAGCTCCTTGTTTGATGATGAATGTCACTCACCACTTGTTAAAGATGGTCCTTATCCTATTTTAAAGGCAAATTCTTCATTGAAACAGCCTATTGTTCAAGCCAAGCAGCGATCTAATGAGGCATATTCTTCATTGAAAAAGCCTATTGCCAGGGGTGATTCACCTTCTGAGCAGGATCACTATTTTAATGCGGTTTCGCACGCTCTTGCTAGTTCTGATGAAGTTTCATCTTCTTCTGCTAGTGTTCATGAGGTTTCATCCCCTCCTTGTTCTGAGGTTACATCCTCTTCTAGTTCTGAGGTTTCATCCTCTATTTCTGATAGTGATTCTTTGAAAAATGATCCTCATTCAAAACACATGTTAATTTATGAACAAGAGCATGATCCATCACTCATTGATCTTCATAAAAGATGTCTTACTATTGATGAAGCTGTCAAGGTCCCTGTTTGTTTCTACAAAAAGGATGGCATATTAATGCGAAAGTGGAGACCCCCTGAAGCTTCCCCTGAAGATGATTGGGCAATTGTACATCAAATTGTTGTCCCAAAATCATATCATAAGGAAATCTTGAGTCTAGCTCATGATTCTCCCATGGCAGGTCATTTAGGAGTAACTAAAACATACCATAAAATACTCAATCATTTCTATTGGCCCAAATTAAAACAAGATGTCCAAGAGTATTGTAGGTCTTGTCATACATGTCAAATGGTAGGGAAACCTAACCAGAAAATTCCAACTGCTCCTTTACACCCTATACCTGCATTCGATGAACCATTTAGTAAGGTTCTTATTGACTGTGTTGGTCCATTACCAAAAACAAAATCTGGTAATCAATATTTACTCACTATTCTTTGTATGGCCACACGGTTTCCAGAAGCGATTCCACTCAGAAATATCAAAGCCAAAAATATAGTGAAATCACTCATCAAATTTTTCACCTTAGTTGGACTGCCAAAAGATCTTCAGTCTGATCAGGGCTCAAATTTTATGTCAGGCTTATTCCAACAAGTCATGGATACCTTGGGTATCAAGCAGTGTAAGTCAAGTGCCTATCACCCAGAGTCTCAAGGAGCCCTAGAGCGTTACCATCAGACGCTTAAGACCATGATTAGAGCTTTCTGTTTTGAATATGAGAAAGACTGGGATGAGGGTATACCCTTGCTTCTGTTTGCTACCAGGGAGGCTAAGCAAGAATCATTAGGGTTCAGTCCATTTGAGCTAGTATTTGGTCATTCTGTGCGTGGTCCACTTAAATTGCTAAAAGAAAAGTGGCTGTCAGAAACTGAAAAGTTTAATTTATTGAACTATGTCACTGGGTTTAAAGAGCGCCTATCAAAGGCTTGTGAAATAGCCAAAGAAAATTTGCTCAATAGCCAAGATAAAATGAAAACTTGGTATGACAGAAAAGTCAAAGAAAGATCTTTCCAGCCGGGTGACAAAGTTCTTATATTACTGCCACTTCAGACAAATCCGCTACAAGCAAAATTCTATGGTCCTTATGTAGTGGATTCCAAGGTCAATGACCTCAATTATATTGTCAAAACTCCAGATAGGCGCAAAGAAACACAATTGTGTCACATCAATATGATGAAAAGGTACTTTGAGCCAGACAAAGAGCATGACTCAATTAAACCTGTAGTCACTTTGGCACCTGTCCTTGAAAAAGAATATGCTCTACAAGATTCAGATGATATCAATTGTACTGATTTAGACTATGAAGATATCAAAGGTTTGTCTAGGTTAAAGAACTCTGAAGTATTATCAAATTTAGATCATAAATTGCACCATGTGACAAATGATCAAAAACGGCAAGTCACAGACTTAATTCATGAGTTCACTGATATCTTCTCTGATGTACCGACTAAGACATCTATAGCTTATCATGATGTTGAAGTCCAAGATGTAACCCCTATTAAGCAACATGCTTACAGAGTAAATCCATCAAAATCAGAAGATTTGAGGGCTGAGGTCAATTATATGTTAGAAAATGACATAATTGAAAAGAGCAATAGCCCATGGAGTTCACCAGCTTTCATTGTACCAAAATCAAATGGTGGACGTAGGCTAGTAGTTAATTATATCAAAGTGAATCGAGTAACAAAGACCGATTCTTATCCCATACCACGAATTGACGACTGTATTGACAAAATTGGAACTGCTAAATATGTCAGTAAATTTGATCTCCTCAAAGGATTCCTAGGGGTTCCATTAACTGAAAGAGCAAAACAGGTATCTGCCTTTGTTACTCCTGATGGTTTGTACCAATTTAAAGTTATGCCATTTGGTATGAAAAATGCACCTGCCACATTTCAAAGAATGATGAATGGCTTATTAGCAGATCTTGAAAACACTGGTGTCTACATCGATGATGTAATTGTCTATTCCGACACTTTTGATGAACACATGTGTTTGTTGCGTAAGTTGTTTGAAAGAATCTCTTTAGCCAATTTAACTATCAATTTGGCTAAAAGTGAATTTTGTAAAGCCACAGTTGAATATCTGGGCCATGTGGTAGGTCAAGGACAGGTCAAACCAGTGAGTGCCAAAGTGGAATCAATTACACAACTCCCAGCTCCTACTAACAAGAAAGAATTAATGAGAAGTCTTGGAATGGCTGGCTTTTATAGGAAGTTTTGTCCAAATTTCTCTTCAATTGCTCTTCCATTGACCAATTTACTTGGAAAAAACATCAAATATGTGTGGTCTGAACAATGTCATACAGCCTTTGATAAAATCAAGGCCATACTAAGTGAACAACCAGTGCTTGTTGCACCTGATTTTAGCAAGCCATTCAAAATTCAAGTAGATGCTTCTGATGTAGGAATGGGGGCTGTCCTATTACAAGAAAAGGATGGTATTGATCATCCAGTGTGTTATTATTCAAAGAAATTTGATAAACATCAGAAAAACTACTCCACCATAGAAAAGGAATGTCTAGCATTACTTCTGTCATTACAACATTTTGAAGTATATGTTAGTGCACCAGTTCATGCAGTTACTGTATTTACTGATCACAATCCGCTGACATTCCTTCATAGAATGAAGAACAAGAATCGTAGATTGTTGAGGTGGAGTCTGTTATTGTCAGAGTACAATCTTGACATAAGACACATCAAAGGCAAGGATAATTTAATTGCTGACACTCTTTCAAGAGTGTAATGTCTCTATTTTTAAGAGGCTATTTGACTTATACTGCAATTGCCTAAGGCTTTGTGTTGATATAATAAAAGGATTGTACTTAGAGTGTGATTTGATAATATTATTGTAATATGTTTTTTATTGTATTTGACTATTGTAAAAAAATGTTATGTAAGTCTCAACCTCATCTTTAAAAAAATGTAACCCTCGCTACACCAGATATTATTGTAAAAGTTTCTCATTGTATTCAAAACTTTTCTTTTAAGGAGGGAGGTGTTACAGTATTATATTCTATTATATTCACATTAAGTTTAGTTTATCAATATGCATATACTGTAACTGATCTTCATTAGAGATCTTGGGTCAAGGTCACAATGACATCATACACTGTATCTTGTAAACAGAACTGAACTGAATGACTCATTAACCCTTGACCATCCAGATAGTTCTAGAAATTATAACCATTCATTAAAATTTAATCATGTGACTGGAGATGTCCAATCAAAACTCAACAAGTAGTCTCAGTTCCAGAAGATTCTTTCTAGATGATTCTTTCACACTATAAATAAAACTGCAAAGTGGACTCAGTAGCAGATAATTAAGTCATCATAACTGGACATCTCAAAGGAACTAAATAGAGCAGAATTTCAAAGTTTATCAAAAGGACATCTTCTTAGCGGAATATTATAGACACCTACTGTGGGAACATTTATAACACTACAAACATACAACCTGAGGACTTTATATGGACATATATTACAACACACACTATATACGGATTATCATATACATTCGTGGATTATCATCAAACATTATTGGATACGAACATTATAGGATTACAACAAACATTATTGGATTATTACAAACATTGGAGAACTATTAACGATTATTGAAACATTTCGTGATCTGGATCATTCTCAAGGATCGTCAACGACATTTATCGACATCAAGAATAAGCCGTACCATTGATTGGACATCACTTAAGTATTAAACCTCCTTTATATTATTGTTATATTATTTAGTTTTCAAAGTATAAATATATTGTTATCATATTTTAATTGCTGTTTTTACTTTCTGTTATTTTCGTACGTAACATAGTCCAGAAGCTAATCTATGTTTAAGTGATAAAAGGCCTTAACTGGAAATGTATCATCTTAAAGCTATATACTACACTTCATATAAAACACCCATGCCCTCGCATACAACTTGCCCATGCCCTAGCATACAACTTGCCCATACCCTATTGTACAATGTGCCCATACCCTTGAATTGAATCCCAGTGGTTTATAGTTAGCTTTGACTAGTTGCCTAATTGTTGTTTGCTTTGTATATTCAGAACACGTAGGACATTGTTTAAAACTCTGCGTGAAGAGGTCCAAGAGAAAGAACTGGCCAATGAAGATCCAACAACTGTTGTATTGAAATCCACCAAAAAAAGGTTGGCACTAGTTGTTTTTTGGCTCACACAGTGAGCCTATGGGATCGACCAGGCATCCATCCGTTGGTTGGTCCGTCCGTTGGTTGGTCCATCCGTCCGTCGTCTGTCCGTCAACATTGGCCGCACAAATTAAAACTGCTATTCGGATTGAGTCATATCCACATTCATTTTATGCATATCCATAATGCCTATTTGACCTATCATCGCCATTCCTAAGTTCACCCGGTTTCCAAGAAATTGCTGATTTTGACCTCACAAAGTCAAATTTTCTGTAAATACTAGACACTTTGTTGAAGTAGAACTTTCAAATAACTTGTAGCAGTTGCTGTATATGCAACTTGTGTTCTCTAAAGATTTCAAAGCTCTTGAAATTACAGTTTTTGGTGTTTACTCTGTAAAATTTGACAAAAAGTAGGACTTTCTCATGTATAAAGTCAATCATCATTGGCTGCACAAATTAAAACTGCTATTCGTATTGAATTATATTCACATTCATTTTATGCATATCCATAATGCCTGTTTGACCTATCATCGCCATTTCTCAAGTTCGCCTGGTTTCCGAGAAATTGCCGATTTTGACGTCCAAAAGTCAAATTGACTGACTGAACAATTGACTAGCTGAAACTGATAGGCAAATCTGACTTGAGAAACTGAGTATTGAGTAACTAAATACTCAATTTGAAAAATCAACTTTTTTTGGATGTAATTTTTGGTCACCTTAATCACAAAAGACCTACTGAACTCTGAATAAGTAAAATGTTCAAGGTCAAAGGTCCTCAAACTAGGCCACAAACTGTGCTATCTAAGTTTCTCAAAGTTCGAGACTACAAATCAAAATCAATAATTTTGTTTGAAAATCAGGATATAAATTCCTCTGAAGGTTCCAAACTGTGTGAGCACAGGACTGTGGGTCCTTTATTATAATTTGTCTGGTAGAAGTAAAGATAGTTGGATACATACAGATGTAGTACTATGTAAATGCCAGATAAACTTGCTGAATAAAATAACATTGAACAGTATAATTGACCATATTATTTATTGCCTAGCTTTGGTTATACATATATATATACAGCCTTATGTTTGTAGTATTTATTTTAATAAACATTGTGGTGTTATACATTGCACCATGTATCCAAATAGTCTAATATTTTCTTGTGTATATTTCAGATTGACTGAGGCAACAAGGCTGTTAAAGAATGTCTTCACGAGGTCAACAACCAGAGTGCCCTCCAGAGAAGACCCAACACGTACGTTCAATTTATTAAGCAACATAAACAATCACAGTTCTACATTTTTACAGGTTGAAAACATGATAAGCATAATTTGCAATCACTTTGCCCGATTGTTGAACCATTTCCATTGCTAAGAGAATAAAAAGTGTCTGGGATTGGTGATACGGCTACATGTACTATGAGTTTTGGTTGTGACATTTTGTCATGTAAATGCCCTACTAAAAGATCTGATGTACTCTTTATTTCCTTCTTGTAACACCAGGACTTTTCTTAGCAGCCAAGTAGATATACACTGTATGTCTGTATGTAGAAAGCACTTAATGAATCACTTTGAATTCCAGTTTTTGTTGTACATCAAGGATATGAATTAAATCCCCGTAAGTGTGAAAATGTGGATTTCCCATTGACATGATTGATGTAGCATGTAGGTCTGCTATATAGTGAAAAAGCTCAGGGATTAGTAAAAATATACTTTCAAAGCTCTTTCAAAGTTTTCTCTCTTTCCTCCATTTAAAGGTGTGTTAAATGAATGTATCCAATACTAGAAAGTGGTGGAAGTGTACAATTAGAACTACAATTAGAAATCAATTTTGTGTATATTCATAGTTAACCTAAGTGAAGGCATGTGGGAAGTCTTGCATCATGTCTCTGTCATGAGCCCTATCTACCCCATTCTGTTCATCTCTTGTGGGAGTGAAATATGTAGATGGGGCTAGCATGTGTTGAAATTAGAAGGCTACTAGTTTGTATTATGGTTTGTAGAGCTTTATTTTCCCTGTTTTTTTAAAGGTCTGATTATTTTATGCTCAAATATACCTGGAAAAGACTTGGAGTGTATGGACATCTTATTCCTGGAAGAGGTTGGAATAATGAGGTTTATGAATGATTTGATTTTGCTTCCTCATGGCATTCTAATTGTCAAATGCAGCATCTATCAAATTAGTCTTGCTCCAAGTTCTTGTTCTATTGTATCTCTCTCTGGGGAAAGGTGACATAAGGGAAGTGAGAGAGGCTTGGGGCAAGACTACCTTCCTCCCTCCTATAGCTGCATGTCCATGTGAAATATACTGGTAATATGTCCAGTTTTTATGTCACCACCACAAGTGGTGACATATTGTTATGGTCTCCAACGTTTTTGTGGACAGTTTGATGGTTGGTGTTTGGCAGTTGTTGCTCGGTGCTTGGCATCCGTAACAAATGGGAGGTGGTGACATTTTGCATGTTATTGCCTTGCAGCTTGTTTAGTACAATGTTAAACTTTAGATAAAATTTGGCCGTCAGAGATGTTTTCAGTATTTTAACAGTGATTTGTCTTTACCTGAAAGTGATTTTCAATTCACAGAGTTTGCTTGGCATAGTTGAGTTAGTACAAAGCATCTTAATCAGTTCTACTTGAATATTTCAGATGGATTTGCATTCTCCCAAGCTGAGTTTGGCCCAGTACATCAGGTAGGTAACCTGGCCAAGGCATCATTTTCATTGAATCTAAAACATGATTTTGGGGTCATATTAATAAATGTAAAATCAGTAAGAGAAAGGAAAGTTGAGAATTGAGGGGAAATTATCAAGGAACACAGTGAATTATCATGAAGTGAAGACAGTGTAGGAAGAGAACCACAAGCAATACTTGGAAATAAAACACATTTTATTCATGTTCTAGAAGAACAATAATTGAGTAATATATAAATTTAAATAGCCTATACTGTATATTTGTATGGATGTACTTTGCACCCTTCATATTTGTTTCAATGGTTTTGACTTTCAGAGAGAACTCATCCGAGCGTATGACACAAGCAAGCAAAAACCAGAGGGGCTATAAAGTGATATGTATGCAATTAAAGGCAGTTTGGTTATTGGAAATCAATGATAGATCTTACTAGAAAACAGGAATCTCAGCAATAGACAAGTGGATTTTACAATTCTCTTTACAGGAGATTTTAACAAATCAGTGGATGAAATATTCATGCCCATAAAAGATCAGTACTTGAACCTTGAATTGACAAGGATGTCACAATTATCAAAGGATGCAAAGAATGTTTGTTAGGAATGCTGTACAGAAATGTGTTGACAGCAAGAAAGGCTAACAATTTGGTGGTTTTGGAGAGATTGTGGAATGAAATGACATGCAATAGTATTAAAGTAAGAAGCAAGTCAGTGCTGTATGAGGCACCATATAACTCATTCTTCTTTACGCACCCTTTTTCATTACATGTGATGATTATAATATTTATATGTTGCAATATTGCATTATACAAGTATAACATTTTCTCAATTGTACAGTGAATAATCCAAGGTTCACAGACATTAAATGTCACATTATCATTGAATTTTTAATATTCATGTAGTAATGTACATTATGTCATGTTATTATACATTGTGCTTTTTTATATGTTGTAATTGTTACTAACATTCACTCTGAATGTAAATTTTCATATTATCATACACTGCATAAGTATATGAAAAGGGGCTAAATAGCCTGAACAAATGACTAAGGCCATAAGAAGTAGATATTTTGTTTTGCGTCCTGGCAAAATCCAAATCATGCAAAGGTACAAGGAAAACAAACACAAAATCAAGAAAAAACACAAACTTGTTTGCTGAGAAATATATACATTTTATGGCCATAGAAAGGAATGACATACCAATTTGTAGTGATTACAAACACATATCTATACATTTTATACATTTAGAGTAAAAATAAGAAAATACACAATGGATGCCAAAGCATCAATAACATCAAACTATCCGCCATTTCGTCTGATTCTAATTGAATGAAATGCGATGGTACTTTCAGACCCTTGTGATTGCTATTTGGATGTGTTTGTTTTTTCTGATTTACTCAAAATTGTGCAAGCAAGGGAACGTAAAACAAAGAATCTACTTCTTATGGCCTAACCTATTTAGTCAATATTTAGTATTGTAACAGTCAATATCTTGGGAATATTCATGAGTCCATTGTTTTAGGGCATATTGAATTCTAATGTCTTGGCTAGCTTGAAGTCTAGGGCCTGTGGTATAATCTTTAGCCTGAGGTCTTGGGTAGTAAAGTCTATGGTCTGGGCTATAGTCTTCAACTTTAAGTCTACTGTCTCAAATGTCTGATAATAGTCTTTAACTTCAAGTCTATGGTCTTGGTTAAAGTCTAATGCATGGTCTTTAGCTTAAAGTCTAGGGTCTGGCATACAGTCTTCAAATTGAAGTCTAAGGTTTGGAGTTGACTTTTTAACTATTGTCAGTCTGGTGTGTAGCCTTTAGCTTAAAGTCTGTTTGGATCAAACAAAGAAATACTTTTGCAGAGATGATCTATTATTTGCAGTACTTCATGATGGAAAGTGGAAACCCTTCTGCTATTTTCATCATATCTTTGTCAATTTTGAGAATTACCCCTTGATATTTGGCATATTTGTATTTCATTCAATTTTTACCGGCCTATTATATATTATGACCATTAGATTGATAGTCATAATGTTACAGCCCCGGGATTACAGCCTTCTACTGGCCACTACTGCCACACCTGCCTAGTTTTCTGCTTGAGAAAAATGCAAATTCTGCGCAGAAATTCTGCATGAAAACGTCAGATTCCTCGATATATTATGCAAGCAATAGCTTCATTTGAACTATCAGGAAATTGCAGGGAATTCAAATTTCGTGACATATTAGACGTAATCTTTAAGTGCAAAAGCCAGAAGTTGGAGGATTTTAAGCAGATTTCACATCTCTCCTTCGAAATCCTCATGACACTAGTTTTTGGTGACAATTCTCCTTTTCGCGGTTCGCTCTTTGAATCAGAACGTTCGCAAATATGCACTAAAAAAGCACTCAAAAAGGACATAAATTTTTGTCCCTAAATCTTGTCACTGATGTGGCGACTAGTCTACTGATCACGTGACCTTCTATTCCGGAATATTTTCTCACTTTTCAATCATCGTTTTCACCACGCTATGAATTAATACAATGAAAAAAATAGCTGTTTTATTAAGATTAATGAGAGATCAATCGTTTCTAATAATTTTTTCTGTACTCTCGTACAGGAATATGAACAAATATATCGTTTGAAAAATAGGTGTGAAAATCCCCATGTTAAACTATGAGGGAAAATAAGGAAGTATAAATTTGTTCCTCCGCGAACTGCATCATGGGAAATATTTTGCCCTTATAAGGAAAGATTTTCGCGTCTTCTCTTTTGAAGAGGGAACAACGATTTCGAGAATTGACTGTCTAAGGTGCCAAGGTGAGTGACAAATATGAGATGAGATGAGGTGGTTGACTGGAAAAATCATGTTTTCTGCGAAATTCCGTGCCATAAAATCAAATTCTGAAAAAATTTTAAAAACCCAAATTCTGTATTTTTTCTGTGGCTAATATTGCTATACAACTCTGCAGCTTTGCCTCAACAGCAATGTTCAAATCTACCAAATATCAGGGAGTAATTACCTAAAATGACGAAGATTAAATTGTGAACATTGTTATTCCATTAAATCCTGAATACTTTTTACCGTACCTAACAAGAGGTACGATATTGTAGTCAGCTTGACTGGCAGCGGGCGGCGTCTCACTTTCAAGACTTGTCTACAGGTTTCCAGCCAAACCATTTAGGGGATTCATCTGAAATTTTCAGGGATGTTTCTACATATCAACGTCAAGAACTGATTAGTTTTTGGGCATTCTGGGTAAATTTAAAGGTGGCCATTTTGGATTTTCTGTCCTAAAATCTTCACTTTCAAGACTTGTCTACAGGTTTTCAGCCAAACCATTTGAGGGATTCATCTGAAATTTTCAGGGATGTTTCTACATATCAACGTCAAGAACTGATTAGTTTTTGGGCATTCTGGGTAAATTTTAAGGTGGCCATTTTGGATTTTCCGTCCTAAAATCTTTACTTTCAAGACTTGTCTACAGGTTTCCAGCCAAACCATTTGAGGGATTCATCTGAAATTTTCAGGGATGTTTCTACATATCAACGTCAAGAACTGATTAGTTTTTGGGCATTCTGGGTAAATTTTAAGGTGGCCATTTTGGATTTTCCGTCTTAAAATCCTCACTTTCAAGACTTGTTACATATGTTACACAGTGATAAGTTCTAGAGCTGATTAACTTTTCTGCGGCCATCTTGCTTTCTTGGTCAACAAGACCACAATGCTGTGTTTTAGGTACGATATTGTTCACGTCTGTGCCTTGTTTCCCTTTGTGACATCAGGTCATCTGATTTAAAAGACCAAGCTAAATATACATGTCTGTGGTTAGAGATAATAAATAATATTATAGCTATTTCATTATTATGTACATGTACTAATACAATATGTCATTCTCTTACTGTATACACTTGCAACTTGTCAAATGACTGTCTCAAACTCAATGTTTATATATTATAGTATGTCATATTAAAAAGATGTACATGAATAATTTTATTTTTATTTAATTCTTGACGAAATAGGCGTTAAATTCCATATATATTTTGTTCGTATTGTTAGAAAGATGATTTTCCAACCTGTGTGTTGTTTACCATTCCATATATTTTCTCGAAAAAACTTATTAATTCATCTATTACTGATTGTATGTATTATGACGGCAAAAGGCTAACACTATAAGCACACTCTTTGCTACCTGTGTACAAAATTTTGGAGCAAGTCATTAAAGTGTAGTGTCTGAATCGTAAAAATAAGGAAACACTATGAGTTTGACCTAGGCATTTTGGTGTCCAAATTTTGAAGCTAAGTAATTTTTGAGGTCCCCTTCTTTTATAGGCTTTCATTGTTTTTAGCTGTACTCAGTCTACATCTTGTATTATAACAGTATAAGGAATGATATGGGACAAAAATTTCCTGAAAAGATAATTTGAGGAAAACCTACTATTCTACATTTCATGTCATTATATGATAAATAATGTTTCATGCAAAGAGATTCCAAACATCATCAACATCAATTGTACAGTATGTATATGTAGTGTATGTGCATGTTTTTATTGTACCTAATAAAAGGTACGATATTGTCGTCAGCTTGACGGGCAGGCGGCAGGCGGGCGGGCGGCATCTCACTTTTCAGCTTGTCTACAGGTTTCCAGCCAAGCCATTTGACAGATTCATCTGAAATTTTCAGGGATGTTTCTACGTATCAAAGTTAAGAACTGATTAGTTTTTTGGCATTCTGGGTAAAATTTAAGGTGGCCATTTTGGATTTTCCGTCCTAAAATCTTCACTTTCAAGACTTGTCTACAGGTTTCCAGCCAAACCATTTGACGGATTCATTTGAAATTTACAGGGATGTTTCTACATATCAAAGTTAACAACTGATTAGTTTTTGGGCATTCTGGGTAAATTTTAAGGTGGCCATTTTGGATTTTCCGTCCTAAAATCTTCACTTTCAAGACTTGTCTACAGGTTTCCAGCCAAACCATTTGACGGATTCATCTGAAATTTTCAGGGATGTTTCTACGTATCAAAGTTAAGAACTGATTAGTTTTTTTGCATTCTGGGTAAAATTTAAGGTGGCCATTTTGGATTTTCCGTCCTAAAATCTTCACTTTCAAGACTTGTCTACAGGTTTCCAGCCAAACCATTTGACGGATTCATTTGAAATTTACAGGGATGTTTCTACATATCAAAGTTAACAACTGATTAGTTTTTGGGCATTCTGGGTTAATTTTAAAGTGGCCATTTTGGATTTTCCGTCCTAAAATCTTCACTTTCAAGACTTGTCTACAGGTTTCCAGCCAAACCATTTGATGGATTCATCTGAAATTTTCAGGGATGTTTCTACGTATCAAAGTTAAGAACTGATTAGTTTTTGGGCATTCTGGGTAAATTTTAAGGTGGCCATTTTGGATTTTCCGTCCTAAATTCTTCACTGTCACACTGCTGTGTTTTAGGTACGATATTGTTCACGTCTGTGCCTTGTTGTTATTGTTTACATTGCATTCTAATTTGTATTTTTTCACTTTATTATTAATTTTTTATTACAGGGTATATGTATTTGATTTGAATTAAAATATGAAGTTAAAAAGGTTTTGAAGCTTACATGTACCAGTGTCAATATTATCTACTGAGGTAGATATCATGCAGGAATATATGTTGATGTGTGATGGTTATATTTCTAGATGCGTCCCTCTGCTCTATTTATTATGTCTGTATGTATGGGAAATACCTTTAATGATTATTCTTGGGTTTGTATAAAAAATTGTGTACCTCGTCCCCACGAGGGCATGATACAGTCTTTGAAGGGTTCAATATTAAGATTATCTAATCTCCGTCTTTGCTGATTTATTGTAGATGTATTAATGCACTCACATATGTCTAGCATTTGTCTCAAAAAATAAGGCCAGTATTGTTTCCCATTTCTATTTCATCCTTCATCAAAATTGTGCAATTGAAAATGCTTGTTCACTATAGAAGCAATCTACACTAAAACATGTTTATTTCCTGGGGTATTCAAAGAATTCATCATTACAGTCTTGTATTTATGGGTGTACTACTCTCCTCATCATTCAATTTGGAACCAGATAGTGAATCATCATCCACAGTTAAGCAAACAATTACACTGTCATGTGTTGGGCTGAATTTTGGACCCCTGAGACTAAAGTCATGGTTACTCATACAGTGATTAAATAAAATGAAACACAGAATTCCATTTAGCAAATCCCCAACATATTTAAACCTAATCTGGCATAGATTTTTTAACAAGCCTTTGAATAGTGCTATTTTGACAAACAATAAAAAACTCAAATTAGCAATTCTGGCTTTATTCTATGACTAGACGAATTTCAGAGAATTTCAAATCTGACTTTAAAGGTTGGTAGAGTTTTTTCTGGCCACCCTGTATGTTTATTGAGCATTCACTGGTTTCTATTTAGGTAGTTGTATTCAGGAGGAATGAAATAACTTTATGATAACTTTATATAAGAATAACCAATGTATAATTATTTGCTTCATGATCAAATGAAAGTTGGTGTCACCTACATTGTACTGTATATTGTACTTAGTTTTTTGCTTCAAGCTAGAAAACATTTTGATCCCCTGTGTTTAAGGAATAGGAGAGGAGGGGATTGGAAAAATTGATTATCTCAAAAACTGAGGAACAACAGAATTTTTTATATAAAGTGAGACTTTCATTTTTCAAAAGTGTGATATCATGAAATCTATTTGACCTTAATAGCCGAACACTTGTCAATCAAACATGTAGTTCCTATGCTATAGCATTGAGCTGTCTATTGCCAGAATACAACTATGTACCTTACACCTTAAGGAACATTGATTTCTTTCAAAATGGTAGACAAGATTCAATGATTTCTGAATCAAACATTTTGTCAACATTTCAAAGTCTGTCAAAAGACATAATCGATTTAGTTAGGTCTTATTTAGTTGGTTCGAGCGCAGTGTAAATAAGTCAAAAAATATTTATTTGCATGTAGTGTACAAGTACTACCTCTGCATACAATATCTGTGATTGCTATAATCAACACACATCAAATTCTGTTGAGTATTTATGATTTTTTAATTTATATTTAATGATCATACCAGTGCAAAAGACGAAACCCAGAAAACTACAAGACAATGTCTCACCTAAAAACGTTTTACTCCCTCCCCTAACATAATTAATTATGGTTTTGATGGACATTGAAATATTGACCCAGCCCCGCTGAATATGTTGACATGAATTGCATCGCATTGGGAAGTGGTCTAAACAAATGGAAACAAAACATACAGTAGTTGATTTATTATGAAAAGTGTAGTAATAATGGTCTATGTATTTTAACCAGTGACATGTAGACTATGTAGATTTTCTTTAGTTAGCATAATATTACATACAGTATTTCAAGTTCACTTATTGTTAAAGGTTACACCACATTGCATGAATATTATACAAATATCTATTCAAGTTATGTAAAATTCTTTGTACATTATATTTTTTATTGATTTATCTTATTGTTAAAGGCAATATGTATATTGTATATATAGAAAATGAACATCTTAATTTATTTCAATAAATTTACTGTATTAACACACACAATTATTGTATTATAGTTTCATTATTGTATGTATCAGGACTTCTTTATTTTACTAGTTGAGCAAAAGAGGGTCAGAAATATGACATAATTTGTCTCCAGGTTTGAATATATTGTTCTATCAGTTATCACTAGCTAGTTAACATACGTTTCACCGTGTGATACAGGAAATCTATCACCTAAAAGCTTCGTTTTCGTGGTAATACATTTTATTTAAGTGGAAGGTTTCCCGTATCACAGGTTAGTATAAAACATGAAGACTAATGGCACAGTACAAGTTTTGCTCAAAAGCCCCTTTTCAAAATGGCCATAAGTTTCAAAATGGTCGCCATTTTTTGTTATTTATACTGAATTTTAGTCACACCATAGCCTATGCCAGATGCTATGGCACCCCCTGTGCCATAAGTTGTAGGACATAATTTGGAGTCAAATTCTTGCAGATTTATATGCCTCATGTAAGAGGCTTTTTGAGAAAACTTGTACTGGCACGAGGCATATAAATGTGCAAGAATTTGACTCAAAATAGTGTCCCAGAGCCTATGGCATGGGGGGGGGGGTGCCATGCCGCCGTGCCATTTTTTGTATTTCACTGGAAGCTTAGAACATTTCTTTGGATCACAATAACTTTGCAACCAGCAAGGGTAGGATGCTAGTTTTAAGCCATAATGTGCAGGATTCAAAATTGAACATAGTCATAAAATATTAGTTCTTTAAGACTGCAGCTTAAAAAAGTCAGGGGAAGGGTGTTGAAGGGTCCAGGGTCTAAGAATCGAGGATATTGAAAATCACATTTTATCCATTTTCAGTAATGTTTGGTTAGGGCTTATAATTTCTGCAAATTTCAAGACTAAGAAAAATGTGTGGTACTAACATAAATTTTAGACCTCCCTCTACGAGATGTGAAAATAGGAAAGAATTCCTGCTAGTAATAAGGGAAATATGGCCCGATGCAGGGCAGGCCCGTAGCCAGAATTTTCCAAGGGGGGTTTACTTTTCCAAAAAATTCTAGGGGGGTTCACTTTGGCAAATTTGGCCAAAAATCACTCAAAAAATAGTCAGAATGGTGAAAAACTGGATGATTTTGAAAGAAATTTTGGCCACGGGGGGGGGTTCGCCCCCCCTCGAACCCCCCCTGGCTACGGGCCTGCAGGGGTTCATTCACACTGTACATATTTGCGAACAAATAGTTCAGAAGACAACAGAATCGTCAATTTAATTCCTCACTTAAGTTACATAAACGGTAAACCGTTAAGATCTGAGGCCTTCTCATGTCTCGTCGCAAGATCTTCGTCTGCGTTTCGTTTGCGTATCGACAATTTGCGCAAGCGCAACTCCTGAGTTGAGTCTTACCACGCGCTCATCGCAACGCAGATCGCAACTTTATTGGTAGTTAACCACATGCGATCGCAAAAGTGTAGAATTGTCGTTTCAAAAGTTTTGCACGAAAGCTTCTCACGAGAAAATATTATTATTATATATTTATCATTCTTACCTGGAATTTGATACAGATGTAGTTATAGAGTATATGTCATGGTCTAGGGACAGAAAATATTGACATTTTAAAAGTAACGCTTTTTCGTCTCTTTTACAAGTAACAATTTGAAGACAATTTATGTGAGGAAGACTTGTTAAAAATGGTCAGATAATCCTTTCGAAAAAGCGCTACTTGGACTATGTCATTTTTCTTGAAGAGTAATCTATACTTTTAGACGTTTGCATTTTTAAATCACGTTACTTTCCATTTAACACGTTACTTTGTTGGACTTGGACTTGTCTCCACACAGAATGAATGCTTTTTTTATGACTGCATATTCAAAACACGTTATTTTGCCATAAAAACGTAACTTTATTGGACTTTAAATTTATCCACGAAGAATGGATGAATTTTTATGTATGCATATTCAAAACACGTCACTTTGCCTTTAAAACGTAACTTTATTGGACTTTAAATTTATCCACGAAGAATGGATGATTTTCTATGTAGGCATTTTCAAAACACGTCACTTTGCCTTTAAAACGTAACTTTATTGGACTTTAACTTCTCTCCACGAAGAATGGACGAATTTTTATGTAGGTATTTCCAAAATACGTTATTTTTAAAACGTAACTTTATTAGACTTTATCTTTATCCACGAAGAATGGATGAGTTTTTATGTAGGAATTTTCAAAACACGTCACTTTGCCTTAAAATGTAACCTTATTTGACTTTAACGTTCTCCACGAAGAATGGATGAATTTTTATGTAGGCATTTTTAAAACACGTTACTTTGACTTAAAAACGTAACTTTATTGAACTTTAACTTTCTCCAAGAAAAATGGATGAATTTTTATGTAAACATTTTCGTAACACGTTACTTTGTCATAAAAATGTAACTTTATTGGACTTTAACTTTTCTCCACGAAGAACGGGTGAATTTTTTGTAGGCATTTTTCAAAACACGTTCCTTTGCCTGAAAGACGTAACTTAATCGGACTTTAACTCGTCTCCACGAAAAATGATGGGAATTTCATGTAAACATTTTAAAACACGTTACTTTGCTTTAAAAACGTAACTTTATTGGACTTTAACTTTATCTACGAAGAATGGATGCGTTTTTACATGTTTTATGTTAGTAAGCATTTTCAATAATAAGTTTATGTTCACGGTTATATTCAGTTCAGTTTAGATTTATTTCTCACACCTGTGAGTATAAATACATATACAATATACATGTAATACAAAATTGATACAATATCAAATGACAGTTATTTAGTTTAATCCTTTCAAAATGCATTGTAAAAATTTACTTAGTTGAATTGTATATGTTTTGTTTGTAAATAGTTCAATTAATTTATACATATTTGGCCTGTTTGAAAGTATGGTTTTAAATATTTCTCCCTTTGATCTTTAAATAATAAGCATTCTAGCATAAAATGATATTCATCACCTAATTTGTTACAATGTTTACATATTCTTGAAAGTCTTGGTATATTATTGTACCTTCCAATTTCTATTGGTAAATTATGATTTGACATCCTAAATTTTGTCATGTACAGACGTATGCTCAATGGGTGATGGAGATAAGATTCAAAGTTAATTTTGGTCTTAATTGCCTTATATAAATGATATGTGCTTTCCTGAAGGTTTGTATTCCATTTTTGAATAAATTGATCTTTTAGTTTGCGTTTAATGGTACGTTCACACCAACGGCGCTTTGATGGCGCTTTAAAGCGGCTTGTAAAGCGGCACCAAAGCGTAACAAAGCTTAATTAAAGCGTCGGGGTCGTAATAGGTCGTAGAAAAGCTCGGGAGTAAAGCGGGATATTCGGCAAGAGCGCTAAAAAATTTAAACTGTTTAAGCGTTCGCACCAACGGCGCTTTGATGGCGCTTTAAAGCGGATTGTAAAGCGGCACCAAAGCGTAACAAAGCTTGATTAAAGCGTCGGGATCGTAATAGGTCGTAGAAAAGTTCGGAGTAAAGCGGAATATTCGGCAAGAGCGCCAAAAAATGTTAAACTGTTTAAAAATTTTGGGCGCTCTGTTACGAATTGATTGAAGCGCCGAGAGCGTATCAAACCTTAACAAACCGTAACAAAGCTCAACAAAGCTTGACTCAAAGCGTAGGAAAGCTTAACACAGCTTGGTTCAAAGCGGGGACCCCAGTCTATTCACGGTCTGTTACCACTTGACACGCTTCGTTAAGATGTCTCAAGATTTGCTACGATCTGGCATGAAGATCTGACACGAGGTCAGACGCTTTCATCAATATCTGACACTCTTTGTTACACTTTCCTGAGGGACTCTCAAGCTTTCCAACGAATTGAGACGCTTTAATCAAGGATTGAAACGCTTTGCTAGGCTTTGTTACGCTTGAAAGTTTTCACACGCTATATCACGCCGTGCGACAAACGTCATGTCTTCTTCAGATAGGTCATGCTCTGGTCCATCTGGAATTTCTGGATCTCGTTGTTCTGCCATCGTGTTCTCGAGTCAAAGATGCAATGGTTTTATGGATCTACTGCATCTTTATACAGTCATTGGATCAAAAGCGGCATGGAATCGGCGATCTCGACATTTTCCAATGCGTGACAGAGCTTAACAGAGCGCAACAATGCACAACAGAGTTTTGCAATCGTATCAGAGCCTGCTTTAAAGCGTCATAATCGCATCAAAACGTAATAATGCTTATCAAAGCTTTTCAAAGCGTGATTTCAAGCGTAACAAAGCCTGATCAAAGCGGGATCAAAGCGTGAGGAACCTTTTAGAGCTATGTTAAGCTTTCCTACGCTTTGGATCAAGTTTTTCTGAGCTTTGTTACGGTTTGTTAAGCTTTGATACGCTCTCGGCGCTTAATCGATTCGTAACAGAGCGCCCAAAATTTTTTAAGAGTTTAAAATTTTTTAGCGCTCTTGCCGAATATCCCGTTTTACTCTGAGCTTTTCTACGACCAATTACGACCCCGACGCTTTAATCAAACTTTGTTACGCTTTGGTGCCGCTTTACAAGCCGCTTTAAAGCGCCATCAAAGCGCCGTTGGTATGAAGAAAAATGACAAAAATGACGGCGCTTTGCTCGCCGATTTAAAGCGTGGCATTCGCCGTTGGTGTGAACGTACCTTAACTCTTAATTTCAGTGCAAATCTACTATCAAAACTTTGAGATATCCAGATATTTGGAAAACCACATTCATTTAAAATATCCTCTACACACCTTAACCACTGTGACTTATAAATACCCTCCTTGTATAGTTTTAGCATTGCCTTATATACTTTGCTACTTAAAGTGTCACTTGTGACTAATTTACTCCAAAAATTAATTATCCTTGTTTTTATTGATACTTCAATGGGGTATCTACCTAACTCACTGTATATCATAAACGATGGTGTTGCTCGTTTAACTCTCAAGATATATTTACAATATTTTAAATGAAGTTTTTCACACATGAGCATTGCTTTGGAGCACCCCCATACCTCACAACCATAAGTAAAAATTGGCAAAATTAATAAGTCAAATAAATGTAATTGTATATCGAGTGGCAAGCCCATCTCTGTACATCTGCCTAAGACACCATACATAGCATTTTCTGCATTTCGTAATAATAAATTAACATTTTTGCGAAAATTCCCATTATAAGAGAACCAGACTCCCAAATACTTGAATGAGTCTTCAATTTTGAGTTGTTCTCCATCATATAAAAATCTAAATGTTTCTTTGTTTTTTTTCTTAGAAAATATTACAACATTGGTCTTTTTAGCATTAACGACAAGTTTATTTTGCTCGCAATATGATTTTAACGCATCAAGACCACTTTGTAGACCTTGCTTTGTATCTGATAAGATAACAGTGTCATCAGCATACATGAGGATAAACATTTTAAAAAGGCAATCAATACATTCAGGCAATTTCAAATATTGACAACCTTGGCTATTTACAATAAAGTCTTCCATATCATTTACAAATAATGAGAATAGTAATGGAGATAAAATTTCGCCAGTTCTCAAACCATTCATACATAGAAAATATTCAGATGCTTCTTCATTAACAGAAATGCATGATTTTGCATGGGAATATACATCTTTGATACAATTCAATATTTTTCCAGTTATTCCATAATTCAGTAATTTGCACCACAAACTTGCTCTATCAATTTTGTCGAAACATTGTTTAAAATCTACAAACACTGTATATATTTTTTTCTTTTGCATATTAAGCATAAGATCAATAATGTTATATAAATTGAATATTTGGTCATTACATCCTTGATTTGGCATAAAGCCAGATTGATTAATATTCATTAAATTGTTTTTAGCTACAAATAAATACAAACGTTTGTTTAATACTGCTGTAAATAGCTTTCCTAAACAAGACAATAATGTGATGCCTCTGTAATTCTCAGGGTCAATTTGTCTCCCCTTATTCTTAAAAATGGGTATTATAATTCCAATTAGCCATGATTCTGGCACTTTGCCTGAATTCAAAACTTTGTTAAATAGAACAGTATAAAGGTTAGAAAGAATGTTAAAAGTACATTTGATATATTCATTGAGTATGCCATCTATACCAGCACTTTTACCATTTTTTAGTTTTTTTACTATTAACTTAATTTCATCTGCTGTTATTTCAGCATTAAGCATATCATTATCCAAACAAGTACTATCTATTTGATGTGACTCATTAAAATGCTGATTATCTATCGAACCCAATTCTTTATAATTAAAAGATTTGAAGAAATGTAATAAGCTGTCCATTGATGCTTTGCAATTGTTTTTCTTAGGTTCCTTGATAATCGCCCAATAGTCCTTGCTATTGTTACTTTTCAATGTTTTTAGTTCTTTTATTTTTTCTTCTTTTAAATAAAGTCTGTGCTTTACGTATTTCTTTCTTGTATGCTGCCCTTGTTTTTAGTAAATTGTCTTTCGTATTATCTGATTTTGTTGAATAAAACTTCCTCTTGGCCCTTTGATAGTCTCTTCTTTTGTCACTACATTCTGGTGTATACCATTGTTTTTTAGGTAATCTTGAAGCTAATTGTCTTGGTTTCTTTGTAGTTATTCCAAATGTTGATGATGCTGCTTCCTCAAAAAGTTTACTTATTTCAGTTGTAGCATCCTCTATTGACAGCTCGTCTCTTGATATTCTGCTAGTTATAGATGTTACTGTAGATGTATCAATACAGTTGTGAAATTCTTCAGATTTCTCATTATTCCATCTAGGGCGTGGTTTATTACTTGGTGAGAGTGATGAATTGTGGGTAATATGAGTAGGGGCTGGAGTAACTGTTTCAGTGTCGCTTATATTTACATGTAGCTCTAATGTAAATTCTATACCACAATGTATATCTGATATAATTCCATCATAGTCATGTATTATGAAATCTTTCAGAAGATTCATTATAGAAATAGTGGTTATCACATAGTCAATCACTGATGTTTCTCTGGTAGTAGATTTACCAACTCCTTTGTCTTGTCCACACCTTCCATTCGCAATTAATAGTTTGTTCATTTTGCATAACTCAATTAATCGTGTGCCATATCCATCTACTTTTGGATCGACGCTGTTTCTTTCTGTCAACATATCTAGCATAGCTAATTGATCTGTTAATTCCGTGTTATCAGTCATTGTGTTAACATTATCATTGACAAGAATATCTGAAAGTGTTCCAGTATGAGCATTAAAGTCACCACATAAGCACAATTCTTTATTGTTTTTTAGTAAATGGATATCGATTTCAATCTCATCGAATGCCTCAAGCTTAGAATATTTAGTGTTATATGGAGGGATATAAACAGCTCCAAGAAGTAGGTCATTGTTTGAATTTATATACAAGTGTGGGATATTGGCCCACAAAACATATTTAGAATCAGAATCTAGGAACTTAATTCCATTGTATAAGTCCTCTTTCACTACCATTCCAATCCCTCCCGATTTTCTGTTTGATAAGACTGTGCGGTTTTTCAATTTAAGTCTGTATCCATGTTGCATCAATACTTTATCCAGTCTTTCATCATCACTTTTATCGGTTTTAGTCTCATTTAGTATCACTATATCACATCGTTTAATAAATTCAATGGTTTCTGGGTAATTTAACTTATTGGCGAGACCACAAATATTGAGAAGTCCCACCTTAATTCCAGGTGTGGTTGTGTTTTCCTAGCTGTTCCATGTTCCACTGTCTCCATTATTTCCATTTCCTCTACCCCTGCCTCTACCTCTTTGTCCTCTGCCACCACCTCTTGGTGCTCTACTGCTTGCTGCTGCTTGGGTCCTTGGTACGCTCCATTCTCCATTGCCATCTGTACTTTCTTCAGTTTGCTTTGTATAAGTAGTATAATTTTTCTTCACTAGGCGGCCACTTCCTGTTAGTGTATATTTATCTCCATTTGGAATATTCTGAAGCAGCTCCCTTGTATTAAGTTCAATAAGTCGTTCTTCGTGTGACTTGGCGGAATGGATGTACACCTTTTGAAATTTTGTCTTGTTTCTCAGGAGTTGTTTATTTCTTAAGGCTTGAATCTTTGTCTCCGTTGATGTTAGTTCCACTTTAACTACCCCAGGAACATTTTCACGTCTGCTTTTTGTTCTTTCCACCTTTGTAATTATTGACTTTGAAAGCTCTAACCCCTCAGACATTAGTGTCTCAATCTTTGCCTTAATATTCTCTCCAGAGAAGTATGGGACGTTACGCACTATTATCGACCTATTCGGTGGATAATCAGGTTGATCACATTTATGGGGTATGCTTTTGATTTTATTAACGTTCTCCTCAAGTCCTTTCATACGATCCTCCATTTCTTTGCCTTGATTTTTCATTGTATGCTCGAATAACAAAGCACCTTCCTTGTAATTTGCGAGCTCGGCCTTTATTTGTATTTCCATATTAGAGAGGCGCTCTCCTATAGATTTTAATTCATTTCGGAATTCAGCTCGAACTGCTTTAACAAGATCGTCCTTGACTGCATTTATAAGTTTGTCTTTGATATCATTAAGAATATCATTTTGAAGAGAATCAGTTGTAGTTTCGAATTCCGGGACTTGTTTTTTATTTGTGGAGATGTGTTGTTTTGGTCCCTTAGATGTACTGTCCTCTGTTGGAGATTCTTCTGCCTGGTAGAAGGGAGTGTCACATGATTGTTCTTGGCGTTTTGAAGGAGGTGTATTCAATACATCACTCTCATCATCCCAGGAACTTGGGGTGTTGGACCATGATTTCCTAAGAGTTTGTGTTTTCCTTCTTACCCTTTTGCGCTTCTTTGGTGTTTTTGGTGCCATATTTTGTAAGGGTAATATATTATGTTTATGTGATTGAAACGTTGTATAAATAGAACGCAATATTCACACTAGCATGCATTTAATGTCTAGCGTCGTGAAATCCGAGCATGATTGGGAAACCATTTGGGAAATAAGCTATATTTGGAACTGATACCAGACGCTTAAAACTGATGCGAACTTGCATTCGATTACAGCAATTTCTCGGCGGTGTTCATTGGTCAATTTCAACAGACCACCTTTTGTCTGATCACGTGGTTAGTTCCCCATGAGCATTCATTATACAAAATAAGAACAAAGGAATTTTCGAAGTTGAAAAATGCCGATACGTAAAAACGAAAATAACACAGTATATCATAAAAATTGCTGTTATTTGCTGTTGTTGTAGACAAAATGAATAAGCAGAGCCCGGATTATTATGCCAGCATATGCTCGATCTGGATGATTTCATAAGTGGACATCCATAGCCACATTGTAAGAAGTGGAAAAACAAAGTATGAGGGAAAAGTACCAGTATGGGACTAGACAAAATTATAAACTATAACAAGTGTCTAAAAGCATGCAGTGGTTCCAGGAATAGGTAAACTACAAAAGTACGAATGGTGGTGTCATGCAGCACAACGACAACGGTACGGATATTTTCTAGAGGTTAGGTTATTCTTTCCAAACAACATTTTTCCGAAAATCATACAGTAAATTCTCACTGTAAAAGTATTGAAAATTTTCTATTTTTTTCACTGAATTTTCATGTTTTTTATACACTTTATCAAACCATTCTTCTCACAAGTCTTTTCTAGGCACATAAGTGCACTCTTTGTGCAAAACCGAAAGATAAAAACAATGTGGGGAAGGAGTGATTCTTGTTTGAAAAATAACATGTGACTCAAATTGAGGGATGCAGAAAATTTCCCATCATGCACCTTGGCCTTAAAGTAGATGCTCATGAAAGGTCACTGAACAGATCCTTTTAGAAAATGTATTCAATGTATTGCTCTAAATAATACAATCTTTGAAATTTTAAAAAACTGTCTGAAACCTTTTTTATTTTTTTCATTTTCTTGTATCTTTCAGGAACAACTATGATTGAGATGCAGCGATCACACCAACTTTAAGGCGATGGCTGGATCAGTTTTTCGACAACTTTGAGCGATCAGGTCCAGTCCACGTAAACATTATCATGGGCGAGAGGTCATGTTCCTGTCATCAAAGCACCAAAGTAAGTACATGTTTTATTCAATTATTACATCAATTTATCTGCAGCATTTGTATCTACATACCTCTTGCCTTGGAGAGAACAAAATGAAACACAAAAGGAAAACCACAGAGAATCTACAATTTGTGCTATTTATCTGCAGCATGTATATCTACATACCATCTTGTTAAGGTCTCATGGAAGTTAACAGGAAATGACAAAACAAAAAATGACAAAGCCATGCTGGATTTTGAAATTTTTTTGAACCAAGATAACAGAGTTCTGTTTGGACCTCCAGTCAGTTTAACTAGTTCCACATATCATTTACATGACCGGGAACACAGTTGAAATGGTCAGAATGACCATAAACATGATAGAATAACCTTTTCAGCCCTCTGAAAATGTGACTAAAAAATAGCTTAGAGTAGGTGCTCAGGAAAGGTCACTGAACAGAATATTTTGACTTTTTCAGAAAATGTGCCCAATATATTGCTCTAAATGATACAATTCAAAAAAATTTGATATCATTCTTAGAAAAAGAAAAAATTGAAAAAAACTGAATTGAAAATCGATCTATTTTCCTTTTTACTACAGCCATTATTGTTTCAGACGATTTTTTAAAATTTCAAAGATTGTGTCATTTAGAGCAATATATTGGACACATTTTCTGAAAAAATCAAAAGATTCTGTTCATTGACCTTTCCTGAGCACCTACTTTTAGCTATTTTTCAGTCACATTTTCAGAGGGCTAAAAAGGTTATTTTATCATGTTTATGGTCATTCTGACCATTTCAATTGTGTTCCTGGTCATGTAAATGATATTTGGAACTAGTTAAACTGACTGGAGGTCCAAACAGAACTCTGTTATCTTGGTTCAAAAATTTTTCAAAATCCAGCATGGCTTTGTCAGTTTTTGTTTTGTCATTTCCTGTTAACTTCCATGAGACCTTAAAGGTACTGTAACGCATAATCTGTTCTATCATTTGATGATTTTGCTCTCTGGTTCAGTACAGTTGTTCCACAACGACACATTTTTCAATTGTTGGGATTCTAATCCCATTGTTGGCACATGTATGTTTGGCAAACATTTTTTCAAAGAAATGCCCTAAATGATGACTGCCTTGATTTCACTTAATGTACAAATGTACCATGAAGCCATGTTTCATTATTTTCACATGTGGTCTGTGATAGTTGCCTGAATCATTCCTACTTCACATTGGGCCAAGTCAAGATGGCAACTTCTTTGAAAAACGAAACAACACATTTCAATTTATTCTTAAAGAATATACATATACTCCACTTTTCCATTCTTCCTACAGAGTTACATCTGCTTATGCAGTTAGTTGACTCGATGATATAAATCTTGAGCCGGGAGGGGTACAAGGTGATGACAGATTTACTAGAGTCAACGAAAGGAATGTCTTGGCATTCCCTCCTCCGCTTGTATTGGAAGTGACTCGACCAAGTTGCATTCTTGTATTTTTCATTTTCTTATCTTGTATCTTTCAGGTACAACTATGAGAGAGATGCAGCGAACACACCAAGTTAGGGCGACAGCTTGATCAGTCTTTCGACAACTTTGAGCCATCAGGTCCAGTCCACGTAAACAGTAACATGGGCGAGAGGTGTTCGTGTTCCTGTCATCACCAAAGCACCAAAGTAAGTACATTTCTTTTTATTCAGTTATTAAATCTGTTCAGTTCCTCTGTTTTCAGGTTCACTTTCAGCTTGGAGATGAGGAGCCCGATGACCAACGACACAACGGAGACAACAGCTGCGTGCCAACTAGGACTACAACCGACGTTCCTGCTACCTAAGTTAAGTATTCCTTCCTGGTTTTGCCTCCAATTTTGATATTTACTGGAGGACTTTTGTTGGCCAGCCCATATTTTTGGTGGAGGAACTTGACTCTAAGGTAAAGTGGGAGGGGGGTGGTTGGGTTTCTGGGGGGATGGAGTTCATGTTTCAAAATCAGAAATATGGAAGTCTACTGGTTTATATCAAATTGGGAGAAATAAATTTTAACTTGTGTAATATTCTGTAAATTTTTAGTTGTGTAGATTTAAGCTGTCTAAAGTATAATGTAAAGTTTTATTTAAAGTTTTATGTAAAATAACAACTACTACAACATGTTTTTATCTATTTGTAGCACAGATGGTGAAGTCCCTGTGAAAAGACGGTCCTTTTGAAATCACAATTTTCTCCACGAGGGTACTAGGCCGAGTTTCCAGGACTTATCGTAGATGTCGCATTTTGACCAGTTTTATCTCTTGCAATCAGTTGCATCCCATTAGCAGGCGGCTACTCCCAGTACTATTCCAGTTTTCCTGCGAAAATACGGTCCTGGTGAAATCACATTTTTCTCAACGAGGAGATCAGGTTGATTTTCCAGGACTTACCGTAGATGTCGCATTTTGACCAGTTTTATCCCTTGTAATCAGTTGCATCCCATTAGCAGGGGGCTGCTTTCAGTACTATTCCAGTTTTTCTTAGGGGGGGGGGGGGGGGGGGTATGAACATCTAGACAACCAACCAACCAACTGGACATCCAACCGACCTACCAATGACCCAATAGGCTTAATCTATTAACCAACTTACTTACTAACCAACACACTAACCAACCAGACAACCACCAGACCACCCAATAGGTTAAATCTAACCAACTTCTAACTAATTAATCAACCAACTAACCAACACTCCATCCTACAAACCAAACAACCAACGAACCAGACAACAAACGAACCAGACGAACATGATCATGGATCTAGTGCTTAGTACTGTATTGTATTGTATTGTATTGTATTGTATTGTATTGTATTGTATAGTTTTGTATTGTTTTGTATTGTATTGTTTTGATTTATAATTGACTGTTATTCCATTGACCAATACTTACTCAGTAATGATTCAATTTAAAGTTGACTTCAAGTACTACTCCAGATCTAAATTTTGAAGGGCTGAAGTCTTGTGTTCATTTTTGCTACAGTTGTAGATTGAAGGGTCTTTTCTTTTGGGTTTTCATGTTAAAATTGTGGGCTTAGTTTCGGGGTTTCTTTCTTTTTAATTGAACCATCGCTGATCTTTTCCTTAAATGTACTTTCAGGTGCAGTCCTCTTGCCTTGGAGAGAACAGAAAGAACCACAAAGGGAAAACCACAGAGAATCTACAATTTGTGCTACCTACCTGCAGCATTTGTGATCTACATACCTCTTGCCTTGGAGAGAACAAAAAGAAACACGGAAGGAAAACCACAGAGAATCTGCAATTTGTGCTACCTATCTGCAGCATTTATATCTACATACCATCTTGTTAAAGGTACTGTAACATATAATCAGTTCTATCATTTGATGATTTTGCTCTCTGGTTCAGTACGGTTATTCCACAACGACACATTTTTCAATTGTTGGGATTCTAATCCCATTGTTGGCACATGTATGTTTGGCAAACATTTTTTCTAAGAAATACACTAAAAGAGGACTGCCTTGATTTCACTTAATGTACAGATGTACCATGAAGCCATGTTTCATTATTTTCACATGTGGTCTGGGTTCTTAAAGAATATACATATACTCAACTATTCCATTCTTCCTACAGAGTTACATCTGCCCAAGCAGTTAGTTGACTTGATGATATAAATCTTGAGCCAGGAGGGGTATAAGGCTATGACAGATTTACTAGAGTCAATGAAAGGAATGTCTTTGCATTCCCTCCTCCGCTTGTATTGGAAGTGACTCGACCAAGTTGCATCCTTGTATTTTTCATTTTCTTATCTTGTATCTTTCAGGTACAACTATGAGAGAGATGCAGCAAACACACCAAGTTAGGGCGACAGCTGGATCAGTCTTTCGACAACTTTGAGCCATCAGGTCCGGTCCACGTAAACAGTATCATGGGCGAGAGGTGTTCGTGTTCCTGTCACCAAAGCACCAAAGTAAGTAAATTTTTTTTTCTATTCAATTATTACAACAGGTTAGTTCCTCTGTTTTCAGGTTCTCTTTCAGCTTGGAGATGAGGAGCCCGATGACCAACGACACAACCGAGACAACAGCTGCGTTCCTGCGTTCCTGCTACCTAAGTTAAGTATTCCTTCCTGGTTTTGCATAGGGATGGGGGGCGCCTCCCAGTTTGATATTTACTTGTGGACTTTTGTTGGCCGACCCATATTTTTGGTGGAGAAACTTGGACTCTAAGGTAAAGTGGGAGGGGGGTGGTTGGGTTTCCGGGGGGATAGAGTTCATGTTTCAAAATCAAAAATATGGAAGTCTACTGGTTTATATCAAATTGGGAGAAATAAATTTTGTCTTTTGTAATATTCTGTAAATGTTTAGTAGTGTAGTGTAAAGTATAGTGTAAAGTTTTATTTAAAGTTTTATTTAAAGTTTTTATGTAAAGTTTTATGTAAAATAACAACTACTACATCATGTTTTATCTATTTGTAGCACAGATGGTGAAGTCCCTGCGAAAAGACGGTCCTGTTGGAATCACATTTTTCCACGAGGGGACTAGGTCAAGTTTCCAGGACTTACAGTAGATGTCGCATTTTGACCAGTTTTATCTCTTGCAATCAGTTGCATCCCATTAGAAGGGGGGGGGGGGGAACTCCCAGTACTATTCCAGTTTTCCTGCGGAATGACAGTCCTGTTGAAATCACATTTGTCTCCATTAGGGGACTAGGTTGAGTTTCAAGGACCTACCGTACATGTCGCTCTGACCAGTTTTTATCTCTTGCAATCAATTGCATCCCATTAGCAGGGGGGGGACTCCCAGTACTCTTCCAGTTTTCCTGCGGAAAGACAGTCCTGTTGAAATCACATTTGTCTCCATTAGGGGACTAGGTTGAGTTTCAAGGACTTACCGTAGATGTCGCTTTTGACCAGTTTTCATCTCTTGCAATCAGTTGCATCCCATTAGCGGGGGGGGGGGAACTCCCAGAACTATTCCAGTTTTCGTGCGGAAGGACGGTCCTGTTGAAATCACATTTGTCTCCATTAGGGGACTAGGTTGAGTTTCAAGGACCTACCGTACATGTCGCTCTGACCAGTTTTTATCTCTTGCAATCAATTGCATCCCATTAGCAGGGGGGGGGGACTCCCAGTTCTCTTCCAGTTTTCCTGCGGAAAGACAGTCCTGTTGAAATCACATTTGTCTCCATTAGGGGACTAGGTTGAGTTTCAAGGACTTACCGTAGATGTCGCTTTTGACCAGTTTTCATCTCTTGCAATCAGTTGCATCCCATTAGCAGGGGGGGGGGGAACTCCCAGTACTATTCCAGTTTTCGTGCGGAAGGACGGTCCTGTTGAAATCACATTTGTCTCCATTAGGGGACTAGGTTGAGTTTCAAGGACCTACCTTACATGTCGCTCTGACCAGTTTTTATCTCTTGCAATCAATTGCATCCCATTAGCAGGGGGGGACTCCCAGTACTCTTCCAGTTTTCCTGCGGAAAGACAGTCCTGTTGAAATCACATTTGTCTCCATTAGGGGACTAGGTTGAGTTTCAAGGACTTACAGTAGATGTCGCATTTTGACCAGTATTATCTCTTGCAATCAGTTGCATCCCATTAGCAGGGGGGGAACTCCCAGTAGTTTTTCAGTTTTCCGGCAGAAAGACAGTCCTGTTGAAATCACATTTGTCTCCATTAGGGGACTGGGTTGAGTTTCAAGGACTTACTGTAGATATCGCTTTTGACCAGTTTTTATCTCTTGCAATCAATTGCATCCCATTAGCAGTGGGGGGCTGCTCCCAGTACTATTCTAGTTTTTTTGGGGGGGAAGTCAAACAACCAGACAACCAACCAGACAACCAACCAACCAACTTACCGAACATCCAACCAACCAAGCAATGACCCAATAGGCTTAATCTATTAACTAACTTACTTACTAACCAACCAACTAACCAACCAGACAACCACCAGACCACCCAATAGGTTAAAACTAACCAACCAACTAACTAATTAATCAACAAACTAATCAACACTCCATCCAACGAACCAAACAACCAACAAACCAGACAAGCAACGAACCAGACAAGCAACGAACCAGATGACCAAGATCATGGATCTATTGCTTAGTATTGTATTGTATTGTATTGTATTGTATTGTATTGTATAGTTTTGTATTGTTTTGTTTTGTATTGTATTGTATTTCGTTGACCAGTACTTACTCAGTAATGATTCAATTTTAAAGTTGACTTCAAGTACTACTCCAGATCTAAATTTTGAAGGTCTGAAGTCTTGTGTTCATTTTAGCTACAGTTGTAGATTGAAGGGTCTTTTCTTTTGGGTTTTCATGTTAAAATTGTGGGCTTAGTTTCGGGGTTTCTTTCTTTTTAATTGAACCATCGCTGATCTTTTCCTTAAATGTACTTTCAGGTGCAGTCCTCTTGCCTTGGAGAGAACAGAAAGAACCACAAAGGGAAAACCACAGAGAATCTAAAATTTGTGCTACCTACCTGCCGCATTTGTGATCTACATACCTCTTGCCTTGGAGAGAACAAAAAGAAACACAGAAGGAAAACCACAGAGAATCTGCAATTTGTGCTACCTATCTGCAGCATTTATATCTACATACCATCTTGTTAAAGGTACTGTAACACATAATCAGTTCTATCATTTGATGATTTTGCTCTCTGGTTCAGTACGGTTATTCCGCAACGACACATTTTTGAATTGTTGGGATTCTAATCCCATTGTTGGCACATGTATGTTTGGCAAACAATTTTTCTAAGAAATACACTAAAAGAGGACTGCCTTGATTTCACTTAATGTACAGATGTACCATGAAGCCATGATTCATTATTTTCACATGTGGTCTGTGTTCTTAAAGAATATACATATGCTCAACTATTCCATTCTTCCTAGAGTTACATCTGCCCAAGCAGTTAGTTGACTTGATGATATAAATCTTGAGCCAGGAGGGGTATAAGGCTATGACAGATTTACTAGAGTCAATGAAAGGAATGTCTTTGCATTCCCTCCTCCGCTTGTATTGGAAGTGACTCGACCAAGTTGCATCCTTGTATTTTTCATTTTCTTATCTTGTATCTTTCAGGTACAACTATGAGAGAGATGCAGCAAACACACCAAGTTAGGGCGACAGCTGGATCAGTCTTTCGACAACTTTGAGCCATCAGGTCCGGTCCACGTAAACAGTATCATGGGCGAGAGGTGTTCGTGTTCCTGTCACCAAAGCACCAAAGTAAGTACATTTCTTTTTCTATTCAATTATTACAACAGGTTAGTTCCTCTGTTTTCAGGTTCCCTTTCAGCTTGGAGATGAGGAGCCCGATGACCAACGACACAACCAAGACAACAGCTGCGTTCCTGCGTTCCTGCTACCTAAGTTAAGTATTCCTTCCTGGTTTTGCATAGGGATGGGGGCGCCTCCCAGTTTGATATTTACTTGTGGACTTTTGTTGGCCGACCCATATTTTTGGTGGAGAAACTTGGACTTTAAGGTAAAGTGGGAGGGGGGTGGTTGGGTTTCCGGGGGGATAGAGTTCATGTTTCAAAATCAAAAATATGGAAGTCTACTGGTTTATATCAAATTGGGAGAAATAAATTTTATCTTTTGTAATATTCTGTAAATTTTTAGTAGTGTAGTGTAAAGTATAGTGTAAAGTTTTATTTAAAGTTTTTATGTAAAGTTTTATGTAAAATAACAACTACTACAACATGCTTTATCTATTTGTAGCACAGATGGTGAAGTACCTGCGAAAAGACAGTCCTGTTGGAATCACATTTTTTCCACTAGGGGACTAGGTCAAGTTTCCAGGACTTACAGTAGATGTCGCATTTTGACCAGTTTTATCTCTTGCAATCAGTTGCATCCCATTAGAAGGGGGGGGGGAACTCCCAGTACTATTCCAGTTTTCCTGCGGAATGACAGTCCTGTTGAAGTCACACTTATCTCCATTAGGGGACTAGGTTGAGTTTCAAGGACTTACCGTAGATGTCGCTTTTGACCAGTTTTCATCTCTTGCAATCAGTTGCATCCCATTAGCAGGGGGGGGGAACTCCCAGTACTATTCCAGTTTTCGTGCGGAAGGAAGGTCCTGTTGAAATCACATTTGTCTCCATTAGGGGACTAGGTTGAGTTTCAAGGACCTACCGTACATGTCGCTCTGACCAGTTTTTATCTCTTGCAATAAATTGCATCCCATTAGCAGGGGGGGGGACTCCCAGTACTCTTCCAGTTTTCCTGCGGAAAGACAGTCCTGTTGAAATCACATTTGTCTCCATAAGGGGACTAGGTTGAGTTTCAAGGACTTACTGTAGATGTCGCTTTTGACCAGTTTTCATCTCTTGCAATCAGTTGCATCCCATTAGCAGGGGGCTGCTCCCAGTACTATTCTAGTTTTTCTTGGGGGGAAGTCAAACAACCAGACAACCAACCAGACAACAAACCAACCAACTTACCGAACATCCAACCGACCAACCAATGACCCAATAGGCTTAATCTATTAACTAACTTACTTACTAACCAACCAACTAACCAACCAGACAACCACCAGACCACCCAATAGGTTAAAACTAACCAACCAACTAACTAATTAATCAACAAACTAATCAACACTCCATCCAACGAACCAAACAACCAAACGAACCAGACAAGCAACGAACCAGACAAGCAACGAACCAGATGACCAAGATCATGGATCTAGTGCTTAGTATTGTATTGTATTGTATTGTATTGTATTGTATAGTTTTGTATTGTTTTGTTTTGTATTGTATTGTATTTCGTTGACCAGTACTTACTCAGTAATGATTCAATTTTAAAGTTGACTTCAAGTACTACTCCAGATCTAAATTTTGAAGGTCTGAAGTCTTGTGTTCATTTTAGCTACAGTTGTAGATTGAAGGGTCTTTTCTTTTGGGTTTTCATGTTAAAATTGTGGGCTTAGTTTCGGGGTTTCTTTCTTTTTAATTGAACCATCGCTGATCTTTTCCTTAAATGTACTTTCAGGTGCAGTCCTCTTGCCTTGGAGAGAACAGAAAGAACCACAAAGGGAAAACCACAGAGAATCTACAATTTGTGCTACCTACCTGCAGCATTTGTGATCTACATACCTCTTGCCTTGGAGAGAACAAAAAGAAACACAGAAGGAAAACCACAGAGAATCTGCAATTTGTGCTACCTATCTGCAGCATTTATATCTACATACCATCTTGTTAAAGGTACTGTAACACATAATCAGTTCTATCATTTGATGATTTTGCTCTCTGGTTCAGTACGGTAATTCCACAACGACACATTTTTGAATTGTTGGGATTCTAATCCCATTGTTGGCACATGTATGTTTGGCAAACATTTTTTCTAAGAAATACACTAAAAGAGGACTGCCTTGATTTCACTTAATGTACAGATGTACCATGAAGCCATGTTTCATTATTTTCACATGTGGTCTGTGTTCTTAAAGAATATACATATGCTCAACTATTCCATTCTTCCTACAGAGTTACATCTGCCCAAGCAGTTAGTTGACTTGATGATATAAATCTTGAGCCAGGAGGGGTATAAGGCTATGACAGATTTACTAGAGTCAATGAAAGGAATGTCTTTGCATTCCCTCCTCCGCTTGTATTGGAAGTGACTCGACCAAGTTGCATCCTTGTATTTTTCATTTTCTTATCTTGTATCTTTCAGGTACAACTATGAGAGAGATGCAGCAAACACACCAAGTTAGGGCGACAGCTGGATCAGTCTTTCGACAACTTTGAGCCATCAGGTCCGGTCCACGTAAACGTATCATGGGCGAGAGGTGTTCGTGTTCCTGTCACCAAAGCACCAAAGTAAGTACATTTTTTTCTATTCAATTATTACAACAGGTTAGTTCCTCTGTTTTCAGGTTCCCTTTCAGCTTGGAGATGAGGAGCCCGATGACCAACAACACAACCGAGACAACAGCTGCGTTCCTGCTACCTAAGTTAAGTATTCCTTCCTGGTTTTGCATAGGGATGGGGGGCGCCTCCCAGTTTGATATTTACTTGTGGACTTTTGTTGGCCGACCCATATTTTTGGTGGAGAAACTTGGACTCTAAGGTAAAGTGGGAGGGGGGTGGTTGGGTTTCCGGGGGGATAGAGTTCATGTTTCAAAATCAAAAATATGGAAGTCTACTGGTTTATATCAAATTGGGAGAAATAAATTTTATCTTTTGTAATATTCTGTAAATTTTTAGTAGTGTAGTGTAAAGTATAGTGTAAAGTTTTATTTAAAGTTTTTATGTAAAGTTTTATGTAAAATAACAACTACTACAACATGTTTTATCTATTTGTAGCACAGATGGTGAAGTCCCTGCGAAAAGACGGTCCTGTTGGAATCACATTTTTCCACGAGGGGACTAGGTCAAGTTTCCAGGACTTACAGTAGATGTCGCATTTTGACCAGTTTTATCTCTTGCAATCAGTTGCATCCCATTAGAAGGGGGGGGGGGAACTCCCAGTACTATTCCAGTTTTCCTGCGGAAAGACAGTCCTGTTGAAATCACATTTGTCTCCATTAGGGGACTAGGTTGAGTTTCAAGGACTTACCGTAGATGTCGCTTTTGACCAGTTTTCATCTCTTGCAATCAGTTGCATCCCATTAGCAGGGGGGGGGGACTCCCAGTACTATTCCAGTTTTCGTGCGGAAGGACGGTCCTGTTGAAATCACATTTGTCTCCATTAGGGGACTAGGTTGAGTTTCAAGGACCTACCGTACATATCGCTCTGACCAGTTTTTATCTCTTGCAATCAATTGCATCCCATTAGCAGGGGGGGACTCCCAGTACTCTTCCAGTTTTCCTGCGGAAAGACAGTCCTGTTGAAATCACATTTGTCTCCATTAGGGGACTAGGTTGAGTTTCAAGGACTTACCGTAGATGTCGCTTTTGACCAGTTTTCATCTCTTGCAATCAGTTGCATCCCATTGGCAGGGGGGGAACTCCCAGTACTATTCCAGCTTTCGTGCGGAAGGACGGTCCTGTTGAAATCACATTTGTCTCCATTAGGGGACTAGGTTGAGTTTCAAGGACCTACCGTACATGTCGCTCTGACCAGTTTTTATCTCTTGCAATCAATTGCATCCCATTAGCAGGGGGGGGGGACTCCCAGTACTCTTCCAGTTTTCCTGCGGAAAGACAGTCCTGTTGAAATCACATTTGTCTCCATTAGGGGACTAGGTTGAGTTTCAAGGACTTACAGTAGATGTCGCATTTTGACCAGTATTATCTCTTGCAATCAGTTGCATCCCATTAGCAGGGGGGGAACTCCCAGTAGTTTTTCAGTTTTCCGGCAGAAAGACAGTCCTGTTGAAATCACATTTGTCTCCATTAGGGGACTAGGTTGAGTTTCAAGGACTTACTGTAGATGTCGCTTTTGACCAGTTTTTATCTCTTGCAATCAATTGCATCCCATTAGCAGTGGGGGGCTGCTCCCAGTACTATTCTAGTTTTTTTGGGGGGGAAGTCAAACAACCAGACAACCAACCAGACAACCAACCAACCAACTTACCGAACATCCAACCAACCAAGCAATGACCCAATAGGCTTAATCTATTAACTAACTTACTTACTAACCAACCAACTAACCAACCAGACAACCACCAGACCACCCAATAGGTTAAAACTAACCAACCAACTAACTAATTAATCAACAAACTAATCAACACTCCATCCAACGAACCAAACAACCAACGAACCAGACAAGCAACGAACCAGACAAGCAACGAACCAGATGACCAAGATCATGGATCTATTGCTTAGTATTGTATTGTATTGTATTGTATAGTTTTGTATTGTTTTGTTTTGTATTGTATTGTATTTCGTTGACCAGTACTTACTCAGTAATGATTCAATTTTAAAGTTGACTTCAAGTACTACTCCAGATCTAAATTTTGAAGGTCTGAAGTCTTGTGTTCATTTTAGCTACAGTTGTAGATTGAAGGGTCTTTTCTTTTGGGTTTTCATGTTAAAATTGTGGGCTTAGTTTCGGGTTTCTTTCTTTTTAATTGAACCATCGCTGATCTTTTCCTTAAATGTACTTTCAGGTGCAGTCCTCTTGCCTTGGAGAGAACAGAAAGAACCACAAAGGGAAAACCACAGAGAATCTACAATTTGTGCTACCTACCTGCAGCATTTGTGATCTACATACCTCTTGCCTTGGAGAGAACAAAAAGAAACACAGAAGGAAAACCACAGAGAATCTGCAATTTGTGCTACCTATCTGCAGCATTTATATCTACATACCATCTTGTTAAAGGTACTGTAACACATAATCAGTTCTATCATTTGATGATTTTGCTCTCTGGTTCAGTACGGTTATTCCGCAACGACACATTTTTGAATTGTTGGGATTCTAATCCCATTGTTGGCACATGTATGTTTGGCAAACAATTTTTCTAAGAAATACACTAAAAGAGGACTGCCTTGATTTCACTTAATGTACAGATGTACCATGAAGCCATGATTCATTATTTTCACATGTGGTCTGTGTTCTTAAAGAATATACATATGCTCAACTATTCCATTCTTCCTAGAGTTAGATCTGCCCAAGCAGTTAGTTGACTTGATGATATAAATCTTGAGCCAGGAGGGGTATAAGGCTATGACAGATTTACTAGAGTCAATGAAAGGAATGTCTTTGCATTCCCTCCTCCGCTTGTATTGGAAGTGACTCGACCAAGTTGCATCCTTGTATTTTTCATTTTCTTATCTTGTATCTTTCAGGTACAACTATGAGAGAGATGCAGCAAACACACCAAGTTAGGGCGACAGCTGGATCAGTCTTTCGACAACTTTGAGCCATCAGGTCCGGTCCACGTAAACAGTATCATGGGCGAGAGGTGTTCGTGTTCCTGTCACCAAAGCACCAAAGTAAGTACATTTCTTTTTCTATTCAATTATTACAACAGGTTAGTTCCTCTGTTTTCAGGTTCCCTTTCAGCTTGGAGATGAGGAGCCCGATGACCAACGACACAACCAAGACAACAGCTGCGTTCCTGCGTTCCTGCTACCTAAGTTAAGTATTCCTTCCTGGTTTTGCATAGGGATGGGGGCGCCTCCCAGTTTGATATTTACTTGTGGACTTTTGTTGGCCGACCCATATTTTTGGTGGAGAAACTTGGACTCTAAGGTAAAGTGGGAGGGGGGTGGTTGGGTTTCCGGGGGGATAGAGTTCATGTTTCAAAATCAAAAATATGGAAGTCTACTGGTTTATATCAAATTGGGAGAAATAAATTTTATCTTTTGTAATATTCTGTAAATTTTTAGTAGTGTAGTGTAAAGTATAGTGTAAAGTTTTATTTAAAGATTTTATGTAAAGTTTTATGTAAAATAACAACTACAGGTACTACAACATGTTTTATCTATTTGTAGCACAGATGGTGAAGTACCTGCGAAAAGACGGTCCTGTTGGAATCACATTTTTTCCACTAGGGGACTAGGTCAAGTTTCCAGGACTTACAGTAGATGTCGCATTTTGACCAGTTTTATCTCTTGCAATCAGTTGCATCCCATTAGAAGGGGGGGGGGAACTCCCAGTACTATTCCAGTTTTCCTGCGGAATGACAGTCCTGTTGAAGTCACACTTATCTCCATTAGGGGACTAGGTTGAGTTTCAAGGACTTACCGTAGATGTCGCTTTTGACCAGTTTTCATCTCTTGCAATCAGTTGCATCCCATTAGCAGGGGGGGGGGGAACTCCCAGTACTATTCCAGTTTTCGGGCGGAAGGAAGGTCCTGTTGAAATCACATTTGTCTCCATTAGGGGACTAGGTTGAGTTTCAAGGACCTACCGTACATGTCGCTCTGACCAGTTTTTATCTCTTGCAATCAATTGCATCCCATTAGCAGGGGGGGACTCCCAGTACTCTTCCAGTTTTCCTGCGGAAAGACAGTCCTGTTGAAATCACATTTGTCTCCATTAGGGGACTAGGTTGAGTTTCAAGGACTTACTGTAGATGTCGCTTTTGACCAGTTTTTATCTCTTGCAATCAGTTGCATCCCATTAGCAGGGGGCTGCTCCCAGTACTATTCTAGTTTTTCTTGGGGGGAAGTCAAACAACCAGACAACCAACCAGACAACAAACCAACCAACTTACCGAACATCCAACCGACCAACCAATGACCCAATAGGCTTAATCTATTAACTAACTTACTTACTAACCAACCAACTAACCAACCAGACAACCACCAGACCACCCAATAGGTTAAAACTAACCAACCAACTAACTAATTAATCAACAAACTAATCAACACTCCATCCAACGAACCAAACAACCAAACGAACCAGACAAGCAACGAACCAGACAAGCAACGAACCAGATGACCAAGATCATGGATCTAGTGCTTAGTATTGTATTGTATTGTATTGTATTGTATAGTTTTGTATTGTTTTGTTTTGTACTGTATTGTATTTCGTTGACCAGTACTTACTCAGTAATGATTCAATTTTAAAGTTGACTTCAAGTACTACTCCAGATCTAAATTTTGAAGGTCTGAAGTCTTGTGTTCATTTTAGCTACAGTTGTAGATTGAAGGGTCTTTTCTTTTGGGTTTTCATGTTAAAATTGTGGGCTTAGTTTCGGGGTTTCTTTCTTTTTAATTGAACCATCGCTGATCTTTTCCTTAAATGTACTTTCAGGTGCAGTCCTCTTGCCTTGGAGAGAACAGAAAGAACCACAAAGGGAAAACCACAGAGAATCATCAATCTGTGCTACCTACCTGCAGCATTTGTGATCTACATACCTCTTGCCTTGGAGAGAACAAAAAGAAACACAGAAGGAAAACCACAGAGAATCTGCAATTTGTGCTACCTATCTGCAGCATTTATATCTACATACCATCTTGTTAAAGGTACTGTAACACATAATCAGTTCTATCATTTGATGATTTTGCTCTCTGGTTCAGTACGGTTATTCCACAACGACACATTTTTCAATTGTTGGGATTCTAATCCCATTGTTGGCACATGTATGTTTGGCAAACATTTTTTCTAAGAAATACACTAAAAGAGGACTGCCTTGATTTAACTTAATGTACATATGTACCATGAAGCCATGTTTCATTATTTTCACATGTGGTCTGTGTTCTTAAAGAATATACATATGCTCAACTATTCCATTCTTCCTACAGAGTTACATCTGCCCAAGCAGTTAGTTGACTTGATGATATAAATCTTGAGCCAGGAGGGGTATAAGGCTATGACAGATTTACTAGAGTCAATGAAAGGAATGTCTTTGCATTCCCTCCTCCGCTTGTATTGGAAGTGACTCGACCAAGTTGCATCCTTGTATTTTTCATTTTCTTATCTTGTATCTTTCAGGTACAACTATGAGAGAGATGCAGCAAACACACCAAGTTAGGGCGACAGCTGGATCAGTCTTTCGACAACTTTGAGCCATCGGGTCCGGTCCACGTAAACGTATCATGGGCGAGAGGTGTTCGTGTTCCTGTCACCAAAGCACCAAAGTAAGTACATTTTTTTTTCTATTCAATTATTACAACAGGTTAGTTCCTCTGTTTTCAGGTTCCCTTTCAGCTTGGAGATGAGGAGCCCGATGACCAACAACACAACCGAGACAACAGCTGCGTTCCTGCTACCTAAGTTAAGTATTCCTTCCTGGTTTTGCATAGGGATGGGGGGCGCCTCCCAGTTTGATATTTACTTGTGGACTTTTGTTGGCCGACCCATATTTTTGGTGGAGAAACTTGGACTCTAAGGTAAAGTGGGAGTGGGGTGGTTGGGTTTCCGGGGGGATAGAGTTCATGTTTCAAAATCAAAAATATGGAAGTCTACTGGTTTATATCAAATTGGGAGAAATAAATTTTATCTTTTGTAATATTCTGTAAATTTTTAGCTAGTAGTGTAGTGTAAAGTATAGTGTAAAGTTTTATTTAAAGTTTTTATGTAAAGTTTTATGTAAAATAACAACTACTACAACATGTTTTATCTATTTGTAGCACAGATGGTGAAGTCCCTGCGAAAAGACGGTCCTGTTGGAATCACATTTTTCCACGAGGGGACTAGGTCAAGTTTCCAGGACTTACAGTAGATGTCGCATTTTGACCAGTTTTATCTCTTGCAATCAGTTGCATCCCATTAGAAGGGGGGGGGGGAACTCCCAGTACTATTCCAGTTTTCCTGTGGAAAGACAGTCCTGTTGAAATCACATTTGTCTCCATTAGGGGACTAGGTTGAGTTTCAAGGACTTACCGTAGATGTCGCTTTTGACCAGTTTTCATCTCTTGCAATCAGTTGCATCCCATTAGCAGGGGGGGGGACTCCCAGTACTATTCCAGTTTTCGTGCGGAAGGACGGTCCTGTTGAAATCACATTGGTCTCCATTAGGGGACTAGGTTGAGTTTCAAGGACCTACCGTACATGTCGCTCTGACCAGTTTTTATCTCTTGCAATCAATTGCATCCCATTAGCAGGGGGGGGGGCTCCCAGTACTCTTCCAGTTTTCCTGCGGAAAGACAGTCCTGTTGAAATCACATTTGTCTCCATTAGGGGACTAGGTTGAGTTTCAAGGACTTACCGTAGATGTCGCTTTTGACCAGTTTTCATCTCTTGCAATCAGTTGCATCCCATTAGCAGGGGGGGGGGGGAACTCCCAGTACTATTCCAGCTTTCGTGCGGAAGGACGGTCCTGTTGAAATCACATTTGTCTCCATAAGGGGACTAGGTTGAGTTTCAAGGACCTACCGTACATGTCGCTCTGACCAGTTTTTATCTCTTGCAATCAATTGCATCCCATTAGCAGGGGGGGACTCCCAGTACTCTTCCAGTTTTCGTGCGGAAAGACAGTCCTGTTGAAATCACATTTGTCTCCATTAGGGGACTAGGTTGAGTTTCAAGGACTTACAGTAGATGTCGCATTTTGACCAGTATTATATCTTGCAATCAGTTGCATCCCATTAGCAGGGGGGGAACTCCCAGTAGTTTTTCAGTTTTCCGGCAGAAAGACAGTCCTGTTGAAATCACATTTGTCTCCATTAGGGGACTAGGTTGAGTTTCAAGGACTTACTGTAGATGTCGCTTTTGACCAGTTTTTATCTCTTGCAATCAATTGCATCCCATTAGCAGTGGGGGGCTGCTCCCAGTACTATTCTAGTTTTTTGGGGGGGGAAGTCAAACAACCAGACAACCAACCAGACAACCAACCAACCAACTTACCGAACATCCAACCAACCAAGCAATGACCCAATAGGCTTAATCTATTAACTAACTTACTTACTAACCAACCAACTAACCAACCAGACAACCACCAGACCACCCAATAGGTTAAAACTAACCAACCAACTAACTAATTAATGAACAAACTAATCAACACTCCATCCAACGAACCAAACAACTAATGAACCAGACAAGCAACGAACAAGATGACCAAGATCATGGATCTAGTGCTTAGTATTATATTGTATTGTATTGTATTGTATTGTATTGTATTGTATTGTATTGTATAGTTTTGTATTGTTTTGTATTGTATTGTATTTCGTTGACCAATACATGTACTTACTCAGTAATGATTCAATTTTAAAGTTCACTTCCAAGTACTGCTCCAGATCTTAATTTTGAAAGTCTGGAGTCTTGTGTTCATTTTAGCTACAGTTGTAGATTGAAGGGTCTTTTCTTTTGGGTTTTCATGTTAAAAATGTGGGCTTGGTTTCGGGGTTTTCTTTCTTTTTAATTGAACCATCGCTGATCTTTTCCTTATATGTACTTTCAGGTTCATTCCTCTTACCTTGGAGAGACCAAAAAGAAACAAAAAGGGAAAACCACAGAGAATCTACAATTTGTGCTACCTATCTGCAGCATTTGTATCTACATACCATCTTGTTAAAGGTACTGTCTAACACATAATCAGTTCTATCATTTGATGATTTTGCTCTCTGGTTCATTATGGTTATTCCAAAATGACACATTTTCAAATTGTTGAGATTCTAATTCCATTGTTGTAAAAAACTACTGCTCCTTACAAAACATGCCCTAAATGTCCACCTCTCCTCTCCATGCACAACTCAATCCGGTGAACAAAGTTGTTAATGATCCTCTTACACACATTTCATTTTTGAATTGGCAAGTTCATTCCAAAAACAGCTGCTAATGGGGCCTACATCCTCCTGATGAAGTGTTACAGCATCCATTGCATTCTGAACAATGCACTGCCTGTGTGGCAATGAACAAACATGGAACCATTGATACTTTTTGGTTTGGAGATGACTTGAGACTTGCTATCACCATGGACAAGGACCGGTAAATTCAAATTCCCACCAAGTCTTGGAGGTCATTTAGCACCAGAAAGGGCATGTATGCAGATAGGCAATGGTTTCAACAAGTCAATACACCCCAACACTGCAAATGATATGCTGAAATTGTTATGCTTTTGTGGTCAACCTATCAGATGCAGAACGCATAACAAATGAGGAGCTCATTCGCCAGATCTAAACCCTACAGATTTTTATCTCAGTAAGTCAAGCTATGTGGTTGATCGAAGCATCCTATAGCTTCCATATTAAACGCATCTACCAAATTGAACATAAAGCTGTCAGCTTTTACTACGTAAATTAATATCACTTACCAATTATGTCATTACAATATGCTAAAAGCTACCATAGTCACCTTTTATTGGAACAATTATTTTCTACTTTCACTTTCACTTTCGGTTTCCCGGAAGCCCCGCCCACTTTACGTCATAGTTGCGCATGCGCACCATTCATTTTTCTACCATTTTGAAAGTCACACAAAATTTTCAAAAGTGCGATAAATTGGTCCAAAAACGAGCGTTACAAGTCTACTATGTCGACGAATACAACGCAGTTCGATACAACAGAAGGGGTTAATACCCAGGGTGATAAGCGAGTTAGCCCAGCGCGCTCGGACAAAGGTAAATCACCGGTTGTGAAGTCTAAAGTTCTAGAAAAAGTTCGGCGTGGCCGTAGAGAAAGTCGAAGTAATTCAACTTCAAGTGGGTCAGACTCTGACACTTCGTTTAAAAGACGTAAAAAACATCGTCACAGAGATTCGGCTTCTCCTAAACGGCGACGTCACAGAACTAAATCTATTTCCTCAAGTCCGAGGGGTAGATACAGATCGAGATCCAGGTCTAGATCCAGGTCTAGATCAAGGAGATCACGTTCTCATTCCTCAAGTCCGAGGGTGAGATACAGATCTAAAGATAGACTTCACAATCGTAAAAGGTCTAGATCTAAGTCCAGGTCTAGATACAAGTACAAACATAGATCAAAGTCCAGGTCTAGATCAAAGTCTTTGTCCTCAAGTCCGAGGAAAAGACACAAATCTTCACATCATAGATCTGCTTATAGGTCTCATAGATCTCCTTCTTTAAGTCCAAAGAAGAGGTATTATCGTAAACAATCTCCTTCTATAAGTCCTAAAAGGAGACGTTACAGAAATGATAAAGATTCACCCAGGTACGATAAGTATCAATGGGAGAGAGATCAATTTATCAATCCGAGAATTGATCAAAGACAGGAAATGTTTCAGAATTTCTTGCAAGACCAGCAAGTTCTGAGAGCGATGTATGCAGGATCATCTGCATACATACCTCAAAATATTTCCAAGAGAACACAGTCAAGGCCATGGTCTGTGAATGATGATCACACTCAAGTAAATGATGATCACATACAAGAACAGGATGATCACATTCAAATAAATGATGATCAACAATTTAAATCACCTCCTACTCTTACAAGAACCATTTCTCTTAATAGAGATGATGATTCAGTTACTATAGAGTTGGAGAATGATGGTGAACAGGAAGATCCTGATACTAAGCCATCAAATGAGGTGGCAAGAGCCAAATTAGAATTTTTGGCAGCCACTGAAGTCGTTAAAAAATCTTTCCCTGAGATAGCAGAGATGTCAACACCTAAGAATAAGGTCAAATCTTGGTCTCTAGTGAAAGATAAACCTTCAGTATTGACTAATTCTTTACAACTGCCACTTTGCCCAGGTGTAAAGAATAACTTGATTGAAGGAGTCAAAATCTTTAACGACTTACCCCAGGATGCCTTTTCCAAAGATTTACCAAATCTTTGTAAGAAAAGATACAAACTTCCTAAAGCCTTATACCAAATCGTACCAGATGAGGATAAGTTTGAACCCTGCAAAATAGATGAAGATTTTTCGTCCATTGCCAAAACATTCAAGAAGAATGATTCGCAAAAGGCCAAATTAGACCCTCATTTTGCGAATCTGTCATTGAAGACATTGACAGATTGGGAGGGTGTGTCTAGAGAAAATCTAGTTACTTCCTCTCACACTGAATGGTTCATTGGTTCTGTTAAACCACTGTTTGAGGATCTGTTAAAAGAAGAAATGGATCCTTCTTTATGTCAGAAAATAGAACAGGCTTTGACATTAATTAAAGCAGCTGGTCACTGCATTGAGGATGGGTATCGTCTTAATGCTTTTTTGCTCAATCAAATAGTAGCATGCAGGAGACATTCTTACCTTTCCATGAAGGCGGATAAAGATATCCCCTTTGCAGATCTCAAAGAACTTATGACTCTTGAGCCCCAAACTGGGAAGTTGTTTCAAGACAACTTAGCCAAAGTGAAAGAAAATTTGAGGAAAGCTAAAAATGATATAGCGCAGAATCAAATTCTAGACTACACCTCTAAAAAGGAGGACAAAAACAAACCCAAAACTTCCAATAAGTTCCAGAACAAAGACAGTTCTTTTCGTGGAAAAGGACGGGGTTCAAAGAGTTTTTCTCGAGGAAGAGGCAGAGGTAAATCTGTCGGTAGAGGAAAGTCCACTGATAAACAGTGACTTATTCCAGGTCGAAAATTACCTCCATACATCGTCAAACGACAAAGTGGGTGGGAGGTTGATGGAATTCTGGCAGGAATGGAGTCAAATAAATGCTTCGGCAAAAGTGATAAACCTTTTAAAAGAAGGCTATTATCTTCCATTCAAAGAAAAGCCAAAGTTACAAAAGACTCCCCTTTGGTCAGAATTCCACAATCCTCTAAAAAGAGCGGCAGTTTTCGACCTAATCAACACTCTCCTAGAGGAGAATGCTATAGAACAAGTAGAAGACATTTCTTCCCCAGGGTTTTACAGTCGAATATTTCTGGTTCCAAAAAAGTCATCCGACAAATGGAGACCCGTGACAGACCTGTCAACTCTAAATCTATTTCTGAATGTCCCATCATTCAAGATGGACACTCCAGAAATCATCAAAAGAAATCTGGAGAAGGGAATGTACATGACTTCTATAGACCTTCGACAGGCCTATTTGCATGTCCCTATCGCCAGGTCTCACCAGAAATATCTGAGATTTGCCGTGAAAAATCGGGGAGTCTTCCAATGGAAATGTCTTCCATTTGGTCTAGCAACAGCTCCTTTAATTTTCACAGAGATAGTTTCTCAGATCAAAAAATTCCTTCATTCAATAAATATAAAGATGTTCCAGTATCTCGACGATTGGATGATAATAGCATCATCACACCAAGTAAGTTCAGAGAACACAAAGACTGTGTGCAACTTAACGAAAAAGTTAGGCTTTCTCCTAAATCTGGAGAAGTCAGAGTTAAATCCAACTCAGCAACTTACTTACCTGGGCTCACTTTACGACCTAAAGAAAGGTCTAATTTTACCCACTCAATACAGAGTAGAGTTACTCGAAACAGAGATACAGCGTTTCCTAGCGAAACCTTTACAAACAGCAAAATTCTGGAAAAGAATTTTGGGTCTCCTAGCGGCAACAGAGAAAATTGTGCCACTAGGGAGATTGTTCATGAGGGAGATGCAATACGATCTCCAGAGAAATTGGAATGCCTCAAAGGACATGAACATTTTGATTCCATGGTCCAAAATGACAAGACAAGACTTAGTCTGGTGGCTAAACAAGGACAATCTTGTGAAAGGTGTTCCAATTCAAATGCAGAATTCAATAGATCTAAAACTGTTCACAGACAGTTCAATGACAGCTTGGGGAGCACATTTAGAAAATCTAGAAGTTTCAAAGATGTGGTCCAAACAAGATCTGAACCTGCACATCAACATGAAGGAGTTGATGGCAGTAGAGTTAAGTCTCAAACATTTTCAACCTCAAGTACAGGGGAAAAGGATACAAGTATCCTCAGACAATGCATCCACTGTGGCCTATTTGAAAAATCAAGGCGGCACACATTCTTACCAGTTATTCAAGGTAACAAAAAGAATTCTGCTATGGAATCAAGTCAACAATATAGAAATGACAATACGTCATATTCCAGGGAGATTGAACATTCTGGCAGATGCTCTGTCCAGGAAGTCTCAGATTCTGTCGACAGAGTGGAGTCTGAAAGATCAAATTTTCCATGCAATTTGCAGGAAATGGGGAAAACCTCTAGTAGACCTTTTTGCGACACGACACAACACGAAATTACCTCTATTTGTGTCACCAGTCCCGGATATGCTAGCATGGGAGGTAGATGCTCTAAGTATGGATTGGAAAGGTCTGTGGGCTTATGCCTTTCCCCCGACACCATTAATCTCTCTAGTTCTGAACAAGATGTTGCAAACGACAAATGTAGAAATGATTCTCATTGCCCCATTATGGGAGAAACAAGCATGGTATCCCAGACTGTTAGAGTCTCTTGTAGAGAAACCTCTACACATTCCAGTAGTTCCAAAAATGTTGAAACAGACAAGACAATGGGTATTTCATCAAAATCCCCAAATATTCAAGCTTCACGCTTGGAGGCTGTCAAACAATCCTTTAAAAACAAAGGCTTTTCAAACAAGGTTGCAGAAAGAATTGCAAAACCTCAAAGAAACTCCTCGATCAAGGTATATGACTCGAAATGGAGAGTCTGGGCTAGTTGGTGTTCTGAACGGAATAGAGATCCATTCAGAACTTCTGTTACTGTAGTAGCCGATTTTCTGAATTGGTTATTTGAAGATAGAAAACTTCAACCAGTTACTATAGCAGGATACAGAACAGCCTTAGGTAATACTCTGAAAGAAACTTCGAATTTAGATATTGGTTCAGATCCTTTGATTTCTTGTTTGTTATCTAATTTCAAACAAGAAAGACCGAGGAATATCTCTAATAAAATTCCAAACTGGGATTTAAATGTGGTCCTACAAGGTCTTATGAGACCTCCTTTTGAACCTATCGAGATAGTTGATTTAAAATTTGTTACGTGGAAAACAGTTTTTCTCACTCTGTTAGCATCTGCAGCAAGACGCAGTGAGATACATGCCTTGGTGCTTAAGAAGGTGTCACATAGTATTGACTGGCAATCCATTTTTCTGGGATTCAAATCTGACTTTGTACCCAAGACCTTACTAAAGGCTGGAGGTACTGTCCTGAAGGACATTGAGATAAAAGCCTTAACAGGTTTTTTGACACCAGATCTTCAAGATGACAAACTTTTATGCCCTGTTAGAGCATTAAAAGTTTATATGAGAAGATCAAAGCCCATGAGAGATAAACAACAAAGATTGTTTATATCATACAAGAAAGGCTATAAAGAAGAGATACATGCTAACACAATAACTTCATGGGTGAAGAATTGTGTAGCAAAGGCATTACAGTCTTTTCCCAAGCATGCTGAGCAGGTTTATAAGGTTAAAACTCACCAACTCAGAGCCTTATCAACTTCCATTGCTTTTGCGAAGAATTGCACTCTAGACGAGATTATTCAAGCTGGAAGATGGACTAACTTTAACACGTTCGCTTCATTCTACTTAAAGGAAGTGTCCTTGAAAGACTTCGAAGGCAACCACTTCATTGCTGCGAACAAAACTGTTTAAGTAAGTTTTAAAGACTTATAGTTCATAATTCTACCAATAAAAGGTGGAAAGTTTTTGTTATTCATCTCCAATTATTTGTTATCAATAATTAAGATATGAATAACAAAGGAGTGTGCTTGGATAAATTATTTTCACTTGTTACTTTTAGTTTTGCGTTGCAAAATTATTTAACTTAATATCCTATGGTAAGGATAGTGATTCAAGTACGAATTCTAATCAGTTAATGCTGTTTTTGGAGTATTTTATTTTCTAAGCTAATATCCCTCCACCTGCTCTGGTGGGATTCAGCATATTGTAATGACATAATTGGTAAGTGATATTAATTTACGTAGTAAAATCCCAAAATTTTATGTAATTTTGGTTTTTATAAGTTAATTATACTTACCTATTATGTCATTACATCAAAAGCCCTCCCTTGCCACCCCGCTTATCAGCTTTAAAATAAGCGTTTCACCTAGTGAAAAATGAATGGTGCGCATGCGCAACTATGACGTAAAGTGGGCGGGGCTTCCGGGAAACCGAAAGTGAAAGTGAAAGTAGAAAATAATTGTTCCAATAAAAGGTGACTATGGTAGCTTTTAGCATATTGTAATGACATAATAGGTAAGTATAATTAACTTATAAAAACCAAAATTACATAAAATTTTGGGAATTAACGTTAAAGTGATGTAAGGTCACGCCATTGTGTTATGGCCTAGTCACATAGCCCGGCCGATGTCCGGCATCGGTAGAGCTCGGTGGATTTTTTTGGTGCCACCGAGCTCTCCTCATCGGAAGCAGAGCTCGGTGACGTGAACGGACTCCGTCTGGACATCTTCAGGTACTATACTTTCCAAGGCTCTGTCCCACATCGGCCGGAGCTCGGTCGGAGCTCGGCCGGTGTCCGTTAAAAATACTCGTCCTCTGGTTGTCTCAGATGCACGGGACACCGACCGATACTCGGCCGTGCACCGGCCGACGTGTGTTCTGATGTGGTTACGATGGGGCTGCGATGAGGGAGCTCGGTGAGAGCCCGGTGAAATTTAACTCCGAAGTTAAAATTTCACCGAGCTGCCACCGATGCGGCTTTAAGCAACAAACGCCACGGATGTGGTAAGGTTTGAATTTTTTGACACAATTGACAGATTATCATCACACTTCAAAAATAAAATTCACATTAAATGAACTAAATAATATCAGAATTTAAAAGCTAAAATACAAAATTGACTAAATTATTCAACTTTCTTACGGTCCTGCTTTTTTGGACACCCTGTAGGTCTTACTTAAGGTTTAATATCCTGTTTAAGAGCCCCTTTTCTAATTATTGAAAATGGATCATCTCCATGTTAAGTCAATGGTGCCCTAGCTAAAATTCTCATGTTTCCAAAACATGCAAAAGAACTTCAGTTGATCGAGTCTTAACAAATAGATTCACGTGGGAGAGAAATGCTAGAATCCATTTCCAGTAGAGTCAAGTAGTAATGAGGGGTTCTTAAACAGGACATTGGGCTTGCTTCTTTAGTCATGTTGGTGTTATAGGATAAATTAAGCCTATACATGTTATAAATCGCAAAACCATGATCTATCGTGAAAAGAAATAATGTCTAACATCCCCTTCTCCCTCCCCTTCAATCGAGAACCAACATTACAATCCAATACCAAAACACCAAGGGGCATTTCATGTTCATTTATACAAAATTATTACATATTGAAGAATGAATTGAAAATATCTCATTAGATCAAAAACAGTATGGTACTCTTAAAAGATGGAGCATCCATAAATTAAATCATTGCTGATTGTTTTCCTTTTTATTTTCAGGCTCACTCCTCTTACATTGGACTTGAGAACATTTGTGCTACATGTCTGCAGCATCTACATTCATATACTATCTTGCCATGCACTGCTTCAATTGACAAAAAGATGATCGTGTTCATGCAGACTATCTAGTCTATAGAAATGAATTCGTGTATTAATATTCGACATGCTAAATCCAATCAATGTATCCGGCCAATATATCTTACACATTGACCTCTGTAGCAGACGGCATAAATCATCCATGTGACTTGATACATAGGACTTGATACATATGACTTGTTACATCATATTCATGCTTGTTTTGGAATTAAAATGTAGGACTATATGTTCATACTAATTTTATTTAATGCTATAGCCTTCTTGTGTGCTCTTCTTCCTAAATGTTTGATGTGAGTGTACAAATGCAACAATTGATGAATATGTGCAAAATCTATATTGATTATTGAATCAAAATGGACACTAAATAGATGTATTCCTTAAATCATAGATGAATAAAATGAGTAATTTTAAATCTAGCGTGTTTATTTAAAATCAATTAAATGAGTAATAAATCACATGCCAAATCCACAATCCGATAGTATTTGAAAATGACATGAATGGTGAATTTCATTTAAGATTATATTATTGTGTACTCTAGAAATTGTTATCTTTTCTTCAAAAAAATATGCAAAACTGAACCGATGTTAGAACAAAATGAGTAATCAGTCATACCAACGCTTGCTTGGAATCCAAGTAATTTTTTAAAATATGTTCTGCAACAAAACACCAGCAGCTTTAAAACTTAAAAATGCCTAAAATCCACCCCGTTATCAATTTTTATCAATTATGGACACTGGCCTATACCAAGAAGAACCAAGGTTGTACAATGTACAGAGTGTCCAATAAATATGTTCTTCCCCCTCAACTTTAACATCGGACAAAATGTTGCATAACTTTTTTGTCTGTATGATGTCTGAATTGTTCGTTTGCACCTAAAAACTTGGCTTCATGGAGGAAGAAGTTTCAGATGACTAGCTCAATGTTGTGCACGTTTATGCACAGACGTATATACTCTTGAAATCAAGGGGGAATATTTATTTGACACCCTGTAGATGTAGCATCCTTGATAGAATATCAAAACTGGTATACTAAACCAAAGTTTGGCAATATTACCTAAAACAGTTTTTTAACGCACTGGATGTAATGGGAGGGATAGAACATGAATTTTATTCCGAGGGAAAATATGATATCCGCTAAGGAAATTATCCTATTGACCGAGGGTGATAGAACAACCCAAACACCAGTGGACAGATTTGCTTCAAATATTATAAACTGATACATAGGGACAAATATTACTTGGACAATTCATCCAAGTTTTCATACGCTGATCGTGGAATGCCACCCAGTGACCACCAACTGCCAAACACCAACCACCAAACACAATCCACAAAAACTTGGATAATATAACAATATGTACAAACTGTACAAAGAATAATTTTAAAGTACTAAAATAAGCACAATCCAATATACAGCACAAAGAGATATACAGCAACCTAGTGATAAACCAGCACAGAGAGACTATTAGGTGACATAAAAGCACCATAAAGGATACCAACAACAATAACAATATTAAAAATCTAAACAATTCCGGGTTTCAATTTGAATTCAGATTGATTGTGTATACTAACTCGAAAGCCAGAATCTTATATGATGATTTTTTACTCACGCGAATTAACTATTACAGAACTGTGGTTTAAAAAAATTGTTCCTCACTCTGGTTCATGAACTTATTCAGGAATTACTTGTTACTTGTTGTATACTCGTCGCTGATGATACTACAGTTATAGCATCAACTCCAAACGATTTGCAAAAACAACTTGACATTATTTATAAGAATAGATGTCGTTGGCACCTAGTGTACCATGCTGGTCATCCCATTGACAAATGTAAGAGTGCTACTCTGATTTTTGACAAACGAATGCCTAAGGTGGCCATCGCCACATTTCATTGGTATCTTGTAGATGAACCCCTACCGACTAGGTAATCTTAAAGATACTAAAACACATTTTAGTTCTAAAACAGCAACAACCGACGCTTGTCAAAAATCAAACGCATATTCAATTCACTTTGTTTTATTAGTATGTACCGTAATGGCCTAAATCCATAACAACCCAAGTGAAAAATCCAATGGACGTTGCATATTAAATGCCGACCTTACACATCGTCAATTTAATGGTCATCTTTTGAACGGTAACAATATAATTTGAAAACTATCTTACCCCCATATCACACCAAACAAGTTCTTACCCGTTCTTGCCAGTCCTACGAAAATGTCGTAAAACGGGCTCAATCTGGCTGCGGTCGGGATATATGTCTAATATAATTAGCTACTTCGTTCATAAACAGTCTTCAATACGTCCATCTCATTCGCAGTTCGTTCAGGTCGCACCACGTCGGTGTGCAACGTAGTATAAACCGACCCTTAGTCTAGAAGGTCATCATGACCTGATTACAGAACGGTATGGTCGCCACCGGGAAAGTCCATGGAGTTCGTAAACAGACCGTAGAACGTTGTAGCTACGTTCATTCAGTTCGCACACAGTTTAAAACCGAGTCGGCAACGTTTTGACAATCACCAGAAAATTTTGGGCATGCTCTAAGTGCTGGAGGACCTACTCGTTCTAGTACAGTAGTTTCATGAAGTTTGAAAACAGATCCCAAACGGTTCTTAGTGGGTCCTTAGTACGTCAAATCCGTTCGTGCACAGTTTAAGCCCGTTTTCGAGAACGTAGTGAGAACTAGTTTGGTGTGGTAGTAGGTACTATCACACCAAACTAGTTCTCACTACGTTCTCGAAAACGGGCTTCAACTGTGTACGAACGGACTGGACCTACTAAGAACCGTTTGGGATCTATTTACAAACTTCATCGAACGTACTCGAACGGGTAGGTCCTATAGAACTTAGACAATGCTCAAAATGTTCTCGTGGTCGTCACGTTCTACAATTAGAACGAGTGACAACGTACTAACGACGAGCTGGACGTACTACGAACGGAACCGTCGTACTTCAATCCTACTAGGGACGTTTTAACAACGTGTTGAACTGTCCGAAGACGTGTTGAGAACGAGGTAGAACTAATTGCAAACGGGTTTAAACTGATTAAGAACGTATTTAACACTGCTTATGAACGAGTTAGCAAAAATATAGCTATCACACCAAACAAGTTGCCACTGCGTTCTTCAAAACTGGTCTTAAACTGTGTGCGAACGGAATGAACGTAGCTGCAACTTTCTAAGGTCTATTTAGGAACTTTATGAACGTTCTCAGACGGGAATATGATTTTAAAAATTTTGAATCGATTCAAAATCCGATGGCGACCATACCGTTCTGTAATCAGGTCATGTTGACCTTCTAGACTAAGGGACGCGTTCTACGACGTTGCACACCGACGTGGTGCGACCTGAACGAACTGCGAACGAGATGGACGTATTGAAGACTGTTTAAGAACGAAGAAGCTAATTATTTCAGACATATTTCCCGACCACAGCCAGATTGAGCCCGTTTTACGATGTTTTCGTAGGACTGGCAAGAACGGGTAAGAACTAGTTTGGTGTAATAGGGGGGTTAGTCTCAGAAACTATATGATGACCTTCTAGACTAAGGGACGCGTTATACGACGTTGCACACCGACTTGGTGCGACCTGAACGAACTGCGAATGAGATGGACGAAAGTGAGTTTTCACTACGTTCTTATACATAGTAGCCCGGACAGAATTGTTCAATGGTCACTTTTTCTTTATTAACTTTTTTTAATTTTCAGTATTATCAAAGTCTGATCACATATTTCAAAACTAGAGTAAAATTCTGACATACAAAAAAATATTTAAGGAACATCTCTTAATTAATTGATATTATAGACGTTCATAGTATGACTGACGCAAATACATAATTCATCATTTTGCCTCATATTTGTTCAAAATGGCGGCATATTTTGTGAATTTAAACGCTCAGTTGAAAGTTAATATTTAAAGATTGTCGAAGGACTATAGGGTCATGCTGCCACGTGCCACCGTTACAATCCTGATGTAATGCAGCAACTGACCAATCATCAAATACAAGAAGTCAACTCCCTTCAAGGGTATATGAAATCAACTCTATTGAAATGTTCGGGATTGTGTTCAAGAGGATGTGAAAAAGTGGCGCCCCAATGTGCGGGGTGTGATGAGAATAGGTCCTTACAATCTTTTCAAGAGCTCCAAACAGCCATCTCAGAGGCCATTGAAAAGCTGAAGAACAATTCACATGCATGCCAAGTATGGGTTAAGAGGCGTGTGACTGGGAAAGACATTACAAACTGTGGCAGTATGACCCTATAGTTGCATAGGTTCAACAAACTAGGGTTGCTAATCCACTACGAATAACGATTGAATGGCCAAAAAACTTTAAGTCCTGCGACCTTACCAATAAACTGTTCATACAATGTACAAATCTTTTTAAGTACTGGTATACTGTACATACAAGTCAATTTAAAACAAAATGTTATAAAAGTAATTACCTCAACCAATGGGCTTTCAATTCTAGTTGAAAGCCCATGCTCATACCAAGGCAGCAGTCTTCATGATTTCGTAGGCCTATGACATTTCTTAAATAAATATTAACTTTTAACTGAACATTCAAACCACAAAACATGCTGCCATTTTGAACAAATATGAGACAAAACGGTGAATTATATATTTGTGTCACTCATACTATGAACGCCTATAATATCAATAAATTAAGAGATGTTCCTTAAATAGTTTTTTATATAGATTTTTACTCTAGTTTTCAAATATGTAATAAGATTTTGATAATACTGACAATTAAAAAAGTTATTAAGGAAAAAGTGACCATTGAACAATTCTGTCTGGCTACTATATACTTTCATCTAAATTGTTTTGTTCTTGGTATCATGTTTCCTGAGTGAAATGAAACATCTTTCCGAACCTCATTGTAACAAAACGACATAAACACAACATGTTTAGGTCTCTCAATATTGTAATTGTACAAAGGAAATTTTGTAGAGGCTGACGGTACTTCCGGTTATACGGTTTCGGTACGGAATTGAGCATTTACCGGTATTGAAATTATTAACCGGTTAACCGACGATAATCCCCGGGGAAATAAAAGACCCGTCGTTTTTTAATTATTTCGTTTAATATCCACTTTCACGGTGCGTACATTTACATAGACATTTAAATGTCCATGTTTGGCAGTTCAGGTGTGATGTCCATGTTTGGCAGTTTGGGTGTACAGTAGTAGCTTCATGCTCAGATTCAGATATGGCTGTAATTATGTTTGGCAGTTCCGGTGTAGTTGTAGTGTCAACGTCAGATCCAGAAACTGAATTATGTTTGTAATGGTCATTTACGAACAACAAGGCATTGACAACCTCAGGTTGAAGTCGTGCCCGTTTGGAAGTGATGGTGTTGCCAGCAGCTGCACTGAACTGACGTTCACTTGACACGGATGACGCAGGAATAACATGATATGTTTCAGCCAAACTCGCCACATCAGGATATTTTGTTAAAATCTATTTTACCTACCCCACCCCCATGTTAGTGCACGTCGCTTGCTATTGATACAGTTGAGAAATGGTTTGAAATGTGTAATACATTTAATTTAAAACTAAAAATACATCTTGATTCGTAAGATATAGTTACATACTATTTCGTGAAGTTTATTAGTATGGGTTCAAATCGGTCTTGCACCATGTATGCATATAGACTTGAGAAGCTACGAAGAGAGTTAGGAACAAAGTGGGGGTGGCAGCGCATTGGCATTTTATCTTACATATTTTTACCGGTATTTCGGTAACGGTACGGTTATTAGCGTGACGGTTACCGGTACTGGTTTTCAGTACCGTTGCGACCTCTAAAATTTTGGTTGATGAAATATCTTGTTAATGAAATAAAAGGTTTATCTTGATTTTTATCTATTTTGGGGGGATTTTGTTTTAATTTTTTGAATACTTTTTTAAAATCAACCAAAAGTTCCTTGTATAATTATAATATTGAGAGGTCTAAAAACATGTTGTATATGCTATTTTGTTCCAACAAGGTTCGGAAAGACATTTTATTTTATTCTCAAGAATTGGTAGAAAGGAGCAAAAACAATCGCACTAAAAACAAAAAATGTTAACAAAAACAGTTATATAAAATATTTCTAAATAATTTTCGCATGAAATTGTTGTCAATCAGTCAACATTACATAAAATACCGTGTTTTTTTACAGAATGTTTTCAATGATTGGTTTAAGAGAAAAACATTGTTGAATTCAGTTCTCCATATCGATACCACTCCTTTCTAATGCAAACGTTCTTATACGGCATCTATGTTAGGGTGTAAAGCATATTCATTCATTCATTTATCAATTGTTTGTTTGTTTAATACATACTTAATGCGAAACATATAAAGTAATAATGGTTTATAGATGCTAAATGTGCGCAATACATATTATGTACAAATTCGTGTAAAAAACTAAGAATTCTTAACTTTATCAAGTATGTGATATGCGTATTAGCTTATAAAGTTGTATTGATATGAATATTTACAAATTCGTACATTTATTTATTTATAGCTTATGATTATAATCATAAGCTATAAACAAATAAAATTGTACGAATTAGTAAATATGATGATGAGACTATATCAATTCTCCAAACCCTGGTGGCTGAGGAAAATGAATTGATGAAAGATCTTGAATGAGAATGCAGGTGAAAATTGTTTCATAACACACTTAATTCATATCGACTAACTCTATATAAATGGATATAGTCTGGATGTAGAGCCAATAGAGGTGGAAATGCTTATTATATGAACTTTTTTTGCATTTTCTGTTTAAACATGATATCCATATTCAGAAACTGTCGGATGCCCAACGGGCATCCTTGAGGAATTTTTTTGGCGGCCATTTTGAATTTTCACACGTTTTATGTATTTTAGCCAGCACATTAGAACAGAAAGCTAGCATACACATAAACATATCTTGCTATTTTTTCTATAATAGAGTTTTAATATGATGTATACCAATATGTTAGGTTCCAGAAATGTTTCTTGACCAAAATAAAAAAAATTCAAGATGGCCGCCAACCTTACAATTTATGAAATGTCTCATTCTGTGATAATATCAAATTGATATTAATGTTTCCTACAAAATTATCAATAAATAATACTAAATACATCTGATTATGATCTCTTTCTCACATATAAAATATCTGAAATGAGTAAAAAGTAACCTACATGATAATAATGATGTTCCACAAGGGTCAATTCTTGGTGCTATATATATCTTGAATTTATGAATTATCTTCTTTTACTAAGATTTCATCAAGGATTTCCCTCAATAAATCCTCATCAGTTTCTTCCAATTCCTGTTCAGTTACTGTCTTTGTATGTTGGTTATTGCATTTATTCCCCTTGCAAACACAGAACAATGTACATGATAAAGATGCCTTGGAGCATGAACATCGCCCAGTTTCACATACATTACCCTCTGATGCACATGTGCACTTACTGAGCTGGAGAATTCCTTCAGGGGTACAGGGTGTATCCTTGGGCATTGTTGTTGGGACTAAATTATTTTTTCACACGGTTTATTTCATAGGAAATGTGTTGGAAGTGTTTTGTGTGTGATAAAGTTGTTTTCTAAGAATTCGAAACCTCACAGGAACAACGAAATGTAGGAACTTGAGTTTAAGTATTACACATGCCATAAAAAATGACACCAGTTTCTGATTATCCCACATGTCATTTTATTTCTGTCTTCCAGTATCAATGTCAGTTAAAGAGTTATGTCAATGTAAAACAATGTATGAATTCACTAGCAAATCTGTGTTGCTAGTTGGAGAACCCCATCCATTTAGTGAGTTCATTTATGAGAGGGATTGACATGATTGAAGGTGGAACATAATTACATGTTCAAACACATGGATTGCTCTAATTTCTTTAATACTATACTATGCATGTCCAATAATTATATTTAATCAAACATGGTACTTAACATCCAGAAAACGACACGTGCAGTAAATGTGTTATCATATCAACATTTTTCATTTCTAATTAATCTCTGAGCTGATCCTTTAAATATTCATACATGTAGTAGAATCTTTAATTTATAAGTCATGTGTGTATGAAAAACAAGACCCTTTAACTTGACCTTGCATTGTGAGAAAAGGAAGGGTGTCTCAAATATATCAGAGTAAACTAGTAACACGATCATTGTTTCTATAGACAAGCAAACGGACTATCTAACATAAATAGATAGTGACTACACGTATATAGCGGTTTATCTAACATAGTTTAACGAAAAGAAAAATAAGCAGAAAATAGATAATTTGAAATAGACATATGAAATACATCGTTGACTATTATTCAAAGTCATGGAGAATGTATTTATTACTTTAATGTCATTTTGTGTTATATCTGGAGCATTGACACAGAATGATGCACGTGAAGTTGAAAATGTTGTCACTAATCAGGCTGAAGCAACAGTAAGTACAGTAGAAATTGATATATACATTTATGAAAGTCTAGCATTTTTCTCATCTAATTCTCACTAAAAGATGCAAATTAGATACTAATATAAATGTACCCCATCACAAGTTTTGCTTTAAAATGAAAAAAGGATGAGAAAAATGCTAAAAATGTGTACGTCTGCAACCTGATCTTACAGATATAATTTATTGAAATAACTTCTGTTTAGAATATGACACAATACTAATTTTGAGAATGTTTCCTCAAGAAAAAAACATATTCTAAACAAAATATAATAAGGCCATTCAAAGATAAATATATGTATTACCGGCGTATACCCTTTCCTTTATAAGATTCAGGAAGAAATTGAGAGAATGATAGCTTATAAATGAGGATTAACACTTCTAGTCAAAAATCATATTATGACTTCAGCTTCAGCATTGAACTCAAAGATTGTGTCACTTTTATTTATCAGTTTCTCTGCATGGTTGACAGTATTTTTACTCTTGAATTGCATGACTGAAACCAATACAGGAATATAAAAGTTTTATTTTTAGATTACGGTGTTCTACCCACAGTCCTAATCAACTTTGAATGTTCTAACCTTGTTGTAAAATATTTCTAGGAGTATTTGAGGCAATTTGGCTATGTCCCACAAATGAGTAGATCATCTTCTAGAATGATGTCGGAGGCAATACTAAACTACCAAGAAGCAATCAAATCATTTCAGAGATATGCTTATATACCTCAAACAGGTATGGTTTATTCACACTGCTTTGATCTGTTCAGATAAAAAAAAGTTTAGTTATAACGTATATCCAGAACCTCCATACTTCCCGCCATATCTCCCGCTTCGTTGCATATCTTCCCGCTTCCGGTAAGTAGTGGAAATGCAATAAAATGACTTTGCATAAGAATGATTTGATTGTTTTTACACCTTGTACTATTGAAATGGCCATATGCACCTGAAACTCTACTTGGTATAGGATAAAGCAGTTATGTACGGTCGGTTTGGATATTGGGTTCATCCCTCGTGAGATATGCACATCTACCTTCGGTCCCTACGGTCCCTCAGGTAGATATGCATATCTCCCTCAGGATAAACCCCATATCCAAAACCTCCCAGTACAACATAACCCTTATATATCTTTTGGCAATAGCCTATAATGGCAACAATATAAACACAGATTTTGTTCATTGGAAGAATTGCATCTCTATCGACTATATTTATGTCTTTTTATTCTCTAGGTGAAATAGATTTTGCTACAATGAGAATGATGAACACCCCTAGATGTGGCTTACCTGACAATTATGTACAAAGACGACACAAGAGATATGCAACTCAAGGTAACTTGTATTCTTGCAGTATGTGAATGTAAAACATTAATGGCAGTGAACACACCGACATCATGATTTTGTGATGTAAAATGTTTTTAAATGTAATTTTATAGATGTAATAGATGTTTTTAGATGTAATTTTATATGTAGATTCCAAATAGACACCGGTGTAACAGGAGTATAAGTCCCCTTGGAGAATAAGTCCGTAGGACTTGTATTTCTAGGAACGTAGGTCCTAGTATACGTTGTCCTAGTCGGACGTATATTCCAAGCTATGATATATATGAAAAACGACTACGGACGTATTTTCCTGACGGACTTGGATTCCTGCTAAATTATGTCCGACGGACTTATTTTCCTAGGTATGCAAGTCCCTGGACTAATTTTCCTAGGAAAATAAGTCCATCGGACATAATTTAGCGTGGACATGTGAAACTGTCACACCGGTTTGACTGAATTGTGAATTTTTAATGACGTAAATCAAGATTATTTCTGCTTGCATCTAGGATATTTATATTAAAGTTTAGTGGAACAAAATAGATTTAAGAATACAATGTAAGCTTTCCAATGGTGTGCGAAATGTATGGGTACGTAGCTATACAAAAGCATGCACGTAACCTGCGAAGATACTTCGTGATTGAATAATCTATTAATAAAGTTCTATGCGTAACAATAAGCTTTCCCATGGTGAGCTGTATATGTGTCTAGCTATTTCAAATCATATATAGTGTTGTCAGCAAAAAATGTTTTGTTTAATGCGTAACGATTGATTTACTTCTGTTAGAAAGGAGATTAAAGAGGACGAGATAAGCTTTCCAATGGTGCGTTGAGCGTTGTATACGTTTAAATGTGGCTAGCTATTTCATATCATAAAATGTACGTAATGTTGTCAGTTCGCATCTCTGAGACCTCGAAAAGGGATCCGTAAATTAAGACAAGAAACTCGAAACGATGACAGATTGTTCTGAGTCTAAAAAATAGATGTTCTGTCGTTTGTAAGGATTTTCGTCAATTCTGATTAATGAATATCACGTATTAAACTTGAAATTTTATAAACTTTAAATATGTGTTCGCTAACTTTGCGTTTGCATTGCCTCTTAAAGGTTACAAGCAGATAGTTACACGCAGGAAAACTTTTCGGTACAATACGGTATTATGGCATTCGGTATAACGCCTTTCAGTACAATGCGCGTCGGTATAATGGGTTTCGGTGTAATGCACGTCGGTATAATGGGTTTCGGTGTAATGCACGTCGGTATAATGGGTTTCGGTGTAATGCACGTCGGTATAATGGGTTTCGGTGTAATGCACGTCGGTATAATGGGTTTCGGTATAATGCGCGGACCCCGATATATGTTACTAGTATGTATCAGAGATGCTTCCATATAATAACAGGCTTTAAGTTGATATTTTGGAGACAGGAGCGATCGGAAATCAGTGATGGAAACAAACAAGGGATCGGAGTAAAACATTTGATACTGTTTATATTTTCCAGGTAGCTGGCCACGAGGTAGGCTCACATACAAGATACATAATCACACCCCGGATCTACCTCGACCCCAAGTTGACTCAGTAATTGCCAAAGCATTCAAGGTATGAACAGTCTATGTGAATTTGCTTTTCAAAGTATGAACAGTTTATGTGCATTTTTTCAAGGTATGGACAGTCTATGTGAATTTGCTTTTCATATCCTCACTTTTGTCTGGTTGTGTTTACTGTTTTAGTCAGATATTGAAACACTTTCAGGCTTGGTCAGATGTTACAAATCTACGTTTCCAACGTGTCTACACAAATGATGCAACCCTAAACATCAGATTTGCATCCTACAGTCACGGACATGGATCACCGTTTGATGGACGAGGAAAAGTTTTGGCCCATGCTGCATTACCCCGGGGTGGATATATACATTTTGATGAGAGTGAAACATGGACTGAGAGAAGTCGGCAAGGTACTAGAATAGTATATTATTTTAGCTCTAATTGTTGCTTTTGTAATATATAAGTAATTTTGTACATAGTTATGCAATTAGCCTCTCACACTCTATATTACAATCTTTTATGGTGAGTAAACAGTACTTAGATGGCAATACCATTTCATGGTATTCATAGAGGTTATTTACAAGGAGGGATTCAATATGGGTTTTATTCCGAGGGACAATATGATATTTCCCGAGGGCCCAGAGGGAAATATCATATTGCCACAAGGATGATATGCGTGACCTAAAATCATTAGTTCACAATCCATATCTGATTTTTGTATGGAACAAAACCAGACTATACAGGGTGTTCCAAAAGTAACAGGACTGGTGCTGGCATTTTGTTAAATATGCACCAATCGTCTTCAAAATTTAACATAATGTACTTCCATATGTCGTTACTAAGACCGCAAAGTTTCAACAAAATATATGAAACTCTGGTAGAGTTATGGTTGCTATAGTAACATGACATCGCAATACCCGGGGCAACATTCCACGCAAATAGTTACAGAGACATTAAGCATTTTGTACAACCCATATTATTTTGTACATGCCATATCAAAATTGAAATGCAACAACTGGTGGAAATTACATTTGTTTTACATCATTTGATATTCCTATGTATCCTCTACTTTGAAAAATAGGCTCCTCTTTGGTCAGTACAAGAGTAGTACTCTGTATCCATGACCCAAACACATGAGTGAACCCATTTGAGGACATGTCACGCAGGGTCGATTGGACAATTTGGAGAAGGTCATTCTCATCTTTAACGGTCTTACAGCACTGATTAGCATTCCGTTCTCAATATAAGTCAAAATTAGATATGCATGATCAGAAGAGTATGGTGCATGGCTCTAGACCTCAAGACCTAGCTCCTCTATAGCTGCAAGGTATTTAATAGTGGCCTGCGGGCAGGCGCGCTATCAAGGTGGATGATTGGCTTCAAATTAGGTATTTTCAAAAACTCAACCGTGGATTGTTCGAACTGTTATACATAGTGATATTCCAAGAAATTGAATAAATATTACTATCATTATGAAATTATACTTGAATCTGAGTTGTATAGCAACATCTTTACAACAAAGTAATTAATAAAATAAACAAGAAATGTTGTATTATATTAGGTGAATTAGATACTTTCTTCAGTAATACAAAAATGTTAGATATCACATTTTCAAGAAAAAAGTTGCCCCGGGTATTAGGATATCATGTTACTATAGTAACCATAACTCTAACCGCATTTCATCATTTTTTCTGAAACTTTATAATTTTAGTTGCAATACTGCAAAGTATAATTTGTGAAAATATGAAGACACTCAGTGCAAAATTGACAAAATGCCAGCACCAGTCCTGTTACTTTTGGAACACCCTGTATATTTAGTCTACAAAACATGACTTAACTACAAATGAAATTTTGAAATTTAAAAATTGAACAATACGAATGCATGTCCATCACAGGGCATTCGCATATTGCTCAGATTTCTAGGACGTTGACTGTCTATGTCAGAGCATGATGAAGAGATTATAATTCGGGTTTATTTGGCAAAAATTCCCAGGAGGTGAATACCATTTTCTTAAGCGGGATTGGGAGGTAAATACGATTTTCGTGAAGGGAATTGGGCGGGACAATACGATTTTTTTTCAATATCAAAAATATTCCCGGGTGTTATTCACTGGGAAGTAGTAGAATCATGGGATAAATGAAATCATCCCATTATGTAACTACTTTTTATGATTTGTAATGGTATGGAATTTCTATTGTATTTTTACGTAACATCTTTCAATATGTAACTTCTATTGTAGTTTATCGTTTTGTTAGGTACAATAAACTATTGACCAACAACAAAGTAGTCCTGTCTATTTTTATTTGGTATAATCAGGGAATATAATGGTATAAAGAAAAATCGATGTATTAGTACATGTATATTCTAGTCTCCTAAATGAGAAGTTCGTCTCCCTCAACTTAAACCATACCTACTTTGATATTATACCAATGTCTACTTGCAGGGACAAATCTGTACTGGGTTGCAGTCCATGAATTTGGACATGCCATAGGACTATTACATAGCCAAGTCAGGAATGCTGTGATGTATGCTTATTACAGAGGATACCAACCCAACTTGCAGTTACACACAGATGACATCCAAGGCATTCAAAGTATATACGGTCGTCCCATTGGAGGAGGTGGGGGTACAGGTGAGTACACAGATGATATCCAAGGCATTCGAAGCATATACAGTCGTCCCATTGGAGGAGGTGGGGGTACAGGTGAGTACACAGATGATATCCAAGGCATTCGAAGCATATACAGTCGTCCCATTGGAGGAGGTTGGGGTACAGGTGAGTACACAAATGATATCCAAGGCATTCGAAGCATATACGGTCGTCCCATTGGAGGAGGTGGGGGTATAGGTGAGTACACAGATGATATCCAAGGCATTCGAAGCATATACAGTCGTCCCATTGGAGGAGGCGGGGGTATAGGTGAGTACACAGATGATATCCAAGGCATTAGGCATTCGAAGCATATACGGTCATCCCTTTGGGGGAGGTGGGGGTACAGGTGAGTACACAGATGATATCCAAGGCATTCGAAGCATATACAGTCATCCCATTGGAGGAGGTGGGGGTATAGGTGAGTACACAGATGATATCCAAGGCATTCGAAGCATATACGGCTGTCCCATTGGAGGAGGTGGGGGTACAGGTGAGTACACAGATGATATCTAAGGCATTCGAAGCATATACAGTCGTCCCATTGGAGGAGGTGGGGGTATAGGTGAGTACACAGATGATATCCAAGGCATTAGGCATTCGAAGCATATACGGTCATCCCTTTGGGGGAGGTGGGGGTACAGGTGAGTACACAGATGATATCCAAGGCATTCGAAGTATATACGGCCGTCCCATTGGAGGAGGTGGGGGTACAGGTGAGTACACAGATGATATCCAAGGCATTCGAAGCATATACAGGTGTCCGATTGGAGGAGGTGGGGGTACAGGTGAGTACACAGATGATATCCAAGGCATTCGAAGCATATTCAGTCGTCCCATTGGAGGAGGTGGGGGTATGGGTGAGTACACAGATGAAATCCAAGGCATTCGAAGCATATTCAGTCGTCCCATTGAAGGAGGTGGGGGTACAGGTGAGTACACAGATGATATCCAAGGCATTCAAAGCATATACGGTCATCCCATCGGAGGAGGTGGGGGTACAGGTGAGTACACAGATGATATCCAAGGCATTCGAAGCATATACAGGCGTCCGATTGGAGGAGGTGGGGGTACAGGTGAGTACACAGATGATATCCAAGGCATTCAAAGCATATACGGTCGTCCCATTGGAGGAGGTGGGGGTACAGGTGAGTATACAGATGATATCCAAGGCATTCGAAGCATATACGGTCGTCCCATTGGAGGAGGTGGGGGTACAGGTGAGTTTCAGGCTGATCAAGTGCACTATAAACAATGCAGACATTTTGCATTCATTCAACAAAATGCGTAACTGAAGTCTCACTTTTGATCTTCATAGTAATTCCAATTGAATAATAAGTACCTGATTCTTGATTTTGGCACCAAAAACAGCTCAAACAGATCACATCAGAGTTGACACAAGATCATGAAAAAATAATTTTGATCTATCAATTCATATAATTCAAGTTTTTAGCAATGCCATTGAAAGATGTTGCATTAATTATCCATTCATTTTTGATACAATTTTCAACCATACGCCATCTTTTAGAGTTATTTAAAACCTACACTTTGTGAAAAGTGGTAATTCACTTCTTTTGATCTCTGAACTTCAAATGTTGTTTTCTATGCAAGTAATTTTTTTCACTTCAGTATTGACCCAAATTAAAGTTTTTATCATATTTGATAGTGTGTGAGTAACATGTCTCAAATAATATTTTGTCCTTTTTCCTTCAAAACTAGGCGCATTGCCTGTTTAATGGGAGAAGCTACAAATTGACTAGGGTGATAATTACATTTGTCATACATTTAAATAGATCCATAGCTTAAAGGTATACTGTGTTTCAGCCAATAATGCAAGTCAAAAAAGTCAAGATCCAATTCATTTTCCAGGTGTTCTTGGCCCATGGACAAGGTGGGGTAGCTGCTCAAAGTCATGTGGCACAGGTGTCCAGTCAAGATCTAGGACCTGTAGCAATGCTAGATGTTCTGGTGATACAAGAGAAAGCAGAAACTGTAACACACAAAGCTGCCCAACAATAGGGGGAGGAGGTAAGTTGATGTCACTAGAATCTGAATACCAATAGTATCATACCAAATGTCATGAACCTATGGTCAAATGCATCCCATCCAAATGAGTTAACAAATAGGGCAATATTGTTATTAAGCGTACATAATTAAATAATAAATAAAAACAACTCTACTTCCTGTAGGCAATACATGTGTGGACAGAAACATCCATTGTGCATACTGGCAGAGAACTGGGGAATGCACTAAGAGTGCAAACTACATGCTGAAATTCTGCAAGAAATCATGTGGCGTCTGCAATGGAGGTAAAAAGTTATAAACTCAAGACCACATATGCTATGGCAATGAGTATTTTCTCACCATAAATTCAACATGTCTTATTCACGATACCTTTTCCTTTAATTGAGGACTCTAGGATAAAATCATCAATTTGACTCTCTGACCTTGGATTAGGACCCTAGCTACCTCATCAGATTTTCCAAAAAATGATAATGTCTCTCATTTTAACCACATAAAAATTTCTCCTGCACTACCTCAGTAACTTCTGAAAGGGGAATGGCATTGAAATAAAATAAATCTGAAGACAACATTTCCCTCGTTATTTTCCAATAGGGATAGCTCATGCAGTCCATTGTTTTCAGCTAAAATTTTGTGTCTTTCAAATCAGAAAATGTTCATTTTAGAAAATAATTCCCAATATTTTGAATGATCCATGGTTTTTCAGACAGTCAAATTGATTAATTTATCCTGGGGACCTCAATTTGAGGAAAACATATTATTTTGATGAGATATGGTGAGAAAATACTTGTGGTCAAATATATGACTGTCTAAAATCATGTGAAATTCCATACCTGGTCCTTTTAAAAATGCCCATTCCATGTGGATGTATCATAGGATCATATAGTAGCGAGACAACACAAGTCCCAAGTCTGTATATTTACTCTCATTTCTTCACTCTTAAGAGTTAAGTAACCACATTTTGCATACATATTCCTTGGAGAAATCCTAACATAGAATTTTATTGGTTTTGATTATAATTGATTTGTTAAATATAGGGAAATATTTGATTTTGATTGATCTTTTATCAAAATATTCCATTTTGTGCAACAAATGCAACATTTTGACGTAATTGATAATATAATATATATTAATAGCAATATGGTGTCTCTAATTTTATTGACAATAACTATCATCCTAGTTATTTTTTGCCAGTCATCAGATCATACATTGGAAGTATACCGCAATGAGATTTGCATTCATTGATAGTGGCAAGTAGTGAATTGTCAAAAGAATGTTGGAGTCGCACCATTATTTTGGTGCATTTTGGTGCTTCCTTTTCCATTTAAGGTCGTTTGGTACAACTGTGAAGTCATAATAATCATCTGACGTCATAATATGGGTACCAAATTGAAGCATGTGTTAGAAGCTTAAACTGTTAAAGATGATATCAAACATGCCATCATTCATTTGATTAAAATGATAACTGGAATAAGCCCAAAAGGTATGTTACTCCCCATACCCCATCAACTTTTCAGGCCATTGAAACACCCCAAAATCTCAAATAATGCAGGCATTTTCAGGGGTTGTTTTTGGCCCTGTTTTATTTAAAATATCATGTTTCTGCATACCGTTTTTCTTGGAAATTTCTGAATTACCTAAAACAGTTACACTTGTGCTGAATAAGAAAATATTTGGTCATTTTGAAGTTATTACACCAAAAGTAAACTTTTATCAATAACGTCAAAATGTTGCATTTGTTGCACAAAATGGCAAATTTTGGTTATAGACCAATCAAAATCAAATGTTTCCCTATTTTTAACTGAAAAACTATAACTAGATTCAATAAATTTTTATGTTAGGATATCTCCTGGGAATAGTCTATGTATGCAAAATGTGGTTACTTAACTCTTAAAAATGAAGAAATTATGAGTAAATATACAGACTTGGGACTTGTGTTGTCTCGGCTACAATATTATCATGTAATCTCACTTAGGGACAGTTATAGATTATCTTCAAATCAAGCACTCGCACATACATTGGGTACCATTTTCAACAGTTTCACTTCTTTAAAAGAGAGCTTCATCTACCCCATTTGAATAATATAAGAGTTGATCCATTAAATCTAGCCTTAGTCAATCAGAACCAGTAGATCAAAAGTGAGCTGGCCAATTGTATTCAAAAGTGAACTGCCCAATTGTAATCAAAAGTAGCTGGCATCTGTTTCATATCAAAACTTCGCTTTTCAGCTATTTTTGAGGCCATTAAGATCTTGTGGGCATCAATTCAAACATTTTCAATCCTAATTACAGGGTAGTAATAACATAACTGTCCTCTGGGCTTCAGGGTATATTTTATTATATTGACAACAATAATATGAAGAACAATTAAGAAGTTGAATTTAGCAATTTATTGTAAATATTGCTCAGTCATACTAAAACTGAAAATAAGTACAGTAATGTCCTCTCTATTGATACTTGGAGTTACAAAGTACTAGGCTATTTGCATAATCAGTTTTCAAGATATATATAATTCAGGGAAGTTGAATGACCAACATTTACAGTATTTTCTTTTGAGGTGAAACATGTATTGACAACAACCAACACTGTGCATACTGGCAAAGGACGGGAGAATGCAGCAAGAGACCTCGATACATGTTAACCAATTGTAAGAAATCTTGTGGAGTGTGTTCCTCCAACAGTCCAAATGGTGGAGGGAATAATGGAGGTAAATAGATTAACAAACTATATTGCTTTGATAAAAATCAAGACTTAAATACTCAAGAAATTGAATCCTGACCACTTTGCTGTACACTATTGATGGACTATTAAACTTCACTTCGATGGTGTGAGATACAGCTTCCTACTATTCAATTATACATTTGAGGAGTCTTTAGTAAGAAACTTCAAGATGAGCCAGGTTGAGCCCCTTTAACTATACTTTTAAAAATTGTGAAATGAAAAATTTCTGTTTGAAAATTTGCTGATTAAAAAAGTTACCCACCATATGCCCAAAACCTAATCAGTTCTAGATTGTAACACCAAGGAACATCCTTGATAATTTGTAAATCAATGCCAATAAAGCAATGTGTCTGGAAATATGCAGATAAGAATAGTGAAACATCTCTGCAGACCTTCTGTGCCACCACAAGTCCTTCAAACTGATGACAGTATTGTTTTTTATTCTTTTGCAGGAACATATACTTGGCAAACAATAGTTGGGGCATGCATACGGGGACACAATGACAAAGTGATAAATAATGTGGGGACAATTGGGGACTGTCAATCAAAATGTGTTAGAGAGGGGACATTCACATGCCGATCTATTGACTATGCATCTCGTTGGAAAACATGTATCCTCTCCCGACAACGTTCACCAGTTTCAAGACCCTGCCCAGTCCCTGGGTACACATTTTCTAAACTCATAAGGTGACTTTCTTATTGAAGTAATATTCATCTGCTGACTAAATGCTTAAATACAAATATTGAAAAAATAATAATGACAATACAAAATGTGTCTACAGTATCGATGATCTAAGAGTTGAAATAAATTTTGAATGATAACAGAGAATAAAAATGTTACATACACACATTAAAATGAGGGTGACATCTTAAATGTGGTGGTATGATTAAAATCTGGTATCAACATCATTCCATTTCATGATTTCCATCCAAAGTTTTTATTTTACTATTTTAATAGAAATACAAAATGTGTTACTAAATCAAGTACCAATGTAAGCCCTTACAAATGCAAGAGTTAAAACACACTATTGGAGTTTGCAGCTAAAAGGCTTAAGGGGCAATATGATTGCTAGTTCAGTGAAGTGAGGAATTAATTCAACTATGACCACTTTGGAGCCACGTTTTCAAATGAGAAATAAAACCTAACTGAAGGCATTGAACCTCATCACCAATTTTTACTCCATTCATTTCCCCGATCAAAACTTTTTTCTTACCTTTTTATTTAAGAATTTTACAGGCTTTCTTTAAATCATGTTTCTTTGAAATTTTAGAGAAGGAAAAGGGCCTGGTTCAAAGATCTACTTTTCAAAACAAAGATTTTGAACAGAAATGAATCTGTAAGGGCCAAAAATTATTTAGTTTTCTTTGGGAAAACACAAGTAGATTCCACAAAAATGTGTTAAAAAGTATAAAGCATAAACGTTCATGTAGATTATCTTCTATTACAGATTGGCACAATGTTCTGTCAGAAATGAACAATGATCCAATATGCTATGTGATCACATCCCATATATTGTCTGTAATGATGTGGCATATACATCCAATTAAAGATGGGGGAATATTCAGTCCTTGTCTTTTATTCATTTTGGACTAGCTGTTGGAGTTTTCCATGTGTTTCTGATCAAATCGACTTTTATAGTTCTTTGCCATATATATGAAGAAGGTTAAAGCCTCCTTTTCATTTACATGAATCGTCTTAAAGTGTCTCGCAACAGTCTGAAAATAAACATACAAAAATCGAATTAAAAGAAGATGTCTAAAGATAAGTGAAAAATGGTGATATATGTTTTCAATAAAAATTTCAAGCTTTTTGCTTTTTGGACAAAATGTCATATTTCGACAACTAAAGTGGTTGCCATTTTGTTTAGAAGATATTTTTCAAAAACTTCTTATATATATTGGTTACCTATAGAACTTAACTTACATATCAAGCAAAACAATGCAATAGGTTTGGACAAATGGCCAAAAAAGTGAAATTCAAGTAAAATTGTTTAACATATTGAATTTTGAATCTATAGACTAAGGTACCTTTTTAAGCAAATCTTTTTCAAGCAAATTTCACAATTTTTTGCATAACTTCAAGACACTGATCTGCCTGCCTGATTTTCAAGCATGCCAATGCAATTACTTTTGATCATAAGAATGCCATCTTAAGAATTGTGGTGGTCATTTTTTTCTCAATAATATCCTAATATAAAGACTTGGTGTCCTACTCATTTTACTTAGTTAAGTCATATTCTACTATATCTATTAAAAATGTCAAATATTTCACTTTCACCTTTCTACTTATACCACAACACCATGTGAGCCCATTACGCACGGTACTTTTATGAATCTTTGAGACATATTTTACAAAAGATTATAATAATTGTTGTTTAACTATAAAATAAAAGATCTGTACACTAGTACATGTAATTTCAAGCAAATTGATGGAATACTTTTAGGATCAAAAAGAGCTGAAAACATGATATTTCTGAAATAAAAATAGCAGCTACTTTGAAAATAGATGAGATTTTGAATCGAGGGTCATATTTGGGCTTTTTTTCATTACATTATAAACAAATAATAACTGGAATAGTATCGACAGAGATTTTAAAACATGCCACTATTATTGACAGATGAATGCACATGTACACTGGTATGGAGACTGAATGAATGACTGATGAACAAGTGACTTCAAAAGGTCACTACTATATGAGAATGTGAGCTCATGGATATGTCCACAGAAAATACTGTATAAGTGGTATTTAATTCATGTGGTTAATTTTCCGAATGGTCAAATTTCATCATTTTCCTAATTTTAATTTTCCTAATGACAAGAAACGTCCCATTGAATAACATTATAAAGACAATATGGAACCTGGCAAAAATTAGGAAATAGGCAAATTAAATGATTAGGCAAAATTACCACTTATACGGTAATCAACAATTGTATAAAGGAGAAAGTCTGTACTGTAGCATAAATCAAAAATAACTATCTAGTTTTTATTTCTTACCTCTGCTAACTGTGCCTTATTCAGTCCTGGCCTAGTCTGAAGCTTATAGTGACGCTTGTACCTTCGTAGCGTGTTGACAGGCATTTGGAAAAAATCAATCTGAAAAATAAAATACCACAATTAAATTGTAAATTAGTTAGTTCTAGATTTTCATACTAAGAACCACTCCGTCAAACAGTTAACCAGAAAACACATAAACAAGACTTTACAGACATGATTTTACGGTGGAAAATCCAAAATGGCCGCCTTGACATTTACCCAGAATGTCAAAAAACTGATCAGTTCTAGATTTTCATACTAAGAATCATCCCTGAAAATTTGAAATTGATCTACCAAACGGTTCACCTGAAAATGTGTAGACAAGACTTTACTGACAAGATTTTAGAACAGAAAATCCAAAATGGGTGCCTTGACATTTACCCAGAATGCAAAAAAACTAATTAGATCTAGATTTTCATACTAAGAATCATCCCTGAAAATATGAAATTGATCTACCAAACGCTTCACCTGGAAATGCATAGACAAGACTTTACCGACAAGGTTTTAGGACGGAAAATCCAAAATGGCCGCCTTGACATTTACCCAGAATGCCAAAAAACTAATCAGATCTAGATTTTCATACTAAGAATCATCCATGAAAATTTGAAATTGATCTACCAAACGGTTCACCTGAAAACGCGTAGACAAGACTATACAAACAAGATTTTAGGACGGAAAAATCCAAAATGGCCGACAATAAAAAAGTGATTACGAGTTTTTGCTGATTTCTTTTTACAAAATTATCACATATAACCACCATTAACAATAACAAAGGCTTTTACAACAAAGTACACCTGAAATTATTTATAAAGCTACTAAATGGTTAAAGTATGAAAAATCCAAAACACCATTCAATATGATACAAAGTATTATCGCACGCTAACTTTTCTTAAGACATTAAAAATGGCTGCCATGACTGAGCTAACAGGTCCAAAACCTAATCAGATCTAGAATGAAGTGAGCTGAACAAGATGTTAAAGTTTTAAAAGCAACTGTGAAGCCTTTTTTCTTAAATTTTGCAGACAAGGATTTTAGCATTTGACTTCAAAATGGCCGACAGGAAGTAGGTATCGAGTTAAAATTTTGTCATCCACATATGTATGCACTCATAAGTTATCCCTGAAAATTTGAAGGTGATATCTGTAGCGGTTTTGGAGAAAACTGCCGGACGTACGACGGACGGACGGACGGACGCGCCTAGGCCGACAATATGGCCCCACACTATGTGGTGGGGACATAAAAAATGGGTAACATCTGTGAAAACGACGTACAAGTGTCGCTGTCTTCCTTGTGCAAACGTCTCGCTGAGATGACCTGAGATGAGGCCACACGTGTCTATTGTGTTAGCATGCTACGCATCTAAGGCTCATCTTTGTACATAATTATTTGCAACACTTACAGTTCGCCTGATCACATACTAGGCGACACTTGAGTAGATTACCACTGACTGTACAATAGAATGTACAAACCTCTGGGGTATCATAATACTGGTCATGTGATGCGCTATCATCATCGCTGTCACGACGCTTACGCTTTTGACGAACGTTCTGAATCATATTCTTGTGGTAGTCACAGATGTATATATGCCTGGCCTGAAACAGAAATCATCTTTCATTTTGAACAATAAAGACAAGAGAGACAAACTGAAAGTTTCAATAATTGTTTCAAAAGAAAAACAATGTTGAATTCAGTTCACCATATTTACCAATCAATTTACCAATCCTTTTTGGAGAAGTCACAAATAAAAGCATATTTTCAAACTTTGCATCGGGTCTTTGATAAAAATTTGTCCAGTGTTTAAAACTATGTGGACACACATTGTGTTGTGTATAGATATGGCATAGGAAAGTATATCTTCCACAACATACTAGTAATGTTATGTTTTTCTCCAAATCTATTTACTTTATATTTGGGAAGAGAGATTACATAAGAAGCCATCATACTAGTTTCAACTTACTGAATGGTCAATGTTCAATTTCAACTTCCTTTGTTGTACTGTTTTTTGTATGCGTTTAGAGTAGCTTGCATTCCCTGCAGTTCTCCTGCAACGTATGTGATTGTCTAGTAAGCAGCAAACTTGTCCGTAACCTCCACGTTCCCCTAGACCATTCACACCATTACTCATAGCTGAAAACACAAGTTACCATTACTTATAGTGCTGAAAAATATGGTCCCACAATATGTGGTTGGAACATAAAAATTGGGTAATAATTTTATATGGAGATTTCATTATGGTAGAATGCATTTTCTTTCATATTCTTAAGTATTCACGGTCGTGTTTAGCAGATTTTCACAATGTAACCTAGGGCACCAAAACACCTATTAAATACCGGTAAGTAGCCACATGCTGAATATCATTCTTTTTCAGGGCCAAAGTTCACACTGAATCATCTTGACATTTGACAATGGCATATGGCAATACCAGATTCCGATGTCACTTTTAATGCACTTGAAGGATACTGTGACCATTGGCGACTCATGATTAGGTGACACACCATATGCTTAGTGAGCGGAGCTAATTTAAAGGGTGATGGTAAGACGAGGCGTGGCGCCCAAAAACCAAAGAATATTAGTACCATAATCTTTTAAGTCGTATTATTGCAGCATAAGGTGATGATATTGTGATATTTTATGCTGTTTTAGAAGTGAAAGATGTTAAACTATGCATACCGTTTGTTTTACATCCAATAAAACGAATATTTAAGATGAAACAGTCGTTTAAAGATACAATTTGAATTTACCGCAAGAAATTACAACCTAATATTGTCAATATGTCAATAATTCCTGATCGATGTCACATATAAAGATATATGTACCTAGATATGTTTTATTTTTTCATATATGCGAAATAAGGCGGTCTCTAGTTATGTACATCCAATACAAAATGAATGTTTACGAGAGTGTCTATTCGGCGATCAGAATTTCGATGACAAGCAATGGCGATGTAATTTGCGAAGAAAGCATCAGTGCACCTAGTTACAGACCAGGTTTGGGCGCCATGCCTCGTCTTTACCATCACCCTTGAAATTAGCTCCGCTCACTAAGCATAGGGTGTGACATGAGGTCAAAGTCAATGTTTATGTCTCTAGGTTCACCTTAATTCAAGAATCAGTCAAGGTAAAATGATCAATATACAGCAATTTATCATGGGGGCTGCTGCCATTTGGGGGTGTGTGTGCTGACCCTTGGTGACTCACTCAAACAGGTAGATAGCTAGTCTCATTAAAAAGAAGACTTTAAAGCAGATATGAAATGGTATTGTTCACTCCAAGGATCGTTATAGCTGCTTAATAAGCAATATTCGATTAGGTTGTGACATTATTGGCCCCCACATGATCTCTTACTGGTCCCCATGTGGCCTGTTTTGGTCCATTAAATCATGACGTCATAATGGCAAGATGTTTTGTTATTTGTTTACACAACAATCAAATGGTTGCTGTGAAGTAGTGATTACCAAGGAACCAATAAACCAAAACTATATATTATGTATGATGTTACTAATTACGTGGGGGCCCATCTGATTGATCAGTTAATTTTATTACGTTATTTATGACAATTAACAGTTATCTAACATTTCTTTTGTAATGGCTATCGTTAGAACTCTACGTTGGGCTTACAATGAAGAAAACCGCATTTTTGTAGCTGCAAGTTGAGAAAACCTATCTCAGTTGTCCCTTCATATTTCATACCTACATGTATTACATCTTCATCTATACATTCAATTACTCAGATGCGAGTAAGTAGTTACCAGTTTCGCCACTAGGTGGCTGATTTGGGGGAAATAACATGGCAGGGTATTACAAAGTTCCCTTAAGGTGCTATGGAAGTTAACAGGAAATGACAAAACAGGAAGTGACAATTTTTTTTGCATTTTTAGATATTTTTTGAATAAAGATAACAGAGTTCTGGTTTGACCTCCAGTCAATTTAACTATTTTCACATATCATTTACATGACCAGGATCACAATGTGCATGGTCAGAATGACCCTAAACATGATGAAATAACCTTTTTAGCCCTTTGAAAGTGTGACTAAAAAAATGCTAAAAGTAGGAGCGTAGGGATAGTCACTGAACAGAATCTTTTGAATTTTTCAGAAAATTTGCCCAATATAATGCTTTAACTAGTACAATCTTTGAAATTTTAGAAAATTGTCTTAAACAAAAATGGCGGTCATAAAAAGGAAAATAGATCGCTTTTCAAATCAGTTTTTTCATTTTTTTTTCTTTTTCTATGAATGATATCAGATTTTCAAAGATTGTATCATTTAGAGCAATATATTGGGCACATTTTCTGAAAAATTCAAAAGATTCTGTTCAGTGACCTTCCCTACGCTCCTACTTTTAGCTTTTTTTCAGACACACTTTCAAAGGGCTAAAAAGGTTATTTCATCATGTTTAGGGTTATTCTGACCATGCACATTGTGATCCTGGTCATGTAAATGATATGTGGAAATAGTTAAATTGACTGGAGGTCAAACCAGAACTCTGTTATCTTTATTCAAAAAATATCTAAAAATGCAAAAAAATTGTCACTTCCTGTTTTGTCATTTCCTGTTAACTTCCATAGCACCTTAAACTTGAATATTCATCAGTTTTAGTGGTTTACTAAATCCACTGGTGATCCACTCAATTACTCTGGAACCGTTTCGGTAACAAAATGTTGGAACATCAAAGGTACGATTTTTCTTTTTTCCTTATTTCACAAGTTGTAGGTAGAATTCCCAAGACATTTTTATCACAAATGTGTATCAGTATCATATGTTATGGTTCGTTTTGGTGACCAGGGTAATCGAGCAGATCACCAGTGTAAATCATATTACCCTTGTATATCTTATAGATATACAAATAAAAATGTGTCAAGTAATGCCTTGGTCACATTTGCTCTGATCCATCGGCCGGCCCCCGGCCGATTCAGTGTTTTGCTCAATATTGTATTCAATTTTGAAAAAAAATACTCAATCGGCCGGGCGCCATACTGAAAATCGGAGCAAATGTGACCAAGGCGTATAGGAAAATACTATCTGCCCAACACAAGAAAAGATGTTTCACTTTTTGTGATTTTACAACATGGGGTCTATGGGGACATATGATGTAGTCTAAGTAGACATCACTTTGACTCAATTTTGAATTTTTAATGATGAAAATATTATTTCTACTCGCATCTAGTCTATTCGACTCTAGTAATGCACCTTCATAAGCCTTCTTTCTTCAGTAAAAATAAGTATGTACTGTGGTTCACAGTGTGAACCAATGATTGACAACTTCTTTGCTCATAGTCTCCTATGCTTTGCCCATAAACTGAGATAACCTTAGGCTAGTTAGACTATTCAAAAATAAAGTGAAAGTTGAAAATATGCATATGGAAAGTTGATGTTTTAGCTGATTCTAAATAGTTATGGGTATTAAATCTATGGCCTTTATATTCTCAAAGTCACAACAAACATACCTGCATTTCCAGTGTAAGTGAAACTACCGCCCTCGGTCCGTAGTGAGCAAATAAAGTCACTTTTGAGAATGTTAACACAAAGATTTGAAGAAATGGCGGCCCCTCAACACGGAAATTAATTTGTGTCAGAGGTCAAATGACGTCATACAATTAGGCCCCGCCTACTTGTTTATCTTTACGGAAAGCTTAAAATACGTTTTACATTGCAACGTAAGGCTTATTTGCTCTTTAAATACTAATAGACCTTACATTTTCTACTTAACTATTCGATGAAGTGAAAATTAAATAACAAATATGACGTAAAAATGCAACAAGAGTGATGTTGTTTACTTTTGCATACATTATTTCCCGCGAAACCTAACTATTAAATTTACATATGAGCATTTTCATTGGTTTGCATATATAATGAAGTCACCTGACTGATCTAAGTAGTTTGATTCGTTGAGGTCAGGAAAAAAACTGAAATTGACCAATCAGAGCTAAATAATGCCTAGACATAGCCCCGTACATACCACAGCATAAGTAGCGTGGGTATACGATAAGCCATTGCAAAGACACCGTTATTGCCTGTAAGTATATCTTTATTTCTTTAGGTATATGTAATTTTCTTCCAGAAAAACTTATAGATCAAACAGAAACGTTATGTAACTTTAACTTGCAATTATTTTGAAGTTAGTTTGAGGTGTTAAACTGGATGCAATTTCACTTCTAAGATGACAGGTGCGAAATGCCTATGTTGAACTATGGCGGCCTTCCATAATGGAGGATAGGGTAAAATTGAACTTAGTCGGTTGCCTATATCTTTTCAAGTAAAGTATGATTGTGTGATCAAACTGAACAATATGGAACTTCTGGTGACAAACTAGGTGTATTTCAATTTTCGTCCTGTTACCTTTCTCCAAAATCGAGATATTGCTGTTTCTTTTTTTGATTCCCTTTGTCTATGGAGGATTTGTACACGCCATAGACTTTCAAGGCAATGGAGATCCCAACGTTATTTTCCCCATTGCTTTGTATATAAACCATAGTAAATTATACCGACTTTTAAAACGAAGTCAATGCTATTGGAAAACACTTTCAATTCGGGATTTTCTTCATAAATATGGTTGTTTAAAGTTTTTTAAGGGGACTTTCATTCATGAAGAAGCAAATATCCATTTTGAAGGTGTAATTTAGGTCGTTTCTTCTTCACCGTTTTAGCATCCATGTTTTTCAATGGAAACCTATGGATTTGTATTGAATCCAATGGTACATGTTATTTATAGGGAGGCTGTATTGAGAAATGAAATTTTACAATTACTTTGGAAACATATCTAGGGTTATATATCACATATTTAGGAGGAAGATAGAATGGTTCTTTGTTCTCAATGGCCTGCTTTTACTGTTTTTCACAAAATGGAGGTTTTTGAAGCATTTTTCTTTGCATCCTCAGACTTCTTCTATTGACTTCAACTGACATTGAAGTCCTATACAAACCCATTAGGATTCATACATACATCAGTTTGTTGATATTTTTTTAGTTAATTTTGCACAAGTTTGCCTGATAGTACACATTGTTTGTTTGTCCTATATTCTAAAAATAGAACAGGAGGTTGTTGTTCACAACACAAAAGGAGAAATATGGAGAATCTTAGAAACTTTTTTCCTTTACTTCGGAATTGAATTTGAATATTTAGCTTATGCTTTTTCATGCATTCATTTATGCGACTACATGTAATATTATATTTCTTAGATGTTATTTGACTCAATTGTTTTGATTTTGTTAGATCATGCTATTGATTAGCATTTTTAATGTTTGTTCCACAGGTGCTCCCTGGGTAATGAGTGTTGGGCAGTTCTGCTACTGATTTTAGTTGTAATACCCATTGCAAAAGGGTTCAAGGCAGTTCTTGTATTTAAATATTAAGGATTTTGGTTAGCTTATTTGAATCTTTGGTTATTGTATATTCTCACCCCTATTAATCTGAGTCTGCCAATTTACAATTTGACATATACTGCCGTATGGTCTTATGTGTATTTGGTAAATTTGCTGGGCTTGATTAGAATGATAAGAATTGACAAACCAGATTCAGCATCTAAAATGACTTCCTACAAGCTTGTTAAACAGATTTTAAATCTTTATTTCCAGATTCAACTACTTCATTGAACTCTTATCACCATGGGAAAGAAAGAAGCAGGAAAGCCTAGAGGACGTATGTCTGCATATGCATTCTTTGTCCAGACTTGCCGTGAAGAACACAAGAAGAAACATCCATCTGAGGGAGTCCAGTTTGCTGAATTCTCAAAGAAATGCTCCGATCGTTGGAAGGTGAGATTTTAGATATCATTACACTTACAGGCCTACATGCTCTTCTTCACACTCGCTGTGATGAAAACAAGATTCCATAATTCGAAGTATTATTTCATTATAAGCATGCAGAATACAGTGACCTTTTATAAGAAATTGTTTTGAAAGTGAGTTTATCCATTTTTTGAGTAAAAGATATTGTTTACCCAGAGGCCCAGTTCTTCATCTTGGATATTATTGATCATTTATCTTAGATACCATGGTCATTCAATTTGGATAGATTATTCAATCATATATTGGATATACATGTTAAGCAACCACATGAAAAAGTTTTATTTGTAATATGAAGCTTTGTTTTTGTAGTTGATGGGTCCACCAGAGAAAAAGAGATTTGACCAGATGTCTGAGAAAGACAAGAGCCGTTATGAGCGTGAAATGGCTGCCTGGACCCCAACTGAGGAGGGAGCTGGCAAGAGGAAGAAGCAGAAGAAGGACCCCAATGCACCAAAAAGGGCACTGTGAGTTCTGCTGATTCACTTCAATTTGCACACTATACAAGTCACCATATTCAAATGGCCTATATTGATTTTTGCTAGTCTGATATTTTCCTTACCTTTATGTGACCAAACGACTTGGAACATAAAATATATGGCTATACATATCATGCTTTAGAACATAGTTTATTTATATCCATCCTTCTTTGCTTTTTGCCATTTGCTCTTCAACTTAATTTGGCGTGACTTATTTTGGTGGAATTGTTGTTTTGAACAATTGGCGGCTACTTAATTTGTTGGACTTGCAATATTGAAAAATTAGGCAAACTTCAAAGGATGCCCTTATGAGGCCTATTTTATCCTCTTTGCTATCTGTTGACTTTAGTTTGACTTGTAAGTTGTCATTGGTTCTTTTTAAAGTAGTTGAGAAAAGGACATATTGTTGTATTCATTGTACAAAAGTGACGAATTTGAACAAATTTTGGAGAAACATATTTCTTGGAAAATGTGGTAAATGATGCAAACCCTGAGAATATGCAGGTGACTTAATTTGGCAGATCGGCTGAATTAAATAGAAGTACATGAGTGCACAAGGAATTATTTTTATTTTATTAAAGTTTTAGTTCAATTATAAAATAATGAAATATATTATTTCAGGTCTGCATTTTTCCACTACTGTGCTGAGGAACGTCCCAAAGTGAGAGAGGCAAACCCATCCTACTCTGTGGGTGATGTAGCTAAAGAACTTGGAGCGAGATGGGCTAAGGTCACTGACAAAACCAAATACGATGCCCTAGCAGCTGCAGACAAACAGAGATACGAAGCTGTGAGTATAACATTAAAATAAATTTTCACATTGTATCAATAGGGATTTAGCAATTGCTTTTTTAAATTCTGGGAAAATATTTAGCCTCCGACAATGAAGAGATTCTGTCTCAAAAATTATAACCAAAACTTAAACCAAACTGATGGTAGTCAATTTTTACCATTAATTTAACAATTTTTAAATCCTGTGACATTTTTATTCTCCAGGAGATGGCCAACTACAGAGGAGGTGGTGGTGCAAAGAAACAAAAGGTGTCACCAGTGAAGGCTGTCAAAGCTCCCGTAGCTGAAGTAGATGAGAGTGACGAAGAAGAAGATGATGACGAGGAAGAAGATTCTGATTAAATTGAACATTTAAAAGTAGAACACTGAATCTTCACCTCACATTTTTAAGCATTTGTCATGTACTGCGAATCAAAATTCAGTCAAAATTTGCAGACAGATTTACCTCCTTGATTTCAGGTGAATCTTCAGCTGCTACCTTAACATCAAACCTAAGTGGATATTCACACTCCTTTTTATATTGGGTGAATTTTTTCGATATTTTCCAGGAGTTCGCTTGTAATTGTCATTATTAAAGAGGAGGTTGGAGATAGTGTAAAGCTTGTGTGTCATTGGTTCAAAGTTTTGTGTCATATGTGTATGGAGACTGATCAGTGATCACTTGTAAATAACTAATTTGAATTATCCTGTACTGTTGTCCTGCAAGATGTAATTTAAATGAGATTACATTAGGTAATGATAGACACCTCAGTGTTGAAACACAGGGCATTTTTGAGATGTTTAAAAACTGTTTTAATCTATTTTTAGCCCTTGTTTATAATGCCTATGCTGATACACAGGAGTTTTCATTGTTGTATATTTTGAACATTGAGAAGTAATTTGTAAATAGTCAAACAGATATATCTATTCAAATAGAATCAGAATATTGTTTAACGACCGACAGTTGATCTCAAAGATTTCTATAGTCCTCTACTTTATTATCGAATTCCTAAATTTTGTTGATTTTTGACAATGTTAATTATTATTCCATTCTCTGGATATCCACTATGTATATAGGCTACAATTCACAAATGTACATGATCTTACCGTTCTTTTACCATGACTATGTTTTAAGTTCGCTTTGATTTTAAATCGCATGAAGAAATGTTATAAAGGTATACTATTCTGCTATTGTAATATTAGTTTTACTGACTGAATGAGCGTAATTTAATGTGTTCAACACTAGAACTTTGGAGCAGAATTTTTTGATAGAAAATTATATTGAGGAACAATTATGTCAATATCCTAAATAACTTGAGGGTGTTAAAGTTACTCTATTTTTGATATATGCTATAATTGGTTTCTTACACATAAATACTATGCTAACTCAAGTTTTAGTAGTGTTTGTACAGTTTCTTTCATGTAGGGATATTATTTTTTGTAAAATGTAGATATTAATCTGAAAAAATAAAGAAAAATACTTAATTGATTATTGTTTGTAATTAACTGTTTGGAAATGATTGGAGCTCAATCAGTTGACCTCAAATGACCCGAACGAGCAATATAACTTACCAGTGAATTGTGTTCACCCAACTTAGTTTTTTCTGTTCCACTGAAGAATGGGGGACATTGTTTTTGGTGCCAAGCATTGATTTTATACAAATAGCTTTTGCAATCCAGAATAGTGTTGTCAATATTTTAGATGGTTTCTGAAATTCCAATTGATGTCCTTGGTCGTTTTGGCTATTTACTGAACACACTGAAGTGAACTTCATGTTGTCCGGATGTGGAGTCTCAAAGACTACTGTATAGTGCTGCCCTCTTAAACTAAGACAATAAAGGAGGCAATTAAGCATTTGACATCTTGAAGTTATCTTTTAGGAGATGCATATTTGTACCGAGGAGAGGCGTCAAAAGTTCAATGCATAGGTTCTGGGCCGATATAAAGATGGCAGCACCAACAGAATCCAGTTTTATCTTTTTCTCAAGAGAATATTTATAAATAAACAAAGATCGACCACCATGCCATCTTTATTTAAAAATTATTTCTATCGGCCTTTGCCTATGGTTCAATTATTTAAAAACTTCAGTTTGACCTCTGACACCCCACCCCCGTAAATACTGGATTCTTAAAATGTTGAAACATTTTCTGTAAGAAAAAGTAATAATCATGGTTTGTCTTGTAACTGTAGATAAACTTAATTTGGCGGATTTCCACAATGTCATATAGTAGGTGGTTGTAATTCAATTTGGAGTATTCAGTGAGAATGAAGTTTAATTTGGCAAAAGCATACTGGAAAGCCATATCATCTACAGTCTGATGGTATATTAGTGTCACTACAATGTCTATTTACCAAGATATTGTCTTGAGTTCTCTAAAATTAACATTTTGACAAAAGGGGAAAATGTGCTTTGCACAATCTAAAATTACCCCGGGGATTTTCCAAAAATACATTGTATGTGTATCTGCAGTATTAATGCAGATTCAATTATTAATACTGATACTAAGAATGTTCACATTTATCAGTTAATATGCTTGTAATATCCAGTAATAATGTCGCCACTATATTTCCCAGAAGGCCAAAGAAAGTGATATCAAGAAGCGATAAAATAGCTGAGGCAAATTAAAATAGGTGAGGATAAGTTAAGGCAAAGAGAATATGCTTCTTCTGTGGGACATGATTTTCACAGTTTTAGTGTAAAATGTATGATGTATCTTATCATACATGTATTTTTCTTTAAAATTGTAACTTGCCTGTCTCAGCTCACATCTTGCTACACTAATATGTGATGTGTTCATTGTTGTCATATTTTATGAAATCAAAAAAGGATGTCTGGATAAAACACAAATACTCTTAATAGTGTGGTACTGTTTCACAGACACAGATATTTCAAATTTGATTAGCTTTATTAATATAACATATATCAGATCTACAAGTTTGGACAGTACAAACATGTTTACATGGCTTATTAGATGTACATGTTTATGCCATAATTATTAATTACTACTGCATTTTTCTTTAATTTGGCGAACCCAAAAATTCACCTTAATAAATAGTCACCAAAATCCCTGAGTATTCAACTTTTATTACGCCACAAAAACGTTGGAATCTATTACAATATGTCACTATCACAGGGGTAGGAAACGCAGAGTAATTATGTGGAGAATTCAGGAAATACATCTAATTCCCCAAAAATCAGGTAGATCAGTAGCTTTATTTTGCAATGAATGTTTGTGAGTACTTTCAAATCTGTAAATACATTCATTATGCACAAGGGAAATATCCCATTGTCACACTTACACACTGACACTCAAAATTATATTTTTGGAATCAAGTGGGGTTAAACACAGGATTTTTATTCAAAATCAAAATATTTTTTGCAGTTGACAACATATCCATAAAAAACTAGATGATTGATGGTTGTCAATTTATTTAACAATGGAATGTATCCCCGATGTGCTGGGATCATGATGGGTGTATTGGCAGGTGAGAGAACTTTATAAAACATTCAAAGACTACCAAATAAAACTACAACCTGCACTTTCAACGAAAATACTCGTTTCCGCACTGTATTAGTCACTAGCCCTATTACCAATATACAAAGCATAAAGATGTCTTTGCTAAGAGCTCTAATAAAAATTCAGACAAGTTTACATTATTCCTTTCAAGATATCCCAGAATATATTTGAGTTTACACTTTTTTCCAAGATGTCTTGGAGTTAGATCTCAAAGGAATAATGAAAGAACCATCAGTTCAGCACTGGTTTAAGGGCTTTGGAGCACAGTTTAAAGCAATGGTGATCCCGTTTCCCTTTTTTAGAAAAATAATTTTTTAAAACACATCTGGATCAAGGATATATATTTGAAAAAGTGTGAGCAAAAAACGGAAAACAGGTGGCAAGGTTTGTGGTTTATAAAAGGGACAATGAAAATAATTCTTCTCCTTTACATCTAAAATCCAGGTAAGAGGTCTTAGCTTAAACTGATGGATTTATGTTTGCCCTTTCAGTTGTCTTATAGCTTAGGTGTCAAAACGTCTTTATTTATGACTAGGTTTCCAAAACGTTTTGGCTGAGCCATCTTAGTCAAGACATCTTGAGAATCTATGGCTTTACGTTACAATCTAAAGACATCTTGACATATTTTTTCCTCAGTTCTAATTATCAAAGCAAGGAGACAAAAATCTGGGACTCCTCATGAGAAGGATCACTCCACCAACATGACGACTATACCCCACCAGTAGTGTGATCAATATTGTTTCCAATGTTTTACACTCTTTAAACTGTAACATGGGGTGGACTATCCTTAAGTCTCTGATTGCATTGGTCCTCAATTTTCAGTTCTCCTGATTTGATTGGTCAGATAAGACTTGACGATTTCTTTCCTTGGAATCTAATGTGTTGTTATTCATCTGAAACATACAAAAACATTATCAACTGTTAACAACAGAGTTCTCGCAACATATTTTGCCTCGCCCAGCCTTTATGAATTATGTGTACCTGATTGATCTTACCAATCAATGTGAATGAGTCATATAAATGACATTCAACTAAATCTATGAACATTATTTTCTCTTTACTTTTTACTCAAATTCATGAGGGAAAATGTTTTTTACTATATGTATTGATATAAAAAATGTACAATACATGGATAAAAGCATCCCAACATTTTATACCTATTGTAAAAGTCTAATTATTGTAGTTTTGCAAACCTTTGATTCTACAATCTGCATTCTTGTTTCCAAAAGCACCAATCTTGCTAGAATATCATCCATCTTTCTTTCATTTCTTAAATGATTATCAATGTTTTCCTTTTTAGGGCTGTGCATAGGTTGAGTGTCATCAAAATCTAAACTAGGGGGTTTAATCTTTGGCAAGTGCTGTTCCAAATCATTCAGTCTATGTTGCATGGATTGAATCTGGCCTGTACGCTCATCCAGCATTTCTAAAATCTGAAAATATTTAATGGGAATATGAATCACAAAACAACTAAACAAAGCAAAACTTAAGCCGCTATGTGACATAATTTTCAGTTTTAATCAATACTATACTGAAAATATATCTTTTGTTCATGTTTGGTAAGACAATGCATTGCCCCACCTGCCTAACAGCCGGCTATTCCCATGGGGCAGGGTAATTATAGCTTCATATCAAGGACAATGTCATGCGAATTTTCTTGTTGTATGGATCTCTGATAATCTCAGCACAAACAAGGGTGACCAAAAACTCCCAGGCTTCAAGGTGGCATATACAATTGATCATACAACTGAAAATATATGTTTTGTTCAATTTGGTAAGGCAATGCATTGCCTCACATATTTGGCCATCTAGATATTATAGTAAAATGCTCTATACCACCAGAAGGATGTCCAGGGTATGTATTAGATATATTATATGTAAAAAATTACTGCTGAATTAAATAAAAAGAATATCACGTACATGTATATATATGACATAATACAGTGACTGTATTTTGAAGTGAATGGACAACAATTTTTGAATTTGAGGGAATAAAAAGTGGAAGCCGTATTAAGGAAAACTCTACCCTATTAAGCTGTTCAGTGTGAGCAAATGTATTGGCTGTTTCTACATAGTCTCTGGCTCCCATGTCTGTATGCTGTATTGAACCACGCGCAGGTGTATGTGCCATGATGTCTAGAACTCTTGGACTATTGGCAGTTTCACCTACAAATATAGCAGTTTTGTCACATAATAAGTAATGGCTGACAATGCAATGTATGGCAAAGATCATCTCGGGAAATACATTTAGGTAAAACCTAATCCAGAGAATATTTGATTACTCTGGCACACAATTTTACAAAATCAATGAAAAATGTCTAAAATAAAATTCAGGTTTAAGTTTTGCCGGGGCAAGTATTTTGCTAATTTTATAGCTACATGTAGTTCCATCCATGCTTTGTTTAATGTAAGACAAAAGTTGGACAAAAATCAAAATTCAATGAAAGGACATAGTGCAATTATGGGCAAATATCCCCATGGTCAGACAGAATCATCACTTTAGGTGTCACATGAAGAATACAATGTCACATAATACTATGGAAAATATTTAAGCATTTGGACGTACATGGGCTGAGGTTGAGGTCATTAAGTTCAGCAAGTAAGGGGTGTATTGACTTGGCATGGGGATGTGCTCCATTGACTTAACATGACAATTTGGCTATTGAGCAACCATTTTGAAAAAGGTGTTATTTTATGATTCGCCTGGAAAGACGTATGGAGGCGTTCCCCATATTCCTCAGAACTTTGTCTGATGGGATAATGAAAAATAGTTACTGTGCTCACATGGGAAGTTCATATACATCAATATTTAAGAGTATAGGCTAAGAATAATTCATGTTTATTTCGTTGAAACATGTAGACATTATTGATAACCTGGAAATTAAGGTACATGTACCTGTGCAATTTCAAGCATGTTGATGGAGTACTTGTGGAGTTATGATAAAAAAGAGCTGAAAGCCTGATTTTTCAAGATGCCACTTATGGAACAATTGACGACTTTATATAGACACATTTTAGAAGTTAAATCATTTCAATTGTCATGGAGGATTTTGAAGGTACCAATGTGCTGACTGACAGACAAACAGAGAGATAGACAGACAGTCAGACAGACAAGTGTGTGATATGAGTCAAAAAGCACTATATTTTTACATGTTATGTTGCTCAAATGTCAAAATATTGACTGATTCATCTATAATAGTTCAAGGAATGTTAAAAAGTTTACCTTTTGGAATATTGACAACCTCTACGAAGGCCGACTGTACCCTAGCTATAGATGGTGTATTGTATGTGTGGTAGCCTTTCTCCTGCCATATATGTGCAGGGATGGGCCCAATGGGTTGTTTCTCACAGCCTCTAACACTCACAGGTTCCCTGATGACTTGTGGCAGTGGTAGAGAGGTTGCTGAAGCACTAAACAATAGAAACTAGATAACAGCAACGCCAAAGCATAGCAAATCCCATTGAACAGCAATGGCTGCCATTTTTACAAAATCCTTCTACTACTTGTTCAGTTATACCAAAATAATAACATAAATAAAAATTGCCACCATTTTCAAAATGGTCACTCGCTGGACAAATCGTCAAAGTGTAACATGCTTCTAAGTAGGCACATATTCAATTTCAACAAAATCGTAATGCATGGAAATGCTGGCCATTTTTCAAAATGGCTGCCTACTAGCCAAAGTGTCATAAGACAGTGTGCCTTGCTTATGAGTATTCATATATCGACGGAAAAATCAAACCTGAACACAATCTCTTTTGAGCTAAAGTAAAAAACGTAAAATAAAACATTTAAAAATTTGGAAATTGGCCACCTACATGTAGTGTGCCATTTCTCAAGATGGCTGCCATGTGTTTCCTAAGTATCTATATTTCTCTCCCATATAACTTTTTATATATTGTACCTAAATAAGACTGAAATGGCCACAATGTTTAAACAAGTGGCCATTTTGAAAACTGGCCGCTTTCAAGCAGAACTTCTACCATTATATGACATATGTGTACAAAATATGAACAAAATCTGGCCAAAGGTATTTGAGTTATCGACGGGACGGACAGACAGCTTAACTTTGTTCAATGGGATAATAACATACTCTAGCACATGTGGTATCACAGACTTCAAGTCGATGGCATTTCCTTTATTTCCACAAATTACACATGTGAATACATTTACAGTTTTACAATTATAGTATGTTTGTTAATGGTATTAATATTGCTTTGGCTTTTAAAGCATTGCTCCCCGCTCATGAAAAACTTCTAAACTGGCTGCCAGAAAAGAAAATGGTTTCACATGATATCATCTTACATGTGAACGAAGAAAATTCAACATGTGCTTTTATTGGAATCTTGATGACAAAAAAAGTGGAACACAGACATGATAATGTAATGATCGGGATTTCTGGCCACAATTGCAACTATTACATCCCAACCGTGGTGTGATAAAAATGTGATGTACAACAAATGAAGGATAAGAAAGAATAACTGCAGCAATATCCTACCATTTATCTTCTCCATATGTTACTGCATCCACATGCTGCTGCAATGGAGCCACACGTTGCTGAAGTGGGGGAGACTCAGGTTTCTGAAAAGCAAAAAAGCTTGACTTGATTGTCCCTAGAAAATTATATGGATTTCAATCAACATTGTTTGACTGTTCATAGACAATTCACTGTTTGGGAAGATATGGGATACATTTTTGGAAAATATTGATCCCTTCCCTCCATTTCTAAAAGACAATGTGCAGTATGGCAAGTGATTTTAGACAATCATATCTTTCACCATGAGGGAATAGGAGGTCAGAACCTTTTAGAAATGCATATTGTGATTAAAGTAGGAAGATACTCTCTCAAGTAGTACTTTGAAAAGTATACTGATAGGATATCTCTGATCACACATGGGGGAGGAGTAGTCACGATACCGCGAAAAATCCGAGGTCTAAAAATTTGCTGGTGAGAACCCTGGGTTATATGTCTTGACTTACTTTGAACAATACAGGGGTCTCTTTGGTTGCCGAGGCGGACTTGTTGTGTGTAGAAGAGGTCTGTGCAGATGGTCTAGTCTGACTTGATAATAAACTGCAGTTCAACTAGAAATCAAAACACATCATTAAGGCATTTCAGTACATCATGAAGCCATCAGAAAACATCATCGCTTTAGGAAATTATTTGAAATAAAGTACAACATTCATTCCATCTCAAGTAAATCATAAGAACATTTCTTTGGAACCATTGCTAATTACCACCTCCATTTGTCCTATGACATCATAAATCTCAAGTTAATACATAAAAGTTTCATTAGTTCAGTAAAAAAGGAAGGACTAAATAATGTTTCTTGTATAGAATTCTTGTAGTTATTCATAAATACAGCCTGAAACTGTAAAATCCATACCACTATTCACTGAATCAGAAGAATAAAATGTAGGAATAGTGTACAGTTTGTTTGTGATAGATGTGATGATACATGTATAATATTAGTTAAGCTGGAAAGAAGGGTGGGAACATGGTAGTCATTTAAAATCCTGAAAACTGTTTTTTAAACTGAGCTCCTCTGCCCCACAGACATCAGCAATTACCTTTGACTTTGGTTTGGGTGGCTTGAACTGTAGTCGTATTGTGTCAATGATCTCAGAACACATGATTATCTTTCTCTCAGCAAAGCCAGCACTGAAGAACTGGTCCTTCGTTACAGGAGGTTTATAGTTGAATACATCCCTCAGAATCTACAACACACATCAATTGAGGTTTATAGTTGAATACATCCCTCAGAATCTACAACACACATCAATTGAGGTTTATACATGCAGTTGAATATATTCCTTAGAATCTATAACACATACATAAATGGGGGTTTATAGTTGAATACAACCCTTGGAATCTACAATACAAATCAATGGGGGTTTATAGTTGAATACATCCCTCAGAATCTACAACACACACATCAATTGAGGTTTATAGTTGAATACAACCGTTAGAATCTACAATACAAATCAATGGGGGTTTATAGTTGAATACATCCCTCATAATGTAAAGTATACACATCAATGGAGGTTTATAGTTGAATACAACCCTTAGAATCTACAATACAAATCAATGGGGGTTTATAGTTGAATACATCCCTCATAATGTAAAGTATACACATCAATGGAGGTTTATAGTTGAATACATCCCTAAGAATCTACAAAAAAAGATTTTCAAGATGGCCAACACTTTAAAAATGGCGGTAATGTTTCACAAAATAGCATGTTTTTCATTTTAAACCAAAGTAATAAATATTATTTTTTGAAATTTTAGTAGTATATTCACAACATCTATCTATTTCACATAAATCCCTTGTTTTTCACCCTGACCCCCAGGGGCCATATATGGGGGTTGGGAAAATAGAAATTTATGTTAATTTTGAGATGTTTTGAAGTATAGCTTTATTATACTCAAATGAAAGGCAATTTAGAGTAGATTGCAAATATTGTATCATTTTGTTTTGATTAGGGCCTATAAATAAATATGTAAAACTCATAATCTAGTGTTTTGTAGATAGGGGCCTTGATAATTAGTGAAATTTGTCAATGTAATATGTTCTATTGTCCAAATTATATATAATATGTTGAATGATATTGATCAAATTAGGGCAAAATCAAGTTACATCGAATATATATTATACAGGGTGTCTCAAAAAATGTACCCAAAAGTAAATCAAGAGCACAGATAAACCCATCAATATTTTCAGACATTTTTTGCATGGTCATATAGTAAAACATGAACGAACGTTTTCTCCCCAATACACCATTTTTATTTCAGTCTTGTCTTTTTGATGCTTTAACCCTTTACCTTTTACACCACATAATCGATGTAACCTCATATTTCGATGACAGCCTGTATCCTTACTGCTACATTGTTCATCACATTTGATAATAATTGCGGTGGAATCTTTTGGATTTCTCTTTGGATGTTGTCCTTAAGTTGTTCTAGGTCTTTTTGCTTGGAATGAGCATTAAAACACTCCTTCAAATAGCCACAGAGAAAGATATTTGAGGATGACGATGGCAGAACAAGCACAGATAATCAGGTCAATTATCGGCAACTGATTCAGGAGTTACCTTCCAGAGTTAGGCAGGCTAGCCTGGAGACCAAATGATATCCAAATGATAACACAGTGGTCTCAAATTGATACACATAACAAAGGCTACACTAGAATCCCAACCAATACAGTTTCTTGAACCTCTGACCTCTCTGTATAAGGGGGCTATAAGACATTGTGAGGGCCTCCCTATTCCCCACATTTGACGGCCCATACTTTTTTCTCTAAGGCTATTTGAAGGACCACTTTTATGCTAAACCCAAGCTAAGAAACCTAGAACAACTTAAGACCAGCATCCAAACAGAAATCAAAACATTCCACCAGAAATATCAAATGTGATGAACAATGTAGTAGTAAGGATACAGACTGTCATCGGAATATGAGGTTACATTGAATATGTGGTGTAAAAGGTAATGGGTTAAAGTATCAAAAAAGCAAAACTGAATTAAAAACTGTGTATAAAAAAAGCTTTCATCTTTTATCTACAAGACCATGCAAAAAATGAATGGTTTGTCTATGCTGTTGATATACTTTTGGGTACATTTTTTTGAGACACCCTGTACTGTGCATGAATAATTGAAATCCTCATTTATCTGCACACATCCACAGTAGAATAGAAGTGATTGCATACAATATAATAATGAAGAGAAATAGCAAATTGATTTATCATGAGATCAGAGAGACAATTTCATCACCACTCCTATGTCCTTCATAAAGGCTTATAACAGATTTTAGTTGGTTACAATATACGAATATACACAATATATGTACAATACAATTTTAACAATTCTATGTAAATTAAAATGAACATGGATAGCATAAACAATACTGCTCTGACAAACTCTACTGTGAAAGAGGATCATGGGATAGAGATACCCTCATCAGTGGCCATCTTCAATGTCGTATTAGCTGAGGTGACAGCAATAGCTATCCTAATTGTGAACATTATAACAATTGTCACAATATCAAAGATTCAGCAACTCCAAACAATGGCTAATAAACTATTTATGAACTTGTCGTTTGCAGACACCATACTGGGGCTGTCACTATTGTATTGTTCTGTTCGACTGTTTGCCCCAGGGTTGAAATACACAAACAACAACGAAGAAAAATCCAGCTGCCTCACATGCCAATTTCTGCTACAGGTATCAGCAAGCATAAGTTTTTTAACATTTGCTTTAATTGCATTTGATAGATTCATTGTGGTGATGTACCCATTGAAGTATGTGCAAATTATAACAGACAAACGTTTGTACAGCGGGATATTCATAGTATGGATGTATGGAATTGGTAGTAATATAATTCTTGTTGTATTCAATGAGTATCCTCCATACTCAACTGAATGCACATCACTCAACTTTGCCAACAGGGGACTGTATTATACCCTTATTATTGGCATTGCAGTTTTGGTGACCATCTTTTCAACTATTCTTTACTCTCGGTTGTTTTATGTAGCTTGGAAGCAAGCAAAACAGATTAAAGCCATTGAACAAGGTGTATCAGGCCAAGACAATACAGTTGATGATAAAAGACTAACAAAGACCATGGTAATTGTGTTCGGTGTACTATACATTTGCTATGCACCTTTTTTGTTGACTTCAATGTTGAGAAAACCGCCCTTCAAACTTTGGTTTGAGATTCTACATACATATTGCAAGTTGTTTGTTTTTTGCAATTCATTTCTCAATGCTATTTTATATACTTGGAGGAACAAGGAATTCAGACAGAGTATCATAAAAGTATTTCGTCAAAAACAGTGATTATCGTATTCTCTGTAATTAGCGCCCAAGGCACTTAGAAAATTGAAAATACATCCTTCAGACCATTCTAATAAGCGCCCATATATGAAAGAAGTCATAAATTCCCGGAAATTTCATGCATGGCAATTTTTCTTGCCAAGAATGCCTTACTTGCAACATCAAAACGAAGTAATGGCATATTTTGAATGATATACCTGTATATTGTATTGTATTTATTGTATTGTATTGTACAGGGTGTCCCGAAAGTATTGGGCCCCCGTAGGCAGACATATTCCAGTCTCCTCATAGTATGTGTCATATACCAGTTTAAAGCTTTATACCATACACATACTATGACGACACTGGTATATGTCTGCCTAGGGGGGGGGCATACTTTCGGGACACCCTGTTTTGTATTGTTATTGGAGACATTACGGTTAAGATCGCTAAATCAAGGATCTTGCAGTATCTAATAGACAATGTTTGAACAGACAGGGATTGAAGAAATTCCCAATAGACCCCCTCAAATTGAAGGAATTGTTTTCTCCAAATTATTTTCCATATCTTTGATATCGATCTTAAAGGGGTATTCCTTGCCAGACCATCTCTCTCCTAATATGGTAGCTATAACCATATACATACTTTGCAAGTTTATAAAAAAAACAGAAAAATGTTTTGAAATGGTCAATATTGATCACTTAAAAATGTAGTGCTCAATTCCAGTAGGCTGCCATCTTTTAAAATTTCACTCAGGAAGTGATGTCATCGACTCTCAACTTTGCATTTAACATTAGGTAAGGAGCTTTTAGAATTACTAAACCAGCTGAATATTTTTTTCAATTTGGACTATGATTAAAATCCTTTTGATGATCTCTTCTTTAGTTCTAAGTTGACAACTCCTGAAAATATTTTTACACAGAAGATAAGGGCTTCTTGTTTAGAAGTGATTTTGTACTTCTTTCCTATACTGTAATAGACAAGGTTATAACAGGTGAGAGTCGATGACATCACTTCCTGAAAGAAATCTGAAAAGATGGCAGCTTACTGGGAATGAGTACTACATTTTTAAATGATCAATATTGACCACATGAAAACATTTTCCCTTGTTTTGCTAAATATGTAAAGTATATATATGATTGTAGCTACCATATCAGGAGAGAAATAGTCTGGCAAGGAATGTTCCTTTAAGCGTTACCTTATCTTTTTGATTTGATGATAGATCGTAATTTATCGTGTGAAAGTCGTTTTAATGTGACAATCTTTTGATGTCCGCAAAAATCCTGTGCACAAACTATCTTGGTAAAAATTTGAACATTTTCTTCATTCATTATAGACTATTTTGAGATAATATTAGTTTAGTAAGATGTGGGAAGCACCCATTGATAGATATTTATTGGGAGGGTGCATTGAATTGCAAAATGTGTCACGTTTACGGCAGTTTAGTGTTGGTACTCTATTATCGCCTATTAGATCCATCAGAATTCTGATCTTTTTTCTCATACTCGTATATTCACTATTCCTATTATCACCCACTCAAATTTTTCTTTAGAAATTTGATTTTCTGTATTCGTTAATACTTGATCATTCCTCGATACTTCTTGAACTTTGTGAAGCGAGATGGGCACTTATTAGAGAGTGGGCACTTATTACAGAGAATACAGTACATGTATATTAATATGTTAAAAAAAGGTAACAAAAACAAATCCTTAAAACTCAGTCATCCATATTTGGCACAATTGAACCTTGTCCCAATGTTCTTTCATTCTACTAAGTTCCATTGGTTTATTTCCAATAGTCACAATTTCATGGCCATTTTACAAAAAAATGCTCCAAATGCTAAAAGATTTTGTTATAAAATCACAAAAAGTGAAATATCTTTTCTCGTATTGGACAGATAACATTTTCTTTTACTGGTCATAATAAGATAATTTGCATTACTATAAGATACATAAGGGTGATATAAAAATTGAACCACTAAAACAGATGAATATTTAAGTTAAGGGAACTTTCTGCTATACCTGCCATGCTATCTGACCCCAACAAGCCACCTCAGTGCTTTCAGTAGGTTTGCCCAAGAGTGTGTCCCTGGGATGGATTGATTTTCAAAAAGAGAGCCCCCCCTCAAAAATCAGCATTCTACAAACGTCTAGAAGGTCACTAAATGATATAGATACCTTCAATTGAAAGAGATAACTAATATTCAACCATTGAATACGTATTTTCTTTTCGTTTTTTGAAGCAATTTTGTTAATGAAAACACAGGTCTTTGCATCCAAGGGGCGGATTAATTTTAAATTTTTTTGGAGTCCCTTCATCAAAATCCGGGTCTTCCTAATGTTAAGGACGTGTTACTGAAAGCCCTGCTCCTGGTGGTGAAACTGGTAACTACAGTGCCTACCTGCATCTGAGTTATTTTATATTTAGGCCTATTTCAAAGATAATATGAAACTTACCGCTCGGTATTGTAGTAACTACTTAGTGATTGTCCTATCAAAGGCCTCATACTATTTCGATCGGAAATCAAGTTCCGAAAAAGAAACTTCGAAACAACCCTAGAAGCACAAGATATCTGTAAGAGAACTTCCCTGATGTATTCAAGTTTGCCTCCAAAGACAAGACCAGCATTTTGAGCATGTTTTGTAAAATGGCTATAAAACAAATGAAATTTGTTTGAGTGAAAGAACAATGAACAAGGTTAAATTGTGCCAAATATTACTTAAACTCCATACTGGAGTTATTAAGATTTTTTGGGTTACCTTTTTTGGCTCACCCTGTATATTAACATGAGGTTTTATAATACATCCCTCAGATTCTATAATGTGCAAATTAATGGAGGTTTATAGTTAAATACATCTCTCAATCTACAGCACAGTATAGTATGCTTATCGCATGATAAGAATATATTTTGTAAATATTTTTATTTGTGAATAAAATTAAGATGTCAACCATTCATGTACATTTTACATTCTCCTTGCCAGCTTGGTGTGATTTTGTAAAATAACCAGAACAACGGCAACGCCAAAGCGTAGCGAATCCCATTGAACAGCCATGGCTGGCATTTTTACAAACAAAGTATATAGCAAAAATGGCAGCCATTTTTCAAAATGGTCACCTTCTACCAAAAGTATCATTAGACAGTGTGCCATGCAGGCCCGTAGCCAGGGGGGGTTCGGGGGGTTCGGGCGAACCCCCCCCTGGCCAAAATTTCTTTCAAAATCATGCAGTTTTTCACCATTCTGACTATTTTTTGAGTGATTTTTGGCCAAATTTGCCAAAGTGAACCCCCCCTAGAATTTTTGGGAAAAATGAACCCCCCCTTGGAAAATTCTGGCTACGGGCATGCCATGCTTATAGTATTAACATACCAAATATGAACAAAATCACTCCCCTACTTTTCGAGTTATAGTAAAATACGTTAAAATGGCGGCCATTTTTCAAAATGGCCGCCTTCTACCAAAAGTGTCATTAGACAGTGTGCCATGCTTATAGAATTCACATACCAAATATGACCAAAATCGCTCCACTATTTTTTGAGTTACAGCAAAAATCGTAAAATAACGAGTTAAGGCCGCCATTTTTCAAGATGGCTGCCATGTGCTTTTTTAATATCTACATTTCTAGCTTTATTAATGTTCTACATAATTTTTTTTACACTTAAAACATATTGCTATTACAGTTTTACATATTGCACCTAAATAACTGTAAAATCGGCACTTAAATGGCCGCCATTTTTAAATGAGCGGCCATTTTGAAAATCAGCTTTCGAGCAGAACTTCTACCCCCATAGGGTATGTGTGTACAAAATATGAACAAAATCTGGCCAACGGTATTTGAGTTATTGCCCGGACGGACGGAGGCGTTCCCTATATCCCTCCAAACTTCGTTCGATGGGATAATTATCATATCAATAACCATCATTAGTGATATTTTTATGTTTGAAAAACATATCACTCATAAATCACAGGATCATATATTTTTTATATAATCGTCAGACTAAAAATCATGGGATAAATCAGATATCATGTCATTTTTCTTGATATGTACATGTTTATGACCTCACAACAATCAGTAAAACCCTTAAAAATGATTAAAATCATTTGAAACTTTTTCTGATTTTCTTCAGATTTTTTTAGTTTGCTATATTAGAAAACCTGAAATGTTCTGGACTGATCCATCCTGAAAATGTTTATTTTGGACATGGGCTTTTAACTATTGAAAGCCCATGTTTTGTATCATTTTCCGATACCATATTATCATATTTTGCATGTTACTTGTTTAGTGTCAGATGCAATAATGCAGTTGGCGTAGGTAGTTACCAGTTTCACCACCAGGTGGCTCGTTCGGGTCAGATAGCATGGCAGAAACAGTAGAAAGTTCCCTTTAACTTAAATTACATCTGTTTTAGTGTTCAATTTTCATATAACCCTTATGTATCTAATTTTTATGCAAATTAAAAGATGTCAAATAAAGGAAAATGTTATCTGTCCAATACAAGAAAAGATATTTCACTTTTTGTGCTTTTTTAACATGGGGTCTTGGGGAATCAACCTGAACTAGTAAGTCATTTTCAATAAAAACTAGAAAAACAGCAACTCCACGGAGTAGCAAATCCCACCGAACAAAACATGTTTTGATAAAAAATTTGAGCCAAATTCATCCACTGGTATTTGAATTATCAAAGATTATGTTTTTATGAAACATGGTTGCCATTTTGAAAATCAGCTGTCATCTTTAGATTTCTTCTTTAGCAGAGAATGTCCGTCCAATGGTATTTGGGTTATTAAAGATTACTTTTTTAATGAAAAATGGCAGCCATTTTGAAATTCAGCTAACGCCTATGAAATTTCTTCTGAAGCAGATCTCCTTTTTCCCTAAACATTAGCATATAAAATTTGAACCAAATCCATCCACTGGTATTTGAGTTATCATAAATCACTTTTTTTACGAAAAATGGCGGCCATTTTGAAATTCGGTGGCCATCTTGAAAATTTATTTTTGAGCAGAACTTCTTTGTCCCTAGGCATCAGCATATAGAAGTTGAACCAAATCCGTCAACTGGTATTTGAGTTATCAAAGGTTACGTTCCTTTATGAAAAATGGCGGCCATTTTGAAATTTAGCTACCACCTTGAAATCCCTTCTCGAGCAGAGCTCCTATGACCCTAGGCATCATCATGAAAAATTTGAACCAAATCCATACAATGGTAATTGAGTTATCAAAGATAATGTTTTTTTACAAAAAATGGCCGCCATTTTGAAATTTAGCTGCCATCTTGAAAATCCTTTCTTGAGCAGAGCTCCTATGTCCCTAGGTATCAGCATCTAAAATTTAAACCAAATCCATTCAATGGTATTTGAGTTATCAAAGATAATGTTTTTTTGCGAAAAATGGCCGCCATTTTGAAATTTGGTAGCCATCTTGAAAATGTCTTCTTGAGCAAGGGTCCTTTGTACCCAGGCAACAGCATATAAAATTTGAACCAAATCCATCCACTAGTATTTGAGTAATTAAAGATTATATTTTTTCCGAAAAATGGCCGCCATTTTGAATTAAGCGGCCATATTGAAAATTCCTTTTCGAGCAGAGGTCCTACACCCATAAGTCATAAGCCTATAAAATTTGAATGAAATCCGTCAACCGGTATTTGAGTTATTGCCCGGACACACGAACGGACGGATGGACGACAAGCGGGGTAGGTGTGACCTGACAAGGGACGCCTACCCCACCACCGGGGTATTTGCGACTTGAGATGGGGTAGATGTGACCTAAACTGGGGTAGGCGCAACCTGAGTAATATACATGGGGTAAATGCGACTTGATGGGGTAGATGTGACTTGCACTTTTAAAAATGATTTGGGGTATATGTGACTTAAGGTGAAAATATCTGCTAACTGTATTATAAGTGCTAATATTATCAAATAAGCAATGTAATATCAATTCTCTTCAAAATTAACATAATAGGCATATAATTTTGCTAGTTTGGCACAATTTTAGTTAATAAATTAAGCTAATTACGCCAATGGGTATAAGGGGGGGGGGGGGGGGTACAAAGTAACCCCTTAGTAAAAGGGCAATAAAAGATCATAATCTTACCAAATGAGTTCTAATGGAATGCCTATTGGCAACTTGTTTTATCAATGTTAAAATTGTTCTATAATTTATCTGTTTAGTTTACAATTTTTCTTTAAAATTGGAGATATGGGAGTCTAACCTCGCATCTTTGTGTACCAAAGATGCAGTGCTTGCAGTTTCTTGAACTGGAATAAGAAGATGTTGTAAAAAAACAGATATTAATTAGATGGGGCATATAAAAAGGCCCTGTCTAACAAAGGAGGTGTTAGGGGATTTGGTTGATGATATTTAATATGATAATTAATTATACGTGATGATCATTGCTCTACAAAATAGAGAAAAATATTTTTTCTTTCACTAACCCATCATTGCTTTCCACTGGGTCAAGAGATAGACACGATGGATATTGAAACCATGTAAAAAAGATGACATTTACAATATCTTAAAGGTAGAATCAGATCTATAGGGAGTGACAAAATTGCAGACAATATGTACAATTGATGTACCAATGTATTCCTTAGAAGCTCAAATGTAAAATCTGCCGAAAGATCTGTGATATGTTATCAATTGGTGTCAATCAAAAGTTATTTAAGATTCAAAGTGCAAAAAAGGGGTAAAATATTTAAATTCTCCCAAATAATAAGAATTCTTATAGTAGACAAATGATTGTGTTAGTGTAAAAATCTTTACTGTATTGTAGTTTGGGGTAGCAACTATACCACTGCTCTGGATCGACAACTGTTGAAAACTTCAAAAAAACATTTTTAAGATTATTATCTTTGAAAAAGTGAAAAATAGCATTCATCTTCTTTATTCAAACAATTTAAATTGTGAGCAAATTGTGAATACAACATTTGCCAATTTGTATATAATTGGTACAATAACTTGACAAGTTATCCTCAGCTTTCAGTGACTATTATTATCGAAATGATCAAAGTCATCAAAATTCAAGGACAGATAATTGTATTTGGAATAATCTACTGAAAATTAATAATTATCAGAAATAGCCCTTCTCTGAGTATTTTAAAATCAAGACTAAAAAGTTTCTTAATCAGCAAAATTCTGAATAACTAATATTATATCACTGTCATATTCCTCACTCTCTGATTGGTCTTTGTCCTGCACTTGACTAAAAATAACTAGCAATAATCAATAAATGATATCTACCAGTCACAACTTAGTCCAGTGTAATTTTTATTTTATACATCCCCAGGATTGAATTAGTCCAATGCCATTTGTATTATACACTTAGTATAATTTAATATTATAGAAGACATTATGACAGTGATATAATAAAACAAATATTCTATTTTCGGTGAATACCTGTGACAGTTTCACAAGATGATATTCCACTAGCCCTCTGGGCATCATCATGGACATGTCTTATAAATGAAAGTTTATCCTTCATCAGAATTGCGAAATTGAAATGCTCGATCACCATAGAAGCAATCTACACTAAAGTATTTTTTATTCTTATTTTCAAGAAAGTCACTATATTGCCACATTGAGATGGCATTACAACCTTGTCTTTATGTACTACTCCCCCATCATTCAATTTTGAACCAGATAGTGAATCATCTGGGGAATCATCATCTATCTGTCTTTAATGCTATCTTTGATTAGACAAATATATGTATCACATCTATAAATAAATACTATGAGTACATCATGTCTAAGTTAGCGAAAACTAGAATTGAATACTTCAAAGACTGTATCATGACCCATGTACATGGGTACGAGGCTTTTTATGCAAAGCCTTGTTTTCTGTATATTTGGGGCTAGAATGAGATTGGCCAAATATTGAACTCAAGTAATAGGTAACAGATCATAATTAGTATATTTTCCTTTGTTTATACTTGTATATATTGTATGTTTAGCATTTCATGTTGAAAAGAATAATGAGAAGTGCCCACAAAAAACTTTTTTATCTAATTTACTTCAGCACCCTAGCACCTGAAGTAACCTGTAGACTGAAACATTGAATTTAACATTATTGGGGCTAAAATAAAAATTTTATCTGAGAATATTGGGAACTTAATTTTAATAGTTAAAATATAAATGTTCAAAAACGTATATACAATGGATAACTTGTACTTCCTACATATTAAATGATTTAATGTTATAGGTAATGAAAAAATTACATTTTTATTAATGCCATGCTATCTAAAAAAACACCTTTTGGCATAAAACTGTTGGTAGAGTAAATAATCCAGGGATTAATTCCAAGACCTAGTTAGTTCAATATAACCTTGCAAGAGCACTTCTTCAACTCCAATGTAAACTGGCCACAAATGATCTTTTAATTAATTACAATGGAATCAATTTATCTACAACTACATCTTTCACTTTGCTTTGTTTAGAAACATTTTTAGACATGTTGAAACATTTTTAGTATACACAAAAGTAAAACAAATGAGCAAATCCATGAAGGACAAATCAAATCATCAACTCATGACAATTACAATGATAAAACAAATGAGCCATCCCATGAAGAACAAATCAAATCAACTGATGACAATTACAATGATTACAATGATAAAAATGAGCCATTCCATGAAGAACAAATCAAATCAACTGATGACAATTACAATGATTACAATGATAAAAATGAGCCATTCCATGAAGAACAAATCAAATCAACTCATGACAATTGCAATGATAAAACAAATGAGCCATCCCATGAAGAACAAATCAAATCAACTGATGACAATTACAATGATTACAATGATAAAAATGAGCCATTCCATGAAGAACAAATCAAATCAACTGATGACAATTACAATGATTACAATGATAAAAATGAGCCATTCCATGAAGAACAAATCAAATCAACTGATGACAATTACAATGATTACAATGATAAAAATGAGCCATTCCATGAAGAACAAATCAAATCAACTGATGACAATTACAATGATTACAATGATAAAACAAATGAGCCATCCCATGAAGAACAAATCAAATCAACTGATGACAATTACAATGATTACAATGATAAAAATGAGCCATTCCATGAAGAACAAATCAAATCAACTGATGACAATTACAATGATTACAATGATAAAAATGAGCCATTCCATGAAGAACAAATCAATTAACTCATGACAATTACAATGATTACAATGATAAAAATGAACCATTCCATGAAGAACAAATCAAATCAACTGATGACAATTACAATGATTACAATGATAAAAATGAGCCATTCCATGAAGAACAAATCAATTAACTCATGACAAAATGGAAAAGGAATCTCTCGAATACAAACACAGAAAACACACACGCATTTCGATTCATGGTATCCCCCTTCATGTGTCAAACCAGGAGATTGAAGCATGGGTAAATACATTTGCTGAACGGGCATCTGAAGTGCAATGGCACAAACGTTCAAGAGGCCCGAAAGACCAAACAAATGGGTTGTTAACAGGACATAGATTTTGTTACGCCAAGAACATTACTTCACCACAGAATCGATACACAACCTACTCTATGGCTGACCCATTAGATGGGTCGCTGATTGATGTAAACATTGTGATATACCATGATAATCAACCGATCAACTGTCGTATATGTCGTAAGGACCATGATACACAGCAGTGTCCCTCTCGATCTGTTATAACCTGCTTCGGATGTGGCATCCAGGGCCACAGGAAATCTGAGTGTCCAAGGAGTAAGAAGCGCGACACCACCTGTTGGAAATGTGGCATCGTAGGGCATCGCCAAATTGACTGCCCTGAATCTGCACAGGTTGCGACTGAGTTAGGCCCACAACAACCCACTGATCCAGCCCCAAAGGATGCGGCTAATAATATGAGTAAACCAGAACCCTCTACATCCGGGACTCAGGCAGTATCAGCAGCAGCACCTAACAACGTGAAACCACAATTCACAAAACCAGGTACCGCTGCAGTAAAAGCAAGAAAAAGACAAGTTATGAATCCTCTTAAGAAGTCAGGTTCTCTGCCTAACTTTAACCTGAAGAGGTCAGCAGCAAGCCCCCCTATTGACCCAAATGAAGATAAGAAACACAAAGTAGGTTCTATTTCACCAGTGAACAACTCAGCAATTATACAGAGTGAGATCATAAATGCAGCGCCAGATGACAAGGACTAAGCATGATATACCAATAGATAATATAAACACTCTATGCTTAACATATACCAAGGAAATGTACAAGGACTTCGGAATAGGATGACGCGACATGCATTTTTTAGATATCTTAAAAATGCTAAAATGGACATTGCCTGCTTGCAGGAATCATATATAACACAAAATGATATAGATACATGGGCAAAAGAATGGGGAGGCAAAATATTTGCAAACCCCGGAACCAAGCACAGTAAGGGAGAAATAATATTAATAGATAAACATTGTGGAATTGAAGATATACAGGTTATTGTAAAACAAGACAGACTTTTATTTGTGGAATTCACGTATGAGAATGAGGTGTTCGTGGTTGGTTGCATTTATGCACCAAACAAATCAAAGGATAAGGTTATATTCTATCAAGAACTTCAGAATGTCGTTAAAAATGTTAATAAAGATGATATGAATTTAATAATTTGTGGTGATTTTAACTGTGTGTTGAATGAGAAAAATGATAACTTAGCTGGAGAAAGTCACAACAAAAATGATATTTACGCTTTTAAACAATTTGTTGAGAATAATGATTTGAATGATGTATGGCGATTGTATAACATTAATGAAAAAAGCTACACTTGGAAGCATAAAAGTAAAAGCATTATGAGGCGTATTGATTATATTTTTTCTAATGATTGTGTATTTGATAAAATTATGTGCTCCAATATTACAGATATGCCCACATCTGACCATAGAGGTGTTACTACTACTGTAACATGGGATATAAATGAGAAGGGTCCTTCCTACTGGAAGTTAAACAATAGCTTACTCACTGACCAAACTTATGTAAATGAAATAAACCAAATTGTTGACAGGGTATTAATTAATGTTAACAATCTAGATAAACAAATACTCTGGGATTATTGTAAAACACAGATTAAAGATTTCTCTATTGGTTATAGTAAACATCTAGCCCATGTAAATAAGTGTAAAATCAAAACTGCGAAACAGAAGTTAGATCAAGCATGTAAGGTTTTAAGTAAAAATCCTAATGATAATATTTTGAATCAGAGAGTTAATGAATGCAAATTGTTATTTGAAATTTTGTCAACAGTTGAAGCTAAAGGGGCTCAGATAAGGTCCAAGGTACAGTGGTATGAACAAGGGGAAAAAAGTACCAAATACTTCTTGCAATTAGAGAAAGCTAGGGGAAATAAAAAGAACATAAACTCATTGAAAATTAATGGTCAAAATGTAAGTAGCCAGAACCAGATTGTAGAAGAAATAAACAGGTTTTATAATGCATTATATGAAAAGAAAATTGTATTTAGGAAAGCAAATCTTGATGATTTTTTACATGATGTAAATATTCCGAAACTTAATGATGAAAATAGATTAACTTGTGAAGGTCTTGTAACACACCAGGAATGTACAGCAGCATTGAAAAATATGAAAAATGAAGCCAGCCCTGGACTGGATGGTATTACAGCTGCTTTCTATAAGGTATTTTTTAATAAGATTGGCAATTTAGTCGTAGATTCACTGAATGAGGGTTTTCTAAAAGGTGAATTATCATGTTCTCAAAAAACTGGATTGATGGTTTTAATTCCAAAAAAAGATTTACCTAGGGATGACCTTAAAAACTGGCGCCCTTTAACATTAACAAATGTAGATTACAAAATACTGGCCAAAGTGTTAGCTAACAGATTGAGATTGGTCATTTCTGAAATAGTACATGAAGACCAGTCAGGATTTATAAAGAAACGTAGTGCAGCTACTATTTTAAGAGGTATTGATGATTTAATGGTATATATAGATTCAAATAACCTACAGGGCATTATGCTTGCAATTGATTACGAAAAATGTTTTGATTCAATCTCAAAGGAGTTCATGTTATACTCTTTAGAATATTTTGGATTTGGTCCCCAATTTATAAAATGGATTGAGGTCATTAATACAAATGGACATAATCATATTTTTAACAATGGCTGGCTTATAGGTGACATCAAATTAGGGCGTGGCATTCGGCAGGGCTGCCCCTTATCTCCGATGATTTACCTAATAGCATGTGAGCTTTTATCTTGTAAACTAAGACAATCCAGTGAGGTTAAAGGTATCAAAGCCCCTGGAAATCATGATGAAACCAAAGTTTTACAATATGCAGATGACACAACTGTTTTTGTGCATGACATTAAGTCTTTTAATAATGTACTTGAAATTTTTAACACATTTTATGGTTTATCAAGCCTTAAAATCAACACAAAGAAAACAGAGGCAATGTGGTTAGGAAAATGGAAAAATAGGAGAGAAAAACATGGAGATGTGCAATGGAAAATAATGCCTCATAACTGTATAAAGCTGTTAGGTGTAACGTTTAGTACCTCAACTCATGTTATTGATAATGACTTGAATTTTGAGTCAAAATTTGTAAAATGTGAAAACATTATGAAATCGTGGTCTGGAAGGTACTTAACAATTATGGGAAAGGTTGTTATAGTGAAATCTTTACTTTTATCACAATTTTCCTATCTCATGCAAGCCTTCATTCTACCTGACAAACTTTTGAATAGAATTAATACAATGATGTTTAAATTTATTTGGGCAAAAGGCAGATTTAAAGAGGATGAATTGAAAAAGATTCCTGACAAAGTGAAAAGGGATGTAATGGTACAAGAATATAAATATGGAGGGTTAAAAATGATAAATGCTAAAGATTTACAAATAGCTTATACAACACAATGGGTTAAAAAGTTGCAAGAAAGAGGCAATGGTCACTGGAGAGGCTTACCCATGTACATGTATGGAAAAATGGGTAATGGACTCAGTATTTTTAATTCAAACATAGATTTTGATAGAATTAAAGGTTTGCATAACTTGAGTAATTTTTATAAAAATGTATTACATGTATGGTTAAAACACAATGATTTTAAAAATGAGAGCATTATTTGGAACAATGAAAGTGTAACTCTCAATAATTCTCCATTATTTTTTGAAAACTGGATTGAAAAGGGTATTACATATATTTCAGATGTTGTCCAGGATAGGGAAATGTTAGCATATGATAACATTGTCCAGAAAATAGGGAGAAATGGCCAAACAATTCTTCAATATAATGCACTTAAAGCATGTTTAACACAAGATCTCCTTATCAAATATGAAATGGAAACACCTTGTACAAAATTATTTTTTAAAGGCATTGAGAGCCATCTTTTAAACACAAGAATTGTGAGAACAAAAATTGTTTTAGAGAGAAAGTGTGACATAAAATTTAATGGTGATATTCTAAACGATAAAGTCTGGTCTCAATTTTTTGAATGTACAACCGATACTACCCTTTTGGTAATTCAATGGAAAATTTTACATGGTATTTACCCTCAAAATATTTATTTGAAGAAATGTAACATTGAAAACTCTGACATCTGTAACTTTTGTAACGCACATGTAAAAGATGACATTGACCACTTCTTTATCAATTGTGACTGTATTAAATCAATTTGGGATGATGTGAATGTTACAAATGATCAAAGAATTGGAAATGCAATTGTTAAAAAAGAAGATTTACTTAAAACATTGGTAATTAAAAAAGCTATACATGATTTTAAAAAAAAGGGTCAATACAGCTAGTAATGTAAAAGCTATTCTTGATAATGAAATAATGATCAGAAAGATGTAATGTAACTTGAAATTTCTATAATTGTATGTTATCTTATTGTATGCATGTAATGTAAAATATGTTTCTTAATAAAGTTTGATTTTATAAAAAAAAAAAAAAAAAAAAAAAACTCATGACAATTACAATGATTACAATGATAAAAATGAGCCATTCCATGAAGAACAAATCAATTAACTAGAGCTGGCATCGAATTGGATTTTAATGTCGACATGTCGGAGCTCTCGATCGACGACGATATCGACATTGTCGGGTCCAATGATATGCGAAAAATGAAAAAAAATTTGAAGAAAATCCGTCTGAATTTTAGATTTTCTAGGCTTGTAATTAGCAATACGATGCACAATAGTCATCCTCAGTTGTATGTTTTATATTTACCTTACAGGTAAACCATGTTCAAGTATCAGACTTTGACGAAAAAGCAATAAATAGACATAAAACTACGATTTCTGTTGTTATTTCCGGGCAGCCATTGAAAATAAATCTCGAGGGTAAATCTCGAGGGGCCCCGAGACCTAATTCGAGAGCAGGAAGTCGATCAAAACAAAAAAGAAAATTTGAAAATGTAAGGGGTAAAACTTCACTAAAATACACCATGCAGCAGGTAGTAACAAAGATTTTAATTCATAGGGAAATAGCTTATTATGTTGCGAGTTCCGACTGTCGATCAAGAGGCGTTGTGTCGACATGGGAGTCGCAGAGTGCATTTGACCGACAATCGACCATTCCGACATTTGATGCCAGCTCTACAATTAACTCATGACAATTACAATGATTACAATGATAAAACAAATGAGCCATTCCATGAAGGACAAATCAATTAACTGATGACAATTACAATGATAAAACAAGTGACGAAAATAAAAAATAAAAAAACAAAGAAAGTTCAAATGTTAAATATGCAAGCAAAAGCTAAGTGGTAGAAAATCTAAGTGGTAGAAACAGACATCAGTCTAAATGTACCATTTAAGAACATCCCGCTTAGATTAGGTAAAACTTTCCCACACTTGTACTTTCGGATTTTTCAGCATTTAACAACATTTTTAATCTTCAAATTCATTTTATCTTTGTCAGTTGCTTATCTCCCCTGTTATTTTCATTATTTGTTAATGAAATGGAAAACAATATTTTAAATAGCCAAGGATTATGGAATCTTTTCTACTTCATTATTTCCATTTAAAAATATGCAGTGTCCTCCCCAGGATTTTTCCTCAAGTGGCTGGGTGCAAAATTCTCATGTTCACAATTAAGTCCAGAATTGGTAAAAATATGCCTATTTTACATGATTTTTCTCATTTTCAAGTGGGTGCAAATGAAATCTCAGGTGGGTGCAAGCCTGTTTTAAAATCTCAGGTGGATGCTGCACCTACTTGCTTTAATGCTGGGGAGATCACTGATATGTATTCGTAAATTGAACGTTTGTATTTGTTAAATGCACATTAATGTTCATAACCTGAGTATTTATTATTCATTGTTCACATTTTTTGTTCGTTAATCTATTTTGTTTCATTTTAACGTTTATGTACATGTTTTAAACTGAAATACTTTTAAAAGTCCTTAAAAGCATTTGTTAGTGACACATTGTATATCCATATTCAAATAAATTTGAGTTCATTTTGTACCTATATCCTTGTTTCCGCAAATATATTACTTTAATATTATATGGGCTTTAGGTATGCGAATGATATCAATTCTTGAAATGTTCCTAAGTTGTCCAAGTCAAGTCCTTTAAGAATTTACTCTGTTCTTGATTAGTGTTTAATAAGTTCAAGACCTGTTTAGGTATATTTAATGATTATAAAAGATACCAGGAACAAAATGACAAAGATAATTATAAAGGGAAATCAGTTTTAGATTATGTTACTATATTATTTAGATTAAGTCATAAAGTATACATGGCCATGCTTAAAAGTGCATTATGTAGATTTGTGGTGGCTATGATCCCAATTTATTTTTGGTAAAATACCAGTGCTTACCATGGAATCAAGCACTGGTATTTCAACATTAGAGGTTGAGGTCATAACCATTCTTTTGGGCAAGTTTGAGGCTAGGCACCAACAATTTTTTTGATTTTTTGCAGTTTATTATCCATATATGCAGCTAATGCACCTCTAAACTATATAATAATAATAATGATATAACATAAGTTACGCCTGGTGATCAGACAAAATATGAACAGAGGGAATGCGGCATTTCTGCAAAATTCAACAAATCTGGAAGATTTATTTTTCAAGAGAAAGTTTACATTATTGAATTGCTAAATGAATGGGGCATAGTACATGGTAAAATATGTGAGGTCTTCTAAAAAAGGATATTTTTAACTAATACGCTTCTAAGATATGAGATCTATTAAAAGAGGCCCATTGTTGCTTACATGTCAAACTCAATGTTTTTGCTATAAATCACGACCTGTAATAAATACTTATAAGCAGGCACGTTATTATCACAAAACTAATGTCATTGTTGGCTTTTTAAGTTAGTTATAAAAAATATCTTAAGTTAATATATAAAATATAATTTAAAAAAATTAAAACTGAACTAAGGGGGGGGGGATTGAACGGGGATTCATATGTCTATGAGAGCTGATAAGAGCTGTTACTTGACTTTATTCCCTAAAAAAACTAAACAATAGTCTACTTAAAGACAATAATTTCAAATTCTTGATAACTAATATATTTTCTCAGCCAGATGTTTCTCTTGACTGTGGAGATCAATGGGAGGTATTTAAAGTAAAAATAAGGGAGGAATCTATCAAGTATGCTAAGCATAAAGCAAAAACATGTGAAACACTGAAACAATTTTTACTTACAAAGTTGTTGATTTTCTTTCTCAGAGATATTTATTTTTATTTATTTGACGTTTCGTAGGATATCCATCCTACTTCTTCAGAAATAAAATTATATTTGAATCAAACTGAAATAATTAATTATTACATAATTATTACATAATAGTAACGGTTGCTATTTGTCTCATTGTTATGTAATAATTAATTATTTCAGTTTGATTCAAATATAATTTTATTTCTGAAGAAGTAGGATGGATATCCTACGAAACGTCAAATAAATAAAAATAAATATCTCTGAGAAAGAAAATCAACAACTTTGTACATTACTACCAGAGAGATGAACATTCATAGAAATTTTTACTTAGTAAGATTAGTAATTATGATGATAATGATATATATCAACTTCGTTATAATACTTTACTTGAGTATGAAGCGAAAGCTGCCCAAATACGGTCACGTGTACAGTGGATAGAGGAAGGTGAATGTAATACAAATTTTTTCCTTGGCCTTGAAAAACACCACAGAAGAGTCAAACAATATATAATTTAAAACGCCCTGATTGAACTGTAGTTAGTAATCAGAACGAAATATTACAAATGCAGGAGAATTTCTATAAAACCCTTTATACTTCAAAAAATATACAAAAGGATAAAATCAAAAATTATTTAGATAATACTAATATTAAATGAGCATTAACTAAAGAGGAAGCAGATCTCTGTGAAGGAGGGCTTACTTATGAAAATTCTATTTTTAGCATGAAGCTTAATTAATCTCCAGGGCAAGATGGATTAACTGTTGAATTCTATCAAACATTTTGGCCATTAATTGGTAAAATGGTAACTGATGTTTTAAATTATGGTTACAGTAAAGGACAATTAATTTTCTCTCAGAGATTAGGCATTATAAAGTTGTTACATAAGAAAAATGATAACCAAATATTAAGTAACTGCGGAGACCCTTAACTATGCTTAATGTAGACTACAAATTATGTGCCCACATTTTAGCTCAGAGACTTCATAAAATATTACCACTAATTATAAATCAAGATCAACAGGGCTATATTATAATATTAAAGCAAGATTTATTGGATATAATATAAGGCTAATAAATGACGTCATCAAATATGCTAATAAATATAGAAAAACATTAGATTCTGCTATTATTTTTGCAGATTTTTCAAAATGTTTTGATTGTTTGGAAATTGACTTCACTCTAGAAGCATTAAAGAAATTCAATTTTGGTACTAGTTTTATTAAGTGGATCAAAACTTTGTATAATGAAATACAAAGCTGTGTAGCTAATAATGGTCACTTATCACCATATTGTGATGTATCTCCGGGGCATTCGGCAGGGATGTCCCATTTCTGCTTTGATTTATCTCATTGCGGCAGAAACAATGGCAATCAATATAAGAAATAATTCTAGAATCAAAGGTATCAAAGTAAGAAACAAAGAAGTCAAAATATGTCAACTTGCAGATGACACCACTCTATTTGTTCATGGAAAAAACTCTATTAAAGAAAGCGTTTCGGAACTGTTTCTGGTTTAGAGCTTAACTTAGAAAAAACAGAAGGTATAAAACTTGGTAACTTTAAAAATGACAATAAAACTACATTTTGTAATATTTCCTGGAAACAGGAAGTAAAATCATTAGGCGTCTACTTTGGAATAGATCAAACTAAATTGCATGATCTTAATTGGAATAGTATAAAATGAGAAAGTCATTGTCTTTGTGGAAAAAACGCAAGATAACTCTTTATGGGAAAATAGTTATAATTAAAACACTTGCATTATCTTAACTGATGTATTTAGCAAAATGTATTGACACTCCAAATGAAACTTTTTTGAAAAAAATTACTTCAGAACTTTATTCATTCCTGTGGGATGGAAAAAGAGATAAAATTAAAAGATCTGTCATAATTAATACTTGGTCTAAAGGTGGACTCTCAATGCCTGACTTAAAATCTAAATTCAGGGCCTTTAAGATTAAATGGATATTAGACATTGAGTATGGGAATAAAAACGCAAGTTGGAATATTCTAGCAAGAGAGATATTAAGTAAAACTGGACTCCCAGATACTTTGATATTTAAATCTACTTATGGAAAACCAGAACAATTTTACAAAGATTTACTCCATGCTTGGAGTATTCTTGGAGGCTCAGAATCCAAAATTCATAACATAACATTTGCAGAAATTAGACAAATGGTGATTTGGCACAATAAAGACATAACTTTCAATAACAAATGTTTGTATTTTGAAAACTGGATAAATTCAAATATATTATATGTTAATGATTTAATGTGTACCCAAGATGAAATTCTTGATAAGCTTAAATCTAGGGTCAATTAGATGGCAGAATATGTAACTGTTAAGCAATCTTTGCCATTTCAATATAGAGTTAAAATATTTAGTGAGGCAAGCAGATGTACATATGTGAATACAAATGTAAGTTTAAGGTTTTATGACAGTAAATTGAAGCATTATAGACTTTTGGATAAACATGCAAGTTCTAGAGACATATATTCAATCTTGTTGGAACATATAGCAACTAAAACATATTTGGAATCATTCAAAATAGTCAAATGCTGTTTCAACAGACTTGGATACTTTTAAAGCAATCCAAAAATAAAAAAGTGGCCAATTTTAAATACAAACTTTTACATTACATTTTACCATGCAAACAATTACATGTACTTCTAAGATGGAAAATAAGTGTTAATGACATGTGTGATATTTGCGGACAAGTAGAAGATTATAAACATTTGTTCTTTCAATGTCATAGAGTACTTAATGTAATAGACCAACTAGAAAATTATACTTTAGATCATTTTAAAATTGAATTAAGCTTGAAAAAGTATAAAACTCTTGTTTTTGGCTATAAGGTACAAGACACTAACTATACTTATTTTAATGAATGTTTAAACAACTTATGGTACATTATATTTGTAAACTATTGTAATAATGTTCAAGAATTGAAATTGTATCATTTTTCACAAATATTGTAAAATGACTTGATGTATACAAAGTTATAAAATGAGAAATATATACATGATAAAAAAAAATATATATATATGCTGCCAACAATTTTGATTTTTCTACATAGTGTAGATTAAAATGTGATCTTTTGAATATTTAAGATTTAATTATGGTAATATTTTTATTGCTTTCATAAAACAAAATATTAGCGAACCCCCCCACACAATCATCATTATCAAAGACAGGGGGCTATTGAAATTGATATTTATTATAATCAAAATGATATCTTAAATAGTAGAGATACATGTTATGTATGATTTTACTGGAAAATGTAGTCAATAGTTAGTTCTATCTCTAAACATGCCAAAAACCTCAATTTTCCTAGATGACATCGTCAATGGGACTTTAACAAGTGAAATATTGGGGGGGGTAGCTAATATTTGTTTTGTGAAAGAAATAAAAACATTAACATAATTAAATCTCACATATTCAAAAGATCACATTTCAATCTACACTATGTAAAAAATCAAAATCGTTGGTGACACTGATAACATCAGAATATGCCGATGAACTTCATTCTCCAAACCGAGATTGGTCCTTTCCCCAATTTTTCATTCTTCAGAGATGTAACATCCAGTTTTTTTTACTTGCAAGAATATGTTAAAAATGTGACAACTATAATGTACATAAATTATTGTTGAAATAATATACCTTTTTCTGCATAATGCATACATCGGCATGGTTATGTGAGTTAGAATAGAATAAAAATATGTTTACATGCTACTGAATCAACCCAAAATTCCATTTATTTTACCTCTCAAGAGCAACAGTTTTGAGTCATTGGAAAAAGTCCTGTTCACTTAATGAGTTTGAAGAAAATATCATTGAGGTTAATGCAAGTTAAAATACACATGAAAAATATATTGACGTCAGTTATTGAAAGAAGTGGTAAACTATTTTGGATTTGATAAAGTTTATGACAAATTCACTTCTTGATAAAATACTTATAGAAACACCTTCATCAAGAGGCCGGAAATAATGCTAAAATTGACATTATTACAGTTAATCTTATCTTAAAATTCTTTTATTGACTTCTGAATTAATTAATAAGACCCAATATCACATTCAAGGACTGAAACGAGGGACATTTCAGTCATTACAACAAAAATTGTTCCCCAATAATACTCATAACATTAAATATAGTAATGTAGATAAAGTTGTAATAATATCTCTCTCATTTCTTATTTTTCAATATAATCTAATGAAATTTTCACAGAATGTGAAGCATATAATGTCTCATTAAGCTAGCAAAAAACGTTTAGTATCACACATATACAGTATTAGACAATTACAATTACCATAGTTACCAGAAATCAAGGCGGCAACTGGGGCAAATAAAAATTTTGAGAATGAGACTAATTAACCATGTTAAACATACATAATAAACTCTCATAAATAATGTAACACATTATAATGTTAACTTAAATATTGTTCAGGGCTTTTACTTTTAAAGAAATTGATCATGTGAATTGTGTGATGTCATATGGGAAGTTTACATGACTTATTTGATGACAGACTCTGAGACTCAAAACTTATGATCAGGAATGACTGGGTAAGAGATGCAATAGGTGCAGAAATCATAGAAAAATAGAATTAATACTGATAAAAAGTTATATTCAACTTGTAAAATCCTTTGCTCAAACCAAAGATGGTTCAAACAAATATACTGCAAAGATATGAACAAAAGTAGACCCTGTGTGAGATCGGAACGTATTAGAAATGAACTAGAGGGGCAAATTCAAATTTCCTCGGGATATTTAACAAAACAGTTGCAGGGTCTAACATCACTTCTAACGATGCATTTCAATCATTCATTATGCAGTTATGTGATCACATAGTTCACATGACCATTATATTTTGTTGTTCTAAATATTTTTTGCTGAATTAATATGATGTTCTATGCTGCACATTCTGTGAAAATTTCATTAGTAATATCGATAAATAAAGAAATTAGAGAGATATTATGAGACCTTTATGATCAGCCCTCGTATAACAAAAAATAATGCATTTCATGTACTATGATTATAAGTTACTTTTAATTAAAAGTATTGTTTTTTAAGAGATCTTTTGTTATCTATAGAGAATGGGATTCCTATTGAAGTTCAGATATTATTCAAATTAATGCTTTTACCAGTTCACAGTTAATGATGAACATGTACTGTGTTGTTAATCCTGATCTATAGAGTAAACATCTTCACATGTGTTCAATTCAACAATTAACATTGATAAACATCATAAATACCTAAAGTAAACTTCTTAATTTTCTTTAAAATATACGATGCAATCTAGAGCCAGTGTCTTTGTTTTAAGTAGTTGCTTTATCCATGAAAATATCTAAATGAATATGTTTTTAATTAATATAAAAGTCCATAACCACAGGCTGGTATCAAAAATATTTGTCCGCTTTGACGGAGCATGTTATTTTCATAAAAACACTAAGAATACTTCATAATTTATTTTTTAACTCATATGTTTCGTTTTACCAAAGAAAATTACTTACTCCATGCAATGGATATATCATTTGTGGGGAACTTTCACTTCTGTTTGAAGTCCCATAATGCTAGGAGGTAAAGCTATTGAAAATGGCGCCAGAGTATCATACCCCAAAATGTACCATTTCTTTTTTTAGCTTTTTAATGGTACGATACAGTGACATGATAATATTTACATATGTTTTCAGCATAACTCTGAAAGTATCAATGAGATTTTGATGTATTTGGTCTTTTTAATTATTTTTCATAAAAAATAATGTTTAATTTTGTTGTCCGCTGTGATGAAGCAGTTGCAAATGTGAAAAGTGAAACTGCTCCGTCACAGCAGACAAAAAAATTAAACATTATTTTTTATGAAATAAATGACCCAATACATCCAGATCTTCATAAATACATTCAGAGTTATGCTGAAATCATATGTAAATATTATCATGTCACTATATCATGCCACTAAAAAGTTAAAAAAAGAAATGGTACATTTTAGCGTATGATACTTTGGCGGTTACTCACAAATGATATATCCATTGCATGGAGTAGGTAATTTTCTTTGATATAACTAAACATATGAGTTAAAAAATAAATTGTGAAGTATTCTTAGTGTTTTTATGAACAATAGCATGATCCGTCACAGCGCACAAATCTTTCGATAACAGCCTGTGATAACAAATCACCAAAAAATATTCAATATACAGAATACAATTGACGTCAAATGGCAAAATTGTATGCAGAGACTAATTATTCATACTAAATCGCTACAAAATAGTATACCCTCTGTAAAGAAAAAAGGTGCATTGGTCTGGTATTTTGTTACTGTTAGTATTGGTCCAAATATGAAAATTTATGAGCATATGCATTGGACATTTCTGAATTGATTTATTTAAAGATATCAGTTCTACCATTAGATTGGTTGATAATATGGTTACCATAGCAACCAAGAGTACTATAGGGTGTTATACCCTCAATATTCTATTCATATTTATTTGCTGATACATTGTATATCATACAATAAAACAAAATGCCAGACCTATTCATGATATTTACTGAACACCCTGTATAATAAAATGCATAATTAATATCCTTATGTCACACACACCAGATCCACCACATATATATCCTATTTCTACATACTACAAATTCCTAGCTTCAAGTTGGTACCATCTATGTAACTTTTAGAATGAATTTATATCAAACAATATCTTAAACTAGATATAAAATAACAGTCTGTTTAATTAAAAGTCAACTCCCATTAATTCAATGCTGTGGTATCAATTTTTAGGCACAGTAGCTATATTTAACAAGATACATTACGTGAACGAGATCACACCACCAAATAGCCAGACAATGTATGAACCAGGAAAACTTTTCTCCTATTATTTTTAAAAACTTTGAAGAAAAAATGTTGACTTTGGTCATATTAATCAATAGCTCACATATTGAACTAAAATCTAAGGCAATATAACAGAGTGGAGATAATTGTAGAGATCTTTTGCAGTTCTGTTACAAACAGGTGTGTGGATTTGGAGAAAACTGAACAATGACAATGACAAGATTTAACAAAAAACCTTCAAATTGGCTGCCAGAAAACAATTCAGCCACCTAAAAGATAATCAGCTGAATCCCGAAATTGGGATGACAAAAAAGTGGGACAATCACCGTAATGAAAACATAGTCATCACGACGACCATATACTACCGATGGTGTGAAAACAGATAATGAACAGACAAAGACAAGCACAAGAAACAATTATTTCAATCTTATTACATTTTGGGCTCATATCTTTAGTCTTTACCAATTGATTGGATATCATAGATCTTATGGGATTTTGTATTTGAGATCACCAGTACCACATTAATATGTTATTTGTACATGTTGCTTGCAATTTTGTCAATGCTTTAGATCAGATTCTGTCTTGAAGGAAACTATACTCATATGATATGTTGGTAATCAATGTTTAAATGCATATTATCTAGTATCTTAATGTATGGTACCATGGGTGATCTAAATGGGCTATTTTTATTTGTTAACATTTCAGAGAAGGTAACAATGAAATAAGTATTAAAATTACCATCAACTTTTGAAGGGAAGAGGATTTATTGAAAATTTTCATATTTTTACATGAGGTGGGGTATGTGCGACTTGGGGCAAAACATAATATTTAAACAAGTATTGAAAATAAATATTGAAATTAAGTACTCTAGATACTTGACATAAATGTGTTTATCCTTTTCTTATGTAGGAATTTATCACATCTACCTATTACAAGAAAATATTATTGATGAACAAATATTTTTTTTGATGGTGGACGCATGGGGTAGATGTGACCTAGAGAAAAAGGACAAAATATCAATTTATTCATATCTGAGTAAAAAGATTTCAACATGTTTCACAGTGTATATTTAATAAGCCAAAATAAAGCTTTTCACCAACTTTTGAGAGATTTGATCAAGAGAACATTGACTTAAAAAATGTTTTCTTTTTTTGTCACTTGTTCAAAATTATACTGTAGTATTCTATGTACTATTGACTAATATTTTTGAAAAATCTGCTTTACCCTAAAATCTTCATGGCAAATTTTGAGAACTTCATTGCTATTTTAAAATAACCCAAAAAATCATGTTTTGAGGTATAGATTACATTGAAAACTGACTGCTAGAAAGTCGTTTTGTGTCAAGTTGCGCCTACCCCACTGCCAAAGTTAATGTGACCTCAATTTTTTTTAATTAGCTACTAAATTAATGAACTCTATATTGAATAGAACCCTTATTGATAATTATAACATGTTATGAATTCATAACAAATATAAGCTACAAATTTTGAAATTATATTAAAATTCATCTCAGGTCACATTTTGACCGGGGTCGGAGGCGGATGGACGGACGGACGAACAGACGGACGAACGGACGAACGGACGGACGAACGGACGGACGGACGAACGGACGGACGGACGGCTTTTCTATATCCCCCTCGAACTTCGTTCGGTGGGATAACTAAATTTTAAAAGTTGATAAACAATTTTGGAAACCATATTTCTAGATGTATTTTTACTTGTAGATTTCAAATATGAAATCACTTTGACTGAATATTTAATGACATAAATAAAGATTATTTCTACTCGCATCTAGTTTATTGTATAACCAATATGATTAAGTACCGGATGCACCTGTTAGAGTGCCACTGTTATAAATAGTGCATAACCCAAAAAAATAAATAGCTAAATATTACTCTACATATTTACTAGAAAATTATATGATATCATTATTATTAATCATACACATTTTCAACTGAAGATCATTTGAAATTATCTATTTTGGAAAAGAATGTAAGGCCTGGAAAACAATAACATATGTTACCGATACAGAGACACCAATGACAAATGAAGGACCCACGGTCCTGTGCTCACACAGTTTGGAACCTTCAGAGGAATGTAAAACCTTGAAAATTTTACTTATTCAGAGCTCAGTAAGGTATTTTGTGATTAAGCTGACCAAAATTTACATCCAAAGATCAAATTTTTTGACCTTTCAAAGCTCACTGAAGGTCGAGTAAAGGTCAAATCTTAAAACTAATGTCAGATTTGAACTTGTAGATGATTTTCAAAAAAAATTTTGGTCAAATTGAAGCAAGTTGAAAAATAACTTATTTTTACTGTTTTTGACATCAAATATCTCAAACACGGTAAAAATTTGATGCTGACATATATTGAGCAATGCTTAAATCTAGTAATGATGTAATTCATTGCAAGAAATGATCAAGTATAAGGCAACCTTTGAGAAACTTGTCAATCAAAAAACCTGCCATTGACTTTATACATGAGAAAGTTTCCTGAAAATGACCAAGTCCTACTTTTTGTCAAATTTTATAGAGTAAACACCAAAAACTGTAATTCTAAGAGCTTTGAAATCTTCAGAGGACATAAGTTGTATATAAAGCAACTACTACAAGTTATTTGAAAGTTCTGCTTCAACAAACTGTCTAGTATTTACAGAAAATTTGACTTTTTGACATCAAAATCAGCAATTTCTCGGAAACCGGGCGAACTTGGGAAATGGCGATGATAGGTCACATAGGCATTATGGATATGCATAAAATGAATGTGGATATGACTCAATCCGAATAGCAGTTTTAATTTGTGCGGCCAATATTGACGGACGGACCAACGGATGGCGGACCAACGGATGGACAGACGGACCAACGGATGGACGGACGGACCAACGGATGGACGGACGGACCAACGGACGGACGCCTGGTCGATCCCATAGGCTCACTGTGTGAGCCAAAAAAATAATGGTTCTTAACAATTTTTTCACCAATTTTTGTAGTGACCATAATAAATGAAACACAGTAAGTGTACTGTACCTTATAGACAGCTTGCATGAAACTGAGGTCCGTTTTGCTGAATAGCTCCACATTCTTCTCAGAGAGTCGCTCAGCTAGGGCGACACTATAGTTAGTAAACAGATAATGGTATATGGGTAGGTATGTAGCAGCCTGGCCTTTGGAGAGACTACAAATTAAAATATTTTTTAAATCAAACACAATTTGCATACAATCATGAAACTGACACCATTAACATAGAAGTAGGTATCTGACAGTAGGTAAGTAAAAGAAGATGAACCTGAATGTTGAGGGGGTCACTTTAATTGTGGTCCTATCAGACACTGTCTCTTTAAAATCTTACTTGACATATGATTGTATTGCAAATATAACTTTTCTATAATGTCATTTGCCGCAAAAGTTCTTGTTAAAAAGTTACTAAATCAAATGTTTCTGTATAAAGGTTACCAAAATGAATGTCTCAAGAATAAATAAGCTACTCCTAAAATGTCCCTTTTTATAAAAGGTACCATCTTATAAGTTCCTCGTATAAAAGTAACCATCAAATATCCTTTGTTTTTAAGTTACCATTATATACCTTTTGATTTTATATTCATGTAGTTTTTAATTTTCTCTGAGAATGTTTTGTATTTCATAACATGTACAGGTATAAGATGATGAAATATACCTAGTGATATCCAGATCATCTGTTTCTGGATACTTTGCGAGTTTTAGTGACAGTTGTAACTTTCTAATGTTGTTCTTTATGTCTCCAGTTGTCATCTTGTGGAAGCTGTGTCTGTTCTGAAAAGTATTTTGTAAATGTTCAATCAGATTATAACATTCTTAATTGTCTATTCTAGCAAATAATAGATGAATGAGTGTAGAAGTTGAACTTTAAATATTTTCCTGTAATCGAATATCAGTGCTCAGTGTGAAATAGCAACTCAACAAATCCAAAAATTAAAGATAAACAAGGCGTTATTTAACATGCAAAATGCCACCGCCTGTCATGTGTTACTGATGCCATTGCCACCACCTGTCATGCGTTACTGATGCCACTGCCACCACCTGTCATGCGTTACTGATGGCATTGCCACCACCTGTCATGTGTTACTGATGCCATTGCCACCACCTGTCATGTGTTACTGATGCCATTGCCACCACCTGTCATGTGTTACTGATGCCATTGCCACCACCTGTCATGTGTTACTGATGCCATTGCCACCACCTGTCATGTGTTACTGATGTCATTGCCACCACCTGTCATGTGTTACTGATGCCATTGCCACCACCTGTCATGTGTTACTGATGCCATTGCCACCACCTGTCATGTGTTACTGATGCCATTGCCACCACCTGTCATGTGTTACTGATGCCATTGCCACCACCTGTCATGTGTTACTGATGCCATTGGCGCTCGGCAAAGGCCAATTTGTTACAAATGCCAGCTACCAAATACCATTTGTTACAGACACTGTTCACAGAACACCATCCACAATAAGTTGGAAAGTATTGTCACCACTTCCAAACCCTAGGACTGTGTTAACATAACACAATAAAATCCATAGATGTCGCTCCATAATTTTTACCCAAATTAAAAAATCATAGAAGTGGCTCTATGTCTTGAGGACAAGTCATGGATATGGGTCCACTTTTGAAAGAAAACTTGAGAAAGGGGCGGAGGCAGAAGAGAAGAACATGGGTTCACTAGCATATGATTAGTATAGCTAGGAGGCCTTATACTCATTACAAGTCTAACCCAAAGCCTTATATTCCCCTTTTCACATAATAGTCTACTCCCAATCACATATATGGTATATTTTTCTAGATACTGGTACTAATAGATACCACATTGACAAACGATTTTGTGAGTAGAATAGCTAGAATAGACAGTGACATGAATAATGGTTATTAATTATAAAGACTCCTGACAACAATAATAAATAGCACTATGAGTACTGGGCCAACAAGGGAAAAGTATGTTCTATGTGTAGACATTATTGTTAACATGTACAGGGTGGGCCAAAAAATAGTGTAAAGTGTAATAACTCATTCATTATTTGCATGATTGGTCTCATATGATACTTTTGGATATTTAACATAAAAGTGATATCAACGTACGGACAGACAGAAATGTTGGCAATTATAGTAACTCACCAATGTGAACTAATAAATTATCCCTGATCCAAAATAATACGAACATTCAATAATAAATGAACAAGACGCAGTGATCAGGGGCAGAACCCAACGCAGATTTTAACAAGGCATTAACATGACAAAATGTCACCACCTAAAACAATTTGGTCAATTTAAAGCAAGTTGGAAAATACCTTTTGACCTTAAGAAGGTTTTTGAAGATTTGAGCTTCTGGGATCTTGTAGATGATTTTGAAAAAAGAAATTGTTCAATCTGAAGCAAGTTGAAAAAATACCTCTTTGACTTTTTTTGACATTGAGAAGGTCATTGAAGGTCAAATGTCAAATGTAAAGTCAGATTTGAACTTCTGAGAACATGTAGATGATTTTGAAAAAAAAATTAAGTAAATTTGAAGCAAGATGAAAAAAGACCTTTTTGACCTTGAAAAGGTCATTGAAGGTCAAATGTCAAATGTGAAGTCAGATTTGAACTTCTGAGAACATGTAGATGATTTTGAAAAAAAATTAAGTAAATTTGAAGCAAGATGAAAAAAGACCTTTTTGACCTTGAAAAGGTCATTGAAGGTCAAATGTCAAATCTAAAGTCAGATTTGAACTTCTGAGAACATGTAGATGATTTTGAAAAAAAAATTAGTCAATTTGAAGCAAGTTGAAAAAAGACCTTTTTGACCTTGAGAAGGTCATTGAAGGTCAAAGGTCAAATCTAAAGTCAGATTTGAAGGTCAAAGGTCAAATCTAAAGTCAGATTTGAAGGTCAAAGGTCAAATCTAAAGTCAGATTTGAACTTCTGAGAACTTATAAAGTCAAATTTGAACTTCAGAAAAGATGTAGATGATTTTGAAAAAAAATTGGTCAATTTGAAGCAAGTTGAAAACAGACCTTTTTGACCTTTTTTGACCTTGAGAAGGTCATTAAAGGTAAATGTCAAATCTAAAGTCAGATTTGAATTTCTGAGAACATGAAGATGATTTTGAAAAAAAAAATTAGTCAATTTGAAGCAAGTTGAAAACAGACCTTTTTGACCTTTTTTGACCTTGAGAAGGTCATTAAAGGTCAAATGTCAAATCTAAAGTCAGATTTGAATTTCTGAGAACATGTAGATGATTTTGAAAAAAAAAATTAGTCAATTTGAAGCAAGTTGAAAAAACACCTTTTTGACCTTTTTTGACCTTGAGAAGGTCATTGAAGGTCAAATGTCAAATCTTAAGTCAAATCTAAAGTCATATTTGAATTTCTGAGAACATGTAGATGATTTTGAAAAAAAAATTTAGTCAATTTGAAGCAAGATGAAAAAATACCTTTTTGACCTTTTTTGACATTGAGAAGGCCATTGAAGGTCAAATGTCAAATCTAAAGTCAGATTTGAATTTCTGAGAACATGTAGATGATTTTGAAAAAAAATTTAGTCAATTTGAAGCAAGTTGAAAAAAGACCTTTTTGACCTTTTTTGACCTTGAGAAGGTCACTGAAGGTCAAATGTCAAATCGTAAGTCAAATCTTAAGTCAGATTTGAATTTCTGAGAACACGTAGATGATTTTGAAAAAATGTTTTAGTCAATTTGAAGCAAGTTGAAAACAGACCTTTTTGACCTTTTTTTACCTTGAGAAGGTCACTGAAGGTCAAATGTCAAATCTTAAGTCAAATGTCAAATCTTAAGTCAAATCCTAAGTCAGATTTGAATTTCTGAGAACACGTAGATGATTTTGAAAAAAAAAATTTAGTCAATTAGAAGCACAGACCTTTTTGACCTTTTTTTACCTTGAGAAGGTCATTGAAGGTCAAATGTCAAATCTTAAGTCAAATCTTAAGTCAGATTTGAATTTCTGAGAATACGTAGATGATTTTGAAAAAAAAATTTAGTCAATTTGAAGCAAGTTGAAAACAGACCTTTTTGACCTTTTTTGACCTTCAGAAGGTCATTGAAGGTCAAATGTCAAATCTAAAGTCAGATTTGAAGGTCAAATGTCAAATCTAAAGTCAGATTTGAAGGTCAAATGTCAAATCTAAAGTCAAATCTAAAGTCAGATTTGAATTTCTGAGAACATGTAGATGATTTGAAAAAAAATTTAGTCAATGTGAAGCAAGTTGAAAAAAGACCTGTTTGACCTTGAGAAGGTCATTGAAGGTCAAATCTAAAGTCAGATTTGAACTTCTGAGAACATGTAGATGATTTAGAAAAAAATTGAAGTCAGTCTAAACAGTATTTGTTAAGTTATAGGAAGTTGTAAGAAATTGTTACAGACGCCGGACGCCAACCTCCAACCGCCGTCGCAAAAAAACGGAGACCATAACAATAAAGTCAGATTTGAATTTCTCAGAATATGTAGATGATTTTGAAAAAAAAATTAGCCAATTTGAAGCAAGTTGAAAAAAGACCTTTTTGACCTTTTTTGACCTTGAGAAGGTCATTGAAGGTCAAATGTCAAATATAAAGTCATATTTGAATTTCTGAGAACATGTAGATGATTTTGAAAAAAAAATTTAGTCAATTTGAAGCAAGATGAAAAAATACCTTTTTGACCTTTTTTGACATTGAGAAGGTCATTGAAGGTCAAATGTCAAATCTAAAGTCAGATTTGAAGGTCAAATGTCAAATCTAAAGTCAGATTTGAAGGTCAAATGTCAAATCTAAAGTCAAATCTAAAGTCAGATTTGAATTTCTGAGAACATGTAGATGATTTGAAAAAAAATTTAGTCAATGTGAAGCAAGTTGAAAAAAGACCTTTTTGACCTTGAGAAGGTCATTGAAGGTCAAATGTCAAATCTTAAGTCAGATTTGAACTTCTGAGAACATGTAGATGATTTAGAAAAAAATTGAAGTCAGTCTAAACAGTATTTGTTAAGTTATAGGAAGTTGTAAGAAATTGTTACAGACGCCGGACGCCAACCTCCAACCGCCGTCGCAAAAAAACGGAGACCATAACAATAAAGTCAGATTTGAATTTCTGAGAATATGTAGATGATTTTGAAAAAAAAATTAGCCAATTTGAAGCAAGTTGAAAAAAGACCTTTTTGACCTTTTTTTACCTTGAGAAGGTCATTGAAGGTCAAATGTCAAATATAAAGTCATATTTGAATTTCTGAGAACATGTAGATGATTTTGAAAAAAAAATTTAATCAATTTGAAGCAAGAGGAAAAAATACCTTTTTGACCTTTTTTGACATTGAGAAGGTCATTGAAGGTCAAATGTCAAATCTAAAGTCAGATTTGAATTTCTGAGAACATGTAGATGATTTTGAAAAAAAAATTTAGTCAATTTGAAGCAAGTTGAAAAAAGACCCTTTTGACCTTTTTTGACTTTGAGAAGGTCATTGAAGGTCAAATGTCAAATCTTAAGTCAAATCTAAAGTCAGATTTGAATTTCTGAGAACACGTAGATGATTTTGAAAAAATGTTTTAGTCAATTTGAAGCAAGTTGAAAACAGACCTTTTTGACCTTTTTTGACCTTGAGAAGGTCATTGAAGGTCAAATGTCAAATCTTAAGTCAAATCCTAAGTCAGATTTGAATTTCTGAGAACACGTAGATGATTTTGAAAAAAAAATTTAGTCAATTTGAAGCAAGTTGAAAACAGACCTTTTTGACCTTTTTTGACCTTCAGAAGGTCATTGAAGGTCAAATGTCAAATCTAAAGTCAGATTTGAAGGTCAAATGTCAAATCTAAAGTCAGATTTGAAGGTCAAATGTCAAATCTAAAGTCAGATTTGAAGGTCAAATGTCAAATCTAAAGTCAGATTTGAATTTCTGAGAACATGTAGATGATTTGAAAAAAAATTTAGTCAATGTGAAGCAAGTTGAAAAAAGACCCTTTTGACCTTGAGAAGGTCATTGAAGGTCAAATGTCAAATCTAAAGTCAGATTTGAACTTCTGAGAACATGTAGATGATTTAGAAAAAAAGTGAAGTCAGTCTAAACAGTATTTGTTAAGTTATAGGAAGTTGTAAGAAATTGTTACAGACGCCGGACGCCGGACGCCAACCTCCAACCGCCGTCGCAAAAAAACGGAGACCATAACAATAAAGTCAGATTTGAATTTCTGAGAACATGTAGATGATTTTGAAAAAAAAAATTTAGTCAATTTGAAGCAAGATGAAAAAATACCTTTTTGACCTTTTTTGACATTGAGAAGGTCATTGAAGGTCAAATGTCAAATCTAAAGTCAGATTTGAATTTCTGAGAACAGGTAGATGATTTTGAAAAAAAAAATTAGCCAATTTGAAGCAAGTTGAAAAAAGACCTTTTTGACCTTTTTTGACTTTGAGAAGGTCATTGAAGGTTAAATGTCAAATCTTAAGTCAAATCTAAAGTCAGATTTGAATTTCTGAGAACACGTAGATGATTTTGAAAAAATGTTTTAGTCAATTTGAAGCAAGTTGAAAACAGACCTTTTTGACCTTTTTTGACCTTGAGAAGGTCATTGAAGGTCAAATATCAAATCCTAAGTCAGATTTGAATTTCTGAGAACACGTAGATGATTTTGAAAAAAAATTTTAGTCAATTTGAAGCACAGACCTTTTTGACCTTTTTGACCTTGAGAAGGTCATTGAAGGTCAAATGTCAAATCTTAAGTCAAATCTTAAGTCAGATTTGAATTTCTGAGAACACGTAGATGATTTTGAAAAAAAAATTTAGTCAATTTGAAGCAAGTTGAAAACAGACCTTTTTGACCTTTTTTGACCTTCAGAAGGTCATTGAAGGTCAAATGTCAAATCTAAAGTCAGATTTGAAGGTCAAATGTCAAATCTTAAGTCAAATCTAAAGTCAGATTTGAATTTCTGAGAACATGTAGATGATTTTGAAAAAAAATTTAGTCAATGTGAAGCAAGTTGAAAAAAGACCTTTTTGACCTTGAGAAGGTCATTGAAGGTACAATGTCAAATCTAAAGTCAGATTTGAACTTCTGAGAACATGTAGATGATTTAGAAAAAAATTGAAGTCAGTCTAAACAGTATTTGTTAAGTTATAGGAAGTTGTAAGAAATTGTTACAGACGCCGGACGCCAACCTCCAACCGCCGTTGCAAAAAAACGGAGACCATAACAATATGTCACCACTTTTGGTGGTGACATAAAAAAAACGGAGACCATAACAATATGTCACAACTTTTGGTGGTGACATAACTAGACAACGGCAACGCCAAAGCGTAGCAATTCCCATCGAACAGCCATGGCTGGCATTTTTACAAACAAAGTATATAGCAAAAATGGCAGCCATTTTTCAAAATGGCCAAGGGGCGGCACATAGGTATTAACATGGACTTTCAACTTCCATAAGCATTGACCTAAGTTTTCAGAATACACATACACATTCCAAGGAACTCTTTTGTGCTTTTCATGGATGATTTTAAGAAATAACCCAAAAATAAGAACATGATTATCTGCATACATGTTGATAATTTAATATAAAATGGAATTCATCATAATTATGGCAATAATGAGACTGAACATTCCCCTACAAATAACATTTTATTTGGAATATGGCACCCTGGTGTTCAAAAAGTCGAAACACACATTGACCGAAGTAGCCAGGGTGCGATCGCATACCCCACCCATACAAAAAAAAACAATTTTTGTAAAATTTGCTGAAAGATTATATACAGGGTGTCCCGAAAGTATGGGGCCCCCCCTAGGCAGACATATTCCAGTGTCCTCATAGTAAGTGTCATATATCATTTTAAAGCTTATCCAAAGTCACATTGATTTGCTGTGTATCATGGTTTAACTCCCAAATGGGAAAAAGTTACAGCCATTTTAAAAGTTAGTGTTTTGTCAAAATAAAGTTCAATTTTACACCACATTACTAGTCAATGTGTCCCCCTTTGGCCATGTTAACAGAAGTAATTATTTTCAGATATGACCTTTAAAGCCCTTCAAAAGGGGGTTTGGAATTTTATAACCCTCTTAAAACCTGTTCAGGGACTTTAGAAGAGTTTCTTTAGAGTTTCTACCCTCACCGTTCTCTTTTTCCAACTCAATATCTTTCCAACCCGAAAAACATTGCTGCTGTAAAGATGGCCCAGGAGGACACATTGACTAGTGATTTGGTGTAAAATTGAACTTAATTTTGACCAAACACAAAATTTTTAAATGCCTGTAATTTTTTAATATTTGAGAGTTGAACCATGATACTTGGCGAATCAATGTAACTTTGGATAAGCTTTAAAATGATATATGACACATACTATCACGGCACTGGTATGTGTCCACCTAGGAGGGGGGGCCCATACTTTCGGGACACCCTGTACAATGTCAATTTTTTTAAATTATCTGGGGTGAACCCTGTATAATAGTAAATGGGGGGTACAGGGTTCACCTCAGATAATGCATCGATGTTTACTGCTGAAAATTGCCGATGCATCGATGTACGATATGGCACATCAAGACAACACCTTACTGTAGTTAGTCTCAGCAGTGATGTACAGTAACTGGCAACTGCCCAAAATCGCACCCCCTGATGATTGCCGACACATGTCACACCTGCCAACGAGTGCTTCAGGAAAAAAGTTCTTCCGTCTCTAAAGCCAAAAGTATAGACCTGTCACTGTCAGGTCTGTGCTGTTAGTGTAACCCATAGTCAGCACCATCTATCTAGGCTAATATTCTAACATAATATAATGCTGAATAATGAAGATTGATGGTTCATGCTCACTGTGGAGTAACCCCATTGACTTCAAGATGTGATAAAGCAAACAGTACTAAAACTGACTCTTCCGTAGGAATCTTACCTAAGACTTTATAGTAAAATAAATAGTTTACATGACATGCTGAATAATAGGAGATATACCTGAAATCAGAATATTGACATGCGAAACTTGGAAAGTTCTCCTCTCCCGCTGTTTATATTTGCAGATTTGGAACAAATGATTTGATTGGTTCATGACCAATTAGGTGCGGTGAATAAACTTTATTTTAAAAAAGCATCTTATTAAAAATTAAATATGAATTATCAGTAATAATAATTAATTTTAATAAACGATGCATAAAGTTGAATTGACAATATTTCTGTAATACAAGTGACTAGATTAAAATAATTAAAAGAAGTTAATAAATGAGACCAATCAAAAAGCCTCTTACAAAATGACTCGGAGTAGAATTTAACCATTGGACCTCCACGTCAATTTTGACAACAAACTGGGGTTTTAGTCATCAATAACTATGTTTGGCTCTTAGATCACACGTCGGTCATCCTCCTCACAAATCCATGAAGTACCATAGGTATGCACACGTAAATTTCGGTGAGTTTCTTTATGCTAATTTGATTAGACTAGACAGACAGGCTTAGTTTAGCTTTTTGGGAGTTCATGAGTTTAAGTTTTATACTACATCCGGGGACAACATGTACCTTTGCATTTGCACTTACCCTTTGCATTCGTTCGTCTTCGCTCTTTCGTTCGTCTTCGCTCACCGAGCCAATCAGAGTTCGTCGTCGAAAATACGGACGACTTTCTATGTGGTCATTTCGTCCGACATCACCGCATAGTTAGTTATGAGCATGTATTTACAGTTGGGGACAAAAATAAATGACAGGTCGATTTTCGATCACCATTTCCTAATTATGGTGGTCTGAAAGCCCATAATTTCCAATATTGTCTAGATATATATCCCTTAAAATTTGTATATTTTACATTTTGTATAATCTCATCCACTGATGTATGGCCTCTTGTAAATTCTCTTATTTTTAACATGGGAAATCCTCACTTCAGCAAATCCACCTGTCATTTATTTATGTCCCCGACTGTAGCACATGTTCCTTCAACTTCACTGATTGGTTGAGTAAGGGTTAGTGTGGTCGATTTTGAATGATTTATTACCTGGGCTGTCTCAGGCACCAATGGCCACCAATCTTCTGGGCGGGGCTGCTAACCTGTAATAAAGTCTATACTAGGCAGAGGGTAGTTCATGACTAAATCCGCGCACAGATTCAGGGGCGGATCTGGGAACTAACAGAAATTCAAATTAACGGTCGAAGTTTGTACCGCGTGATAACCGAAAAGTGGGCCGAAATTTTGATGCCCATTTTCTTCAAAATTTGGCCTGAAACTAAAAAATAAGGCCTTACAAGGCCCAGTAATGTCCAAAAAGACCCCCTTTTTGGGACTTTAAGGCCTTTTTTTCCCAAATTTTGTTTTGGGCCCACCCACCCAGATCCGCCAGTGAGAGAAGTACTTACTGGAGTCTCTACAAGAATTCCATCTGGAACACCATGGACTATTGTAAAAATTATAGCAGGTGTTTAATGAATTTAAGTAATATTCTAAAAACTGTCATGTATTTCATGAATTGAAATGGTAACAGATTGTCTTGTTGATGAGATATTGAATATTTTCATTTAAAATAGAAGTCGTCCAGTTTTTGTCTGTTCTCAATAAGCTTACATATAGATGGCAGCATAGTCGACAGGAAAATGGTGGAAATCAGAGTAATTTTATTTCACTATAACAGCGCTTGCATTAGGTTAGAAAATTTGTGAGTCCCAAGGACGCAATTTTTTTTTAAAAGTGTGTCCTTTGAAAAAAAAAGTGTGTCCCCTATTTCTAGCCTGTTTTGAGGTATAACTTTATTTTAAAACCATTTTTTACCAAAACACCTTTCAGTTTTTGATTTCTTGCCGCGAAATTTAAACGGAAGTAAACGTTAAGTACGGACTGAATAAATGCATGTTCGTTCATTCGACAATGAATACATTTTATTTCATGAATAACCTAATTTTTGTTTCGGAATAGGAAAAACTGTCGCTTGTCATGGTTTCAAATCTAAAAATAAACAAAGTCGAAAAAATTCGAGAGAATCATGATTATTTGTAAATATTTAACATGTTGAGCCTTATTTACGATTCAAATAAAGGTGAGAGATCATAATTATTTGTTTTTAAATTAATTAGATATTTTCAATTTTTGCGTCCTCCAAATTATTTTTGAGTCCTTAACATGTACGGGACGCCGTTAATGCAAGCCCTGCTATAAAGAATAAGTATCATGCGAAGTAGACTATTCCATGAACTAGGACTTCGTGTAAAGAACAATGAAGGTGAATGTTTACATCAATAAAAATAACCCGGCTGGGCAATTTAAAGGCAAATTCAAAACAACAAAGAGTGTCTTATTGATATTCTATGGCCACACTCAGTCACCAGCAGAAAACCTGCAGAAATAGCTTTCACCAGCAATATATAAATATGTGACGATCAATATTATACAAATGCTATATAACAGTAAGAAGTGTTGACACAACAACCTCGAGTTGTGAACCCCTCAGTATTATTCCGGGATCGGGCCTTTTATACTAAACGGTGAGCAACACCAGAAACGAGCGTTCGATTTGCTAAACGATATGCGTCACCCTTTTAGATTGAACTCATAATATTGAGAGCAACTAGGTGGTGCCATTTCGCACAAGATGTGGGTCAATAATTTTTTCCTTAGATGTGGGTGACACTTTTTATGATCTCACTAGACGTGTTTGTCAGCCCAGGTAACAATTTTTGCAAGGAAACTCCTCAAATTATTGGGAAAATCTCAGAGAATGAAGGTCCCGATCCAGATTTCTGAAAAAATCCAAAGAAGTGGTCCTATGTTTGAAGGCAAAACCTTAAATGTGTGTCCATATTTTAAGGATAAGAACCCTAGATATATATGTATGTGGGTGGATATTTTGAACCTCAGAGCAGAGATATACGAGGGGTGATCAATAAGTAATGGACGCTTTTTTACACGGATGCTTTTTATTGACCAATACCTTCAATTTTCAATCATTCAATTATCTATCAACTCTGAAGATTTGAAAACAAAACATGTAATATATTTTGATATATCTTTATTTCCGTGAAGGATGTATAGGTACCCCGGGACCGACATGACATCAAACATTCTGAAGCTATTTTAGCTTGTTTAACATGCAATGCAGTTGAATGCAGGCTGAACAAAACAAACCATTATGGTCATGAATTACCCCATTTTGTTATGCCATGGTTGATTTTGAATATTTTATCATCACTGTGTGGTATTCAATATTCATGCCACATTCATTCTACAGGGCCCTCTACATAGGTTCCATCAAGTGCTACATGTACACAATTCCTCATAACTCAAGATTGTGAGACAAGGCTGAATCCATTCTCTGACATGGTAGCAAGATGCAGTTGCACGGGTTGTTTTATTTCATCAATGTCAATAAACCTGCGTCCCTTCTCTATAGAAATAAGTAGTATAGGAATAAATAAGTCACATGTGGGCAGATCTGGACAATATGGTGCATTGGCCAAGGGCTCAATTTTGAGGTCCAGGGATATTGTTTTCTGAACATTTTGAGATATGTGGGCAGGTGAATTGTCCATATGGAGTGGGTTGTTTCCTTCTCTCACCAACCCCTTCTTCCACAATGCTTCCTCAAATTGACCTGCAAACCCTGACCATACAACACTCTGACATCACATCACTTACTGTTTATGTGTAACCAGTCAGCAAAATATTTCAAACAACACAACACTTGTTGCATATAAAAAAAGTTTAAATGTAATTGAAATGTGCCAAACTGGCTAAAAACTGAATATGTGACGTAAATGTCGGTCCCGGGGTACCTGTACCTCCTTGTGTGGAAATAAGGATATATCAACATGTATTATATATTTTGTCTTCAAATCTTCAGAATTGATAGATAATTGAATGATATATCACTGATAGGAAAATCAAAGGGATTGGTCCATAAAATCTGTGTATCTGTGTAAAAAAGCGTCTATTACTTATTGATCACCCCTCGTATAAAGATTTTTTAGTAAAAGTAAAAACTTTATGTTCTTATTGAAGCTTAGTCTTATATGTTCCAATTTTTTCCCTAAGCTTAAAAAATCAATTGATATGTTACTACATTTGTAGCTCAGAAAAATAATTTGAAGTTGATGTTCATATTTCAAAAATACTGAAATAGACCCCTAAATACCATCATTATTAGCCACAACATGAATTTAAAACATTTATGTTCCTCGTAAAATTTTTAGGCAAATAAGAGATTTCCGATTACAAAATTACTGACTCTCATTTGATGTATTTTTCTAAACGAAGACATACAGTATATAGAAAAAGCATCTACACAATTTATATTAGTATGTCTTTGTCAAGAAATACATGTGTGTTAATCCCAGGTATTATCTTGTGTTTTTCAGACATGATTTTTCATTGAGATGGAGGTGACGACCCTCACTGCAGATACATTTACTTCTATGTATATTGTTAAACTTATCACTTATAACATATAAATTACAAAAATGGGTCAATATCTACCAAGACTTCTTTCTGAAGTCAATGAATTTGAACGCCAAGTAAAACTGAATCAACAGAAAAATGGGATGGCCGTTACAGAAAAATTTCCTGACATTGCACAGTTACCACCGGAGCTGGCACTTTTAGTATTGTCAAAATTAGATGCCACAGATCTGTGTTTGGCAGGTTGTGTATGGAAGGATCTAGGACAAGTTGATATATTGTGGCAAGGGTAAGTTACAGTATATAATTTTATGAAGCTAATGGTAATTTTCAACCATCTTGGTTGTTAATTTGACAAATCAATATAAATAATGGCATTGGAAAATCTCAGGGATGAGGGATACTGCCCATATGTAAACTGTTCAGAATGCATTGTATTGGAACATAGGAAAATGACAACATGAACTAGATACTTTACCATTGTCTTTATAAATACCACTGTCAAATATTACATATGTCATCCCGATTTTAAATTACATTTGACCCCTATTTACTTTTGTCATTTATACAGATTCCAATGTCCTCTGTCATATTTTGTCATTTTGATGATAGGACATGTTTAACTATACAATGAATAGAAAGACACTTTGATTGATTGTTGTTCCAAAGGAATTTAACCTAGGTGCTCTATTAAACATTCAGTTAATGAAAAGCGAATCTGTATGAACCTGTGGCCGCAATTTGTGACAACGGAATCTGACTTTACCGTTGTCAGAGTGTTTTGGTGTGGCTTTATCACAAAGATATTTGTGCTGGTACAGCCATGTCTAAAGTGCAGTGCTAAAACACAAAATGGCAATTTTGTCAGTAACAAGATAACAGAATGAACATAGTATTCCCAAACAGCATCTCTAAAATGTTGTGTGTAATTTCAGTTTATGCAAGGCCTCTTGGACCAGCTGCCATCAGTATTCTGTATGGAAAAATTCTCCCAGGTTCTCCTTCAAGAAACTTTATCTGCTACTGGATGAGGGTTGTCTGACCTTCAATGCTGACTGGAAACAGGTAAGTTTGTTTTTCTTAGAAAATTTGAAAGGGGTGCACTCCCCATCCCCATTTGACAGGCCTGACAAATAAGTCAAATTCTGGTAGAGTATCTGGGTTTTTATGTCAAAACCAAAAACCTTCAATGACCTTTTCAAGGACAAAAAAGGTATTTTCAACTTGCTTCCAATTTTTTTCAAAATCACCTACAAGTTATCAGAAGTTCAAATCTGACTTTAAATTTGAGATTTGACCTTCAATGACCTTCTCAAGGTCAAAAAGGTATTTTTTCAACTTGACCATTTTTTCATCATCTACAAGTTTTCAACAGTTCAAATCTGACTATAGATTTGACCTCAATGACATTCTTAAGGTCAAAAAATATTTCATCTTCAATGACATTCTCAAGGTCAAAAGGGTCTTTTTTCATTTTGCTTCAAATTGACCATATTATTTTTTCAAAATCATCTTTAAGTTCTCAAAAATTCAAATCTGACTTAAGATTGAACTCATAATATTGTGAGCAATTAACTAGGTGGTTACATTTTGTCATGTTATAAACCTATCCTGATTTGGTAAGGCTGCATCAAAAGTTAGCTCTAATTCAAATACAATTACATGTACATTGTAAAGAGAGGAATTTTCAAAATGACTGCTGAATTAAAAATGGCTGCCTTATTTCATAAAAAATATATTTTTCTATAACTGAAATGCCAATTGTCAGATTTGGCATAGAACCCTGGTCAAGAAGAAATGGAATTGAATCTCAGGGTTCCATCTCTATATTTTTAATCTCCAAGCAATTTGATAAGCTGATATTTCCATGCTATAACAGTGACAACAACTAAATGTCTTTATTGTTTGATATTATAACTGGCTATCAATTCATAATCAGCTATCCAAAATCTTGATAATTTCTTGTGTGTTTTGAAATATTTTGTTCGGAAATAAGACCAAAACTCGCAATTCAAATTCTGAAGTGAAAAATGGTGACTGTTTAATTTTGAATTTGGAAATCACAATATAACTCCATATATGGCAGAATATCGAGTTGGAACCCTGGTAGTCAATCTTCCTTGAGAAGAAATGGCCGCCATTTCTAGGAAAAATTGATTTTTCTGATAACACAAATACCAGTGAGTTATACTGACTCTATGATGTCATTACAATGGCATATTAGTCACAAGAAAGAATTTAATACTGTATATGGTTTCACATCACATCATGGGTGTAGATTTTTCCAAAAGGAGACAAAACTACTCACTGCCACACTAATATTTCCTCATTATTTTTATCATGGTATGTCCAAAATGACGAGGTATATAATGAAACATCATAGGCTAAGGTCGATAGAAATAATTTTTAAATAAAGATGGCATGCTAATAGGTCTGTGTATATTTATAAATATTCTCTTCAGGTACTCAATGGGAGCCGAAGTGGTACTTTTAAAATCCACATTTCGCCCGGCCCCTAAAGGTCGATTGTTCTTGTGAAACAGCCGTACTGTTTCATAAAAGACATATCCATATGTATATCAAGCGTGTAGTGTCGATCAAACATTCACTGAAAAAGGCATAATTTACTTAAGAATAGCAAAGTTGCGCTTTGCGTAAATGGCCATTGCAGATTTCATTTCCGGAAGTAGGAATTATTCACTTCTCTCTTCGGTTGGATGTTTATTCTCAAACATCAACATCTAAAATGTATCTATTGCTTTTTTCGTATTTTTAGAAAATTTCTAGAATGATATGCATATTTTTAAAGGCTTCGCTAAAAATCGGCAAGTACCAATTGTATGCTTTGCGCATGTGCCAAATCAATTAAAACTTGATTCCTGCCATGGCCAATTTCGCAAAGTGGGACAGTGCTGTTTAATGATGTGTCAGCCCCTCAGTGACATTACATATTGATTTTATGTGCTTGGTATGTCATTCCATATGTTTCCTTTATATCTAGCTATTTTTTACATTGGGAATAGCGTTAAGTTGACGTAAATTGAAATTGAAAAACTCCGTCAACAACTCTTTGAGCATCTGAGAGAAAAAGATAATACTGGATTCTGTTGGTGCTGCCATCTTTATATCGGCCCAGAACCTATGTGAAATATGTTTTGCGGCATTGGCCTCTTAGTCCAGTAAAAAACACAAAAATAAAGGAAAAAATTGCAAAAGTTTTTAAACCTGGTGAAATCAATGTGTCTTGATAAGTAAAAAAACATATCAAAAATCTAGAAAAATCTAAGTAGTGGAAGACTATGAATTTTCATGCTGAAGATACCCCCCTCAATGACCCCCCAAAATGACAACAATTTATCTTTAAAAAATTATAACACTACTTTCTTTTTAAAGTGTCCCTTGTTTTTTCATGTATGGATAAGAAAGATATCAAAATTGATAGTTTCATAGAAGAAAGTTTGAAAATATTGAGAAAATTTCATTTTTGTGTGTGTTCATGACCTTACCTTGTATGCTTTTTTCACCCATTTTTCTCTATAAATGCCTATAATTTGATCATTAGACATAGTGATGACTTTTAAAAACTCATGAGAGTTGTCCTACTATCAGACATTAGACACTATGAATATCAGTACTTTAGGTTAATTTGTTTGACAGAAAAAATTTATTTAAGTTCTTATAATTTGTTCATTTTCTAGGGCCAGTTTTAGGGTCAGGATGAGAGCAACATCATCCTTTTAAAATAAGAGGTATATCAACCAAATATTCAACATATTATTGTGCCAATGGTGTGTAAAATACAATAAAATATAATTTTGTAGATGAACAGAATATATTTATGTTCTTAATTTTGACAATTCTAACATCATGGGGCAGGGGTGAATTGAAAAGTGGGCGTGGCACTTTTTGGTTGCATTTCCTATTAATTTTATGTTGGTATTATTATCACAGTCATTTTCATAGGGTCATTAATCCCATTATCGTCAATTGATATGGTAATCGTGATCATAATTGGTCAATAGTAACAATGGGTCACAAATTACTCACAGTAGGTCATAGTAACAAAACGTGATTAATGTAAAATGTGGGCGGGGCCAGGGACACCTACTTATTATCTTAACTACATTTTTACTTAAAAGGAGTATCAAATGAGTTCAAATATTTTTCAATCTAATTGTTGTGCCTGTAATTATCATAAATGTTCTTATTTTTTTATTAAGTGCTTCAGCAATAGCCTGATAAGTGAAAATATAAATAATGTAACCTCAACTGCTGAAATAAGCTGAGGTGCTGACTAAGTTGCGGTCCCATTCAATCCATGTCATTTGCAATATATTGACTATGAGAGTATTCTACCATATGTATGTTTAGAGTGTACATGTATGTTGCAATGTTGATTCAAAATTCTGCACCGTGTTCCAATCCCCAGAGAACATGCGGCTCAATCCCTAGAAAGTAACATTCCATGCCTTAATATGGTAGAGCACTTAGACTATAACATAGTTCAGTTACCAGAGCCTAAGATGGTACAGTCTACAGACTCTAAATTGGGCACAGCCTCCAGAGTCTTAAGATGGGAACAGCCTCCAGAGACTAAAATGGTACAGCCTCCATTGTCATAGATGGTTATAGCCTTAAGAATCTAAGATTGTACAGTATCCAAAGTCTAAGATGGTACAGCTTCTGAAGTCTTAGATGAATACATCCTCCAGAATTCAAGATAGTACAGCCTCCAGAGTCTAAGATGAATACATCCTCCAGAATCTAAGATGGTACATCCTCCAGAGTCTAAGATGAATGCATCCTCCAGAATCTTAGTACAGCCTCCAGAGTCTAAGATGAATACATCCTCCAGAATCTAAGATGGTACAGCCTCCAGAGTTTAAGATGAATACATCCTTCAGAATCTGAGATGGTACAGCCTCCAGAGTTTAAGATGAATACATCCTTCGGAATCTAAGATAGTACAGTCTCAAGAGTTTCAAGATAGGTACAGCCTCAGCCTCCAAAGTCTGAGATGAATACTTCCTCCAGAATTTAAGATAGTACAGCCTCCAGAGTCTAAGATGAATACATCCTCAAGAATCTAAAATGGTACAGTCTCCAGAGTTTAAGATGAATACATCCTTCAGAATCTAAGATAGTACAGTCTCAAGAGTCTCAAGATAGGTACAGCCTCAGCCTCCAAAGTCTGAGATGAATACTTCCTCCAGAATTTAAGATAGTACAGCCTCCAGAGTCTAAGATGAATACATCCTCAAGAATCTAAAATGGTACAGTCTCCAGAGTCTAAGATGAATACATCCTCCAGAATCTAAGATGGCACATCCTCCAGAATCTAAGATGGTACAGCCTCCAGAGTTTAAGATGAATACATCCTTCAGAATCTAAGATAGTACAGTCTCAAGAGTTTCAAGATAGGTACAGCATCAGCCTCCAAAGTCTGAGATGAATACTTCCTCCAGAATTTAAGATAGTACAGCCTCCAGAGTCTAAGATGAATACATCCTCAAGAATCTAAAATGGTACAGTCTCCAGAGTTTAAGATGAATACATCCTCAAGAATCTAAAATGGTACAGTCTCCAGAGTCTAAGATGAATACATCCTCAAGAATCTAAAATGGTACAGTCTCCAGAGTTTAAGATGAATACATCCTTCAGAATCTAAGATAGTACAGTCTCAAGAGTCTCAAGATAGGTACAGCCTCAGCCTCCAAAGTCTGAGATGAATACTTCCTCCAGAATTTAAGATAGTACAGCCTCCAGAGTCTAAGATGAATACATCCTCAAGAATCTAAAATGGTACAGTCTCCAGAGTCTAAGATGAATACATCCTCCAGAATCTAAGATGGCACATCCTCCAGAATCTAAGATGGTACAGCCTCCAGAGTTTAAGATGAATACATCCTTCAGAATCTAATATAGTACAGTCTCAAGAGTTTCAAGATAGGTACAGCATCAGCCTCCAAAGTCTGAGATGAATACTTCCTCCAGAATTTAAGATAGTACAGCCTCCAGAGTCTAAGATAAATACATTTTCCAGAATCTAAGATAGTACAGCCTCCAGAGTCTAAGATGAATACATCCTCCAGACTCTAAGATGGCACTTCCTCCAGAATCTAAGATGGTACGGCCTCCAGAGTTTAAGATGAATACATCCTTCAGAATCTAAGATAGTACAGTCTCAAGAGTTTCAAGATAGGTACAGCCTCAGCCTCCAAAGTCTGAGATGAATACTTCCTCCAGAATTTAAGATAGTACAGCCTCCAGAGTCTTAGATAAATACATTTTCCAGAATCTAAGAGAGTACAGCCTCCAGAGTCTAAAATGAATACATCCTCCAGAATATAAGATGGTACATCCTCCAGAATCAAAGATGGTACATCCTCCAGAGTCTAAGATGAATACATCCTCCAGAATCTAAGATGGTACAGCCTCCAGAGTTTAAGATGAATACATCCTTCAGAATCTGAGATGGTACAGTCTCAAGATGGGTACAGCCTCAGCCTCCAAAGTCTGAGATGAATACATCCTCTTACAAACAACTTTATATCAGAAAGATTGAGACACAATGGAAGTAGATATAAATATGTTTTAACAAGTACATTTAAACTTGAATTGTGAAAACAATTCAAATTGAACATAATTCCATTACTTATACTAGCAATCTCTACCCCCATACAAGTGGGCCAACAAGGCCCCAAAATACGTTAACACCTAGAAATTGATCATTGACCTTGGAATGACTTTGACCCATAACATTGACCTTGACTTCAGGTTACCTTATCATTGGTCGTCAAGGGTCACAGCATCCGCCCAGGATCTTAAAATGCCAAATACCGAGATATTGACCTATGACCTTAATAGGATACTCATTGATCCACTTAGAATATTGATCAAGCATGATGACTCAAGGTTGAAGGGTCTAGAAGGAGATATCCAAACAGACAGAGAGTTAGAGACATGGCCTGCCGTATTTTGTACTAAGAAGATACTACAGTAGCAAAGCATGTGTCAAAACAAACAGCATTATCAGTTAAGTTGCCATAACAACCATGTATCAATATTATCCAAACTTAATTTTGTTAGAATCATACACAAAATAACTCTTAAAAGGTGAATGTAATTGGAACAACCTGTTAAGATATAAGGATTATTTGAAATGATCTCTAGCCACTATTTGCATTCATTATGTTGTGTTACTATGGCAACCACTTGACCAATCATGTTCAGATTTACCATATCAAATTATAATATCTGTATTCATGACCCCTATAAATATGACTGTGATTGATACTGTCAAAATGAAATTGTTAGAAAATGTAACCAAAAGTACCACACCCACTTTTTAGTAGATTGAGCAGTAGTCACCAAATATCAATAGAGTCCAGAGTCATAGACATCCACGAGTTCATCATTTTGATCATGTTATCTTATTGAAAACTCCCTAAATTTGTTTTAAAGGTCAAATTTGTGTTCATTTGGAATAACTTAAAAAGATAAGCAGACATTTGTTTTTATTTTTAAGGAAGCTTTGGATTTATCCAAAATATTTACAGCTTTTGTGTAATCAAATTGTGTTGCTATGGTAATCATTTCACCAATCAATATCAAACTTGGCATGGTAACTGACTATGTATAGCTGCATGATCCCTGAAAATTTGAATGTGATCTGGGGTACATAACAGGAATTATTAAGGTTTATCATAGTACCCCCTCGTAAAAGTACCCCAGGGGGTATAAATGGTGATTTTCGAAGTTTTTCACTACTTAGATTTTTCTAGATTTTTCTAGATTTTTGATATGTCTTTTAACCCATCATTATGCATTGATTACACTATGTTTAAATACTTTTGCAATTTTTTCCTTCATTTGTCAATTTTTGCCACGGTTTTACTGGACTATCTCCTGCTGTGGTCTAGTTGTAGGGTTGCAACAAGGGTCCTGACCAGAGGCATTCAATCCTATTGTTGTACTCATTGATAGCATAGTACAGAAACACAAAAAACAACAAGGAGAGCATTTTTGGTTACAATGAAATTTAGAGCATTTTCTCAGTCAGTAGTATAGTTTCAAAAGGACCTCAAGTTACCTTTAAAACCTAACAAACATTGCATGACATTCAGTATTGAATCATTTACACCTTTGTAACCATTTGCAGGTACATGATTTGAAGTGACATTTTTTGTTGTTATAACTTGTACTGTTTCCTTTAGGGAATGGACTACCTACTTAAACATGAAATAGTCACTGAAGATGCTATGTCTATTGCAAAATTTTTCCATGGAACTTACAAACTGGATAGAAAACAAAAGATGTCCTTTTTGGAGACAAGGTAATATAGAATATGAAATGAATCCAATCAACCAATCAGTGAATCATGTTTATCAAGAACCTACAGAGCATTATTTGTATCTTTGAAAATTGATGTACTTTTACTTGTATAATGAGAGGACTAGATTCTTTTTAAATGTAATAATTAATTTTTTAAGAGGATTGAACTTTCATTTCCTGTAATAGCACTCTCTGAGACTTAAATATCACACTGTTTTACAGGCCCGATGTACTTGACCTACTGGTGAAGCTACAGAACTTTCAGAAACAGTTTTTACCAAATGCTCTGCGTAAGTTTTTCCGTGATATCCAGGCTCCAACTGAAAGGGGATCTTACTTGAGCAGCATGATGGAAAAATTCTCAGCTCAGTTCTGCGAATGCAACCCTGATGTGGGACTGTCCAGAGGTTAGTGTTTCAATTGTTTGTCAATATCATTATACTGTCATAAATGTCTTTTGCTTAAATGTTGTGTTGTCAATGTTCTGTCATCAATACACATATACAGTCAAGAGTTTCATTGTACACTGCTCATATGCTGTATTTAATGTCAATGCACTGGCGGATCCAGGGGGAGGCCAGAAAAAATTTATAGGGCCCAAACATTTTGTAGGGCCTAAAAATGGGCCTTTTTTCCCAACAAGAGCAGACATTTTTTTTCCACACTTGATAAAATTGTGACCCCCCTTGCTAGCTTCTTGATCCGCCAGTGCAATGTACTGTAATTAATACCAGTGCAGAATGTCTAGCATACTATTGTCAATGTCAGTGCACTGTCATCCATGGTCATATACAAATACATTTATCGGCACTATCGTCAATGTACATGTACAATGCAAAATGTCCATATAATGGCTTGTTTATATCAGTGTTCAGATAATAATGCCAGCTCCATTTACTGTAATGAATGACAAGGTACAATAATGATTTTACATAATACATTTTATATTTACAGATGCTGTGTTTGTCGTCTGTTTTTCATTAATAATGCTCTCAGTAGACCTCTGCAGCCCACAGGTGAAAAACAAAATGTCCAAAAGAGAATTTATTCGAAACACTTGTCGCGCAACGGAGGGACTAAATGATGAATATGCAGGACATTTATATGACAATATATACTTGGTCGGTCATGTGGCATCACCAGAGAGGTAGATGTATTCATGATGTGGAAAATCATACTTATTTATAACATTTATTTTAGCTAGAACTGTGTGGTTGTGTGCAGGAAACATCCGGAATGTTGTTATTGTTGCTGTTAATTATTATTGAAGATAATGTTGATAATGTTAAAAGACAAACTGTAAATGTTTATTTTACAACAATACCATAATATATTACAGCAGTCATTTGATTTCAAAACGATCCATACTTTTATAAAGCTTGAAAATATGCATTCATGTATATAGGCATATTGGCCATATGGATGTTTAAAGGAGTCCAAAATGTTTGTGCACCTACTGTACTTGTAGATAATCCTCATTTAGATACCAACAATAATCCTAAATGAAGGAATCCACATTTAAATGTCTGGAGTCAATTGGATAAGTGTAAACATCCACATTCTTTGGATACCTAGAGAATCCACATTTGGATACACAGAGAATCCACATTTGGATACGCAGAGGATCCACATTTGGATACCTAGAGAATCCACATTTGGATACCTAGAGAATCCACATTTGGATACACAGAGAATATACATGTACAACTGTACATACATGTTGACTCCAAACAACAGTTTTGTTATGTACAGGGTAACACAAATTAAATGCAAGCTATAGTGGATTCACTGTTTCAGTAATGGTGGAATCTTTTTGTGTAGACAGGTTTTTACTGGTCCTGTATGAGAGCATGCCTAACAGGAAAATCTTACATCTCTAAATCATAATCATGTATTAAACCATCTTTTCATTCATTGAATATTCTATCTCCACAAGAAAATTCCATTTTAAAATTTTCCAAAGTTAGAGGGTTGCATTTTTGTGTCACCCTGTAATGGTTCCTGTGTAGTGTTTTATATAGCAGGACTATATCATATGACACATTGTGTATTATCATGAACATACACTGACAACATTGTAATTCTTCACCCAACTTTTATACATAAGATACATAATACAGCATGTAGGAATGGTCTCAGGAGCAGTTTTTTATCACACCATCGGTGGGATATAGTCGTCATACTAGTCGTGATCGTGGTCGTGATCGTGGTCGTGATCGTGGTCCTGGTCGTGATCGTGATCGTCCCGCTTTTTTTGTCATCGCCGTTTAAGGAAAACTGCTCATCAGATTTTCTCCAAATTCGCAGAGATGATACAGCATATGAAGTACTAGAGCTGATTAACTTTTGGGTGGCCATCTTGTTTCCTGGCGGCCATTTTGAAGGTTTTTCTTAAAATCTTGTCATCGCCATTTCAGGAAAACCGCTCATTGGATTTCCTGCAAATTTTCACAAATGATAGAGGATATCAAGTACTAGAGCTGATTAAAATTTTGGCGGCCATCTTGTTTTCTGGTGGCCATTTTGAAGGTTTTTCGAAAAATCTTGTCATCGCCATTTCAGGAAAACCGCTCATCGGATTTCCTTCAAATTTACACAAATGATAGAGGATATCAAGTACTAGAGCTGATTAACTTTTGGGTGGCCATCTTGTTTTCTGGCAGCCATTTTGAAGATTTTTCGAAAAATCTTGTCATTGCCATTTCAGAAAATCCGCTCATCGGATTTCCTTCAAATTTACACACATGATAGAGGATATCAAGTACTAGAGCTGATTAACTTTTGGGCGGCCATCTTGTTTTCTTGTTCTTGAAATTTGTAAACATAATAGGAGAACAGTTTTCCTGGTTCATAGTGTCTGCCTATTTGATGGTGTGATCTCGTTCACGTCCTGTGCCTTGTTACCTCTGGTGGTTAAATTGTTAAAGCCAGTTTCCTTTGACTGATCTTGAATGTCTGCAAAATTGGTTGCACTTTTCTGCAACCAGGTTGTGACATTTTGTGAGGTAATGCTTTGTCATGGCATGGTGTTAAGTTTGGGATATATAATTGGTTGTGAATTTCATGAATTGAAAGTTGAATTTTGATTTTTCTGCAACAAAAGTGGTGGCCAATTCAAAATGAAAATGGCAGGACTTCAGATTCTTACTTGAAATGCTAAATGCAAATCATTCAAAGGTAATTTAAGTTTTGGGTTTGTTAAACAAACAACTGAAAGATACATGGATGGATAGAAATAGAGAAAAACACAAGAATTTTCATTTTTTAGATTCTTTATTTCTAAAATATTTGGATCAAATAAATATATATTGTGTAAGCCTATGTACAGATGTAAATCACTGCATTTATGCATATTTTCTGCAAATGAATTATTAGTTTTGATACTTAGCCAACTACATGCAACATACATGTAACATATATACCATCTATCTAAAATATATTGCTTCAGCCTTTGAGCTATATTCACTGCCAAACTAAATGTGGTTTCTCACATCAATAAGCCATTGTAGAGTAAATATGGCCATTGATAATAATATTAATAAAGTATTATTTGACATGAATAAGTCCCTAATCAGTGATGGGAACATGAAAATCATTAAAATGTTTACTGACTAGACATCCACAATAAATAAAAGATATATATACTGCACTCCCAGTAATTTTCAAGCGCTTCTAATATATTTCGCACTTTTCGTGAGTTTTGGAAAATTCGCTAAATATAATAGACGCTAAATTTATAGTTATAATTCGCGAAATTTTATAAGAAGCCAAAATCATCTGGCGAAGGAACAACCATGGCTGATATCGAAGTCAAAAGAGTGATCTTGTATGACAAATCCGCAAAAATTAATAGCCTCAAAATTTCAAAAAACTGAAAATTAGTGATATATACGTAATAGCCAAAATCAAAATCAAAATCAAAATCCCCAAAACAAAAAATATAATAGCGTCAAATATTAGTGGGAGTACAGTATTTATAAAAATGCATCTGATCTTTTTTCTATCACTTTTTGATTCTTCAACATAAGATGCAAAATATCTCAGAATAGGGACATGTTCGCGTCGCTGTATTATTTGATTATAATAGTTATTTCCTTAAATAAGAGATAATGGCACTAATACTTGTTATGAAAAGAGTAACTTTTGCAGAAATATTCATAATAAATACAATGTACTTTGGTTTTACATTGAATAAATATGGACGAGTTCATTATCATTGATTATGAATAATAACTCTGTGATGATTAACTAAAATTGGTGTATCAATTTTGTACACTTTTATTATAAAAATCCCTGCAAATGTTACAAGAAATTAGATTGTCAAAGGATACATCTTGTTCCTCCCATGCTAGTTTAAGTCTTGCATCAATACCCAGTACCACACTACCCAATTCCTTTTAAGGTTGTGATATGCATACAGAGGGAATGGTGGCTACAGGGCCAGATGCAAGACTTGTTGTTGCCATGTCAAGAATTCTAAATCTAATGTTATACTAGCTGTATGTATACCATATTTGCTAAATTCTAAGTGTAATTTAATTTTTAAAATTTATTTTAATTTAAAATGATCTGTAATTTACACCATGATTTCATGAATAGACTTTGGTCCAAACCTTAATTTTTAATAATATCAAAGCCTGAACTTGCCCACTTATCAATTTTATTTTAGATCTAAAGTTTTTTTTGTTATCTTCGCAATCAATGCGTACATCATCATACACTACAAGGGCCAAGGCAAAGCATTGACAAGTCACAAATTAAATGCTAACATAACCTTTTTCAAATACTTAATTAATACATAAAACACTTTACATCAAAGTTTATTGATGGTGAAAGCTACATATATCATTATAAATGAAAATGTGATTATAATATTTTGCGCTAATTCAGGATCAGAATTATACGGTAATTTTCACATAAAATAGCACTTTTGAGAAAAATGATGTTACAGGTCTGTAAATTAAAAAATAAGAGGTATATGTTGGTGTTGGAGTTATAATATGTTACATTGGGGTATACTCTACATAATCAAACACATTTAGAACTATGGGAACCCATATTAAATTGTATATGGCATTAATAAGAGTCAAATTCTCTCTTTTTTCAGCATTACGAACGGACATTTTAAAATACTGTAAAACGGGTAATTTTGACACCGGGAAATTTTAGCGATTTTTCAATTTTAGGGGGTTTTAGCGCGGGAAATTTTAGCGAAATCCTTCAGATACTGAAAGAAATATACGATTTAAAAATATTTATCTTTTCCAAATTACAAACTGGAAGTCGAGCACTGAACGAAAAGCTCCTTAAATACTAGTATTCATGTAGTTTGTCGGGAATTTGCAAATTTTGGCGCCCGGTTTATTTTAGCGAATTGAATTTTTAGCGACACTATAGCGATCGCTAACAATCGCTAACAATTACCCCTCGCTAACAATACCTGTTTTACAGTAAGCTATTTTAGAATAAGTTTTGAGAAAAAACTGAATAAACTTATATGTAAAAGTTATATGTTTATTTTAGTATTTTCAGTTTCCTTTATTTTGCCGTTTATTTCAACAAATAACATCGAACAACAGAAAAGTTATAGCATTTTTAGACAAGCCTACCTCCGTTACGACTTTCTGAATTTTCAGCACTAACATTTTTGATTCATCAACTAACAGGTAAAATATATGTTTTTATTTCTTTATTTTTGTGTTTTAATAAAGCCTTTTGATAGTTATAAGCAAATAAAATATGAAAACATGTAAATCTTTCAAATAAACAGAAATATTATTATTTAAAGTCTAAATATATCTAAGAGACAAAAAAGTGTAGCATCCGTAATCTGTAGAAAAAACTAAATTACATGTTAACTGAGAAATATTTTTAATTTTTATTGTTCTAGATTTAACAAATACCCCGCCCTCAAGAAAATAGCATATTTAAATATTTTGTGTTTTTTCCTTTTCAGAGTCCTGAGCTGATCTAGGTTGTGTAGCATCCGTAATAGACAATGTAGCATCCGTAATGTCCTTTATTCCCAGGTAAAGAGAAATAAACACAACCCTTCAGTATTATGAAACATGTCATATTGCAACATTGATTGATACAGACTAGAATTACTTGATATCCTTAGGAACAGAAGGGGTATTTAATTATGAGAGTTGACAAAGAACCAAAACCATATTTTTCTTTTTTAAACTTCTCATATCAAACTATGGAAAGGATGAACATTTTTATTTCAGGAATCATTCATTCAATTAAAATTAAACTGGCACAATAAAAAAATTGGACACTATTTCTTTAATAACATCAAACACACTATATTACGGATGCTACATATTTTGTTTATATTACATAATGTAAAAAAACAAAGTCTGACTTCAGAAGTGAACTTATGAAACCAATAGATCAAGACTAAGAGCAACATAGGACAAAATGGGACTTTCAGCAGAGAAAAACAGAGAAAATGTGAGAAAATATCGAGAGAAATTAAAACAAGACAAATCTAAATATGAAAAGGTAAAAGAAGTTGATCGTAAAAGAAATCAAAAAGCAAGAAAAGAGCTGAAAAAAAGATGTATGAAAAATCAGCCTTTACACGAAGCAATGAAGGAGAAACAAAGAGAACGAATGCGTGCTTATAGAAAAAAAGAAGAAAAATGTGGAAAGAGATTCAGAAAAAGACAAAAGGATTTCTGCAGGTAAAAAGATAATGGCAGAGAAGAAAAGAAAAGAACAAAAAGCTAAAAACAGAAAGCAGAGACTGCAAGACAGACTGAAAAAAAGGCGGAAGTATCTAGGGTACAACGTTGGAGGATGCTTATAAAATTAGAGCAAAAAAACCAAGAAAACCCATTTGGAACTGAAAGAAATGAGAGAAGGTTCAAGAAAAAAGCAAGAGAAAGTCTACCAAAAATTTCAATAAAAAGGTTCTATTTTATTGGTTATGCACCGCAACCCACCCCCCCTGGCTACGCCTATGCCTGTCGAGAGACAAAAAGAGAAGCGAAAAGACTGTTAAAACAAGTACTTCCAATAAATACTTTTACAGTTATATGTGTTTATCAACGACCCTACTTGTCAAATTAATAGAAACGAAAACTAAATTCTTTCATTACGCGAAAACCGTTGAAATATCTACCTGATTCGCTGGAATAGTCATTATAGGTCACATTATTTCAGAGCAAACAATTAGCATCTACTATAATATTTATTTTTATATCCGATATACAACTGATATTGATATCTTTCCCCGGGCAATGTGTTATCTCATGATCCGTTGACATCATCAACAATTTGATTTACCACAAGAGAGTAACCAACATTCCTTAATTAAAAAGTTGACATTTCTTGAATTTTACAGCAAAAACACTATGACACAATAACATCGAGGCAAAATCAAAACATGGTGTGGAAATAAAAGGCATACAAAATGGCCATTAAAATGAAATTCTTGTTCATAAAAGTATCAACTTTATTACATTGGCACAAATACAAAGTATCGAATAAATAAAAATAACGTCTTCCCAGAGATTACAATACGGATCAGTAAGTCAACAAATCTAACTGTTAAATAAACAAACTTAGCCCATGTCTGCAATTGTTCGTCTGCTGGTCAGAACTCGGTATCCTCTTCGGATAATCAATTTCTGTGACTACTGATGTCTTAAATAATTCATAAAGACGACGTTGTCTTTAAATAAGGATCTTTAATCTACAAACTGTAAATAAATAGCGTGAACCGGGATAGTAGACAACAACATTAATACCTTGCTGTCCTCTGTTAAATCACGAAACCCGTTTCCCTTAAATTTTTTACTAAGAGACTTATACATGCATAAGTTATCTATCAAATTATTTTTCTTTAAATATTAAATGTCATCTAAGTTTGTTTTAATGATTACTCTTCATCTAGATTCATTAATCATCACGGTATTTATATATACATATTATGTAATAGACCTATCATATCACGTCCGTAGTTACAAAGTCAACTCCATATTAATGCAATAGAATAAGACTCAATAATTAAAAAAATAAACCTCAGTATTCGGGCCTAAAAACACAGATAAGTGTATCAATACCAACGGGTAAGCTCAAATAACCTTCCAAATAAGTGTATCAATAATCAAGGATTGCGAGTACTAAGGACCGGGTAAGATGGTGGTAACATTGGTATTGCTAGTTATTAAACACGATTTTGTCTTGTGATAGCACAGGACAATATTGTTGATAAACTATAGAATTGCAACAGTTAAAGTTGCTAACTTAGAGTAAGATGTTACTGTTCAACTGCAGCCACAAAAGACTGTAAAGTTAAATAAGATGATAGTTCAACTGCAACACTAAACATTGCAAACTTATGTTATAAGATGTTACTGTTTATCCTCAACAACAATGGACTGCATTAAGTATTATTAAAAGACATTTCATTTTTACGCATCACAATTTTTCATTTTTTACATATAGCATTCCTTTTACTGTAGAACAATGGAATGAAAACAAAATAGATGCTACATGTCATTATATTTTCAATTGGAACCATATTGTTTTGTTTTTATTTGTGGAAGCTAGGGTGAATAATGTGTATGCAATCAATACTTTACCAATACATGAACTGACATTTTACCATCAGACATCATAATATTAAGAACTAGTGGAATAAGAGGTAGGCATAAATACTTAATGTTTTTATAATTCTAAATTGTAGCATTTGAATATCATATTTATAAGATATTATATTTACTATTATCTATTAGTATTAAATATTATAAAACATTTTACATATAACTAGATATTTCCAATTGATAATTTTATTTTTTCTCACGAGCTGACTTTGTTAATTTCACCTCTAGAGAAGTATAATTATATGAAATACCTATTCACTGAAGTGTATCATATGTCTATATATTGCAGATATCCTAATATCTGATTATGAAGATACAAGACAAGAAGAACAAGTAGATGCAGTTACTAGTTTATGGAAACTTACAATTCCTAACCAATGTGAGTTCATATGTTTATATTCTTTACTATTTGTAGCATCCGTAATTTTTTCTATTCTATTTTGAATATATATAAGATTAAACACTTGCAATCTACACAGTTGTTTTATATTTTCTATCACTAAACAATGTTCAAGTAACAGGATACTACTATATTCTCTTCTTTTAGACAGTCAATATATAAATGTTCCACAAAAGTATTCTTGCTTGAGCATCTTTTTTGAATTTTTTGTATAATTATGCATTTCATATTTGTACCTGACAAAAAAATATTTTAAGTCTCTTGTAACTTATTATTTAACAATTTCAGATTAAATTTGCCAGCCATAAAACAGCATTGAGAGCTCCACACTTCAAAATGAAAAGGGTATCATTGTACATTTTTATGTAGCATCCGTAATATCACCTACCTGTGTAACAAACTGTAAGCATCATCATACTTGCTTGTTTAAGACAAGGAAATGTTACTTCATTGATTAAAGACTGTTTTCTGTACAAGAAATTAATATCTTTGTCACTCTAACTCAAGTAAGATAAACTAGAGAATAAATGAACCATCACTAAGTGGAATAAAAATTTATAAGATAATCAAAAAAAGTGATTTTTTGTGAAAAGATATTTAAATTCCAATGTTTTCAGTTTTTATATTATTAATTCTACCATTTTCTTCCATTCCAGAAACTTACCAGTGACAATGTGCAATTCTTGTGGAAATGGGATACAATAAATTTGAGACATATAGCAGCTGTTATTCTGATGGTGTCAAACTTTGGATGACCGAATGAGACACTAAGAGATGCGAATACTTCAGGATTTTTGTGTCAAATGATCAGAAATAGATTTTTCTTCAATAAAAAATACAAAAAACGATAGTTATGACAGGTTTATTTTTTGATTGTCATGTCCTCCAAAAGTGCTATTTTATGTGAAAATTACCGATAGACACTGGGCCTTTGAATGCCATGGCAACAGCAGTTAATGTTTATTATTGATTCATATTGTTTAAAGTATGTCTATTTTATATTTTAATAAAGTATGTAGTTACAATATTGTACCAGAGTTACATTATATTTGTGTGTTGTTTTAACAGTATAAACAGAGTGCAAGAATTCCACCAAGGGAAGGCATGATAATGTCATCACTCAAAATGTAAAAAAAAATTTTGAAAGTGAGATGAGATGCCCTGATAGTTGATCGCACATTCGTGGGTGAAACAAAAAAGGCCCTCTTTAAGTCAAGCATTTTGGAAAATGTGTCCCGACTGGGTTCATTGCAACATATTTTTGAATCGATAACTTCAATATCCTGAAGTTTACTTTGAAGAAAACATATTATCTTAATGAAAAATCCTGATGTTTTCCAGATATAGATAGCCATTTTTATGTCACCACCAAAAAAGTGGTGACACATTGTTTTTTTGTGGCGGCAGTCAGTGGTTGGCGATCAATCGGGTGACGGTTGGCGTCTGCAACAAATTCTTACAACTTCCAATACTTAAGAAATACTGTTTAGACTGACTTCAATTTTTTTCAAAATCATCTACAAGTTCTCAGGAGTCCAAATCTGACCTTATATTTAAGATTTGACCTTCAATGACCTTTTCAAGGTTAAAAAAGGTCTTTTTTCAACTCGCTTCAAATTGACCCAATTTTTTTTCAAAACCATGTACAAATTATCAAAAGTTCAGATCTGACTTTAGATTTAAGATTTGACCTTCAATGACCTTCCGGTAGTGGTTGGCATCTGTAACAAATTCTTAACTTCCAATAAATTAACAAATACTGTTCAGACTGACTTTAATTTTTTCCAAAATCATCTACAAGTTCAGATCTGGCTATAGATTTTAGATTTGACCTTCAATGACCTTCCCAAGGTAAAAAGGTCAGAAAGGTATATTTCAACTTTTTTTACCATTTTTTCTAAATCATCTACAACTTCTCAGAAATCCATATTTGACTTTAGCTTTGAGATTTGACCTTCTCAAGTTAAAACAGGCCAATAAAGGTCTAAAGGTATTTTTATCACACCATCGGTGGGATATAGTCGTCATGCTGGTCGTGATCGTGGTAGTGATCGTGGTCGTGATCGTGATCGTGGTCGTGGTCGTGATCGTGATCGTCCCGCTTTTTGTCATCGCCGTTTAAGGAAAACTGCTCATCAGATTTTCTCCAAATTTGCAGAGATGATAGAGCATATGAAGTACTAGAGCTGATTAACTTTTGGGTGGCCATCTTGTTTTCTGGCGGCCATTTTGAAGGTTTTTCGAAAAATCTTGTCATCGCTATTTCAGGAAAACCGCTCATTGGATTTCCTTCAAATTTACACAAATGATAGAGGATATCAAGTACTAGAGCTGATTAACTTTTGGGCGGCCATCTTGTTTTCTGGCAGCCATTTTGAAGATTTTTGAAAAATCTTGTCATCACCATTTCAGAAAATCCGCTCATCGGATTTCCTTCAAATTTACACACATGATAGAGGATATCAAGTACTAGAGCTGATTAACTTTTGGGCAGCCATCTTGTTTTCTGGTGGCCATTTTGAAGGTTTTTCGAAAAATCTTGTCATCGCCATTTCAGGAAAACTGCTCATCGGATTTCCTTCAAATTTACACAAATGATAGAGGATATCAAGTACTAGAGCTGATTAACTTTTGGGCGGCCATCTTGTTTTCTGGTGGCCATTTTGAAGGTTTTTTGAAAAATCTTGTCATCGCCGTTTCAGGAAAACCGCTCATCGGATTTCCTTCAAATTTACACACATGATAGAGGATATCAAGTACTAGAGCTGATTAACTTTGTGGCAGCCATCTTGTTTTCTGGTGGCCATTTGAAGTTTTTTCGAAAAAATCTTGTCATCGCCAATTTAGGAAAACCGCTCATCGGATTTCCTTCAAATTCGCACAGATGATAGAGGATATCAAGTACTAGAGCTGATTATCTTTTGGGCGGCCATCTTGTTTTCTGGTGGCCATTTTTAAGGTTTTTCGAAAAATCTTGTCATTGCCATTTCAGGAAAACTGCTCATCGGATTTCTTGTACATGATAGGGGATATCAAGTTCTAGAACTTATTAAATTTTGGGTACTGGCCATTTTGTTTTCTGGTGGCCATTTTGAAGGTTTTTCGATAAATCTACACCTATTTGATGGTGTGATCTCGTTCACGTCCTGTGCCTTGTTTCAACTTGCTTCAAATTGGCTTAATTTTTTTCAAAATCATCTACAAGTTCTCAGAAATTCAAATCTGACTTTAGATTTGACCTGGTAAAAAAAGGTCTAAAAGGTCTTTAGTTTAAAAAGGTCAAAAAGGTATTTTTCAGCTTGCATCAAATTTATTAATTCTTTTTTAGGTGGTGATGACATTTTGTTCTGTTAATGCCTTGTTTCAACTTGCTTCAAATTGACCAATTTCTTTTTCAAAACCATCTACAAGTTCTCAGAAATTCAAATCTGACTAAGATGGAACTCATAATATTGTGAGCAACAAGGTGATGACATTTTGTCATGTTAATGCCTTGTTTCAACTTGCTTCAAATTGACCAATTTCTTTTTCAAAATCAGAAATTTTTCAGAAATTCAAATCTGACTTATGATTAACTTATAATATTGTGAGCAACTCGGTGGTGACATTTTGTCATGTTAATGCCTTGTTGTTTGATTGCATTATTTACAGGTATATTTTCATATGTAAAACCAATGCGGTTTTATAGTTTAGACAACGGTTCTTGGAAAATTCACAGCCACCAATATTGTGTTGGTGAATAAACAATTTTTAGCTAAATTCAAGAATTATTTCTTCGATTTACATCAAAATGGACATTTTAATTGCCTGGACAGATTTATGGATGGATAGACTGATGGATGGAGGGTTTCACTATATCCCTGTCAAACTATAATAACATTCATTGTTCAGTTATATTATCCCTTGGAAGGTTTAGGGAGAATAAATGCACTAATACCCTAAAATCTAAAATTTTAGGTCCCATGAAATATTCAATGGTCCCAAACATCTCAAAATGCATTTTAAAATAAAATTTAACAGCTCCAGGTTGGTATTCTGTAGTTCCAAGGTGTATTTGCTTGTAGTTGTTCTCCTCACACCACTTTAGGAGAACATTAACAAGAGCCTCTGCAATTCCATTGCGTCTATAGTTATTATTCACAGACATGCGGACAAGTTCTCCCTTAGTTTTATCCTCATTCTCTTGGACTCCTACAGTCCCAACAAGTGTCCCGTTATGGAATGCAACCCAGAGACAACGTCTTGGATCTGTTGTCCAGTAGTTCACAAAATTGTTATAATCCTTTTGTTTGTGAGTAAATTTATTATTCAGATGCTTCATTAATATTGCAAAGGCCAAGAGCCAGGCTCCAATTAAAAACACCAAAGATATCAACATATATCCACTCAAGAATAGCAAGCTGGAGACTAGAAGTATTGCTCCAAGCTTCCAAGGTTTTGATAACCATGCTTTAACCATCTTGGGATTAGTTTCTGTGTAAGTAATGAATGCCAATTGTTTTACTTCTCGCCAATTGTCCCTTTCTTTATCAAATGGTCGTATCTCAAGGTCACTCAGCGGCACCTTCACTGGTGGTTGTACTTTGCCCCATAACATCTTCAACTGGAATAACATTAATATTCCATTTTCAACTTGAATAACATAAGTGTACATGTTCAGTTGTACCAGACCTGTCAATTTTTCATTTTCAATTGGAATAACAGTGAATTCATAATGATAATTTATGTAACTTGCACTAATTGTCAAAGTCTAACTTACTGTTGTCTGCCATTTTGAATATCACATGATAATTCCATATAAAGCTTGTAGGACCATATAGGGAGTGCTCATGTAAACAGCATTTAGCCTTTTTAATTGGGAAATTTCCAAAATGGCTGCCATGTGATTCTACAATTTACATGAGTGTGACGTGACATCACAATTGGTTGTTTCTAGGTAACAACAAGATCACATAATTGCTCGTTTCTAGGTAGCAACAGAATTTTTGATTAAAATGGCACAGAATTGCCCTGATTAACACCCTTCAAATCTCATTTTCAAAGGATATATTGGGAGAAAAAATAAAAGGTAAGTGGAATAAATTAGAAGATGGTTTCAAGTTATTACAGAAATCAATTTGAAACTCAAAACTGCTTCCTTAAACTCATAATCACAAAAAAGTTGGGTAACTTTTGAGTTTGGTATCCACCTTAAGGTAATGCTTAAATGAATCAAATGTACAAAAACATGGCAGCCATATTTTTTTGATAAAGTCACATGATTTTGTATCTGTTTTCCTTATATGTGAATGCATTTCCTGACTAAAGAGACATGCCAAAGAAAACTCCACATTTAAACGCATTTTTTATAACTATTAATTGGAGGTGCATGGGTCATATCAGGCTTTAACATTGCCATGTGGTCATGACAGGCCATGCAATATAATATAGCATTGTCACGGTTATCAGGCTATCATGATAACAATACCACGGTCATGGCAGGATCCTTGCAATAGTTAAAAACATTTAATAATATGGTGACAGTTGTGCCAGGCATAAGTCTTGCAATAGATAGGGTCTCCATGACATTGGGTCACTAATTAGACATTTGGAATTGCTTTGGGGTGTTATTTACAAATTTGAAATTATAAACTGTAACGACCCTTGATAGAAAGTTGCTACTACGGCCCAGCTGTAGTGGCTTAAGCCTTTTATAGCTCAGTCGGTAGAGCATCAGACTTTGGGTCTTACTATATTTGCACATAGTATCTCTCAAAAGGAGATAGCTTTGTGCAAACTAAGTAATTTGGGTCCAAGGGTCCTAAGCTTGATTCCCACACGGGGCATTGCATTTAGCACACTTTCTTTCAATTTCTTTATCTGGCTTGTTACACTATGCTCGTTAGTTAGTCATTCCCCTGGGCGCGCCTCGAGTTATTACAAAACAAATTGGTTTGGAACATATTGAATTTGGACAGGCTAAAATACCTTATTCCTCGTTCCGGCAACGTCCCCATGTACGTGAGGCTTATTGCATCCTACGACCCCTTTAGATTGTAGCATGGGCTCTATCAGTGGTAGAGCCCTAGTATGTATCCAACAGACCGAATATAATATTCGGTCTGTTATGATTGATATATTTCCTGTGGAAATCGCGGTGATATTTTTTGCACATTAATTTCTCGTTTATTATAAGAATGTTCACCTTGAAAATTGGTGAATATGTTGAAGAGATGTTCATCTCAAACTAGAAGCAAAAATATTTGTATAAGGCGGGTACAAGTTGATATAAAATAATGAAATGTTCAGACTCACCGAAACTTCAGGATGTGTTCATAAGTAGATCGCGAAATCAATGTCAAGGACGTTTGAGTTCACGAGATCCAAACGAGATATGCAAATTTTGAACTTTGACAACACATGACCACTTGATTACCTCGGCCTTCTTCATGAATATTTCCGCTCTATTTACTATAAATGAAGAAAATTAATCGGGATAATGATAATAAATGACTAGATCTAATAAATTCCCGCACAAATGGAATTTAGCAATACGCTTCCGTAATGTTGCTCCCGCTCCACGTGTTATTTGTTTACAAATAGACTGACGTCACTGGCTAAATCTCGTTTATCGTGAGAATTGGCATTGCCAAAATGGCTTGACCTAATCAATGGCTTCGCTACAAGAAGCGTCTGTACATTTTATGAATATCTTCAGTAAGAGGACAATATACGAAAAAATAATATTGTGAGTTCTTTATAAGGTAATCATTCTATCATTAAACAAACTTATTTGTAACATTTATACAACACCACATTTTACAATAGGTGACTTACAGTCTGAATATTTATTCAGACGAAGGATACAGTCTAGGTAGAGCCCATGATTGTAGGGATAGTCTTGGAGGAGATAACGTGAGGCATGATCGATAGTGTCTTTCAAAGGTTCAATTTTTAAAATGCTGTATTTTCTTTCGTATTAAATACTGCACATACTCAAGTTATGTACACCCCACTTAGCTCTGTCAACTTGAGACATGAGTAACAAAACTCAAGAGGAAACTTCGAAAAGAATCAGGGCTGAGATCAGGGCAATAATGTATGGTGAATTCAATTAAATCACTTACCGCTATCGATTGAGTCATTTCTGTGCACAGCGCTGTTACAGACGTGTTTCTGGAATCTGAAGAGCTACATTCATGATAATCTTCTAGACTGGTGACGAGATAAACACTCACCAGATTTCTTATCAATTTGAAGAGCTCTAATTGTGGGGATGGGTCAAACTGAAACACTTTGTTACAAAAAGAGTTAAAATAATTGATCCTACCAAATAAATAGATACATTGATAAAAAAAGTTTATATAAACATTAGATCTAATGTTGGAATTACATTTTAGTTTCAATTAGAATGTAAATTTCATAATAATACACCTGGTTACTTGACAAAAATGCTAGGTTCCACTAGAGGCAATCTGCGCGAGATTCCATTTTTTGGTTCGGTTTTTAGCGCATGCGCAGCAAATCCAGCAATTTAATTGGTTCAAATTATTATAACGCATGCGCAATAAATAACTTATAAGAACATTTAATTTGAGATAGATGTCACTTACGTTCATTATTTCACAGCGAACTCCTATGCAGTGTCTCGGTATAGACACTGCGGCGGGCAGGTGAAGCAAATCCCCAAAAATTGGGGAAAATAGTTCCCCTTTTCATCACATATGTGGTCAATTTTCACACAACTTATAAAATATGTATTCATGAATGTTCCCCAAACATTATTTTGTCAAAATATTCCAAAATTATTGAAATATGAGAAGAAATCACCGCGGAAGGAATTCTGAGTAAAAGTTGTGTTGATAATTGTTTACCGCACGTGTTGTTTATTAGTTAATACGCGCAATTCAACCAATGAAATTGTCTAAATTTTACAATCACGCGACCTGAGCATGGGACTAGAACCAATCACGTCAGTTGTTTATTACGATGTTACCATGCTTACGGTGAGATACCTGCCCGCCGCAGTGATATTATCACTGCACGGGAGTTCGTATTTCACAGCAGTCCCTACCCATGATGCACCATATAGTGCGGGTATATTTTTGTTTAGTGCCAAAACAAAAAGTATACACCCAAACCAAATGTAATGACATAATATCAGCATGCCCCGTATTTGTAGACGTTTATTGTACAAACTTAAACCGAACTAATGGCAGAAAAGCACTTTGAATCATGGGAATGAAGTACTTCCTTTAATGAAAAACCGAACCAAGTAAAAACCGAATCTCGCGCAGATTGCCCCGACTCCTAGGTTCTCATTTCCGCCTCTTCAAAATAGGAGGATTTGAAATTTTAAAATCTAAGTCGAGATATTTATCTAAAGGTTTTGAGTGTTTTATGGTATGTATATTGATGTAATTTCTTCATATTATTTAAACTTTATGTATTGCTAGATATCCCACTGGTTGTCTGAAACACATCGCAGTTAAGGATTAGAGGTCATCAAAGTAAATAATTTTCAGAATATTTTTTCGTGTTCATGTACTCCTGGTTAACTGTTAAAAATAATAAGAACATAACTTCGACATATGAGTGTTACCTGATGAATGGGACTCTCACGTGCCTTCTAAATGGTAGTAAACGAACGCTAGTGTAACTACATCAGCTTATCTTCCCGTCCGATCAACAATAAGTACAGTTATACAAGAAATATAAACGAAGTGAAAATATTTCCAAAACTTTTCCGAAAGGCATGTCATTCCGGAAGTTATGATACGTTATGGTGTCACTACGGTAAATCATTGAAAAATATTGAAAAAAATCACAAAATTCAAGTTCTGGTGTGCGGTTCCATATCCATCCGCCAAAAGGTATGACCCGATATAGTCCATTTAAAGATTTTAATTTTGTTCTAAATAACGCCATAGTTGGCTTCTAGGGTACCTAGTATGCCTCTATTTGGTATCAAATTAAAGAGGAGGAGTTCAACTTTCATTTGAATTACGAAAATAGCGATGCAGGTCAAAATAGTTCCGGCGTGAGCATGTTTACTACGCGTTTGCCCATCATCTCAGAATTGAGGAAATGGTAGCAAACGCGAGTTACAATAAATGGACGCTGATATCTCAAAAAGAATTAGCCCATACAATGACTATATTTTTGCAATCCCCTATACATAACCTTCATCTTGACACTATATTTAACATAGGGTTTGTGTCTCGATTTTTAAATATCGCTACGCCAACATAGGGACTCATTTTTAGGTAAAATCCCTGCTTCCCCGATGAATAAAGTAGTTCCTGTTTACGGGACCATATTCTTGAGATTTTTTGCTAAAAATGGCACATCTAGAAAGTACTTGGCCTCAGCTTTACATACATACCTCAAATGGCCACAGTACATACACTTAAACCTAAAGTTGGCATTGCTTCGTTTTTAAAGTATTAATAAAAAACACTTCCTACCCGGAAGTGATATTTACCGTAATAACACCTTATATTACCGAACATGGGTTTAAATGGAATGTTTTTTCGATGGCATTGTTACACCAAAAGTAGTGCGAAAATGGCCTTTTCACGGGTTGGCATAAAGTTTTGATGAAATTTAAAGACACAGTTCCTCCTTCACGTATATTATCTCATGGAAATGGGCATACCAGCGCAAAGATCTTTGTTCCGTGGTGAAGAAAAGCTATCAAACATTGTCTGAAGAGCAGATTTATCTCCGTAATTCAACTTTTAGCATGGCGACCTTGACCTTGAAAAAAATATAGCCATTTGGGCGATAATAGGTGATTCAAAAGTAAAAAATAGTGCTTTTTTGAAGTTTTACTTTTACCATGTCAACTTGATTTTTCAAGGACATCCGCCTGATAGTTGTTGGGCCAAGTTTGATGGAAAATGGGCCTTGTTTGATATGCTGGCAGTGAGGTTGATTGTGGCAAGTAGTAAAACGGCAAACAATGGTGGAGTCATACCCGATGCTTGGATGTTCGCATTTTATTTAGCTCTCGTAAAATGAACGAACAAAAGTTCCATTTTCACGCATGTTCGGTAATATAACGTATCATAACTTCCGGAAATGACATGTCTTTCGGAAAAGTCTTGGAAATATTTTCACTTCGTTTACATTTCTTGTATAACTGTACTTATTGTTGATCGGACGGAAAGATAAGCTGATGTAGTTACACTAGCGTTCGTTTACTACCATTTAGAAGGCACGTGAGGGTCCCATTCATCAGGTAACACTCATATGTCGAAGTTATGTTCTTATTATTTTTAACAGTTAACAAGGAGTAGGCCTACAGTAAAAATATTTTAAATGTTAGTAAGTTAGTAACTCCTTTCAATTTAAAAAATAAGCCAAAGGACCATATTGAAATAGTGTACAGACACGTAGCCAGAATTTTTCAAGGGGGGGTCACTTTTCCAAAAAATTCTAGGTATCACCACACCGGTACTCTGGAAAACTACTGGCGATTTTAAATATGACAACTTCAACTTACTTTGAGAATATGAGACGAAAGATCAACCTTTCTTCTAAAATTTAAGTAGTGTTTGACATTTCTCAATCTCGGAACGCTAACAATTTAAGACCCCTTAGACTTGCATTTGCGGTGGTCCTAATTATTGCACAGTTGTCCTAATTATCGCACAGTTGTGTTTCAGATGTCGTTTCGCAATACTGTATACATTTCTCTGTACATACATATATGCTATAATCACGTTTCTATCAGTTTTAGTGTAAAATATCAACAAAATATACATTATACACTTACTTTTCTGTCTTTATTTAGAGGGGGGTCAAACTCCATTTTTTGATACTTCCGGGCCATTTCCAGGCCAGTCAAACGGAGAATACCCTTTTAAATCTAACCACCATCTTGAAAATCTCTCTCGATGAAAAAGAAAAATGTTCCCGTTTTGCCGATAAACCCAGATAATTGTGGATTCAACTACACAACAGGGATTCTCAGCGCATATGGGGTACTTTTTTGACATTTAGTATGGCAATAGATACAAATTTTAGGATCTGGTGTGAGAATGCCTCCACATTATGACTTTTGAGGTATGGCGGAATTTTCAATTTCACTGGTTTGAGAATCAGGCCTGTCAACTTGGGAACACCCCATTCTCTTACATGTTGTAGCACCGGAATTTTACGACGTTATACCCAGTATTTTCAGCGGTAGATTTGTAAGTACTCATTTATTTCGACGTTATGACAGAATATGGTCCTTTCCCTTTCGTATCTTAACATTGACCATACCATGCAGATATACTTCTAGTATCTCAACATTTTGTCTGAACACGGTTTAAAACTTCTTAAACCTTAAATCGTTACGTTACAAAGAAATTAATTTCTCGGAATTCATCAATTGATTTGGGAAACTGAAGTGTCTGGATGATGTATAGAAAGTGTATTGTTGATCTTATCAATATTTCAAGATGATAGAGTTAGAATTATAGAAACTATGATGATTTTTGTGAACAATGATTATTTTTTCCCAAAAATTGTCGTGCTTTCTAGAAGGTTTGAGTGGTTTTATACCGTGTTCAGACGTAATTTTGAGACGTAGTGATACTACAAGGTATATCTGCAAGGTATGGTCAATGGTTCTACGAAAAGGAAAGAGCAATTCTGTCAAAGCGTCAAAACAAATGAGTACCTACAAATCTCCCGCCGAAAATACTTGTATAATGTGGTAAACTTCTGGTGCTACAACATGTAAGAGAATGGGGTGTGAACATGAGTGACTTACATTTGTTGAACATTCAAATTGTTGACACCTTGCTCCAAAACTGAACACCTTGGTCAGAATATCAGACACCTTAATTTTTTCCCACTCGCTAAAACTCTGTAAATGGGGGGTAGGTACAAAAAATTTTGAAGCAAATGCATGACATATACACAAGTTTCGAAGCAAATGCATGACACAGAATTCGTGTGAAAAGTCCGAACGGAATGCATTCACTTTTTTTCGGCGTTAGTTTTTTTAAGTATCTGCGTTCGTTTTTTTAAGTTCTTCTACAGAAATATTTTTGTTTGACAATTATCAGGTAAAATGCGTTTTTGCGTGACATCTGTTACGTAAAAAGAGCTGGCATGACTTCAATTTCTTCAGCAAATGTGTGACAAATATGCAGATTGTGGGATAGTTGGACAGCCTGCATCTGTAACTGCATTCCATTATACAACCAATAATGCATTTGTTGTATGGTTGTCAAGGTGAAGAGATTAGAATTGATGCTTTGCTAACTTGACCCTTGCAAAAAGTTTCATTGAAAATATGTTCTTTTAGTGATTTTGCATCTTTTAGGTGGTTTTGTAGAAAATATTTTGCAATGTGTGAAAATAATTTAAGCCCAAAAATTGTGACTGCTTCATTCCACTGAGGTATCGTCTCCCTAAACTTTGCATTCCCGCTGCACTGTCATGCAAAGATTAAGAAATAACACCTTCAATGAAATATGATTCATTATAACATACCTATGATGATGTATAGTGCAAAGTGTACACAAGACAGCGAGCCAATATAAGTTGTCACCATTTGTGACAACCGTATCTGACTTTACCGTTGTCAGGCTGTTCCGGTATATGACTTTGAAGAGATTTGAAATATCCTTATTCAATTACAAATGAAGTGTAGACACTTGTATGGAAATAATTGTTCAAATTGTGACTACAATTGCTGTTGATTGGTCAGAAAATAGAATATTTAGAAAACAATTTTTCAACATTTGAAACATTTCATCAAATCAGTATCATGTAACCCCTGTTTCGGTAACTACGTTTGAAGAGTGCAGTACCAGAGATTCTGCAGTGGAGAATGTTCCTTTATTTTGATCTCTTATGTTTTAGTTGTTATGTCCAAGAAGAGGTGCCTGATTCTAGCTACTATAGTGAGTGTAGGTGAAGGCAATGTATTCTATCCCAGCTGTCATCTCTGCTTCAGCAAACTGCTCAGTCTCGACACTAAATGGTAGGTGTATATGTCGTCGCATGAGAACAACTTTGTACTATCTCACATTTTTACGGAACTGAGAAATCAAGGTTTGAAAGTTCAGAGGTCTGTATCTTACTTAGTATTGCTATGTTAAACTTGATTTTTTGTATGTCACCTGGTCTCACCCTAGAGATATCTTATATGAAATATCATACCTTGAAACAATTTACAAGATCCTTTTTTAAAACTATGGAAATGGAGTTGATACAATTTCCCACCGGAATAACAGCTTATTTCTAATTTCAATGTGCCATATCTCACGCCCGGTGATCGTGAATATGGGACGGAGGGGGGGGGAGCAGGCAATTTCTGCTAGGAAATTCAACAAATCTGGAAGATTTATTTTTTCAAGAAAAAGTTTACTATTGAATTGCTAAATGGATAGGCTCACGGTATGGTAGAATATGTTAGGTTTTCTGGGATTTTTTCTGAAACGATACGCATCTAAGGTATGAGATCTATTAAAAAAGGCGCAAGGCCATCAACAGGCACAAATCAACCTTTTTGCTATAAATCAAGCGACAATGGTCTGGAGGACCTGTAATAAATACTTGTAAGTGATGTTATCATAACTAAATTAATGTCATTGCTGAATTTATAAAATATGTTTCCATATGTGAAATAAAAAATAATCGAAAATAATGAATTTGGGACGGAGGGGGGGAGGGGACGGAGGGGGGGGGGAGCAATATGTATATAAGACATGATTAGAGATGTTTCGCGACTTTAAGTCCTTTTACTCCAAATGTCCCCATTTTTCAGTCTCCAGGGGTATATCATCCAGTTTCTTACTAAGTTAATGAGTTCATTTTTCAAATACAAGAATTCGTGTGAAGTTGTTTCACTTTATAGAATTATTACTCCCCCCCTCCGTCCCCTTCCCCCCTCCGTCCCATTTTAATTATTTTCGATTATTTTTTATTTTACGTATGGAAACTTATTTTATAAATTCAGCAATGACATTAATTTAGTTATGATAACATCACTTACAAGTATTTATTACAGGTCGTGTAGTCCATTGTTGCTTGATTTATAGCAAAAACGTTGATTTGTGCCTGTTGATGGCCTTGCGCCTTTTTTAATAGATCTCATACTTTAGATGCGCATCGTTTCAGAAAAAATCCCAGAAAACCTAACATATTCTACCATACCGTGCGCCTATCCATTTAGCAATTCAATAGTAAACTTTTTCTTGAAAAACAAATCTTCCAGATTTGTTGAATTTCCAAGCAGAAATTGCCTGCTCCTCCCTCCGTCCCATATTCACGATCACCGGGCGTGTATCTGATATCAACTGTTTCAACCAATCAACTCTCTAAGAATTGGTCATGTGACTTGCAAAACTTGGAGTTATAACAATCTTATATTAAAACAAAGTATGCCAAAATGCATGTTATTGTATCTAGAATGAAAAATAATGTTTTGCTTTGTAAAAAAATCTTCAAAAACAAAAGAATATTATTTAATAAAATAAAGAAAATTCAATTTATAAAACTTTAAAATCAATTTCTCAAATAAGTACAATTATTTCTTAATTTTGGAATCTCAGGGCACCCTTCAAAAAGAATTTATTGCCTTTGAAACTAAGGCAGAAGTACAATGCATTGAAACCAATGATGCCAATACAGTCCCCCACATATTTCCCTCGGTATAAACCCTGTAGCCTAAACCTCCCAGCACATTACAATGTAGCCCCTAAGGGCCGGTCCGCTGGTCATTATCAGGTTATTTTTGATACAGACCAGTTGATTTTTTCACTGGGTATAGGAGAATAACATTGCAACTGGTCCGTAATTCCATTTTGACCAGCAGGTTTCAGATCCTTAGGGCCTAAGACATAACCAATTTTTATTACATGCACATGGAAGAAATTTGAAAATAGAAAAATAATTTCTAATTCATTGTAGATTAGGGGCGGGGTCAAAATATCAATGTTCATATGGAGACGAAAGTAATTTCGTTTGGACAACAACCCCCCCACCCCCCCCCTCTAGACGAAAGCTTAGGTCACTTCAAAAAACATTGATTTTGAGAGGCATAATCGTATCCTATTTGCCGGGTTATTATTACGGTGAATTAACACACGTTCGCAATTTAACTGCATTGAACTCTTCAAAAGGAGGAGGGAAAAGTACGGAATTTATTTGAAAAATGATCGAATTATCGTCTTTATCTACCGATATTTTGGACCTGTCACACAAAAAAGCTCACGAACTATTGAAAACAAGCCTTTTATCAGAACATAGCGCCAGAAAAAGTGGGTAAGTCCAATTATTTTTGTATATCAGATCCGAATTATCGATGTTTTTTTGGTCAACGAAAGTTCCCAAAAACCCCCTCCCCCCCTCGCGAAAGTACTTTCGTCTCCATATGAACATCGATATTTTGACCCCGCCCCTTAATGAAAGTGATGAAACCTCGATTTAGGTAATCACATTTTGTTCATTGGGATGCAGCTATCATTATCCATTCATTTTCTGTTGTTTGCTACTCTGTGGAGTACAATTGGGAATTGAAGCAATTGTAGAAGTGGAGACTATGAGTGGCTCTTTGTAAAGAAATTGAACCAATTTGTTACTTTTCCAAAATAAAATGAATATGATCTAAAAACAATGATCCCAAAAATGCAAAAGAAAGGACAAATCTGAAAAACATACTAGTAATAAAATAACTAATAAAAATATCCCAGATGTTCAGTGAAAAGCGCAAAGTAAATCATAGATGAAGAGAAAATAAAATAAGTGTTTTACGGGACTATACTAACATAAAGATAACTCCTTATTGATATAGTGTATGGTCAGTAAAAGTTAAAGCTAGTTTAAATAGATTTAGTTTTTTTCCACAAACTATAAAACATCATTTTGAAAGAGATTTCAATAGTATACAGTTGGGGACATAAATAAATGACAGGTGGATTTGCTGAAGTGAGGATTTCCCATGTTAAAAATAAGAGAATTAACAAGAGGCCATAAATCAGTGGATGAGATTATACAAAATGTAAAATATACAAATTTTAAGGGATATGTATCTAGACAATATTGGAAATTATGGGCTTTCAGACCACCATAATTAGGAAATGGTGATCGAAAATCGACCTGTCATTTATTTTTGTCCCCAACTGTACAGACAGTGATTGCCTTTGAGCAATGTAGTGCAAAATATGACAGTTACTATTTGTTTTGATTACTATATCTAGTATATAACCTATTATTATGTACTCTATTTGAATAAACAAATAAGTAGTCTTTCATTTTCAACATTTAATGATGACAGCTTCGTATATGCATTTCTATTGCATTTGGCCATTCAAACCCCTATAAGACCTGGTAGCAGGGAAGATAAAGGGTACTTTTGACTGCTCACATGATCTAATTAACTGGTCATTTGTACTTTTCATCTTCCCTGGTAGCGAGGATTTAGGTTTTCGAGGAAATTAGTAATTCTATTTCATATCATGTGGCCATGAATAATCCAATGAGCATCCATAATACAAAGAGTAATTGAGGGCATATAATTTGAATATGCATGGGATTACACATACTGTATCATTTTATTTTTTTGATCTACTTGTAATAGTTCTAAAACTAAAACATGAAAGGCCAGCCATGCAAACTGGCATGGTATTGTGTTACAAAACATTATTTCATTCTAGATACAATAACATGCATATTCGCATACTTCGTTTTAATATAAGATTGTTATAACTCCAAGTTTTGCAAGTCACATGACCAATTCTTAGAGAGTTGATTGGTTGAAACAGTTGATATCAGATATGGCAATTTGAAATTAGAAATAAGCTGTTTGTCTGGAGATGGTACAATTTCACACTGAATTCTAGCTTAACGAGAGGGAATTGAGATGGGGCATGTATCTGAGATGAAAGCCTGTGTTTCAAATAGTAAAATTCCATGTCTATCTCAATTTTTTTGAAAATGGCAGTTAGTACAAAGTTATTCTCACGCGACGATGTATACAGTAGAACCTGTGTAAGTGGAACACGCTCCGTTCTGCCAAAAAGCGTTCTACTTTGGAGGTGTTCCACTTACGGAAGTTTGGGGGTCCGCGGGGATTTAAGGAACACAAGATCAAATATAGGGTTTATATGTATCACTGTATCACTGGAAATGTATGGTTCACATTTCATTGCATTGCAACCATTAATAATTCATTTGTTTTACTCACATTCTTAATCCTCCTCATTCTGCCAGTCTCAGGAAATTAAGTTTTAGACTTCCTACTGCTAATAATTGTTTTTAACTGTCATTCTTAATCTTACTTATCAAGTTTGAAACAAACAGCAAGGGGTATTAACACAGGCTGGTATCGAAAAATTTGTCCACTGTGACGGAGCATGCTATTTTACGTAGGAACACTAAGAAATCCACACAATTTATTTTTTACTCATATGTTTCCCTATATCAAAATAAATTACCTACTCCATGCAATGGATATATCATTTGCGAGTAACTTTAACTTCTGTTTGAAGTCCAACAACGCTAAGAGTAAAAGCTATTGAAAACGGGGCTGGAGTATCATACTCCAAAATGTACCATTTCTTTTATTTCTTTTTAATGGTACAATATGGTGACACGATAATATTTACATATGTTTTCAGCATAACTCTGAAGGTATTAATGAGATCTTGATGTATTGGGTATTTTAAATTTTTTTATTAAAAATAATGTTTAAATTTTTTGTCTGGGAGATCACTGAGAGTTTGGAGGTGCTCCATTAACAGAGGTTCAATTAACATTAAGTCCATGGGTTTTTAAAATGGGACTTTGAAAAAGTGTTCCACTTGCAAGGTGTTCCACTTACAGAGGTGTTCCACTTAGCAATTCTACTGTACTTGGTCTGTTTTGGAACAGCTCAGTACATGTAGAAAACTATTCATCTGTTTAACTTGAAGTTTCTACAGATACACGTGTTTTGTTGATGTTGTTTATTGGTTATTATGTAACCACCAAATGTGGTGACATATTGTTATACTCTCTCACTCTTTTGTAGAATATCTGGTACAATTGCCAACAAATACATGGACTACTTGTAACTTTTTATAACCATTTGCAATAATTTACGAAGTAGTGATCACATAGACTTGAGATTTTTATCGTCAACACATATTGACATGTTACAACTTATTTCTGGTGACTTCAGTTAGCTTTTTTACTTGACTTAATCTGTCAATTTTTTTTAATTGTCAAGTTTGCTAATATAAATTGCTTGCCAAATAAAACACAAATACAGCAGAATACATCACACTGCAATGAACTGTACTGATCCATGCATGTACAAGTATAATAGGTTTTGCATATTACTAAATAGCATTGAAAGAGATGCTTGTGTAATAAGTAATAGAGGAATCAAAAATGAGAGTTCATACATACAAATGAAATACAATACTTTTGCATGTGGCCAATTCAAGATATGTTCAATACTATTTTAACAGTAAAAAGTATCACCTGAGGCTCAGAGCTCTGGCATTTGAAATATTCTTGTGTTTTCCAGGTTTTGCTGTTCCAAGTGCAACAACAAGGTTTTGAGGCCAGATGTAAATCACAGGTACAGACTCTCTCTAGTCATACAGCAGGACTCTTTTCAAGCCAAGGTTGTGCTGTTTGGCAAATGTGTGCAGCATTTCTTTGGTATAAATGCCAATGGACTTCAAAGGTAACTTGTGTCTTGAATTTGTTGCAATAAGGAAACTACAAATGACAAAAATGAAATATATATTAAGTATACTGTGTATGCTGTATCAGTAAAGAAGCTGGGCCAAAATAACATCCAATTACAATTGATTATTGAGTCCACATATACAAGTGTAGCTCAACAAGTTAAACCCAATACCACGGCTTTCATTTATTAATCTGAATGTTCTTGTTGCCATGATTGGGCTTAACTTCCGTGCTATGCTTTCATTGGTAGCAAATTCTCACTATCAGTTATTAAAGGGGCAACAAGGCCTGTAGAGAGAAAAAAGGAAAATTTTAACTTTTTCTGAGCTATCAAGGCAACATTTGGCTTAACATCTTCTTTGACATACCTATTTTCTTAAAATGTATGGATAACCTATCAATTTCAGCATTAAGAAGTGTAAATTCAGTTCAAAGCTTGAAAAAGGGGAAATCCGCTTTTTCATTTTTAAGATCCATCATGATTCAAGAGGAATATCAGCTGAAATAATGTTTATCTAGGGGGTTTCTTTGTAGATAATAAAAATAGATGTAAGTCTTGATGAAATATCCAAACCTAGATATTTTTTGACACTGGTCCGTGATCATTGAATGGCTCCTCTGCACTAATTGTTGCACCTTTAATTAAACGCGCATGGAATTTCATGCACTGCCATAATTTTTTGCATCAAGGGACAAATAGGCCAAATAGGCACAGATGTTAAACCTAGGGCGGGCCACAAGATATGTCAGATAAGAAATAAGGCCCAGGCTAGGTTTAACTTGTTGAACTAATACAAGTGTTGAATTGTCATGATTGAAAGGATACTGTCTGTAAATCCACAAAACTAGAACTTTATCAAGATGTCAAGTTCACCAAACAAGGTTGGAATGGAAGTGGTGTCTTCATGTTTAAAGCTAAAAAATTGGAATATTTTTCTTAATTTTTCATACTGTTTGTTTCTCTAAGATATGAAATATATTGCAGTCAAATCCAAGGATTAAAGTATTTTCTTTGTTTTCTCTTTCCAGGTATTTATCCACGCTTGAAGATGAACACCCATCAGTAGACTGGAGTCAGGTGCTTAAATCATGTATTGATTGTGCCCTAGAAGGTGCTGTATATATGTTTGGCTTCAAAACCATGTGCTATGCTGGACAGACATTACAGGGACTTGTTGAAAGTGTTGGGGACCAGGACCCTAACAGTGTGATTACTAAGGGTGCTAATAGTTTGATTGCTACCCAGGTGATCACGACTGGAGGTTCTACAAATCAAAACATATTTGAACACTTTAAAAATAATGTGGAATCTCAGATTCAACTTTCTTCTAACCCTACTCTCCCTGTTAGTCCACTTGATTCAGAAACTCATCAACATAAACTTGTGCAAAGACAAGACTCCCACACTGGGTACAGCTTTATGAATCTACCAGGGGGAGAACTTAGCTGCGTATCTGATTATGGAAGCTCACAATCGCGTCATATTCTGGAAGATTCCCTGCAAGTTAGCTGTGGTCACTCAGATGATACATCCTCTATTAGTGCCAGTAATTATAGTGAGATATCAGCGAGCAGTCCTGTTGAAACATCCCTAAATTATATTCATGATGGTGATATAACACATGGACAAGAGGATACACACCTCCAGGTGTCGGCTACTAGAAACATGTGTCTACCTGAATCAGCCAGAGATGATAGTGGAAATAAGTCTGTATTATTTAGTTCAATAAATAGTCAAGCTGATAAACTCGAGAACCAAAATAACAAAAAGATTGAGATAGTTGGTATGAAAAACACAAAGTCTTTCACAGGGAGTAGAAGCAATACAACAGAACCTTTAACATTAACATGTGGTAATGTTAGTGAAGATAGACATAATGAACTTCATAACGATGAAGTAACCATGGAGATGCATGAAGCATCTTTTAGCTTAAACACTGCTGGAGGTTGTCAGTATAGTGAATTCACAAGAAACAATCTTCATTCGGATACATTCAGTGACATATCTGATTTCAGCATCAGTGACTCAGTTTTAATTCAGATGGACCATCCTGGTGTAACCATAGCAACAGAATTCAACAATGAAAAGTCTGTTTCCATAGCGCAGGAATCATCATTCATGGAACCCATCGAAATTGTTAGAAAGGAATCCACTCATCAAAGTTTAATCCAGCTTAATTTTAGTCAGACTATAAATGAGAAAAACAATGACAAATCCCAATGTGTAAATTCAGAAATGTCTCTATTGATGGACAAAGAAAGTAGAACAAAAGGAGGAAATGTTAATTCTTCACTGACAAGCAATAAACAAGGGACCATGTATAGTTATTATATAAAAGGAATAAATATGAGTGCTTGGGATGAAGCTTCATTTGGGGCACAGGACTCAAGAAGTACATCAAAGGACTCACATAGAATGTCACAGGACTCACATATGAATAGAATGTCACAGGACTCACATATAAATAGGATGTCACTGGACTCACATAGGATGTTACAGGACTCATGTCGTGGTCTTGACTCTGAGCAATTAATTAGTTCATCACAATTTATTGATCTTCCTGAGTCAGAGGACTTGAATGCGTTTTTAGAAGATTTTAACCAATCAGAAAGCAACAGTAACATGGATATTAGGAGCCTTGATGAAAAATCCACGAAGAGTGAGAATGAACATGAGCATTGTGATACTGAGGAGATAAATGAAAAGACTGTGGAACAACAGAGCAAAACATGTGAAGTTACTGGAGTACTTACCGCAAATGATAGTTTGAAATACCATGAGAATAATACAGATGTGAAATGCCATGTAAAGCATAGAACTAGCAATGAACATTCTTCAAGTAATGAAAAATCTGATAAAGAAAATGAAAATCTTTTAGAATGCAAGACTGAAAATGTGTTGACATCATGTTATAGCATGGACATGTTTTCTGGCTCAAGTTCTGATATGTTTGCAGAGAGTGATTTGAGCCTGAATCCCAAAAATACGTTAGGCAGTATTATACAGTATGGCACGTCAGGCAATAAACTAGGTCAAACTGATGCATCAAGCAATGATCCAAGGCAAGTTGATCAATCAAACAATGAGATAGATCAACCTGATCCACACTGTAACAGTAACCTAGGTGAGACCAACCTCTCCCAAGATATGTTCTCTCCAAGTCCTCCAATAGTAGTTTCCAGACAATTGGCAAATCTTTCCAACCACACCCTAAATCTTGCCAGCACTCCTAATCTATTTGACTCCTCAACTGACTTCTCTAATGGAGATTCAAATTCAAGATCTAGGAAGAAACCAAGTTATCATTTGGACAAAAGTTTGGGGGACTTTTCTTTTATCCCTCCCAGCAATAAAAAGCAAAAGATGAAGGGAGTTTTGAAAGAGGACATTGAAAATGTTTACAGTCAGGATTTATTTTCTGTAACTGATGAAGAAATAAGTAAAAAATTGTTATTCTAAATGTGAATTTATCATATTTACTGACCTGTTAAATCACAAATGTCATAAGTTCTCTGAGAGGGCTGCCTAAAAGTGCAATAAATATCAGAAAATGATTTATTTATTTGTATTCAATTACACTTGGGGTTTCTACATGTGTAGTAAAACCTGTATATCCAAACACCTCCCAATCTGAATACTTTTTTCTATCATTTTTTCCTTCTACTGACTTCCATGTTAAAAAAACTAGCATGGCTAAATACATTTGAAACAGATTTTCAAATTACTGAAAGACTTTTAGCCAGTCCCTATGGGCTTCAGATAAGACAGGTTTTACTGTATATATTTTTGCAGCACCTGGAAAATAATATCTAGGCCTAGGCATCTTGTATCAGACCAGAAAAGTAGAAAATATTTTTAATATAGCCATTTTATTGAGTTATCAATGCACTTTTGCCTTTAGGCCTAATGCAAAAATCTGGAAGTTCATGGTTTTGCTTTGAAATGCCAAAATTCAATTTCATATTTGACATTTAAAAGAAATTTCCTCACATCATATCCAGTACCCATAGTCCCATACATGTATTTCTTACAGAAAAGTTCCTGTAAATCCGACATGAACATTCACAAAAATTTTGTTTTCTTTTACAGTTTTTAGACCAAGAAAATGTTTAAATCTTTTTTCAACTTATGATGTTATGGAGCCTGAACTTTCAACTTGTAATTCTCATATCAAACTATGATAGGCTGCATCTATAAACTTTACAGTCAATGCACATTCAAAGGGGAGTTTTGTAAAATCAAGTTTATTGAAATTGTCTTGGTCCAGGTGATAAAGTAATCCATTTATAGTGATTTTGAAAACATTGAGAAAGTGATTGTTCAAAGAATGCATGTAGAACAGCCAATATAAATTCTTGTATTAGAACTGTTTTGTTTCATTTGGAGGATATTTCATATGCCAAGCTGTGTACTATTATGTTATGGTGAAATTTAGATGTCAATTTTTCCTTATTATCCACAAATAGAAGATCCTGAAACTTCACCCATAAATGTGAAATTGATTTGTCAAAATAAAAATCTCCCTTTTTATGTCCCCCCCACTTATGTCCCCACCACATAGTGTGGGGCCATATTGTCGGCCTAGGCGCGTCTGTCTGTCCGTATGTCCGTCTGTCCGTCCGTCCGTCCGTACGTCCGGCAGTTTTCTCCAAAACCGCTACAGATATCACCTTCAAATTTTCAGGGTTAACTTATGAGTGCATCTAGATGTGGATGAAAAAAATTTAACTCGATACCTACTTCCTGTCGGCCATTTTGAAGTCAAATGCTAAAATCCTTGTCTGCAAACTTTAAGAAAAATGGCTTCACAGTTGCTTTTGAAACTTTAAGATCTTGTTCAGCTCACTTCATTCTAGATCTGATTAGGTTTTGTACCTGTTAGCTCAGTCATGTCAGCCATTTTGAATGTTTTAAGAAAAGTTAGCGCGCGATAATACTTTGTATCATATTGAATGGTGTTTTTCAGTTTTCATACTTTAACTATTTTGTAGCTTTATAAATAATTGCAGGTGTACTTTGTTGTAAAAGCCTATGTTATTGTTAACAGTAGTTATATGTGATAATTTTGTAAAAAGAAATCGGCAAAAACTCATAATCACTTTTTTATTGTCGGCCATTTTTGTTTTTTCCGTCCTAAAATCTTGTCTGTAAAGTCTTGTCTTCGCATTTTCAGGTGAACCGTTTGGTAGATCAATTTCAAATTTTCAGGGATGATTCTTAGTATGAAAATCTAGATCTGATTAGTTTTTGGGCATTCTGGGTAAATGTCAAGGCAGCCATTTTGGATTTTCCGTCCTAAAATCTTGTCTGTAAAGTCTTGTCTACGCATTTCCAGGTGAACCGTTTGGTAGATCAATTTCAAATTTTCAGGGATGATTCTTAGTATGAAAATCTAGATCTGATTAGTTTTTTGGCATTCTAGATAAATTTTAAGGCAGCCATTTTGGATTTTCCATCTTAAAATCTTGCCCGTAAAGTCTTGTCTACGCATTTTTTGGTGAACCGTGTGGTCGATCAATTTCAAATTTTCAGGGATGATTCTTAGTATGAAAATCTAGATCTGATTAGTTTTTTGGCATTATGGGTAAATGTCAAAGCAGCCATTTTGGATTTTCTGTCCTAAAATCTTGCCCGTAAAGTCTTGTCTACGCATTTTTAGGTGAACCGTTTGGTAGATCAATTTCAAATTTTTAGGGATGATTCTTAGTATGAAAATCTAGATCTGATTAGTTTTTGGGCATTCTGGGTAAATGTCAAGGCAGCCATTTTGGATTTTCTGTCCTAAAATCTTGTCTGTTATGTTTTGTCTACGCATTTCCAGGTGAACCGTTTGGTAGATCAATTTCAAATTTTCAGGGATGATTCTTAGTATGAAAATCTAGAAGAGAATAGCTTTTTGGCATTCTGGATAAATGTCAAGGCACCCATTTTGGATTTTCCGTCCTAAAATCTTGTTTGTAAAGCCTTGTTTACATGTTTTCTGGTTAACTGTGTAAGGGATCAATTTCAAATTTTCAGGGGTGGTTCTTAGTATGAAAATCTAGAACTGACTAATATTTTGGCATTCTGGGTAAATTTTAAGGTGGCCATTTTTGATATTCCGTCCTCAAATTGTGTCGGTAAAGTCTTGTCTACTCATTTTTAGGATAACCATTTGACAGGATCACCTATAGGTGGGGACATTTTGTACACATTTGTGTTCTTGTATAAATGTGTGACAATCTATAATATACTTATGCTACATAAATTGTAGAGGTGTTGACACAACAAACTAGAGCCTGTGAACCCTTGAGTTTTATTATGGGATCGGGCCTTTTATACTAAACAGTGAGCAATACCAGAAACAAGCGTTCGATTTGCTAAACGATATGTGTCACCCTTTAATTGAACTATGCTCTGTCAACTTTTGGTGTATTATTGTAGAGTTATTTCCTCCATATATTTAATCTTCTACTTTTTTGGATCAACCTGTACATACAATTATGAATAACAAACACAATATTATGCTTCGGAACTTTTATTTCATTAAATAGTGAAAACACAAAATTCAGAGAATCTAATTTGATTGGGTAATAACCCAGATGCAAGTAGGTCCAGTTTCACCACCAGGTGGCTAGTTCGGGCTGATAACATGGAAGGGTATTAGAAAGTTCCCTAAACTTGAATATTCATCACTTTTAGTGCTTCAATTTTCATGTTACCCTGTTGTATCTGATAGTAATACATTAAAATATGACCAGTAAAAGAAAATATTATCTGCCCTATACAAGAAAAGAGATTCCACTTTTTGTGATTTTATAACATGGGATCTATGGGGTATCTCCTCGGCCTAGAAATCACATTTTCAAAGAAAATTAAATTTTCAAAGTTCATAAGCACTTTTAAAACCACATTTCTTGATGTAATTTTACATGTAGATTTCAATTATGATATCACTTGGACTGAAATTGAAGTTTTGATGGCGTAAATCAAGATTATTTCTACTCCAATATTCTATTGGATTGTCATTCACCATATTCTGATTTGGTTTAAGGATAAATCCAATCTAGGATTATTTCCAACTCAAAGGCTCAGAATGCAGATGAAGCTCTCTTTTAAAGAAACTTCTGGAAAGGGTGGAAATAATCAACACATCAATTTAAAAATTTTCACAATTCTTATCATGACTGAGCTTTTTGGATCCAACAATCACAATCGCGTGAAGGAAACAATCACCCTTGGAAGGATTTCTTGAAGACCATCATCCATGGAGAACAATTATCCTTCCTGGCAGACAATCATCCAGAGACGATCAACCTTATTTCTAGAACAGGCATACCAAGGGGAAAACCTCTCCATGGAATATAACACAGGAGCTATCATTGCTGGAGCACAGTAATCCTATGGGTTCATTATTGCTGATGAACCATTATTATTTATGGGAGAATAATCATTTGAGATCCAACCCCTGTGGAACTTTTGTTTCTGACTCATGAGGATGCAATTTATTCATATGTTTCCAATAATTACTCTTGTCAGAGAATGCTCTATCACAATATTTACATTGGAATGGTTTTTCTCCTGTGTGGGTGCGTTTGTGCTTGGTAAGATCATACATGGCATAGAATTTCTTAAGGCATAGTTCACATGAATATTTGCGCTCTTTTTTCCTCCCTGACACATAAAATAGGTTTCTTTTTGAAGGTTGCTGTGGAGATTTTTGTGATTGGAGTTTAGTATCTTGTTCAGAATGATTAGTCCCCCTAATTGTATGTTTGCCTGGTTCAAATTGATCCATTCCTCCACTTGTTCTTGATTCTGAAAAGAAACAAATGCAGGAAAGTTTATTTTGAAGTGTATACATACTGACATATTATCAAACATTATGCGGTATGTGACCAAATTTTTCAAAAATGTTTCACTTGAAAGTGCATGAAAGCTGTCCAGGGGGGGAGATTTCCCAAAGATGCCCTATCATATTAGCACGTTCGAAAACAAATTTTATAAACAGGCCTCAATTTGCCGTTAAAATGGATCTCCAAATGTTCACTGTAGTTTTATGAGTATTCTCTACAAGTATGGATCGAGTAACTTCAATAGTATTACCGTAGGTTTGAAATGATGATGTTGAACTGATGTTAACGCCATTCCCACGATTTCAAATTTAACTTTGCGCATGCGCAGCACTGAGAGAGCACCTGCTAAGGTTTGTTCACGTGATCGAATCCTGCAATTTGATTGGTGATGATGCAAGAGATGATGTAATGGGGAATCCCCGAATACGATAGAATATGAAAGAATTATGGGAGCTACTCACTCCTCCTGAAAGCTGTCATTGTTATTTTGTATGCTACTGAAGGAGGATTAGATCCCAGAATGCAATTCTGATATTCTGCCATATATGGGTATCATTGCCGTGTACAAAATTCAAAATTTAAACAGTCACCATTTCTCAATCTTTCTCACTTCAAAATTTGAATCGAAAGTTTATATTACTTAACAAAAAAATTCAAACATACAAGAAGTGATCAAGATATTAGTTCAAATTTTTTGATTGCTGATTGTGAATTTATGCAGATAAGTGTCAGACAATAATGATGCTAGCTTTGTTGGATATTGATGTTGCATTCTGGCTGTCAATCCTTCTTGTATGCCACTCAAGTTTTTAGACCTTTACTGGGATGGAGCTGATAATACCAAGGGAAATGTCAACAATGTTTTTGAGAAGATCTGCCTTATTATTATTAAGGAGCACATCTTAATTCTCAATCTTTTTCTCAAGGATCAATCACTAGCCTATACAAGTCTACACTCATTATATCAAGAACTGTACATTCTCCATCATTCTCTTGGACCAAATATTCTCCATTATTACCTTAATGACCCCAGAATAGTTAAAACAAATGTAGAGTATTGATTCAAATGCAGACAAGAATTATTGCATCAACAAATCCGAGACAGTGATTTTTCACAAAATCTAGACATACAGATTTCTCTGATGGCAGGATAAGGAATATGTAATAATTTGAATAAGGCTGTGAACTTGATTTTGAATTGATAAATATTTAAGACCCATTCACAAGATTCACAAAAGAAACTTGACTATTACAATTTCTCAACCCTCCTTGGGCTGCCATTGATAAGAATCTTCAAGGTCATTTTCATCTTTAAAAAAAACATGAAGAAATATTGCTCTATTATATTTAGTCAATCCTTTATTATGTGAAAAGCTGCTCACATGTATTTAAAATATTTCCCTGTCATGTATAATTGTTTGACAAAGATCCATACATGGAATAAGGGGATTAAGGCAAGACATGATAGAAGACTGGCATATCTGTTTATATGAATACAATAAGAATTTTCAGTTTGCTTTGACAATGAGATACATGTATATCAATGTAAAACTGGGTTTTGTAGAAAAAACCGGGTACCTGGTAGTAAATTCTCCATGCTGGGTTCAAACTTGGTACCCGGTCGAAAAAGCCAGGTACCCAAAAAACGAAAAATACGAATATATAACATAATTAGATCATTAGAAAACGTTTTGAATTCACAAAAGGATAGGTATCGATATCGAGAACTGAATTCAACAATGTTTTTCTCTTAAACCAACCATTGAAAACATTCTGTAAAAAAACATGGTATTTTATGTAATGTTGACTGATTGACACGAATTTAATGCGAAAAATTATTTAGATATTTTTTATATAACTGTTTTTGATAACATTTTTTGTTTTTTTAGTGCTATTGTTTTTGCTCCTTTCTACCAATTCTTGAGAATGAAATAAAATGTCTTTCTGAACCTTGTTGGAACAAAATAGCATATACAACATGTTTTTAGACCTCTCAATATTAAAGTTAAACAAAGGAATTTTTGGTTGATTTTAAAAAAGTATTCAAAAAATTAAAACAAAATCCCCCCAAAATAGATAAAAATCAAGAAAAACCTTTTATTTCATTAACAAGATACTTTTTAAAATCAACCAAAATTTCCTTTATACAATTACAATATTGAGAGACCTAAACATGTTGTGTTTATGTCGTTTTGTTCCAATGAGGTTCGGAAAGATGTTTCATTTCACTCTGGAAACATGATACCAAGAACAAAACAAGTGTTTGATGTGTTTTTTAAAACAATATAGATGAAAGTATGTGTATCTATTCCAAATTATATTGTAAGCATTCAAAAGATGGCCATTACATTGGCAATTTGTAAGATTTTCAGAAATTTTTGATGACTGGTTTAAGAGAAACGTGTGTTCAAAAAGTTCGCCATATCGATACTCATTCTTTATGTAATTAACTTCCTTCAAAATTGAGCTAGAAGCTTCAAATAAAAAGCATTTTAAGGCTCTTTTCTTCCTCTATCATCATGGTCATATTTTCATTGGTTATGGGGGGGGGATTACACTTCAGTGGACGTTTCATCGCGATTTGGGATAACTTAAATTATGATAAATAATCAAAATCTTACACGTTGCATCATGTAAATTAACACACGTCACCTCTCTGCCAAAGTAACGGTAGCAATTTACAGATTTAAATCATAATCAAAACAATTCACGTACCAACATACGAACTATTGAAAATAGAGTAAGATTGATTTGTCATGTTTTTCGAATCGTCTTAATAGTGGCCATTTTGAAATTTGGAAGCCATTTTGAAAATGTCTTTTTGAGTGGAGCTCTCGTGTCTTTAGGCATGAGCCTTTGAAATTTGAACCAAATTCATCCACTGGTTTTTGAATCATCAAAGATTACGTTCTGTTAAGAAGAATGGCGCCATTTTGAAAATTAGCTGCCATCTTGAAAATTCCTTCTCGACCAGAGCTCCTGTGTCCCTATAGGTATCAGCATATAAAATTTGAACTAAATCCGTCAACTGGTACTTGAGTTATCAAACATTACATTTTTACCCCTTTGTCTTTAGGCACCAGCATATAAAATTGTAACAAAATCCGCTAACCAGTATTTGAGTTATTGCCTGGACACATGGACGGATGGACGGACAGAAAGACGGACGGACAGCTTTTCTATATCCCCCTAGAACTTCGTTCGGTGGGATAACAGTAATTACTAAAAATGGCTTCTGAAGCAGAGGTCCTATGGCCATAAGGCATAAGCCTAAAAAATTTGAACTAAATCCATAAACTGATATTTATGTCAAATTATCCAGACACACGAATGAAGTAAACAACTTCTCTGTATCCCTGCCAATCTTTGTTTGATGGGATAATTAATTTATAGCATTGGAATTGTTCGTATAAATTGAATTAGAATAGTCCATTGTATGGCCAGAACAAAACAGCATTTCTAGCCATGGATGAATCCATTTTTTCAAGTTGTGGTTTAAATTCTTTGTATAAGCACCATCATCAAGTATTATGTCCTGGTCCTTCTCTATTGCATTTCCACGCTGTCCCACAGGACCATATTCAGGTTTCTCAGATTTTGGGTTTTAACTTGTAGTCATTGCACTGATATTGTCATACAGGGGACCAACACGTTCATGCAGGCCTACATCCTGTTTCATACTAGTAGAGTCCCCCATATCAGTTTTACTTTGCCCTGTAGCTAGTCCATGCACCACTCTCTCATGTCTACGTAGAGAGTCCACCCTGTTGAATGATTTAATGCACAATTTACAAACATATGGCTTTTCCCCAGTGTGGATACGCATGTGCTTCTTCAAGTCACCCGCATTCTTTGATGTTTTCAAACAAAGATGGCACTGATATGACATCAGACCAGATTGTCCATAGGAAGATGTTTTATTCGGCGTCTCTAATTTTGGGCTAGTTTTGTTTTCTGATAACTTGAGAAGAACAGGAAAATTCTGCTGATAGTTCTTCAACTCTGTTTGATAGATGTCATCTTGAAGTATGGCATTGTTGAGATTGCCAATGGGTTCCAGTGAGGCTCCAGTATTTAAGAAACCTGGAATATAAGCACAGTTTTAGAAAATAGTGCTTTAATAATCACTCTTTTTTATTTGTAACTTCTCTTGTAAGGTGAAATGACATCTCTATATTCATTGGATTGCAAAACAACTGAGTTGACATCTCTATATGAGTTGACATCTCTATATTCATTGGATTGCAAAACAACTGAGTTGACATCTCTATATGAGTTGACATCTCTATATTCATTGGATTGCAAAATAACTGAGTTGACATCTCTATATGAGTTGACATGAAGGTGAAATTACAAGTGATCTAAACTAACCCATGTGAAGTAAATATGTCCTGTATTTTCATGTGTGATACAGAACTTGTATAACACCATGGTGTTACAATATCACATGTATCATAATGTACATTCATAGAAAATACTAAAAATATTGTTTCCTCGAAAGGATGTATTTTACTTGAAGCTAGCAAATTGTGACATACAAACTTTCTCCAGCACATTTTCAATAACTGAATATAACTTGAATCTTTGAATAACTTGTATACATCTATATAATTTAATTAACCTCTTGACTACCCAGAGTAAAGATATTTCTCGTCACCTCAGAAATGACCGTGAAACCCAGAGTGAAGAGATAATCCGTCACAATTTTTTTTCTAAAATTGCTCTTATTTGAATAACATCCAATTTACACAAAAATTGATTTAAAATGTCTAGAAATGATCTCTAGTAAAATGTCAAAAGCTGGCATAAATGAAATATTCTCTGGTTTTTAGAACCTGGGATTCATGAGGTTAATAACCTTAAATCAAACATTGACAGTTGGACACAATTGTTAGTTTTAGTAGGTTATCACTGCTGATTTTCTCACTTGTTAAATATCAGATTTATATTTACATGTTCTTTACACATATAGCCTACCTATCTGTCTGACTATGTAATGGATTGATAAATCTTTGACCTTTAATTAGCTTAATATGAAATAATACCAATAAAGGTACATTCACACAATATTTCATAAATATAATTCATGTGTTTATACAGCCCATGGTTGATACATAATTGTTGAATTTGCAAAAAGAACAAGGGTCAGTATGATGAAGCCTGCCTCCAATCTGTCAAACCCCATGGTTAACATATTTGTTGCATTCCCAAAAGAACAAGGGTCAGTATGATGAAGCCTGCCTCCAATCTGTCAAACCCCATGGTTAATACATATTTGTTGCATTCCCAAAAGAACAAGGGTCAGTATGATGAAGCCTGCCTCCAATCTGTCAAACCCCATGGTTAATACATAATTGTTGCATTCCCAAAAAGAACAAGGGTCAGTATGATGAAGCCTGCCTCCAATCTGTCAAACCCCATGGTTAATACATATTTGTTGCATTCCCAAAAGAACAAGGGTCAGTATGATGAAGCCTGCCTCCAATCTGTCAAACCCCATGGTTAATACATAATTGTTGCATTCCCAAAAGAACAAGGGTCAGTATGATGAAGCCTGCCTCCAATCTGTCAAACCCCATGGTTAATACATATTTGTTGCATTCCCAAAAGAACAAGGGTCAGTATGATGAAGCCTGCCTCCAATCTGTCAAACCCCATGGTTAATACATATTTGTTGCATTCCCAAAAGAACAAGGGTCAGTATGATGAAGCCTGCCTCCAATCTGTCAAACCCCATGGTTAATACATATTTGTTGCATTCCCAAAAGAACAAGGGTCAGTATGATGAAGCCTGCCTCCAATCTGTCAAACCCCATGGTTAATACATAATTGTTGCATTCCCAAAAGAACAAGGGTCAGTATGATGAAGCCTGCCTCCAATCTGTCAAACCCCATGGTTAATACATATTTGTTGCATTCCCAAAAGAACAAGGGTCAGTATGATGAAGCCTGCCTCCAATCTGTCAAACCCCATGGTTAATACATATTTGTTGCATTCCCAAAAGAACAAGGGTCAGTATGATGAAGCCTGCCTCCAATCTGTCAAACCCCATGGTTAATACATAATTGTTGCATTCCCAAAAGAACAAGGGTCAGTATGATGAAGCCTGCCTCCAATCTGTCAAACCCCATGGTTAATACATATTTGTTGCATTCCCAAAAGAACAAGGGTCAGTATGATGATCCTGCCTCCAATCTGTCAAACCCCATGGTTAATACATATTTGTTGCATTCCCAAAAGAACAAGGGTCAGTATGATGAAGCCTGCCTCCAATCTGTCAAACCCCATGGTTAATACATATTTGTTGCATTCCCAAAAGAACAAGGGTCAGTATGATGAAGCCTGCCTCCAATCTGTCAAACCCCATGGTTAATACATAATTGTTGCATTCCCAAAAGAACAAGGGTCAGTATGATGAAGCCTGCCTCCAATCTGTCAAACCCCATGGTTAATACATAATTGTTGCATTCCCAAAAGAACAAGGGCCAGTATGATGAAGCCTGCCTCCAATCTGTCAAACCCCATGGTTAATACATAATTGTTGCATTCCCAAAAGAACAAGGGTCAGTATGATGAAGCCTGCCTCCAATCTGTCAAACCCCATGGTTAATACATAATTGTTGCATTCCCAAAAGAACAAGGGCCAGTATGATGAAGCCTGCCTCCAATCTGTCAAACCCCATGGTTAATACATATTTGTTGCATTCCCAAAAGAACAAGGGTCAGTATGATGAAGCCTGCCTCCAATCTGTCAAACCCCATGGTTAATACATATTTGTTGCATTCCCAAAAGAACAAGGGTCAGTATGATGAAGCCTGCCTCCAATCTGTCAAACCCCATGGTTAATACATATTTGTTGCATTCCCAAAAGAACAAGGGTCAGTATGATGAAGCCTGCCTCCAATCTGTCAAACCCCATGGTTAATACATAATTGTTGCATTCCCAAAAGAACAAGGGTCAGTATGATGAAGCCTGCCTCCAATCTGTCAAACCCCATGGTTAATACATAATTGTTGCATTCCCAAAAGAACAAGGGCCAGTATGATGAAGCCTGCCTCCAATCTGTCAAACCCCATGGTTAATACATAATTGTTGCATTCCCAAAAGAACAAGGGTCAGTATGATGAAGCCTGCCTCCAATCTGTCAAACCCCATGGTTAATACATAATTGTTGCATTCCCAAAAGAACAAGGGCCAGTATGATGAAGCCTGCCTCCAATCTGTCAAACCTCATGGTTAATACATAATTGTTGCATTCCCAAAAGAACAAGGGTCAGTATGATGAAGCCTGCCTCCAATCTGTCAAACCCCATGGTTAATACATAATTGTTGCATTCCCAAAAGAACAAGGGTCAGTATGATGAAGCCTGCCTCCAATCTGTCAAACCCCATGGTTAATACATAATTGTTGCATTCCCAAAAGAACAAGGGTCAGTATGATGAAGCCTGCCTCCAATCTGTCAAACCCCATGGTTAATACATAATTGTTGCATTCCCAAAAGAACAAGGGTCAGTATGATGAAGCCTGCCTCCAATCTGTCAAACCCCATGGTTAATACATAATTGTTGCATTCCCAAAAGAACAAGGGTCAGTATGATGAAGCCTGCCTCCAATCTGTCAAACCCCATGGTTAATACATATTTGTTGCATTCCCAAAAGAACAAGGGTCAGTATGATGAAGCCTGCCTCCAATCTGTCAAACCCCATGGTTAATACATAATTGTTGCATTCCCAAAAGAACAAGGGTCAGTATGATGAAGCCTGCCTCCAATCTGTCAAACCCCATGGTTAATACATAATTGTTGCATTCCCAAAAGAACAAGGGCCAGTATGATGAAGCCTGCCTCCAATCTGTCAAACCCCATGGTTAATACATAATTGTTGCATTCCCAAAAGAACAAGGGTCAGTATGATGAAGCCTGCCTCCAATCTGTCAAACCCCATGGTTAATACATAATTGTTGCATTCCCAAAAGAACAAGGGCCAGTATGATGAAGCCTGCCTCCAATCTGTCAAACCCCATGGTTAATACATAATTGTTGCATTCCCAAAAGAACAAGGGTCAGTATGATGATCCTGCCTCCAATCTGTCAAACCCCATGGTTAATACATATTTGTTGCATTCCCAAAAGAACAAGGGTCAGTATGATGAAGCCTGCCTCCAATCTGTCAAACCCCATGGTTAACATATTTGTTGCATTCCCAAAAGAACAAGGGTCAGTATGATGAAGCCTGCCTCCAATCTGTCAAACCCCATGGTTAATACATAATTGTTGCATTCCCAAAAGAACAAGGGTCAGTATGATGAAGCCTGCCTCCAATCTGTCAAACCCCATGGTTAATACATAATTGTTGCATTCCCAAAAGAACAAGGGTCAGTATGATGAAGCCTGCCTCCAATCTGTCAAACCCCATGGTTAATACATAATTGTTGCATTCCCAAAAGAACAAGGGTCAGTATGATGAAGCCTGCCTCCAATCTGTCAAACCCCATGGTTAATACATATTTGTTGCATTCCCAAAAGAACAAGGGTCAGTATGATGAAGCCTGCCTCCAATCTGTCAAACCCCATGGTTAATACATAATTGTTGCATTCCCAAAAGAACAAGGGTCAGTATGATGATCCTGCCTCCAATCTGTCAAACCCCATGGTTAATACATAATTGTTGCATTCCCAAAAGAACAAGGGTCAGTATGATGAAGCCTGCCTCCAATCTGTCAAACCCCATGGTTAATACATAATTGTTGCATTCCCAAAAGAACAAGGGTCAGTATGATGAAGCCTGCCTCCAATCTGTCAAACCCCATGGTTAATACATAATTGTTGCATTCCCAAAAGAACAAGGGCCAGTATGATGAAGCCTGCCTCCAATCTGTCAAACCCCATGGTTAATACATAATTGTTGCATTCCCAAAAGAACAAGGGTCAGTATGATGATCCTGCCTCCAATCTGTCAAACCCCATGGTTAATACATAATTGTTGCATTCCCAAAAGAACAAGGGTCAGTATGATGAAGCCTGCCTCCAATCTGTCAAACCCCATGGTTAATACATAATTGTTGCATTCCCAAAAGAACAAGGGTCAGTATGATGAAGCCTGCCTCCAATCTGTCAAACCCCATGGTTAATACATAATTGTTGCATTCCCAAAAGAACAAGGGTCAGTATGATGAAGCCTGCCTCCAATCTGTCAAACCCCATGGTTAATACATATTTGTTGCATTCCCAAAAGAACAAGGGTCAGTATGATGATCCTGCCTCCAATCTGTCAAACCCCATGGTTAATACATAATTGTTGCATTCCCAAAAGAACAAGGGTCAGTATGATGATCCTGCCTCCAATCTGTCAAACCCCATGGTTAATACATAATTGTTGCATTCCCAAAAGAACAAGGGTCAGTATGATGAAGCCTGCCTCCAATCTGTCAAACCCCATGGTTAATACATATTTGTTGAATTCGCAAAAAGAACAAGGGTCAGTATGATGAAGCCTGCCTCCAATCTGTCAAACCCCATGGTTAATACATAATTGTTGCATTCCCAAAAGAACAAGGGTCAGTATGATGAAGCCTGCCTCCAATCTGTCAAACCCCATGGTTAATACATAATTGTTGCATTCCCAAAAGAACAAGGGCCAGTATGATGAAGCCTGCCTCCAATCTGTCAAACCTCATGGTTAATACATAATTGTTGCATTCCCAAAAAGAAATGAGAAAAAACATTGGACAAATAAAAAATCATTATATCATGATGTTAAAATGTGGAAACAATCAATATAAAGAGATTGTCTTTATTATCGGACTTGGAAACATGACTAAAACCCTGAATTCAAAGACAAACAAAATGTTTGAAGTGCGAGCCAAACAGTTGAATTAATTGAAATGAACCAAAACATAATTCATCCAAATTGATTACAAAACCAGTTGAAACAATGAGCATATTTCTTCTCTGAGATGCAGCACCTCCATATATTTCACAAATCAAGAAAATCTTAAAATGTTGTACAAATAAAATAAAAAACCTAAAAGGTGGCACAATTAGTAACAAAATTCTTAAATGTTGCATTTAAAAAATAGCAAAATTAGACATCCACAAAAAAAAATCTTGGGGAAAGCATTGTATCTTAATTGAGAAATTGCGTCAATGAAAATAATGATTTCAATTAAACTGCCAAAACAAATTTCACAGTGTATACAGTTTGGCTCTGGGTCTGAGATGTCACTGTCACATTATAAAGAACTGACCCCCATCCTTAAGAGAGCATGCAAAATGACAACACTGAGAAATGAAAGAATTTAAACCCACCTGCAAGTTTTATGTATGAAGTCTGTTTAACACGATATAAAATTGGAGAGAAAACCAGCAGCAAAAAATCCTAGTACATGAATACCAAAATTATTAGCATCACGCGTCAGTTTTCCAAAGTAATTTGTATTTAAAAGTTCCTGAAACAAATAGATTCTCCATCATGACAAATTGTACGGAAATATAAGATAAACTAGTTAGTTCCGATAGAGTTTATTTGATGAAAACCACAAAAGAGCCAAAATTGGTCAACAGCTCAAAATCTAAATATATGCCAAGTTACATACATGTATTCTTCTTTAAAACACAAGTGAAACCCTTGTGAACAGAAGAGGAGTTCAGTGAGACAATGTGTTTTACAAATGGTTAAAGAACAAAACAACAAACCTCCAGTGTTCTCTTGTCCCCTGCATGATATTGTGCTAGGATCATGTCCTTCCCTGAATGCACCAGCTTCCTCATCAACAATATCATTTCCATCCTCATCAGCATCATCCACCTCTAGCTTGATGAATTTCTCCATAGGTTCAGACACATCAGGGTTAATAGAACGTCTATGTTTAGAGGAGGTACTATGGGATTTCATCTGCTTTCCTGTAATGATGTCACAAATTGAAAAAGATGAAATACTGTTAGATGTAAGAAAAAGTACTAATTCACTATAATCTCCCTAATTTAACATGCTCTTTGTAAACCAGATTTGCAGTTTCGGATTTTCAAATCGTTAAGCTGTGTGCAACACCAAGATACACCACATCATGCTAGGACTGAATTATGAAAAATCTCAATATTCTGTAGCTACTCACTTTGAATGTGGTCTTCTATTGCATCTGAAGACTCATAATACAATGTTGTGTCATCTGATCTGATCTCTGGTTGGTAAGCCTCAACAGGAGCAGTAGTTGAATTGTCAGTGTTGTGTTTTTGAGATCCTATACTACCATGCGTTATGGATGATACCTCACTCTCCTGATTTGTCAATGTCATGCATGGCTTACCACATGTGTTTGATGTATTTTGAGACACAATTGGAGCATGCAATGTTGATATATTACTGTCATTTGGTTTAAGCACTGTTCTATGCATTTTTATGACTATGTCACTTGTGCTTTCTCCAGGGCTTATACATATGATACCATCAATCTCCAATGTGCTTTTAAAGTTGAGATGCTGTGTGCAGAGTCTGAGTATGGCATCTTGTAATGATTTTGTGAGCATGTGACTTTGGTGGACTGCCATCTTTATTTAGTCTGTTGTGTGCTTGGCTACCTGAAAGTATCAAATAATGGATATTCGATAATAGTCAAAACAAGTTTCAGAAATGCTAGTTCTAGGTACAGGGTGAGACACTTATAGACGAGTAGGGATTTGCAAAAAATAAAATAAAAAAGGATCGACTGACCCTGTTAGGTTTCTTGGTATTTTTGGAAAGCTGTGAATCACCACATCATCTTCTTCATAATAAGAAGTTCTGAAAATGGTCCCGTTGCCATGGAAACGGACGCTGAATAAAATACCTGCTATTAACAGTATTCGAATCACCAATAACATGTTTTGTTATATAACTATTACATTTCTTATCGGTTTTAAATAATCTTGGTACCAAATGAAGGCATGTTGAGTCCCCTTTCAGATAAAGTATAATTTATGCAAATCAGCTCATTTGCATATCTTCTGTGACGTCATAATTGTGATTTTTTGAGCAAGTTATTAAAATACATGTTATAAATACCCCTTTGAATTAAATAAGTGTAGTAAAGTTGTATATATTCATAAAATACAAATGTAGGAGAAACAGGCTTTATTTTGATATATATAACATATCTCAATCAGTTTAAGCGATATAGCCTACGTCCTTTTAATCAGTACATAACTGGAAAAATAACAGCAAAAGTAGACCTATTTTATGGTACAACTTGTATTTTACAAAATATGAACTAGCCTTACGTAAATCATGGGGGTTGAGACGGTAAACACTGATATTAGCAGGTAAACCTCAGACCCTACTGGGTATCTTTAGAAAGCTAAGCCTCTACTATATTTTCCACATAATGAGAAGTTCTGAAAATGGCGCCGTTGCCATGGAAACGGACGCCGATTAAAATACCTGCTATTAATAGTATAAATATCATGTTTTATTTTATAACTTCTCCATTTCTCATCCATTTTAAATAATCTTGGTACCAAATGAAACCATGGCAATGCCCTTTCAGAAAAATTATAAATTATGCAAATTAGCTCATTTGAATATATTTTGTGACGTCATAATTGCAATTTTTCCTAATACTTTTTAGCAAATTATTAAAATACATGGAATAAATAACCCCTTTAAATTATATAATTGTAGTAAAATTGAATATCTTCATTGAACACAAATGTAGCCTAGACAGGCTTTATTGAGATATATAGATCATATTTCAATCCGTCTGGGAGATATAGCCTACATCTTTTTAATTAGTACATAACTGGAAAAAATAAAGCAAAAATAGACCTACTTATGGTATTTTACAAAATATAAACCAGTCTCATATAAATTATGGGTGCTAAGATGGAAGACGCTGATATGAACAGGTTAACCCCAGACCTACTGGGTCTCTTGGTATCTTTAGAAAGCTAAGCATCTTTACTCAATCTTCCGCATAATGAGACATTCTGTAATTGGTCCCGTTGCTATGGAAACGGACTAATAAAAACAAATAAAAATAATACGCTAGGTATTGGCAATATCTTGATCATGAACGAAAATGTTTGTCTCATAACTTTCCTATTTATTATCCATTTTGAGTAATATTGGAATCAAATGAAAGCTCGTTATTTCAGTTACAGTGCAATCTATGCAAATTTATCTCATTTACATATCCTTTGTGACATCATAATAGTAATTTTTCTCACATTTCGAGCAAAGTATCAAAAAATGTTATAGAAAATTAAATATTTGTAGTAAAAGTGTAATATATTCATGTATTACATACCTAGCGAAGCATTTGTATGGAAGTCAATGGGAAAGTTAGCGAGCTATATCCACCGATATTGCCTGATTACCCCGATATAGCCCGCTTACCTCGTTTTGATATTAGATTTCTTTAATAACCATGATAATATCATGACGTCACGTCATTGATACAAAGTAACCATGGGAACAAAGGCATGTAATACATCAGTTATGTCACTATGACGTGAAATATGCCTTCGTTCTTGCCCAAATATAGAGCCTCCCAAGGTCGGCCTATATTGGGAGAACTCAGGCATATTTCACGTCATAGTGACATAACCTCTAAGTATAAGATAACTGTAGGCCAAACAAGCCTTATAGTTTGGCAGAAATATAGGGTATTTTGACATTCAATCGTTTTCTTCGGATTACAACTTATCAACATGAATATAGGATTGGGACCTCAAAACCACCAGATGTCGGAGCGGCACCCTTGGGCAACTCTCTACAGAGCATTTCTTTTACCCCCCTGATAAAATATACAGGGGGTACAATAAGACACCCCCATATCTCAGATACTAATAAATATATTAACTTGAAATTTTCAGGAATTAGTTTTAGTATGATGCTTGACATGTATGAAAAAAATCAAGAAAAAATCTTAATCCATTGCTATAGCAACAGTAACAGAACACTATTTGTTACCGAAGAGATGCATTATTTTGCAACATGCAACATTTCTTCATATTCTTGATTCTTAAACTAGCATATAGTATTACACTAGTATATAGGACACTGCATATTTTATATGTAGTACATACATGTATATTAAATGAAATTTAATGAATTCATACAGTATTGAGGTTGGCATATAGTCTAGACTTTGGCATGATATCTTAACATTATAAACATTAGTTTTCCTCATCTGAGCAATATGCAATACGACTTTGGTAGTTATCATGTACAAGTACAATAGTATATGCCATCAGTTTTATATTATGCAACCTTATGCCTAAATTAAGGTGGGGGTCTATGTCTGATAATTTCTGTAAGTTTGTGTTCTGTTAAGTTCTTGAGCTTATCATTTATTTTGGGATGTATTTTTCTGACCTATCCAGAAAGTGGTTGAAACGTAAAATCTAAAGGGATTTAAATAAGCCTTTGCTGAAAAAGGTTCTAGATTTTTGCCTTTTAATGTTCCAAATGAAGGTAATTGGTCAAAAATTGGGAAATTTCACTAGTACTAATCAACAAAAACTTCAAAAAGGCCTTAGTTTAGCTTTAATGTCCTGTTTAAGAACCCCTATTCTAACTGTCGAAAATGGATTGTAGCAATACTATCCAACACGAATCTACTTGTTGAGCTTCGATCAACTTGAGTTCTTCGTAGAAGATGAGGATTTCAACAAGGGTGCATTGATTTTACATCGTAACGTACCTGATGGCATCCTCACACCAAGTCAATGGTTAGTCTAGCTCCAAGACTCTGTGACCCCCACTACTAGACTAAACACCTTTTCACACCGTGTGGGGAGGTGTTTATGGGGGGATGGCTTGTAGCTAGACTAGTCAATGGTGTATGTCCCCATGTTGAGTCAATGCAAATTTAAAACAAATCTGGCAGGGTTTAAGCAAATTTGGAAAAATGTTCACCAAATTCCCCGTTTAGTGGCTCCAAATTTTCGAACACCCTCCTGCCAAATCCTGGCTACGCCACTGCTTCATGTTAATAATAAAAAGAACTCATTTAATTCAATCTAAAGAGTATTCTAATGATTCTATGATTCCATTGGTCTCTATATTTTAGCTACAGTTTGAGCATTAATTCTGTAAAGTACTTTTACCATAAACATTTCTATGATATTCAAACATGTCTCTAGGTACCAGTATGTGATAGTTCCTTCGATACCCTAGGTTACATTGTGAAATCCCACCAAACAAGACAGTGAAGACATTATTCTCAGGAAAGAAAAAAATAAAATAAAAAAATCTTCCCAATTAACATTGTGATGTTTCAATTCTAGTTCGTAGATTTTATCATTTTAAGTCTTTATATATAAAATTAAAATCAATAAGTATAAATAAATAATACATAAATGAGACGAATTGGAGTTTGGGTAGTATAAATAACTATGATACTTTTTAATTGATAATCTTCCTTAAAGAGATGAACATGATATGACATGCTGTGCTAGTCTGCTATTCTTCATAAAAATAAGAAGAAAAACTCACCATCTTATAAAAATTTATAAAATCAGTGAGAAAATTCAGTGAGCTAAGAATTTTGGACTTTTGGAAATTTGTAGAAGAAAGGATGGGTTTCGAAATGAAGAGGTATTTCTAAATATATGAATAAATCATGAAGATTGGGAGTAATGGTGTTGAACTGTTTTTCGTAACACTGGTTTAAAAGATGGTGGGTGCATATTTTAGTAGCCTTGCCCAAGTCAGTATTTTTTACTTATCTGATCTTGAATTATTACCTTGTACAATCAAATACATCTCCGCTGATATAATGCTAAGTTATTCAGCGGTTTCGAGATTTCCATAATACCTACACTGTCAGGGGTATCGCGAAACCTTATTGATTGACAAGATCGCATGGACACGATGTGTGACTTCAGGCTGATTGGCCAATCAAAACGTTATCAGGTTGACCTGCATAAACAAAGCAAACTACCCGTCTACGACTTGATCTGATCGAGTGTTTTTAGCGTTATAATATATTACGTAATTAAATGTACATTGGAATGTAAGCAGTCATTAATATAACTTAAATCATTAGCCTAATGTGATTCAATGAAGATGAAGATGTACGAAGACCTAGTTCGGCCATGTAGTCGTCGATCTGATTCAATGATTGAATCTCAGCCTAGATGTTCGATTATTTGAATTCAGCTATTGTTTCAACTTTCTCAAGTCTCTAGCCAAATTACTTGGCTAGAAGACATGGCATGTGGACCAACGTGCACTAGTGATAACGTTGATTCTGGAGTAAGATTTTTTTAAATGTTATTCTAAAAATTGTAATGAAAATATTTCATCAAATAGAATGTAAACGAAAACTATCCTTTGTGAGATATTATACCGCATGCTTTCGTCTAAACTTAAAATCATTTGGTCTGCCATTTATAATAAAAACATCTGTTGAGGTTAATCTTTATCTTGCTTTAGCGAAAAACAAAATGGCAGTTTTTACCGAAGGATCTTTTCTAAATTGGTCTTAGAAAAGACTAAATAAAAGCCGATGTAGATGGTCATATGAACTAAGACTACATACTCAGTTCAATGAAGGTATGTTTATTACATTTGAGCTAATTTATAGCAACAGTCCACACGGGATAGCGTAAAAAGCAATAAAACAAACAGGGCTTGATGATAGCGTAAGGCCACTAGTGTTGTCATGATGTGCCATAATTGTACATCGATGCATCAGCAATTTCAGTACTAAACATCAATGCACATTGCAATGTACATCGAGAAAAAGTCCGAGAAAAGTGCACTGAAATACCGAACACGAATGCACTAAAATACCGAACAGAACAAATTAATAAGAGTACGCTGGTACATCAGGGAACTTCTAGTAACGTTGAAGTGAAAGTAAAGTAATTTTGTTTAGATTAATGGTTCATTTCGACTAGCTAATATAGTTTTAAAGCGAAAGAATATCAGAAAACATTGGAAAATGAAATAAAACATGAGAAAGGTAAGCGATTTGCGTCAAAATAAGATAAGAAAGGGTGATTTTTAGCAAATTAATTTTTTTTTAAAAACATCGATGTTTTGTTTCAGATATCAGAATCAGAATCAGCTTTGGCGATGAATATCGCGATGTATCGATTAATCGCGACAACACTAAAGGCCACACTGTGGCCGAAGAATAAGGTAAGTTTCAATGTTTCTTATTGAAATCTTCTCACCCCCGGGTATCTGATCGATGCTCCGGCATCCACTAAACTCTGATTGTTATTTATCTGATAAAATTTGTATTTTCATGATGAATTCATGCAAGATTTGTTCGTGAAAAGCCTGGTGAAAAGTGTACTTGTTTTTAACCATGCATAATAATGAGCTGACGCTTTGGTACTCATATTATGTAAGAGAGCAGAAGATGGAGAGAAGAAGATTGTGAACCGCTCTGCTTCTTTGTCTATATCAATGATATGGGCAGCGACTTATCAAAAACAACCAGCCTCAAACTATTTGCAGATGACAGCCTCCTCTTCATGTCTTTCGAGAACCAACAGGATGCACTGACACTCAAGGATGACCTTGACAAACTGGTCTCCTGGGCAAATACCTGGCAAATGAAATTCCATCCCTCAAAATGCTATGTACTGAGCATTCACAGACGTAAATCACCCATCACACACAAGTACACTATGTTAGGAGAAGAACTAAAATCTGTGACCCACATTCCATATCTAGGGATCGAAATCACAAACAACCTAAACTGGACGACACACATACAAACAGTAGTATCAAAATCTAACAAGGTACTAGGCTTCCTCCGGCGCAACCTCCACCAGTGCCCAGAGAACATTAAAGCCCAGGCATACAAGTCACTAGTTCGGCCTAACCTAGAATATGCTAGTGCAGCATGGGATCCTTACCGCCAGAAAGATGTCAACAAACTGGAACAGGTACAAAGGAGAGCAGCCAGATTTGTTACCAAATGTCACTCTAGGGAACCAGGCTGTGTCACCCAAGCTCTCCAACACCTGCAGTGGGAATCACTACAATCCCGTAGGGAAGGGAGGGTACTAGACTTTACCTCTTCTACAAAGGAACTCACAACTTAGCAGCCATCACTATACCCACTTACTTCAGCCCTCAAATAAACACAAACACTAAACAGTTCCATCCATCCAAATTCATCCAACCAGCTGTCAGAACGGATGCATACAAGTTTAGTTACTTTCCAAGGACAATAGTAAAATGGAACACTCTACCCAGTGATATTTTAGACAGTGATAGCCTATCCAGTTTTAAATCTTCTGTCAGCAAGCAGCTTAACAATTAAGCTCAGTTGTATTTTAGCAATAGGTCTATGGTACATTCTTAAAATTTGTTTTTGTTTATAGAAATGATTTTTGAATATGGCCAACTTTTCTACAAACGGGAGCATCGACCTTGGGGAAGATGCCTCCTTAAGTGGAGAAGTGTTGCATGATTTCAGTGTACATTTTAATATGAGTTGTAAACCATAGATCTATTTTTATGTCACCACCAAAAGTGGTGACATATTGTTATGGTCTCCGTTTTTTTTTATGTCACCACCAAAAGTGGTGACATATTGTGGTGGTGACATATTGTTATGGTCTCCGTTTTTTTGCGACGGCGGTTGGTGGTTGGCGTCCGGCGTCTGGCGTCCGGCGTCTGTAACAATTTCTTACAACTTCCTATAACTTAACAAATACTGTTTAGACTGACTTCAATTTTTTTCTAAATCATCTACATGTTCTCAGAAGTTCAAATCTGACTTTAGATTTGACATTTGACCTTCAATGACCTTCTCAAGGTCAAAAAGGTCTTTTTTCAACTTGCTTCACATTGACTAAATTTTTTTTCAAAATCATCTACATGTTCTCAGAAATTCAAATCTGACTTTAGATTTGACATTTGACCTTCAAATCTGACTTTAGATTTGACATTTGACCTTCAATGACCTTCTCAAGGTCAAAAAAGGTCAAAAAGGTCTGTTTTCAACTTGCTTCAAATTGACTAAATTTTTTTTTCAAAATCATCTACGTGTTCTCAGAAATTCAAATCTGACTTAAGATTTGACTTAAGATTTGACATTTGACCTTCAATGACCTTCTCAAGGTCAAAAAAGGTCAAAAAGGTCTGTTTTCAACTTGCTTCAAATTGACTAAAAAAAAATTTCAAAATCATCTATGTATTCTCAGAAATTCAAATCTGACTTTAGATTTGACTTAAGATTTGACATTTGACCTTCAATGACCTTCTGAAAGTCAAAAAAGGTCAAAAAGGTCTTTTTTCAACTTGCTTCAAATTGACTAATTTTTTTTTTCAAAATCATCTACATGTTCTCAGAAATTCAAATATGACTTTAGATTTGACTTTAGATTTGACATTTGACCTTCAGTGACCTTTTCAAGGTCAAAAAAAGGTCAAAAAGGTCTTTTTTCAACTTGCTTCAAATTGACTAATTTTGACCAAAAGTGGTGACATATTGTTATGGTCTCCGTTTTTTTGCGACGGCGGTTGGTGGTTGGCGTCCGGCGTCTGGTGTCCGGCGTCTGTAACAATTTCTTACAACTTCCTATAACTTAACAAATACTGTTTAGACTGACTTCAATTTTTTTCTAAATCATCTACATGTTCTCAGAAGTTCAAATCTGACTTTAGATTTGACATTTGACCTTCAATGACCTTCTCAAGGTCAAAAAGGTCTTTTTTCAACTTGCTTCACATTGACTAAATTTTTTTTCAAAATCATCTACATGTTCTCAGAAATTCAAATCTGACTTTAGATTTGACATTTGACCTTCAAATCTGACTTTAGATTTGACATTTGACCTTCAATGTCCTTCTCAAGGTCAAAAAAGGTCAAAAAGGTCTGTTTTCAACTTGCTTCAAATTGACTAAAAAATTTTTTCAAAATCATCTACGTGTTCTCAGAAATTCAAATCTGACTTAAGATTTGACTTAAGATTTGACATTTGACCTTCAATGACCTTCTCAAGGTCAAAAAAGGTCAAAAAGGTCTGTTTTCAACTTGCTTCAAATTGACTAAAAAAAAATTTCAAAATCATCTATGTATTCTCAGAAATTCAAATCTGACTTTAGATTTGACTTAAGATTTGACATTTGACCTTCAATGACCTTCTCAAAATCAAAAAAGGTCAAAAAGGTCTTTTTTCAACTTGCTTCAAATTGACTAATTTTTTTTTTCAAAATCATCTACATGTTCTCAGAAATTCAAATATGACTTTAGATTTGACTTTAGATTTGACATTTGACCTTCAGTGACCTTTTCAAGGTCAAAAAAAGGTCAAAAAGGTCTTTTTTCAACTTGCTTCAAATTGACTAATTTTTTTTTTCAAAATCATCTACATGTTCTCAGAAATTCAAATCTGAATTTAGATTTGACATTTGACCTTTAATGACCTTCTCAAGGTCAAAAAAGGTCTGTTTTCAACTTGCTTCAAATTGACCCAATTTTTTTTTCAAAATCATCTACATCTTTTCAGAAGTTCAAATTTGACTTAACAAGTTCTCAGAAGTTCAAATCTGACTTTAAATTTGACCTTTGACCTTCAATGACCTTCTCAAGGTCAAAAAGGTCTTTTTTCAACTTGCTTCAAATTGACTAATTTTTTTTCAAAATCATCTACATGTTCTCAGAAGTTCAAATCTGACTTTAGATTTGACATTTGACCTTCAATGACCTTGAAAAGGTCAAAAAGGTCTTTTTTCAACTTGCTTCAAATTTACTTAATTTTTTTTTCAAAATCATCTACATGTTCTCAGAAGTTCAAATCTGACTTTACATTTGACATTTGACCTTCAATGACCCTCTCAATGTCAAAAAAAGTCAAAGAGGTATTTTTTCAACTTGCTTCAAATTGACGAATTTTTTTTTCAAAATCATCTACATGTTCTAAGAAGTTCAAATCAAACCTTCTTAAGGTCAAAAGGTATTTTCCAACTTGCTTTAAATTGACCAAATTGTTTTAGGTGGTGACATTTTGTCATGTTAATGCCTTGTTTAAGGAATGTTATAAAAACCCTTCGACCTTCGACCTGCACCTTCGACCTTCACCTTCGACTTACAGGGTGTCCAAAAAGAAAATATTATAGAATTTATTTTTGCTGATCTCAGACCACGCAAGAGTCACTTGATTTGTGGTTCACGGGTGAGATCGTTAAGATCTTAATTTGTAGCAACGTTTGCAGTACTTTAGGTATAGTTACAGGGGTGAAATAGCGTTTTCATGTTATCAAATTAAGATTCTGTTGATGTTGATCGGGTAGTCAATCGGGTAGTTTAAATGGAAGTTTCCCTTTTTAGAACTTACTTCCTGGTTTTGATTCGATTGAATCGAAGTAAGATTAGAGTAAGTAGCGATCAATTGTTCTATTAATTGAGTTCCAATTATAGTCTTGTTGTGTGATCAATATTAAAACGGGATATGGCGTCAATAACTTGTTATTTAACTTTGAAATCTTGTCCGAAAAGTGATGACGTCACCAGGCCTATAAAGTATTTCGCCCATGTAAACTCAAGAGATGGCAACTATAGCTTTTGACGAGGACAGAGCTCCGTTCAATTTCATAATCTATGTGAAGTTGGACTTAGTCGTTTTTCAAAGAAATATTTTGGGACTTTGACAATTTTCATAAGAAAAGTCAAAGGTGCAGGTCGAAGGGTTTTTATAACTTTCCTTTTGGCCCGGTTTTTGGATACCCTGTAGGTCGAAGCTGAAGGTCGAAGGTGCAGGTCGAAGGTCGAAGGGTTTTTATAACATTCCATTTTTTAAATGTTAAGGTTCAAATTGTATTCTATTCAAATTATATCACTGTTAAACTATATATCTGCTTTAAATGGGCTTATTAGCCTTTTGCAAATTATTGATGTACATGTAGATGTTTTGATTTTCATGGGATATTTTTGTTGACTTTTTTTGACATGGAGGTGAGATGCTTTGCTATATTTCTCTGAAATTTTTTGAAAATCGATTGTGATTTGAGAAATTCCAATTCGAACTTTGTCAATTTAACATGCATCTCAATGGTACAAAAAGTAGATCTAAGGTAGAAAGCAACTTACTTTTTCACGCATTGGAATACATGTAAAATTGGCAAAGTTCAAATCATAATTTCTCAAATCCCAGCCCATCGAATCCTCGCATCCATTCAGATCATGTAGTCCTATTCAAAAACTTCCCGTTCGGTTATATGGTGAAAAAAATATCCCACGAACGAAAAAAGATTTTGCTACATTTATAAGCGAGCATTGATTTCTGGGCCTGTAAAAAGCACGTAGGACCTGATTACCCCATTGATTTACTGAGACCGCCAAAAATATAATTCAATTTTTTGGTTCAAAATAATAATCTGTCAGCGGTCCCTGACACTCCTACTAGCTATCACCAAACATTAATTGCCAATACATGTACACATATACGTGCCATACATCTACAAAGTAGCGAACTAGTGTATTAAGTACTACTTTTCCTATACGATGAGCAAAACAAATCTCAAGTAGGTTAAATTGAGCCTAAGGAGAGTCTTACCACTGTCATTTTATGAGTGGCTTACAAATGTTGAACCTAGGTCCAAATGTAACCCATTTAACTTGCACGAACGTTACGAAACGTTTTTCAACAAAGTTCATACATACCTCTCAGATTCTCATCGATTGGTTGATGAACTGCTTCTTATAATACAACCAAAAGCGATTTTTCGTTTTTTTCGAAAATTCTTTATTCCTCTATTTTGAAGAGCTTCATACATCGAATTTACGATCAAGAAATATTATCTGGTTTCGATTTGTGTTAATCGATGGAGCTTCTGGAGAAACTCAAACGAAAGGGCATTCGTTCAATTTAGATATCAGTATCTCACTCCATTTATTATGTTACACCAGATTCAGTTGATATCTGTGAATAGTATGACGATGATGATTATCTGGTGTGCGTACTTTTACCGCAACTTAGATTTCCTGAAAAAGCATTGAAATGAAAGGTAGGCTAAATGTTTCAGGAACTTGTAGCACTTATATACATATAAATGACTCAGGTCTGACATAAGCATCTCATATTATAGTGCTACAAGTGTCTATGCATACCAGCTAAATATTTTGACTCTGAATGGCGATGCTTTCAGCAAAATATATTTGAAACTGAAAGTAAAATATCCGGAGAAACGAAAGTGAAAGTAGAATTTCATATATACGTCCATATTTCAAGCAAACCTTGTACCATTTCTCTGGCAAACCTTGCAAGGTTCCATCATAATTGTGGTCAATCGAATGTAAAATGATGAACAATCAAAGGATAACAGTGCAATACTACATGTATATGGAAAAATTTATCCCGTACCAGGACTACAGTTGGGGACAAAAATAAATGACAGGTCGATTTTCGATCACCATTTCCTAATTATGGTGGTCTGAAAGCCCATAATTTCCAATATTGTCTAGATATATATCCCTTTAAATTTGTATATTTTACATTTTGTATAATCTCATCCACTGATGTATGGCCTCTTGTAAATTCTCTTATTTTTAACATGGGAAATCCTCACTTCAGCAAATCCACCTGTCATTTATTTATGTCCCCAACTGTATAGTCCTGTTATCCCATACCTGGTACGGGATAATAGTCCTGCATTGAGAGCATTCTTTTGCATGTACGATTACAACTTGGGAGAATTATCTACGCCCCTTACACTTATGATACCTACTTCAATTGATTCCTGGGTATTTTAGCATTCTTTTCGTGTAGTTGAATCCACAATTGTCTGGGTATATCGGTAGTCCAACAACATTAGACCTAGCCCGGGCCTCGTTTCTTATCTGACATGTGTTATGGCCCGGCTAGGTCTAACCTCCATGACCATTTTGCCTTTGATGCGTTAATTTAATCGTTCAGCAGGTTTCGACAAGCGGAACAAATTAAACCCTGAAAACATGGCAATATTACACAAAGAATGTGATTCAAACATGCATACATACCTTATAAACACATACACCCCGTCCCGTATCCCCCTTAGACCCTATTGATGCATAATTACGAAAATATTGGAGACAGGTTTGGAAATGACGAAAATGTCGGTCAGTTTCGGTAACATCGAAATTGCAAATCGTTTCAGGAATTAACCGTCATCATGGCACTGCATTAACGAACAGTGGGTTTGCAATTAATAACTGTTTTGAGTGTATACACGCGCTATATAAATTAATCAAAGATACCTGTTATCCTCAAAATTGATCTTTTTATCCCGAGTAATCGCGATAATAATTATCAATCTATTTGACAACAATTTCGTTTCGCTGGTAGTTTAATTTTACGATCCGGGACACTCAGACGAACAGACACAATGACGGACATGCGGAATGTCACTTTAGAGATTGGTAAGTGTAGCCTCATTTTACTCGTATAAATGAACATTTAACACAAAAATATTGTGTTAAATCGCTTGATGTTATGTGTTTTTATATTATTGTCAAGTATCAGTTGCACGTTATCGCGGAAAAATGGTTTCGATAGATTCAGAACTTGCATCAAAGGAAAGAATAGTAAGGAGGTTAAACTCAATAACGGCCCCAAAAAATTCCTAATAATAAAGAACGCCGTTATTGAGTTTAACGACGTTGAACTAGGTATATCGGCAGAACGGGAACATTTTTCTTTTTCATCGAGAGATATTCCATCACTTTCCAAGATGGCAGTTGGATTTAAAATCGGATTCCCCGTTTGACTGACCCAGAAGTGGCCCAGAAGCACCAAAAATTGAGGAATTTGACGGTTGAAATAAGTTAAATATTACACGCAAATATTGTGATTAAAAACAAAAATTTCTTTGTTCTGCCGATAAACCCAGACAATTGTGGATTCAACTACAAGAAAAGAATGCTAAAATACCAAGGAATCTATTGAAATAGGTATCTAAGTGTAAGAAGCGTAGAAAATTCTCCTATGTTGTATCATACAGGCAAAAGAATGCTCTCAATGCAGGACTATAGTCCTGGCACGGGATAAGGAAAAATGCTTTCATACACATATATTTTGCACATAGCCATCTTTAGATAGCTTTGTGTAAACTAAGTAACTCAGAGACAAAACCCAAGACCCTATCCCTTGCAAGACTTATGCCTGACACAACTTTGCGAAACTTAAAAACACTTAATAACATGGGGACAGTTGTGCCAGGTATAAGTCTTGCAATAGATAGTATGTGCAAAACCCTGCCCTGTCAACCCTCAAGCATTAGGTGGATTGTCGCGCATTGAAAACACGCATCAATTTTGCGTATAGTAAAATGTCACACAAATCACGCATTGTGTTGATATTTAAAAAGTTTGGTTTTATGAAATGCTGATAAGGTAAAAAAACGAAGGCCGAAAAAAGCGAATGTATTCTGTTTGGACTTTTCATGCAAATTCTGTATGTGTCACACACTTGGTTCGAAATATGTGTATATGTCATGCATTGTACCTCCCCCTTGACAAGGTTTTTGAAGGCGAGCGTCAGCGAGCGGGAAAAATTTGAGGTATCCAATATTACGACCCAAGGTGTCAACAATTTGAAGGAAGGTGTTCAACATTTGTAAGTCACTCACGTTAGGTGTTCCCAAGTTGACAGGCCTGAAAACCTCTGTATAAAGGTATTTCCATGGGCTTTCAAATACTAAAGTTTTATGTGCAGTACGTACATCTGTGGGCCTTTTATAAAGAGTCGTTGTATAGAGAATACTCCAAAGGTCTGGGTGGAATCTGTATCTTTAAGGCTAGGTTTAGGGTGGGGCATTCTGATTTACCATACCCCCTTTTATCTGTTGCTCGCAATGGAATGTGTCTTCCAGGGTCATTGCATAGGGAATACATATGTTCAGTTTAGGGTGGAGTCAGTCTACATATTTTAGGCTTGTCCTATTATCTTTATTTAAATTATCGTGTTTTTATGTAATACTAGTATAGCAGTTGTAATACATATTTTACCTAGAGTACCAACCCTTGAATTTTATCACAGTAAACATGGACTTTAGTCTTTATCAGTTGATTGATTGCTTTACATGTACCTAATTAATAGAGCTGCAAGAGAAGGAAACCTTGAAATCTATGAAGCAATTTCTTGAAGACACATTTATTTTATATCTTACACAAAAGTGTGTAATGTTCTCTTGATGTTGTATTTCTTCATCAAGTTGACTGGTTTACTCACAAGTGACACAAGGAAGAGGGGGGAAAGCCTTAGAGCTTTAGTGATTACAGACATATTACGTCTGTTGCATAATGCATACCACCTTTGTTTGCGCAAGTTCTCACCAGTTTGTTTTTGAATATAACGCGTCGTAGTGATGGTTTAATCGATTTAAGCATATTTTTTACATCTTTCTTTATCTTGATGTGAAATAACAAGCTATGATATTGGTTGACACGCCAGAAATTAACATAATATTACATGTATTCGAAGTGTTATAAAGAATGTTAACAGGTTTACATTATAACTGTACGCCATCTTTGAACTCCGGGTTAATCCCCCTGGACACAAGGTTAATATTGACAAAATTGTTCAATAAATTAAATTCAATGCTCAATATTATTATAATATCTTTAGGTCCAAGATATTCTCATCTGAAGAAGACATATGAACCTGGTGGATTTTTGGGTCAGAAATTTTTTTAGTTATATAGGATAAAAAATTGTTTGCTATTTGTTCAAATTTTATAGGCTTATAGGATTGTCAACTTTCAATATAGCCACTCGTAAAAAGACGTTATCTTTGATAACTCAGATACTTGTTGCAAGTAGCAAGTAAAGTTTTGTTTGTTGTTTTGTAACAAGTTTTGTTGCAAAATTGTAAAAGAAGTGGTATCGATATGGAGAACTTTTTGAAGACATGTTTCTCTTAAACCAGTCATAAAAAAATCTAAAAATTTAACACATCGTCAATTTAATGGTCATCTTTAAATGGTAACAATATAATTTGAAAAATATATACGGTATATACTTTCATCTATATTGTTTTAGAAAACACATTAAACACTTGTTTTGTTCTTGGTATCATGTTTCCAGAGTGAACTGAAACATCTTTCCGAACCTCATTGGAACAAAATGCCATAAACACAACATGTTTAGGTCTCTCAATATTGTAATTGTACAAAGGAAAGTTTGATTGATTTTAAAAAAGTATCTTCAAAATAAAAGGGTTATCTATTTTTATCTATTTTGGGGGGATTTTGTTTTAATTTTTTGAATACTTTTTTAAAATCAACCAAAAATTCCTTTGTATAACTATAATATTGAGAGGTCTAAAAACATGTTGTACAAGAGGGCATTTGAAAAGTTCCTTTCTTTTTGCTCTAAAAATATGAGGAATGATCAGAACAAGACAAAACTTCTAGGATGTATAGTTTGAATATTTATTATTAAGCTGTGAAAATTATAGCGTGTAATATATTATAGCCACAGTTTTACATCCGTTTGAAATATACTTGTCTCGATACCGCGGAGCAGATTGAATGTGGATACTTTTACGTCACAATCAATGTATCCAACCATAATGTGCAGTCCATGGACCTATCTTATCTTTGCCACAACATTAAGCCAGTGGGCCTAAGCCAGGGCTCTATGTCTCCTTTGAAGTATTCTCCCCCAAATATAATACACTTTCTAAACCTCCGTATCCAATCCATATAGGCATTTTCCTGTTCAAGCATTACCTTCACTAAGTCAATGTTTTCTTTTAATATCGCTGTCTTTTTTCACCCACTTCTTGGCCAATCCTCGCTGGTTGAGATGCCTTTCTTGAACTTGTTGAACCAGCATCTTATCATGGGATAGGAACAACAGGTGTCTTCATATGTTGCTTTACATGTTCTTACAGTGTCCTTTAAGTCTTTTCCTTGTTTTACACAGATTTTAATGCAAAGTCTCTGCTCTTTGATAAGTTCATTTACCATTTGCTCCACTGTTTGGAAACACCTGCTCCACCCAAATTTTAGTGAATAGAGTGAGTCTGTTTTGACGGAGGATTATGACATCACACTGACATCACAGTGAGTCCATTCACCTGTAGAGCAATATTGTACCACTAGCTTTTTGCTATGGCAACACATTTTAAACAAATAACTGTTATTTTCAGAAAACGTATTAAGTTTTTTCATTGAATGCATGTTTCATGCATTCAATTTTTAAGGTGCTCCACGGAACCAAGTCTCACTGTTGCCATGGCAACCAAAAGTTCACTTCCTTATGAGGAATTATATTTATATTGATGTAAACTCAAGATATATGTATATGGCACATATGCTGAAAGTTTCATAAGTAAATCTGTAAAAATCAAAAAATTAGAGCAAAAAGAAAGGAACTTTTCAAATGCCCTCTTGTACAACATGTTTTTAGACCTCTCAATATTATAAAAACGCCCCTTGTATATGCTATTGTGTTCCAACAAGGTTCGGAAAGACATTTTATTTCATTCTTAAGAATTGGTAAGGAGCAAAATCAATTGCACTAAAAAAACAAAAAAATGTTAACAAAAACAGTTATATAAAATATTTCTAAATAATTTTCGCATTAAATTGTTGTCAATCAGTCAACATTACATAAAATACCATGTTTTTTTACAGAATGTTTTCAATGATTGGTTTAAGAGAAAAACATTGTTGGATCCAGTTCTCCATATCGATACCAATACTTTTCTAGGGGGAGTGGGCCAACCCTTACACCTCCAAGAAAACAATTGAAAAATTTATTTCATGTATTGTCTCAAACACTTTTAAAGTGCCTAGACTTCATCAGATAGCACCTTGATATGTTCAATGTTTCTGGGGGACAGATATCGGAGACAAACCCTTGCCCCCCCCTCTGGCACTCAACTCCACATCCCCCTCTGGCACCCCCTTTGACACCCCCTAACAAAACAATTGAAAAAATCTGCTTTCTATATCCCCCAAAAAATCATTAATACACACCTCATTGGCTTGTGATATAAACCAAAACAACCCAATAAGGTGTGTATTAATGAATTACTTTCCTGTTATCTCAAAATCTGCTTGGAACTATACCATTGGATTACTATGGGAAACTATTCTTCGGATTAAGGAAGGGGTACCATTTACACAATTTGAGAAATTATTGGCATACATGAAACCTATTTAAAACAGCATTAATATTTATTCAAAAGCGATCATAATAATGATTCCCAGCCCTCTGAAGTTTGAAAAATAACAATACCTGGGTGTTAATCCATAGATAATCCTTGAAAATGAGAAATATTTTTGAGGATTATATGGTGCAATCTTGTAGTCAATAAAATGTTTTAAAGTGTATTGATGTTTTTTAGATTATTAGATTAAAAACACAAGCGAAATTCATGAAAAAGTTCCCCAAATTCATTCTACAAACTACTCGTGGTCCTTTGATGTAACTTCCTTTAAAATTGAGCGAGAAGTAATTCAAAGCTTCAAATAAAAAAGCATTTAAAAGGTCTTTTCTTCTATTTAATGGTTCTATTTGTATTGTTTATAGGGGTGTGATGCCTATGCTGTCATTGACCAGTGTCACTTTTACTGAACGGTCTTATCTTTATTTCTAATCATGTTTGATAAATTGTATTTTGTGATAATGAAAACTGCATATATCACAACCTGGTACAAAGCTTGAGAGTAAGATAATATTTTGATACCATATTCTCTCTAATAAATGCATACAGCAGCTCCCAAATTCTCATTTAATCATGAAATCCCTGGGATTTTTGAAAATTAAATATATGGGCGATAACAGAGTATTTCATGAATTTTCTCCATCAAATATTCATGTAATACTACTTCACATTTAAAAAGGAATAAATGTTTGTTTTTGTGGAAAAAGATGGGGAAATATTTCTGGATCTGAACCTCCATGATGCTCTAAGAGTGTTTTAATGGCAACCTAAAATTGTGGTCAGAATTTATTGCTTTTAACTCATCACTTTAGGCTATCACAAATGTCCTTATTGTTTGAAAGCTTGCAGAGACAGGTCTGTAACAACATTGTGCACAGAAATGACTTACATGTAATTGATAGCAGTAAGTAAATTGATGAGTTAATCCTATTATTGCTCAATTATTTTTTTCAAAATTAAAATTTTTTTCTTGATTTTTGTAATTTAAGTTGCCAGAGTCTTTCTTGGAAAAGTAGGGTGCATGTTTATTGGAGTATGTGCATCTATTAGAGAGATTATGGTATTTAGATATGTAAGCTTTCTCAAATGTATTTTGTGTACAATATATTTTGTACTTATATATTAACATATTTATTAAAGGTTTGTCGGATCATTTTATGAATTTTAAATATTAATTTCACTGAATCAAAAATGTGACTAAAATAATCATATGACAAAATGGAAATCAATAAAAGGGATATGTGCCAAATCAGATAGATTCATAATCTGCCATCCTGGAATATTTTTTTTTTCTGAATGCATACTAATTATAATAGTATACATATGATTTCTTTAAGGTACCTCATGTATATAGCAACTTAGAATTATTTCAATTTTAATCAGTCTAAAATCAAGTAAAAATAGGATCCAGGCCTATATAGCCAGAGTGGGTTTTGATTCAAGGAGTTAGCGTTCAGGGAGTTCTGGCCAAAAATTCTTTCAAATTTATGCAGTTTTTCATCATTCTCTCTTGTGATTTTAGACCAAATTTAAAATTGTAAGCAACATGTAGAGTCAATATTAGGCTTTGCAGTGTGTACACATAACTCAATGGGTTCTATGTTCACTGGCATGTAGCGGCCCTGATATCGATAAATTCTACACGCAATATAACCCGATACTACATGCTTGGTTAAAACTTTACACGAAAAAGCTTCGATATCCGGGCATTTACTCTTACACTGAACTGAAAATAGCATCGTCTTAACGTGTATGTGTTGGCTTCCGGGTAAGTTTATCAACATTTATACTCAATTGAAAGAACAGTCGTGCTTATATCGTGTACCAGTTTGATTTATTTATATGTGTGTGTATTTATAACACGATAGCCTAGTAATACCGTGTCGTTAGAACAACTGCTAGATATCGAACTGATGACCTGAAATTACATTATTGGACTGATCGCGCATCTGATATTAAATGATTACTTTGCATTGAATCTGATATTAACTTGCAACCCAATACCATGACTTTACATTTGAATGATAACACGGCCTCATATTCTATAATCCATTATACGTCCATTGCAGGCCAAAAATGTTTCAATGTGGATATTGTAATGCACACGAGAATTCGATTCGTATATTGATCATACATCAATTGAACATGGAGATTTTCCTGTACACTTTTCCCAAACCTGTGGAATAGACAAGATGCGAGTAGAAATTATCTTGATTTACGTCATCAAATATTCAAAATTCATTTTTTGAAAAAATTCGAAACCATCGAATATCGCTTTCTAAGACGTGATATTCGATAGTTTAAAAGTGATATTCGATGGTTTGTAAATTGTTTACTAAAATATGATATCTTGGTCACATATCAAATATATCATCATGTGATATTCGATCTATATCATTGCAACCATGGGATATAGAGGATATCCTATGATTTATGAGAGATATGATTTTTATCCACGAATGAATATGATATCTAAAGTATGTTTCCCACATGCTCTGGTGTGTTACTTGCAAAATATGTTATAATTTTCCCAAAAAGTTCAAAATTTTCCAAATTTGTTTTCAATTTTTTTCAAAAATGAAAAATAAAATTTCCAAAACTTTTTTGTCCACAATTTTTTTTCTAGATTTTTTTCACATTTTTTGCATAATTTTTTTCAGAATATTTTCAAAAAAATTTTTCAAGTTTTTTTCAAAATTTTTTTACATTATTTTTTCCATAATTTTTTCAAATTTTTATTTTCAGATTTTTTTTTCCAAATTTTTTTTGGGCATACTTTTTTTTTCAGAATATTTTCAAAAAATTTTTTCAATTTTTTTCAAAACTTTTTTTTCAAATTCCGAATTTATTTTTAACATTTTTTTGAGCGGGACATACGATTTATATGTCCCGGAGCTCCGTCGGAGTGGGACACACGAAAAATGTTTGCCGGATATGGAATATATTCCCGGTTGATATGCCCCTGAAACCTCATCAGGTATGGAATACTTAGAGGTTATGTCACTATCGTGGCATATATGCCCGAGGTCTCAGTGATATATGGCCCGACCTTGGGAGGGACATTGATCTCTGAGAACCGAGGGCATATGTGCCACGATGGTGACATAAACGATTTATAACATACCTATGATGATGTAGACTGGTCAGAGAGTACCGTTTTCTTATAGAATTGACAAACAAATGGTTTGAAAATGATTGAAACGAGTTTAGAAAAATTGCTCGCGCAGTTTTATCTTCGATTGATTGGTTATGACGTCAGCGCCTTGACCAATCAAAAAGTTAGCGGGCGCAGGCTTTTTAAAACGTATATTGGCCCGCTGTCTTGTGTACACTTTGCACTATACATCATCATAGGTATGTTATAAATATAGGTTATTTACTGGGAGGGATTGAATATGGGTTTTATTCTGAGGGACAATATGATATTGACTGAAGGGTAATATAATATTGACCGAGAGCGCAGCGACCGAGTGTCAATATCATATTGCCCAAGGTCAATATCATATTTTCCGAGGAATAAAAAAAACAAAAACATATTCAATCCTGACCAGAAATAACCTATTTATTCCATAATACATCACTCTAGAATGTTACATTTGGATAATGCAAACGTTATATTAATAAATGCACATTGTTTGAAAAATAAAATAAATAAATAAAATAAACGGGAAACTAAAAAATATGTCAATACGCTCCAATACGATATATCTACCTGATGGACCATAGGGACCGAAGGTAGACGTGCATATCTCACGAGGGATAAACCCCATATCCAAACCGACCGCACATATCTGCTTTATCATATACCAAGTAGTTTTCTAAAAAATTAATCTTATTTCCTTTTTTGAATTTTTGAATTTTTTTATTTTTATTCTCTACTCTACTTGTCAAAGGATAATAGACGATAAATATATATATATAGTTTAGCATGATATTATGTACTTCTTTCTGTAACTGGCATACGATTCTAATATACATTTAGCAACACATACGTATTCCCGGGAACCATAAATCTTTTGTGTAGGGTGTGGACATTTTTCTTTTCATTTCTCTAACATCAGATTATTTTCATAAAATCCATACAAAGTTGGGCCTAAGCCTCTATTTTCGTACTCTGCATGTTAAGATATTTATAATGTAAAACCTAAGAGATAAATTCAATGTCTTCAGTTGAGAATAAGTATAAGGTAAATGTGTGAATTCAGCTTGTTGTTGCACTATTTTTATAATAAACAAGGTTCGATACGCAACACTGAATAGACTGCAGTCATAGCTTAGTTGTAAAGAAAACAAAAGAAGTTGGGACGTGGTCATGCTTGATTATGTTTATTTTATATATCACCGTTTGCATTCGTTGAAATCGGCCTGCATTGATTTCAAGAGGTGGTCGGTGTACAAGGTCATATGTTTGAGTTATTGGTTTAATGATAAATGTGACCCTTGAATGCGTTAGGCTTTATGTATGCGTGAAACAAATACTCCAATGGCCTAATCTCAATTTGCCTACAAACAATATAACATTGAAATGATGGTCATCTGCATATTAACTTCCGCACCACACGTCTAACTTCGACACAATTCAGTAAAGTATCCAGTATCGCTTAAATCGCTACATGCCAGTGTATGTTGCTTGATATTAAAATACCACTAATGGTATTAAGTGATTAAGTGATTTATGATTTTCTCCCCCAAATGAAAAATAGTGTATATTTTACATTTCCCAATAACTTGTAAAATGGACATCATACATTTGGGCTTTCTCTCTTGTTTATATCATTACTTTATTACACATTTCCCTCTTTATTTGAATTTGCTTCATTTAACAGCTGGCAGGGTATTCATTAATATGTAACTCCGAGTTATATTAACCATTCATTATTGTGACAGCAAAGGCAAATCTAATATTATCACATACATTTTCAGATTATGGTCACAAGGTAGCACCACATTGGAGTTTGGAACCCTGATTCAAGTTGGGAGAATTTATGCCATTACAACTACAAAGGCAGTCAGTTTAACTACACATAGCTGCAACAATGTCCTGATGTTGGAATTATTTGTTGACTTTATTGATCTGTTAAGAATTCAATGGACAGCTTCAATCTTAACCAAAGTACACAAGAAAACTTGAACATGTTTTGACAATTGCCATATATTACAACGGCTTAATAACACCAATGTACATTGGTACTTATGTACCCAGGCCAAATGTTGAATAGTATGCGGATTTTTACGTGTGGATAACTAAGGATCGGAATATTATTGGAGTAAAGAGAAAAATATCTGAAATATATCGAAGATGGGAAACTTAAATGGAAGAGTAAATATAGACTGGGTTCCACCCTGGAGAAACACAGTAGAAAACAAACAGCAATTTAGAATTGTTGAAGCGAACCATGTCTCAGACACAGCTGTCCATCCTACGAACCAGCCATATTTATCCAATCAAATAAGGACTGCTAAATATACAATTCTGAATTTCATACCAAAGAATCTTTTTGAACAATTCCACAGATTTGCAAATATTTATTTTTTATTTGTGATCTGCTTAAACTTTGTACCTCAGGTAGGAGCATTTGGCAAGTTCCTTGCTCCTATTCCTCTAGTTGGCGTGCTGGCTGTGACGGCAATCAAGGACGGCTTTGAGAACTATAGAAGATACAAATCAGACCAGGAGGTCAACAACCAGACATGCAGGGTCTTCTCAAAGTAAGAATTATCTTGTTGATTCTGATTGAGTCCCTAACATCAAAGTTCTGGACTCCCTTCTTATCCCTTTTCATTTAAAAGATGGAATTTTAATTTATTACTGAGCCTCTAGGAAGACCAGTTTTGTGCTGATAGAGCTACCCATATTAAACATAGGTGTAGCCAGGGAGGTGTGATGGGTGCGATCGCACATAACCAATAGCCCCCCCCAATAACCAATAAAAACAAAACCATGAAAAAGAATTAGAAAAGAGCTTTAAAATGCTTTTTATTTGAAGCTTCTAGCTCAATTTTGAAGGAAGTTGCATCAATTTTTGTAAAATTCAAAATAAATCTTATTTTTTTGGCTTGTTTATGCCCTTTACTGAAAACCAAAATTTTTTGGCGATCACTCCCCCCTGACTGAAAGATGGCTACGCCCCTGACTGATAAATATAGTTTTCAAATAAAATCTAGAAAAACTCCAAAAACCTACTCTCAAAATTGAATTGAGACCCAAAAGGTCCCATATGGGGGATGGGTAACAAACAATTTTTGCTATTTCAGCCTTCAATCCGTTTATCAAATGAGTTTTGAGTACATGTTGATTACATGCAGATATGGTGTTTTCAAAGTTACATTCATTTAAATCTATGGACCTTTATATGTTAAATATGTTAAAGTGCTTTATCATTTAGATAAATATTTAAAGGGGTCAAGAGTATGATGACGCCCTCACTGTGCAACACACCTAATTTTTGTGTCATGATAAGGTTTAAGGAAGTCAGAAATGTTACTTCATATTTTTAACAAAATATTATAATGTGTCTATTTTCTAAAAATCCCCAAAGTGCACACTTTATTTCAAGATTTTTACAATAATGTATTAATTTTCTATAAGAATGGTCATCATTACTGTCCCGCAATTTGGTATTTGTCACGCATTTGCTGGAAAATTGGAAGTCACGCCAGTTTTTTTGACATGACAGAATATGTCACGCAAATACGCATTTTACCTGATTATTATTTTTTTTTTTTTTTTTTTTATTTCAAAGAAAAAACCTGTTAAAGCAATTGCAAAAAACAATTACAATACAGTTACATGGTAAACATACATTTAACTTCAAAATAGTGATCGCCGATACAGCAAAAAAACAAATGCCGAGAAAAAACGAACGCATTTTGTTCGGACTTGTAATTTTTATATAAGTATAAATACCAATATGTGATGACCTTTTGTATCGATACAAACACCTCATCTGAATTCTTAAATAAGAAACATATCAATGTTTTCTTCTTAGTTTCAATATAGAAAGTATACCCATAAGCCAAGAGGTTAGCATTCATTATACTCTATTAGTAGATGAAGCTCTCATTTAAGGACCTAATAAATCACTTAAAAGTGTAGTAGAAAGTGTGCACTGTAAAGGGAAATATGTGTAAGTTTAGAAAAGGGTTTCAACAGAGAAGATGTACCAACATTCAGCAATGTTCTTTTAATATTTCCAGAGAAGAAAACAAATATGTCAAGAGAAGATGGAAAGACATAAGAGTTGGTGATCTGGTTCATTTATCCTGTAATGAGGTCATACCCGCAGACATCTTGATTTTGCGATCCAAGGAGGATTATGGGATATGTAAAACTGAGACAGCAAATTTGGACGGAGAGACGAATCTAAAACAGCGACAATCTGTCAGAGGCTTGAATGATGTGAGTTTTTATGGGAAATGTTTAGTACTGCAGAATAAGATTGGTTTTCATGGATCTCTTGTTGTCTTCCCCCTTCTTGATGCTGGGAACACATGCATGTATGGCCTTTCACTTTACTTTCCTTTCCTTTTCTATTTACAGTTTTCCTTTCATTATCTATATGCATATTTGTCAATGTCTCTGAAAAGATGTTACACTTCATAGGCGTAACCAGGGGCGGTGTGATAGGTTTGATCGCACCCCCCCCCCCCCATAACCAATGAAAATAAAACCATGAGAAAGAAAAAGGAAATTGCTTTAAAATGTTTTTTATTTGACTGACTGAAAGCTGGCTACATTTTCCTCTCAGGTGTGTTCAGTTCTTAGAAAACATTTATTAAGTGATTCCTGGTTGAATCAAATATCACTGAAGTGTTAAAAAGAATGAATTATATTATGTCCCTGTTTAAGTTCATGACATTGGGATATTATTATTTATTTAGTAAAGAAACCATGGCATCTCATACTTTCACCCAACAGATAAACCTGTAAACAAATAAAAACTTTAAATTGATGATATCTGTTTACTCAAGTTCCATTTAAAAGTGTATTAATGTGGTTTATTTTAAATGCTAACTTGATTTAATGTAGTAATAACACCAGTTGGTTGTATCAGGTACATACAAATACTAAGCACTCATTCTCAAGTGTTTCATCGTGAACAGCGTGTGCTTGTGTATGAGACCATACTACATGTATCATGTTAATGATAATTCATTGACTGATTCATTTAATACAATCTCTTAAGGACAATCTCTTGCACACTAGAGATAGGTGGAGGTTCTAATAAATAATCAATTTACTATATTTTAAGCTCACAGTTTTCATGTCATTTTCCAACTATACTGACTTTATTTCATAAACATTTTTAAATACAATATGTTATATACAAGTATTGTGGTTCTAAATGAGAAAGGATGATTATCGATATGGTGAACTTTTTGAACACATATTTCTCTCAAACCAGTCATCTAAAAATTCTGAAAATGTTACACATTGTCAATTTAATGGTCATCATTTGAATGGTGATGATATAATTTGAAATAAATATATATACTTTTCTCTATATTGTTTTAGAAAACACATCATATACTTCTTAAATGTTCTTGGTATCATATGTTCGGAATGAAATGAAACATCATTCTATCCGAACCTCATTGGAACAAAATGCCATGAACACAAAGTGTTTAGGTCTTTCAATATTGTAATTGTACAAAGGAAAGTTTGGAAGATTTAAAAAAAGTATCTTGTAAATGAAATAAAAGGTTTATCTTGATTTTTATCTATTTTTTTTTTTTTTAATTATTTGAATACTTTTTGTAAAATCAGCCAAAATTTCCTTTGTATAACTATAATATTGAGAGGTCTAAGAAAATGTTGTATATGCTATTTTGTTCCAACAAATTTCGGAAAGATATTTTATCTTATTCTCAAGAATTGGTAAAAAGGAACAAAAAACAATTGCACTAAAAACAAAAGATGTTAACAAAAACAGTTACATAAAATATTTTAAAATTATTTTTGCATTAAATTGTTGCCAATCAGTCAACATTACACAACTTACCATGTTTTTTTACAGAATGTTTTCAATAATTGGTTTAAAAGTGCAACAATTAGTGCAGGGGGGGGGGGCATTCAACGATCATCGACCAGTGTCAAAATATATTTAAGTTAGGATATTTCATCAAGACTAACATATATTTTTATTATCTACAAAGAAGCCCCCTGGATGAACAATATTTTAGCTGATATTCCTCTTGAAACGTGGTGAATCTTAAAAATCTATAAGTGGGACTCCCTTTATAGAAGCTTTGAACTGAATTAACACTTCTTAATGCTGAAATTGATAGTTTATCCATACATTTTAAGAAAATAGGTATGCCAAAGAAGGTGTTAAGCCAAACATTGACTTGATAGCTCAGAAAAAATAAAAAATTTCAGATTTTCTCTCTACAGTCCTTGTTGCCCCTTTAAGAGAAAAACATTGTTGAATTCAATTCACCATATCGATACCAATCCTTTAGTATCACAATGAGTCTCTTGAACTTCATGTTCATGTAATATCAAATATTGAATTATGGTAATATTTTATCCACAGTTGGCAATGATAAAGCACATTCAGATATGAGCACTCTTTAATTTATTAATTGTGAAAATTATAAAACAAATAATAATTAATCACAATATTTAGTAGGTCAGCTGATAGTAGATATGAAATAAACAGAAAACTGTTCAAGTTCGGGGAAATCATCAACAACTGGAAATATTGTACAGTGTACTATATTACTAATGTAATATGTTATTAAAGCCTAATGAATTAACTATTTGCTGAGCCATTTACCAGTTTGCTTATTGCACATAATTAATCAATCCTTCATGCAGTGTGGCTTTGTAATATGTATGATATAATATGGGAAGAATGGTATGGCATCTTTGATAATGATTTCCAAATCTCATTTATTGTTAGGGAGAAAGAGAAGCTCTTCATTTGTCTGTCATTCTATCAGTCAGTCAGTTCGACCACTCATTCATCTGTCTGCATGGGCGGGGTAGCTAGGGGGATGCAATCGCAAATAACAATTTATAGTTTGAAATACTTAGAATGCACCATTACAATGTAAATTTTTAAATTCCAGGGGTGAACCCTGTACCCCATTTTTTGGGGCTCACTTCGCTTGCAAATAAATCGCGCAACTTGACATTTGCTGGTTACCACCCTGGTCTGTAACTCAAGTACAATGAGACTGATTTTCAAATACAATGAGACTGATTTTTGTATCATATGTAGTAGAAAGATATACAATAGAAAATAAGCATTACATTTGAGATCAAAAACAACATACATGTATTTATAAGGGTGGGAGTGGTTCTTGGTTGAATATTCAAAATGTTGTAGGTTGAAAGGGAAGGTCTCTTATATTTCTATATTTGGATTCTATATGTTGTAGGTTGAAAGGGCAGGTCTCCTACATTTCTATATTAGGATTCTATATGTTGTAGGTTGAAAGGGCAGGTCTCTTACATTTCTACATTTGGGTTCTATATGTTGTAGGTTGAAAGGGCAGGTCTCCTACATTTCTATATTAGGATTCTATATGTTGTAGGTTGAAAGGGCAGGTCTCCTACATTTCTACATTTGGGCTCTATATGTTGTAGGTTGAAAGGGCAGGTCTCCTACATTTCTACATTTGTTTCTATATGTTGTAGGTTGAGAGAGTAGGTCCTGTACAGTTCACTCACAGGGTACAATGTGAATTACCAAATGCTGAAATCTACAAGTTCCATGGCTCAATGTAAGAATTACTAATATGCTTTAAAAGGGATACCTCATACAATACAAGCACAGTATGGTGCAAGGCCACAAGAAAACATGGCTTAATGAAATTTTAGGGCCCTTTATTAGACTAAAGTTGTGTAGTCTCCATCAGCACTTTTTGCGCATATTATTTTGTCTGCTAAAGTTACTCTATTCTGATGTGTATGATATTGGATGTGAAAGATCACCAAACTTTTTCTGGTGAGTGCTCACTAGAAATGAACACCCTTCAAAGAACACGCACTGATAAATTATCTTAAAAAATCACTCTCTGGGGAATACCCATTAGATTCTTATGAAGGTTGAATGGACACAACTGATAATCTGTCTTCAGACTAAACCCTAATTTTTGTTTCCAGTGTTCCGGATGGGGCTGAAAAAATACCTTTAACTAAAGATAACATCCTTATTAGGGGATGTACACTTCGCAACACAGATTTTGTGGAGGGCTTAGTTTTATATGCAGGTAGATTTTAGTATTAAATATGAAGTTGCCATACACAGTGCTTATTGCTATTTACACAAATCTTAGAAATATGTACATGGTATTTCTGTACTACTGTATGTAGGACCTGTGATCTGTTGATCTAAATGTACAGTAAAACCTGTATATTCAAACACCCCTCTAGTCAAAACAACTCCCAATTTTTAATCTGTTTTTCTTTCCTTGATTTCCAATATTTAGTGTGCCATAAAGCCTTTTGACATTAAACTAAAAATCTATTCACATTTCTTCTTTCTAAATCCCACAAATGTGTGAACACCTCCTAATCTACATACTTCCAAACACTAGGACCCATTCAAATTAAATGGGTTTTACTAAACTAGGTAAAGTAGCCTTTGAATACATATTTGCATGCTGTTCTATTTTTGTCTTTTTGCTAATGTTTTCCCAATTCATTTATTGATATCTTAACTTGATCTTGCAGGCCATGACACAAAGGCAATGTTAAACAACACAGGGCCTCGCTACAAATGCAGCAAGCTGGAGAGGTTCATGAATCGATCTGTCATCTGGTGTGTAATCCTGCTGGCATTGTTGTGTATAGGGGGAGCCATAGGTAGGACTCTCATTAATAACAAAGGGGAGAAGTACCCATTTTCATAGATTCCAGTAGTAACCCATAGATATCAATTGCTGAATAAAGTTTAATAAACTGTAGCCCACAAAGGTCAATTACCATGTAGATACATGTACATCTATTATTATTATATCGCTATCTAGCTAGCGACAGTATGATTGGTCAAAACCGGGTCACATGTCGTGGGATATCTGGCTATATTCAATGGCAATGCTAATCAGATAAGACAACCGTGAGATATCTAGCGATATCCCACGCTCCCGGGAATTTTCAAAGAATTTGTTTTCGTTCAGTGTAAATAATTTAGTTCAGTGTAAGTCAAAATGGCAGACGAACCGAGTAGATTCGTATGTATTTCAATGTTAACCTATGACTTAATAATATTAGGGATGTTTAGCTAGACAGTGATATAATAAAACAAATATTTCACTCTATTTTCAGTGAATACCTGTAGCACTTTCACAAGGTGATATTCCACTTGCCCTTCGGGCTTCGTGGAATATCACTTGTGAAAGATGTACAGGTATTCACCTCAATAGAGTGAAATATTTGTTCAATATTCATCAGTTGAAGTTTTGATATCAATCAATATCTATCAATCAATGTCTATCAATATCTTGCTCTTTCCCCTGCAGTAGAGTGTCAGATGTTATATATGCATTGAAGAAGATAATATATATGCTTGTTAAAGCCACCACATCTTGTTCCAAGCGGTATTGCTACAGAACTGAATCAATACTAATACCATCACTAAGGTTAACATGCCTTACATAATGGTGCAAAACATAAACTATTGCTAGACATATTAAAAAATCTCCTTGCACTGTCATTTATTCATGAAATGGCTTTAATCATAATTATCAGTCATAATCATACATGTAAACCATATATTTTAGCAGTCGATTCTGTCATAACTGTACTGTGTACTGTCATAACCCAGCATATTACTGATCTCCCAAATCATTCTTTGGTTGACATGTAAATAGACACTCTGAAAGTTTTTGATCTTTTATGACTACATGTATTAATAATAATGGAGTTTGTATTCTACTGTACCAGTATAAAAGTTTGATAACCAAAAATTAATGTTTAATCAAAAGTGTTTTTTGAGATAAAACTTTGATAACAGATAACAGGTTACATGCAATGCTGAATATTTTTAATATTTCTCTCACAAATATTGTACAGATATGGTGAAATTATTGAAATTACCCCTCAATGACCACCCTCAATCCCGGTTAAGGTAGTTCTCATTAATTTTGTACTATTAAATTCTTTGCAATATTGCCTTCAATTTAATTTGGTGAATTTTAGTATTACTGAAATAATGAACACAAAACTAAGATCTTTCTTTTTGACAACCATTACTGACTCAATGGACACAAATGTGCGTCAGTCAGTCTGTTTTCAAATTTTAGTATTTCTGTCATACACCAATAATATCTTTTATGCTTTGGAATTTTTGCAACTTTTTCTGCCAAATATGCCATATTAAAGCAGCGGGCACAAAACAAATGCAGTAAATGTGGAGAAGTCCTAGTTATGTGGCACTGAAGGGTTGCAAGGTGTTAAAGGTTCATGAACTATTCCAGGAAGCAGTGTATGGCAGGGTCACTTCCCCCAGACTATCAGAGAGCAGGGCAGGGTGCTGTTTATTCCTAGTGGTCCTTCTCCCCAGGCCCAAGGCTTCATTGTCTTCTGGACCTACATCATCATTCTACAGGTTGCATTACCAGTTTTTAGGTTTCTGATATGAAATCTCAATGAAAGTTATATAAAGGATGAAAACAAGGAAAATATATCCAAAATGTATTTTCTTCTTCTTATTACTAAAATTAAACAGTTATCATGAAAACAAACAATTTTTGACTTAAGATTCAACAAAGAGCAATTTTCTGTAAATGATTTCCTGCTCAAAGTGACATTTCAAAAATTGATTATAAGCAGCTTTCCAATGATTGGGAGTTTGTCTATCAACATAAAGTTTTGCAATTCAGTGCATCACAAAGATTTCAAACCTACTGGTAAAATGCAATTGCAAGCCATCTGCCATCTTTACATCTAAAATATGAGTATGCTAAAAAAATAAGCTTATAGCCTAAATTGCACACTTCTCTTGAGCCACCTGCACTACTAAGGGATTAATTTTAAAAAATCTATATTTTGTCTAGGTACTGATCCCCCTCAGTCTCTATGTATCCCTTGAATTGGTGAAGTTGGGCCAGATCTTCTTTCTCTATGAAGATATTCATCTCTATCATGCTGAGACCAACAAACGTTTGGAGCCCAGAGCTTTAAACATAACTGAAGATCTCGGACAGGTAGGGAATTATGCATAACTAAAGGTCTGGGACAGGTAGGGCATTACACATAAGTAAAGGTCTGGGACAGGTAGGGAATTGCACTTAACTAAAGGTCTGGGACAGGTAGGAAATTGCACATAACTTAAGGTCTGGGACAGGTAGGGAATTACACATAACTTAAGGTCGGGATGGGCAGGGTATTAGACCATGGTCCATGATTAAACACAGTTGAAAATCCAGGACAGGTACTTGAAGCGCTTTAATCATATTACAAGGTGTAGAACAGCTAAACATAACTAAAACTTGACAGTTACCCATTTGAAAGTTTATTTCTTTGAAAATAAAAATGTTGTTTGAAAATTGGTGATTTTCAGTATTATGCATGTATGTGATTAAGATGATTTATTTTAAGAGACAACATACATGATTGAATGGTTGATTGATTCATGTTTTCAGGTTGAGGTGATACTCTCAGACAAGACAGGCACTCTCACTGAAAACAAGATGGAGTTCAAGAAATGCTCGATAGGTGGAGTTAGCTATGAGGCTCCACCTGCAGAAATTGGTATTACGCCTCTGAGCGGGGAATCATCCAGAGCCAATAGCACTGTTAGTGCTTCAGAAAGTAGTGCCTCTTTCAAGCGTTCCAGCAAACATGATGTAAATGAAGACCTAATGGACCACATCACAAATCTTTCACTAGAGAGTTTGGAGTCACAAGACCATACATGCCCTGAGCTATACAAGATACACCATTTTGCGTTTCTTTTAGCGATATGTAATACTGTGGTTGTTTCTAGTCATCCACATTATGATAAGGTAGGTCTGAATAAATTCTCCTAATGGCATTTTGTATGATTACAAAATAATGTGTGTATACTAAAGGGAGGATCTGTTAGTCCCTGAAAGGTCAGAATGAATTCTCCCAATGGCATATTGTATGATTACAAAATAATGTGTGTATACTAAAGGGAGGATCTGTTAGTCCCTGAAAGGTCAGAATGAATTCTCCCAATGGCATATTGTATGATTACAAAATAATGTGTGTATACTAAAGGGAGGATCTGTTAGTCCCTGAAAGGTCAGAATGAATTCTCCCAATGGCATATTGTATGATTACAAAATAATGTGTGTATACTAAAGGGAGGATCTGTTGGTCCCTGAAAGGTCAGAATGAATTCTCCTAATGGCATTTTGTATGATTACAAAATAATGTGTGTATACTAAAGGGAGGATCTGTTAGTCCCTGAAAGGTCAGAATGAATTCTCCCAATGGCATATTGTATGATTACAAAATAATGTGTGTATACTAAAGGGAGGATCTGTTGGTCCCTGAAAGGTCAGAATGAATTCTCCCAATGGCATATTGTATGATTACAAAATAATGTGTGTATACTAAAGGGAGGATCTGTTGGTCCCTGAAAGGTCAGAATGAATTCTCCCAATGGCATATTGTATGATTACAAAATAATGTGTGTATACTAAAGGGAGGATCTGTTGGTCCCTGAAAGGTCAGAATGAATTCTCCCAATGGCATATTGTATGATTACAAAATAATGCGTTTATACTAAAGGAAGGATCTGTTGGTCCCTGAATTTTAAAAAAATGCAACCCTCTTGGTTAGGAATAACCTTGTCACTAATGGGGGACTCTTGTTGAATTTGGTGCACAGTATGGTTACAAAATTAAAGTTTTAAATTGAAGTAGGAGCCTACATCAGGTCTCAGAATTTATTTTATTTTACTTTTTACACCTAGATATCTTGTTCTTCACATATATTTGCAGCTGTCCACTGTATATTGAACACTGAAAAATATTCAAAAGGTTTGAAGCCCAAAAATCCAAACAATGCTTCTGTTTTTCAATTTTAAATTCAAATTCAAATCATTCAAAATTTTGATCAGGAACGGTACAAAAAGCTTGAGCCAAAATGGTGCAAGAGTTCAAACCAAGAAAAGAGACAACTCTTTGATCAACTGAATTTTGTGCATGTACTATGATGTCATATTTCTGATAAGTATCTGCAGATTCACTAGCTATGCATGGCATGTCTTGTCTGTTTAAACATTTTGAATTGACCCTTTTTCATATAAATGGAAAAATAGATGGCATCATGGATGTTGGTAGTCCAAGATAACATAGCAATAGTCACTTAATTTCTTGATTTAAGAAGCTATAATTCCATTTAGTAGATCCATTTATGAATAAATGAATTTTTAAAGGTTTTTCACCATTGTGTCAATGGGCATTTAGCCCAACCTTTTTCAGAAAATCTTTAAAATTTTAATAAAGGTAAATAACTGTAAAAATCAAAGTTGTTTTGATAGAAAATTACACACAGAATTCAAATATGCCATCAAATGGAAGAAAATGTTTGTTTTTAAATGGTTAAAAATGCAGATCTCCTAAAATCTCATTAACCTTGTGAATCCAAGGCTCTAGAATCAGTGGAAACCAGAGAATTCTTCATTTTTGACATACCTATACAACTTTATATGCTCAACTTCGTAAAATTAGACAACAGAGCTCATTTCTACACATTTTAAATCAATTTTTTTGTAAACTGGATGAAAATTGTTCAAATAAGAGCAACTATAGCAAATAATTTTGTGACAGATTTTCTCGTCACTCTGGGGTTTTAAGGTCATTTCTGAGTTGACAAGAAATCTCATCACTCCAGGTAGTCAAGTCAAGGTAGAAACAAGACTTTAACGAGATTTCAAAGCGATGGAAAATACTCTATTGGATAACTTGAATTTTCATGCATGTGATTATGAAGATGCTAGAACTCCAGAATATTAAATAAGTTGGTTAGAATTTTTCTGACCTCTGTAACTTGGAGTACCAAATATTCGGTTTGCCCATGGGCTTTCAAGAAAGCCCATGGTTTGCCATATTATTTTCTTTACTTTATTTGAAATTTCTTTTTGGTCATTTGAGGTTTTTTACATCAATTGCTGGATACCTGTAGTATTTTTTCTTTGTCTGGTGTGTCTGATTTCATGTTCAAGTATTATTTAAGTCTATTATAGATATACACATGCAGTCATACACAATTGATTTTGTTGGAGAAAAGAAAAGTTAAAAAGACACTTTCCTTAACTGATAATGTAATAATCATGGGCTTCTAAGAGAATTAACATCAAATTATTAATTTTATTATTATTGATTATTAATTTTCTTCTGCAGATGAATGCAAGTGGGTTGATTGTTGATGATGCAACATCTCTACATAAAGATTCTCTCATTGAAAACACTATGAAGAACAGTACAACGAAGGAGCACAATACAACAAATGACCAAAGTCAACCACAATTACTACGTTTCTCTAAATTCATAAACTCTCCAAAGCTAAAGCGTAAACAAATCCATGACACGCCCCATGCCAGTAGTCAGTGTTACGAGACAGTGGATCCTATGTCGCTAGGTGATAACAGGCCCAGTAGAAATACACAACAACATGACACAGAATGTGCTTCTGAGTCAGGGAACTCTTCGAGTGTTGAGGTGGATAAGTTACTGTATGAATCCGAAAGTCCGGATGAGTTGGCATTGGTGCAGGTCGCTAGTCAGTATGGTGTCAGTCTTCTTAAAAGGAGTATTGATATGGTGCATGTTGCATTCCCTAGTGAGTAAAATACTTGTGCATAGAATCAGTTAGTCTCTTATTAAAAATGTCATTTTAAATCCAGATTTGAATACCCATAAAATGCAATACAATGTATGTAGGGAATTCTACTACAAACCAGCTGATTATTTCAAAAACATTACACCTGGTCTTGTAATCAGTGCATCCTGCATAACTGATGCACATGTACAGTGTATGCTTGTTCATTTCTTCATTTCTTCATGTTCATCATGTTTCATGTTTTATTTCTAGATGGGGATGACTGTCAACTTGAAATCCTTGATGTTTTGCCATTTGACTCAGTGCGGAAATGCATGTCAGTCATATTCAAACATCCTATCTCAGGGGACATCATTCTTTACTGTAAAGGTGCTGACTCCATAATAATGCATAGGTTAGCACAGCCACCAAAGGAGGATCTAGAAACTGCTCAATTGACTGAACTTAAGATCTCAGAATCATCAAAGGATAACACTTCAGAAAATGGAAATTTAGAAACTAACCACAGATTAATGATCTCAAGGAGTGAGGAGCATATCCATGACTATGCTAATTTAGGACTAAGAACTCTTTGCATGGCAATGAAAATAATACCATATAATCAATATAAAAGTTGGCACCAGAGGTACCAAGATGCTGTCCATAGTTTTGAAGACCGTGAGCACAAAGTTCTTGCATGCTACAATGAAATTGAGCAGGGCCTTAATTTTCTAGGTAAGTGTATGTGAAAAGGAAAAATTAAAAAAGTAAAATAGAAGCATTATGGTGAAATCAAATACTGTAAATTGCTTTAATTTGATGGCTGTTTTAATTTGGTGGATTGATAAAAACCTTGGGTTTTTTCGACCAGTGTCTTTTCCATGTGTTACCTTGCACTATAAAACCTTTGTGAAAATCTTGACTGAAACATGGATAAAATGTCAATTATAAACTAAATTTATTTCTGAAGAACTGCTGAGTCCAAATTAAATAGCAGCAAATCAAAGCAATTTACAATATCCAAACATGAGATTGGTTTGTCTTTTAAACAACCTAACATTTGTTTCTGCAGATGTTTTCTCATGACAAGAAGGCCAGAGCATATTAGTTATCTGTATCATGGGCTTTCAAGAGAAGCCCAGGCTGTATTAACAAAACTATTGATTTATAGGAATATATTTCACAGAGTGATCTATTTGCTTAACAAATAACCAGCATATGATTTGGAATATCTTACTGCAAAAATTTGTACAAAGCCTAAGCAACAGCAAATACTTTAAACATTAACCTACATGTATGTGCATCGCACATTCTAAAAGAAAAGCAAAAAGCCAATGAAGCTCTTAAAGATAGTAAGTGTCATATTTGTATCTTCTTACAAGGTTCACTTTTCTTTAGGTGCAACTGCTATAGAAGATAAGCTACAAGAAGGGGTGGAGGAGACTGTCAGAAACCTACAGAATGCTGGCATCTCTATATGGGTACTAACAGGAGACAAACAGGTAAATTGAATGCCTACCCATTTGAAAAACAAACAAATAAAATGATAATAGAGATTTATGTTCATGTAGAGTATAGATATGGCCGTGAGAGTCGTACATGTAAAATTATTAATATAAAATTAATATAAATAAATATTGAGCCAATTAACACAAAACACAATACCTTGGAAAATAATGGCTAATTTAAGTTAATTAGCTACAAGAGTTTACAATTTGACATAACTGTTAATTAGCTCAATTGGATATATTATAATACCATCTCCAACTCATCTTCTTGGGCGAAAATAAATCTCCAACTGGTGGTGTAAGCTGGGGAAGGAGGTGAGGGAAAAGAATCGAAATGTATAACTTACATTGATGTTAATGGATTTTGTACGCACCTAGGGAGAAAACCCTCCAACTACAACCCTATCGATATCTCGTCTAAAGTCTCATCTCGTACTCTCGAGATCTGAAGCTTGATGTTTCGTTCAGTGTAACTTACCAGAAACATTTACCTGGGATAACCGGGGAATGGTCTTCTTAGGGCTTGTTCATACCTAAACCTTAACCGACTCTCACATTGCCATAAATGAAATTATTGTCAATAATTTGAATTTATGTTCATGTAGAGTATAGATATGGCCGTGAGAGTCGTACATGTAAAATTATTAATATAAAATTAATATAAATAAATATTGAGCCAATTAACACAAAACACAATACCTTGGAAAATAATGGCTAATTTAAGTTAATTAGCTACAAGAGTTTACAATTTGACATAACTGTTAATTAGCTCAATTGGATATATTATAATACCATCTCCAACTCATCTTCTTGGGCGAAAATAAGGCCATGCGCGATCTCTCGCGAGAGCCCAAAAGAAAAGAAGATTAATTAGAAAGTAGTTAAATCATTTATTGATACACACAAATCAATACATGAATACCAAATTATAAGAACATCATAGAAAGGAACTAAAGTAAATCCGCAAATTCTGAAATATGGATGGACAAATTAATGTAAAGTAATGTAATATGCTGTCAATCTCAGGTAAGATAAAGGAATTAGAATTGAAAGAAAATTTTTGAATTCAGAAAGTGCGGGTTTATCTCAATTAAATTTCTAGTACATCATGAAGAAAAAACAGTAGCTACTAGAAATTTGCATGCTCGACACCTGTTTGAGCCGACTTTGGGGTTTACATGAAAATTGAATAATCGACACCTGTCTGAGCAACTTTGGGGCTTTAATGAAAAATGCATACTCGACACCAGTCTGAGTTTATAAATGTCTACCTAATATATTTTTAATGTATGTATGTATGTCATCTCCCAATCTTTTGATAGTATAGTCATCAAGTCCAAGATTTGTGGCCCAAGTAGCTCTGCCTATCCGCAAACTGTGGCATTTATAGAAGGTAGGATCTACCTGACATTGAACAAAGAGTTTGTGAAGAAAATTGTTAAATACAGAAGTATTCACTGGAGCATCTCTATAAATGAAAAGAGGACCTCATTTAAAGGACCTTATGTTCAGGTACAACTTCATATGTAATACTGGACAACAAGATGGTAATTGAGAATTAATTGATATCGTAGCAGGAGATGAGCTATGTTTAAAATGTGAAAAAGTAATAATGAAAAAGGCTTCATCGGGAGAGAAATTAATACTTTCTAACTGTAAGTTGTGTCCTGCGGAAGTACTTGTCAACTCACTACTTCTTAGTAAGCCAAAAAGGCTGTAGATAACATAGCTCTGTACAAGACTTGAGCAAAAGGGTCAAAATCTACTTCAGAAGTTTTAGAAACCATTTGTTCTAACAAGGCTGTGTTGATTGGCAATCTAGTGTCTATGCTAGGATTTTGTTTACAAAAACCAGAAACTATTTGAGAGACTACATAAGAAGTATTGGGATCCTTGAAATTGTTAATTGTGAAAATATGATAAAAATGATATACCAGACAGAACTGACTTGAATGAATTAGGGGGATAATTCTTTAAACGAAGATGTGCTGCAAAAAGGCTAGCAGAGGCTGGGGTTAGAGGAAATTCACCTATACCTGTCTGGGAGTTGAACTGTACTAATAAATCATATGACTTTCTGGTAGACGGGGCTTGGGCAGCTTGAAGTGCTTCTAAAAAGATAAAAAGTAACATAAATTGTTTCTAGATAAAGCGTCAGCAGCAGAATTAAGAATACCAGCAATGTGTTCACTTTGAACATGAAATTGTTTAAGAGACATTTTAATATATAGGAAGTAAGAGTTGCATGGACGTTTGATTGCTGGTAGAAAATTTATTTCGGTATGTTCACTACTGCTTCAACTGTGTGTCCAGACATAAGTTTTGCCTATGTAAGTATAGCAGTAACAATAGGATATAATTCAAGAATATTGATGTCCAATTCTTTACATTCTGATGGCCATTCCCCTTTAAACCAAAGATAATTGCAAACGGCTCCATAGCCTATCGTAGTAGAAGCATCGGTAAAAGATGCAATTGTTCTCTTGTCTCTTGTTCTTCTGTAAGGAAAATAGATTTCCCATTAAAGGGAATTAGAAACTATTTCCACATTAATAAATACTGCATAGATGGAGTGTTGATTAAGATTTTATAATGTAGCTCCTTCATTTTTAGATAGATGAATAAATAATGAAATAAATGATCTACCGAAAGGAATCACACAACAACAGTAGCTAAGGAATCCTATAGCAGATAAAAGTTCTCTTTGAGACTTTCTTAGGTTTTGGCTTAATGGTAAAGGGGTTGATGTTACATAAAGTGTCAATGATTGTTTTGCCATTTCCATGAACAAACAAGCTTCTAATAGTCTTACACAAGAAGCAACCTTTTCCTAAATGTTTTATAATATCTATGGCTTGTTGTACGGTTGCATATTTAACTGTAGAACCCGTCTGGGATAGTATCATTATGGGTTGGCCTCTGGGATGTGATAAGTTGTGAATAACACAGAATTCACCTGGAGATTTTTAGGAACGAGAAATAAGGGTGAAATAATATCAAATGGTGGCTGGTCAAAAGGTCCAAGTATTCTACCAGCTTCAAGCTCTTTGTTTAATTTTTTGAGAGCTTCTGGGTTCTTAGATATGATAACAAATTATATGAGTAATGTTGTAATGTTCTGGCAAATCAGAGTGAGGAAATTTAAATCCGTACTAGAAACCATGAACTGTTTCTTCTTGATGTTCATAGCCTTCAAGCCAATATCTGAGTCTTTCAGGTTTAACTGGAGTAACATCTTGTGATGACATAAGTTCACTCGAAGGGTTTTTTGGAGTCTCCAGTACCTGAGCGCTTTTTGTTGGGGAATTGGGCTTGCCTGCCGTTGTTGCGGGAGTAACATTTTGCAAGTTGGGCAGGTGTGGTTAAAGGGACAAGGGGATATATATTTCAAGAGGTGAGGGGTTTGATCATGAAATCTTTGGGTATAGACAGCAATAAATATACTGAATGCTCGGACCCATTCTGGAAATGAAAGGATTTTCCCTTCTTTGAAGGGTTTAAATTCAAATGTTTTGATTCAAAAGAATTGTCAGATTACATCTCACAGAGGACATAATCATTGTTTTTGTCTTCTTCAATACAATCATGAATCAATACATGAATACCAAAATATAAGAATATCATAGAAATGAATTAAAGTAAATCCGCAAAATCTGAAATATGGACAAATTAATGTAATGTAATATGTTGAAAACTGGGAATTGGATTTATTGAAGCTACTGACACCTGTCCTTGTAGCATGGCATTTGTGTTGGGAATTAATTCATAAGCTGTAGAGACGGGTTGGGAATTATGAAAAGCTGAAAGGTTAGTAGAGACTGGAGGGATAAAAGGGTAGGGTTGGATATTAGCGCTTGATGCAAAAGATGGAATAGGGCGAGTAATAGATGCTGTGGGTCTATTTAGAGAGAATGAAATGTTGGGTTGGAATGGAAGATGTAGTGGAATAAGAAGGGAAAGGGGATAAGGGAAAAGTTGTTGTAAAGTTGCCCCTTATTAAAGTGGGCATAGACTTGGCTGCAGTCAGGGTATTAGAAGTGTGATACTCTTCAATAGTAATACTTGGGTTAGGTCCTTCAGTTTCAGACATTTGCAGTGAAATAATTAGTAGTTATATAGAGGGTAAGCAACTTCAAGACATAAAAACATTTAGATAAATATAAATAGAAGCACATGCTCCATGTTAGAAGTATATAAATATGATGCCCATAAGGCTAATCATAATAAATATGATTTAGAATACACTGCATAAATAAATGCATATGATATATAAAGATTATGAATTATCATAATATAAATATGATGCCCATAAGGCTAATCATAATAAATATGATTTAGAATACACTGCATAAATAAATGCATATGATATATAAAGATTATGAATTATCATAATATAAATATGATGCCCAAAAGGCTAATCATAATAAATATGATTTAGAATACACTGCATAAATAAATGCATATGATATATAAAAAATGAATTATCATAATATAAATATGATAACCTTTAAGAATAAATACAATGCATGAATAAATGCATATGATATATAAAATAATATGAATTATCATAATATAAATATGATAACCTTTAAGAATAAAGGTAAAGCATACAATGCATGAATATGAAATAAAATAATATGAATTTTATCATAATATAAATATGATAACATATCATGTCTAAAGGTATAGTATACACTGCATGAATAAATGCAGATGATATACAAAATAATATATATTTATCATAATATAAATATGATAAAATATAAGTAAACAGGAAACTAAATTTCCTAATATAAGTATAGTACTTATGAAGGATAACTAAGTGAATAAACTATTGTGAAAAGTTAACGACTCTCTGGCTTATGTTTGGTTAGAGAAGAGTAGCCGTCTCTTCTAATGTTAAGTCTAATTATTATTACCTAATAAATGTAATCAAGAAATCTCAGGACTGCGCCTTTCCAGGACTTGACGAAACGCTTTTCCCCTTTGCATTGAGATGTATGGGATCGTAGGAGTCATCTATCAAATTTGACCATTGATTCTATATTGGGTGGTATGTGGGTGATGTAGGAACAAAAGTCTATTGCCCTTATGATGATGAATATCATTTAACAATTTGAAATTGGTAGATAAAAAATTGAATTATATCGAATGCCTTCTGAAGCAGTATTGATCGAGGATTTGAAAGGATGCCATGAGTGTTGAAATAGTTCTCCAATATAAAAGGCTTTTAATGAAGGATGTATAACTAAATATTGTTCAGCCAAAGTGAAGAGATTTTTGCAACAAAGGTAGATGATCTATGAACCAGATCATTTTCTCCTAGCTGTAATATAGCCATATCTGGATAGGGATTTTTATATTTTACATCATCTGAAATTGTTTAATTGTATATACAATGATGGTATTATAGTTAACTATGTCTTCCTTTAATTTAAAGTCAAAATGGTTAGATTCTTCTATTTTCCGAACAAAACTGTGGCCTATAATGCTGACCCTAATAACATTAGGCATCTCTAATTGTCTTGTATAATGGGAGAAGAAAGGTAAGGATATTATTGACTCCTGTCTTATCCTCAGAGTAAAGTTTATTATGTGCAATAAGGTGTCAGAAATATAGAAGAAAAGGAATAATTATAGCTCTCTCAAGAGATAAATATATATCAAATAATAAAATGATATCTGTACCTTAATGGTACTAAGAATAATCCCAATAACAACCAGAAATCTCTGGAATGGGATAATCAAATAGAATAGATATATTTATTTAATAGCCTACAAGGTTACTTACACTCGTAAATAAATGAAATATCTATTATTAGATTGGATGGAGTCTAGTGAACGTAACTTGAGGACATGTATGTGACTTACTTAGGTCCAAACCTTCTCTATATTCCGGCTTTGAGTAGAAAGATTAGCTGCCTTGGTGTTGTAAATATTGTAAATCAATGTGTCACACACACAGGAAATACGGCATAATAATATGAAATATATCTTTATGTATAGATTTGAGAAACATCAGCACACATCTCCGTCTGAATCTAATGTTATATTTGATTTCTTTAAGCGAGAATAATTTCAAAGTTTCCTACATTATTGACGTCTGGAACCGGAAGCCATTTTTAGCTACAGCGAGAAAATTTAACCATGTGTCAAACTCCGAAAAGAAATTTTGAAATATCTAAAACCAGACAAGCAACGCTTCATCCTAAATATAATTAATATAAAATGATTTCTAGGTGCGTGTAGCAAATTTTACATACGAAATACGAGTACATACGAAATAAATGAAGTTACATCTAGCTGTAAGGTAGAGACTCGAGTAATATGTGACGTGTCCATATTCATCAATAAATTAATTCTTTTGTATAAATTCAAGTTTTAAACCATATGTACGAGATATCAATTGAATACTTCAAACATAAAACTACAAAGTCATAAAGACAAAAGATAAAACGTGTTTGAAATTTTTTTTTTGAACTTTTTTAAACTGACGTTTTTTGTGTGAAATATTACGATAAAATTTTCACAAAACGATTCAGCGATAGATAAATGTATATACAAGAGATAAATGTCGATAAAAAGAATCGAAATGTATAACTTACATTGATGTTAATGGATTTTGTACGCACCTAGGGAGAAAACCCTCCAACTACAACCCTATCGATATCTCGTCTAAAGTCTCATCTCGTACTCTCGAGATCTGAAGCTTGATGTTTCGTTCAGTGTAACTTACCAGAAACATTTACCTGGGATAACCGGGGAATGGTCTTCTTAGGGCTTGTTCATACCTAAACCTTAACCGACTCTCACATTGCCATAAATGAAATTATTGTCAATAATTTGAATAACATGTCCCAAAACATAATTAATTACACTTAAGATTCACTTCCTATGCTTCATCCCTCTTCTTTCACAAAAACTTGTAGCTTGTCAAATTTTATTGACAATTGAAGGTTGCTTGTCATTTTTTTATGTCACCACCAAAAAGTTGTGACATATTGTTATGGTGTCCGTTTTACGGTGGTCGGCAGTTGACGATCGGTGGTTGGTGGTGGGGGGTCTGAAACAAATTCCTACAACTTCCAATAACTTACCAAATACTGTTTAGACTGACTTCAATTTTTTTTCAAATCATCTACAAGTTTTCAGAATATCAAATCTGACTATATTTAAGATTTGACTTTCAATGACCTTTTTAAGGTCAAAAATGTTAAAAAGTTCAAAAGGTATTTTTTCAACTTGCTTCAAATTGCCCAATTTTTTTCAAAATCATCTACAAGTTATCAGAAATTCAAATCTGACTTTAGATTTAAGATTTGACCTTCTCAAGCAGCTTGCTTTTAATTGACCAATTTTTTTTCAAAATTATGTACAAGTTGTGAAAAGTTCAAATCTGACTATAGATTTTTTCAACTAGATTCAAATTGACCAATTTCATTTCAAAATCATATACAAGTTGTCAGAAATTCAAATTTCTGACTTAAGATTGAACTCATAATATTGTGAGCAACTAGGTGGTGACATTTTGCCATGTTTATGCCTTGTCTAATTTGATTTGATTGCTTGTCCTATGTGTGACATTGTGCTATTATTATGTTGTTGCAGGAGACTGCTATCAATGTGGCTCATTCATGTAAATTGATCACACCTGATCACTCTGTCCTTGTGCTGAATGCAGCTGACAGGGATGAGGCTAGTGACCTCATACACCAGACACTGGACCAGTTCAAATACACCAACACAGAAAATGGAATTGATAATTGTGTATTTTACCTCAACGAAGCTAGTAATGCAAAGAAAGGATCAGAGAAGGCTATCAGTGGTCCAAGTACTGCAGGGAAGTATTCGAGTACCTCTCAAACATCTAGTCAGGGGATTAGGACTTCCTCCAAAGGGAACATGTCAAGACAATCATTCAATCCTATCAGCTCAGATCAGCTTTCAAATGGAATTATCAATCCTGTATTTTCACCTGAAGAGGGACTTCATACATCACAGAATGGACCTAGTTTTTTGACATCAACTGAAGAAGTTGGAAACAGTAGTATGAATGGAGAAACACCATTGTCAGCATTGCGCTTGACAAATGAAAGACACAATGTTGATGAAAGAAACGTTAATGGGAAGAGCAATGGAATTACAAGTAATGGAATTGTGAGTCATGGAATAAATGGATTAAATGGAAGCCATATAGAATTGAATGTCAGTGAGTCTGTTGACCAATCTAAGACAGGGTGCTGCCCAACTGGAAAGCATAAATCAAAAACAATTAAACACAATACTGAATCTTTAAATACACATTCCAATGGTTGTCAACATGGACCAAACAAAGATTCCACCTCATTTTACCATGGAGATGGGACAAATCAGGTTGCTATGGTGATAGATGGTAAAACATTGCAGTATGCTCTTGAGGGATCAATTCAGAAGTCATTTTTGGATCTAACACAAAGGTGCTCAACAATTATATGTTGTAGGACCACACCTGCTCAAAAGGTATGTTCGTGCATATTGTGAACCTGAGTTCAGAATCATTTGTTTTATAGCAGTTTAGAACTTAAGATTTGTACTAAATTTGCATGAAATGATCAATTTTTAGAATTACCCCCACATGAATAATTTCATATCTTTATGAGACACTGCTCTTATTTATTATTATTTCCAGCGTTACACAAAATGAGATACAGGGTTACATGTAAATGTATTGTTGCAGCCATTGCCAATGTCACTCATCCAAATGTCTATCAAAATGTTCATCCATTTGACAGTCTTACCAAAACATGCAAATCACACAAACCATTCATCCTTGCTTAGTCATGTGATCATACACCACAGTCTTCAGATACACTTTCTAAGCTCAAACAATCTAATGTTATATTAGGCTTAGTAACCCATACAATTTATTGGCATTTTTGAAAAATAGTCTTGATTCTACATAAAATTTAAGATAAGGATTGGTATTGATATGGTTAACTTTTTTGAACACATGTTTCTCTTTAACCAGTCATCAAATTGTTAATGAAATAAATGGTTTATCTTAATTTTTATCTATTTTGGGGGTTTTATTTTAACTTTCTGAATACTTTTTGTTAAATCAACCAAAATTTCCTTTGTATAAGTTTAATATTGAGAGGTCTAAGACCAAGTTTCGGAAAGACATTTTATTTCATTCTCAAGAATTGGTAGGAAGGAACAAAAGACAATTGCACTAAAAAACAAAAAATGTTAATAAAAACAGTTATATAAGATATCTATAAATAATTTCCGCATAAAATTGTTGTCAATCAGTCAACATTACATAAAGGACCGTGTTTTGTTACGGAATGTTTTCAATAATTGGTTTAAGAGAAAAAACATTGTTGAATTCACTTCACCATATCGATACCTGCTGTTATTTTCTTTGATACATTTCGTCAAGACATTCTACATGGCTTATATGTTTTTATATTTCCAACAATGATGTAGTTCTGTTTCCAGGGAGAAATTGTGAAATTAGTGAGGTTCAAGCAAAAGAAACATTGCTTAGCTATAGGAGATGGTGCCAATGATGTGAATATGATACAGACTGCTGACATTGGAATAGGTACAATTCATTTATATAATATCATTGGTTCTCTAGCATTGAAGGAATCGAATATGATACAAATTCCTGACATTAGCAACTCAATGTCTAGTGGACTGGTTTCAAATCATTATTATTTTGAAATTTGATTACAAATTTTAAAATATGTAAAATTAATGACTAGAAGGAAGCCAGTGGGAGTCATACCAAGGTAGGGAAAAGGTAGACATAAATCCAATCATGGGCTTTCTAGTTGAAAGCCAATGATCCAATGGAAGACAATGGGATAAAGTGATGGGGTTCTTAATTACTTTAGCCTCACATGATTTGACTGAAATCAGCCAACCAATGCAAATCTGCAACTCTTTTTGCAGGTATCTCAGGGCAGGAAGGAATGCAAGCTGTGATGGCATCAGACTTCTCCCTTGCTCAGTTTCGTTTTATTGAGAGGTTACTTCTGGTTCATGGCCATTGGTCCTATGACAGACTTGCACTAACAGCTCTGCACATGTTTTACAAGAATGCTGTAAGTTGTTTTTGGCTCACACAGTGAGATCGACCAGGCGTCCGTCCGTTGGTCCGTCCGAAAGAAGAAAATGAATGAAGAAACCAATGCAGCAACAATCAGTGACGTCCGTTGGTCCGTCCGTCCGTCCGTCAACATTGGTCGCACAAATTAAAACTGCTATTCGGATTGAGTCATAGCCACATTCATTTTATGCATATCCATAATGCTTATTTGACCTATCATCGCCATTTCCCAAGTTCGCCCGGTTTCCGAGAAATTGCGGATTTTGACGTCAAAAATTCAAATTTTCCGTAAATACTAGACACTTTGTTGAAGTAGAACTTTCAAATAACTTTTAGTAGTTGCTGTATATGCAACTTATGTCCTCTGAAGATTTCAAAGCTCTTGGAATTACAGTTTTTGGTGTTTACTCTATAAAATTTGACAAAAAGTAGGACTTTCAGGAAACTTTCTCATGTATAAAGTCAATGGCAGGTTTTGTAATTGACAAGTTTCTCAAAGTTTGCCTTATACTTGATCATTTCTTGCAATGAATTACATCATTATTAGATTAAAGCATTCCCTACATATTGCTCAATATATGTCAGCATCAAATTTTTACCGTTTTTGAGATATTTAACATCAAAAAACGTTATTTTTCAACTTGCTTCAATTTGACAAAATTCTTTTTTGAAAACCATCTACAAGTTGCCAGGAGTTCAAATCTGACATTAGTTTTAGGATTTGACCTTTAGTTGACCTTCAGTGACCTTCGAAAGGTCAAAAAAGTTGATTTTTCAAATTGATTTTTTGGATGTCAATTTTGGTCAGCTTAATCACAAAAGACCTTACTGACTGAGCTCTGACTAAGTAAAATTTTCAAGGTCAAAGGTCATCAAACTAGGTCACACAACTGTGCTATCTAAGTTTCTCAAAGTTCGAGACTACAAATCCAAATCAATATTTTTGTTTGAAAGTCAGGATATACATTCCTCTGAAGGTTCCAAACTGTGTGAGCACAGGACCGTGGGTCCTTCATTTTATTTAATCTTACTACAAAAAGGTGCGATATTGTCATGGGTGGGCAGCGTCTCACTTTTCTTTTCCTCATGATTCCAGGGAAACCACTTCATGGATTTACTTCAGATTTTCACACATGTTACATGGTATGAAGTTGATTAACTTTTCAGCAGCCATCTTGCATTCTGGGGACCATTTTGAAAGTTTTTTTAGATAAATCTTGTCATCACGATTCCAGGAAAACCACTGAACGGATTTACTTCAAATTTTTACATATGCTACATTGTAAGGAGTTCTAAAACTGATTAACTTTTTATTATTGAAATAGTGTGTCCTTTGTTCAATCTTTGCAATAGTGTTAAAAGGATAATGTGTTTTGCACTATATAATGGAATATTTGATGATTTAAAAATTTCAACTTTTATTTGAAAAATGGCGGGAAATTTGAATATTTGAGACATAGACTTTTTAGATGAAAACTGGTAAATAAATGATCAAAATATTTTTTCAAACTTAACATGGGGCCTTTAAACCTGAATCTTTAAAGGAATCATATGGAATGGCTAGGGAAACTGGGAAGTTTTGGGGAGTCACTAATTTATGGAGTTTCCATTTCATATTGCAAATTAACAATTTAATTTTCATAATACATTACATATATTGTATATTTCTTACATAGGTGCCATACCATAAACTGTATTCTATACAAAGATACTGATATTTATATACTGTTTTTCTATTTATCCCGTACTTGGAGGTGTTACACATGCATACATTTTGTAAAGCTGGTTTGTAAAAACTTTTATCCCACACTTGGATTTGTTACAGGTACATAAAGCCGGTTTGTAAAATCTTATATTTTCATCAGCGGGCAGATATAGCTTAACGTCCCGCTCAGAGCGGGCAGATAATCGCTGCTTGCATATTTGTTCATAATTTGTAACGTTCGTGCAATGACTGTTATGACTGTAAACGACAATGGAGAAAACACAGACAATCGGGATCGGTTTGATGGTTTAAAAAGTGGAAGGAGCATCCACTTAATCAATCAAAAATTCGAGAAAATAAATATGGGAATATTTGAGCAATGGAGAAAAATGCAAACAATCGCGATCTGTTTGATAGTTTAAAGAAGGGAAGGAGCATATGTATCCCTGTTAATAATCAAAGATTCAAGAAAATAAATGTGGATGAAAACTAAAAAAACAGGAAAATCTGATCACGGCCAGGAAAACAAAAATAATTCCAAGGTTGATTGGAAATTTTCTGAACTTTGGCTTATTGAACAATGTGAACCAAATGACCAAGATTGGTATGGGATAAACAAATAGTTGGTTCAGGATATTGGGATTATCCTGAGGCAAATACAATATATCTGCCCTCATATAGGATAATCTCTATATACTGTATTCCATACATATATTTTTAGTTGTATTCCATACATAGGTGCGAATATTTATTGTATATTTCACACATAGGTGCTGACATTTACTATATATTACATACATAGGTGCTGATATTTTTATTATATATTACATACATAGGTGCTGATATTTACTATATATTTACTATATATTTCATACATAGGTGCTGATATTCACCATATATTGGTACCAGTTCTTCAATGGGTTCACAGGGTCAACTATGATGGACCAAGTCTACCTGCTTATCTATAACCTGATCTTCACAGGCCTACCTCCCATCATATATGGTATCTTCAACACTACAGTGCCAGACCACATTCTCATGGCACAACCAGCCTTATACAAGCATGGGGCCAAGAGTCTGGTAGGTTATTCAATGCAGTAGTTAGTGTCAGATCATATTAATATTACACATGTTCAAGCCCAAATGCCCATAATGTGTTGGATCAGTGTATAGTAATGTGACGTTAGTTATTAGGAGATCTCTCAATTGAGACCTTGAATCACAATGTCTCTTTACTCACTTTAGAACTAAATAACTCACATTGACTCTTTATTCACTTTAAACCTTTACTCACATTGATGCTCAGAAATAACTCTATTTCTTTCAGTCCCATTATCAGCTACATCTAATTTATACAAGTTATTTATACACTTATTATGATATTCAAAATTGTGCAATCATTTCTATTTTAATAACTTTTTACATTCACATTCCAATAACTATTCAGAAAAGTTTGAATACATGTATATGCTTTCATTATACACTTTCATTAGATTTATGCATCTCCACTTTGGATCTTTAAAAATACTTGAATAGAAGTCCCGAAGGTGAAGTGCCAGATCAATTTTCTGCTTTTTTTCATCTGGTCTGTAAAGTTACCAAGTAGCATTTTTAGATGTTTTTAAAAATAAAACAAAGCAGGGGCAATTTGAAATAAGCACTGGTTTAACCAGATATTTAGAATCTTTCTGAATGTCTGCACCATTTTCACTTACTTCATATTGTATTGGAACTAACTGGCTTCCAACAAAGTTTGTGCAGAAGAACGATAGATTTGGGCAAGGGTTGGTTTATTTTTAAGCAGCTTTTAAATAAGTTCAAATATATATTTCTTTACTTGATGTTTCTTGGCCAATTGCCATTCTTCTGCACCTTGCCCAAAATGAGATGTTCCCACCCCATGTTTATATATTTATAGAATCTCATCGCAATAGCAGAATAGAGAATCTAATAATGTTGTGTATTGAATCTGATGCTGTTGTTAAATGATTGTTATTGTATGTTACAGCTGTTTTTTTTTGCTTCCATGGGTGAGATTTTGAAATTCATTCACCTGAATGGAGTTTCTTGGAAAGTATGAGATACATGGTGCTGAACTTTGGCGAGGTAGATGTTTAGATTTAAACATCTTTACCTTCATTCCTTGGTGGACAATTTTATGGAACATTTTATGAAGGTTTATATTGTTCTTGGCAGAGCATTCTTCATATTTGCAATCCCAGTCAAGTTCAACAATTGCTTGGGAAATTTCTTTAGGCATACAACGTTCAGTGGCATCAGAGTCTACTTTATTAGCTACGATCATGATTGGAACCACAAGGTTCACTTTTGTCTTGTTTTTACTACACCTCTGCTTGATTATTTCTTTATGGAGGATTCTTACTTCTTCGAAAGAAGCTTTATTGTTGACATCAAAAACGAGAACAAATGCGTCGCTGGTTTGGATTGCTAGATGTCTCATCACAGGGAAGGAATAGGATCCTGTCGTGTCTAACATGTCTATGAGCATTACCGCACCACTCTGATTTGTGTATTTGGCCTGGTACATATCCTCAACTGTACTCTCATGTTCCTCAATGAATTTATCTGATATAAACCTCTGAATGATGCATGTTTTCCCCACTCCAGCACCTCCCATGACAGACAATTTGAATTTCTTCTGGCCACATCGATCAAGCATGTATCTTGACATCGCACCTTGCTGAGTATTATTTGTCCACCTCGATTTCTTTCGTCTGAGCTGACTTCTTGTGTCTTCTTACTTCTCTTGTCTACTGCTACTTCTCCCGTCTTAATATTCTTCTCTGACTCACACTGGTTTATGAATGCAAAGTTTATGACTACTGTAATTCTCTAGCAAATATCTGCTATTTATATAATGTATCATGGCAAAATGTGTTGCAATAATTGATATGATACCTGTTTGAAATCAAGTGATAATTCGTTTTTTTAATTTGACTCATAATATTGCTTGTGGCATGTATTACACATATTTAACAACAATTATCTATGATATAGAGAAACATAATGCTGGGTTTGAAATCAAAAATATGAGTCTCAGAGTATTAAAATAAGTTGCTGATCATTCTACCATTTTAAATCTAATGGTGTTTCAGTGAATGTCACATATTGAATATTATTTGAGGCTCTTAAACATTAATTGTTGTGTAATTATGAACAGTGGACATTTAATGATGGATTTCTAATTCATTATTTTATTGTCAAATGACCATATACTTGCTAAAGTGGTGAAACTTTGCCAACCTTATGAACATTAAATTAACTTTAAGTGTGCAAACCTTCTCTCAAACCCTACTGGTAAAAGAGATATTAAGTGTAAGGTGGGTAAAGTATCTATTTTGCCCTCTTCAGAAAACATCAAAACAGAGAACATAATAGAGATTGATTTTACACTGACCTGAATTGAGTCCTTTAGCCTGACCTAGAAATGATGCAACGATTCTTTCTGGATTCTTTCACTGTATCCACATCTGGCATCATGTTCAAGACAATGGAAATAATTGAAACAGCTGATTTGAAATTTGAACAATGCACAAAAATGTTGTATATTAATGAACAGTAAATAAGCAATCTGATTTGTTAAGACTACTTCGTCATGGTTGAATTATAATTCATGCATGATATATTTGCAATTTTGTATCTTTAATGCACATTCCAAATGATTCTTAAAATATTCTCCAACCCACTTAAGAGAAATAGTTCTCAGGTCAAGATGTGGCCTTTCTCCTCTTGGGAGCCAAAAGTGATATTCAGAATTAACCAATTAGTTGAGAGAATTTTGTATTTATTTGTAGGTGCCAGGTTCAGGGTACAGTCTTGACAAGGGCTTCTTCTTTAGCATTGCTGAGGCTTTCTACCACAGTATTTTCTTGTTCTTCATACCGTATGCTGTGAGTAGCTACTTTATATTAGATATCACGCATGAAATAAAGTAAATTATAAATTTTGCATAAAATCGCCATTGAAATCTGTTAAAGACTCATTTTCATTAATTAATGAGATGAGAAATTGTATATAACACTTTTAATCCTCAGTCTTGGCTTTTAAAAGTTTTAAACCAGAAAAAGATTTTTCAACAATTTTGTTGCTGCTATAGAGTTCATTTAATAACTAAATATTTGGGAATATTGTTTCTATAAATATAAGATCTGTAAGGTAAAAGACAAAGAAAAGCAAAATGTATACATGTATATATACTCGTACATACATGTATTGTATTCAGAAAAATTGAAAATGAAAATTGATTTATTTTCTCTGGAAGTATTATGTAAATTAAAGATTTAAGCCCTGGACTCGGTGCATTGTTTGCTGAATAATACCATAAAGATGTTGTTTCCAAACCTTTGCATGACCGCGCACGCGCGCAGCGGGAATGCAATGTTTAGGAAACATGCTTGAGTGGAATGAAGCAGCTACAATGCATTGAGTGTTGGGCTTAAATTCTTTTCACACATTGCAAAATATTATCTCCAAAATCGTCTAATACGAACAAAATCACGAGAAGAACACATTATCAGTGACATTTTTTGTAAGGGTCAAGTTGGCAAGTCATCAAATCCAATGTGATAAGTCCATTCATCACCATGACAACTGCTTAACTGGAACCTTGCATGTGTTATTGATATTTCACACACTGTTCATTATGTGAATACTCTGTTCTGATTGGCTTGAATCTGACACACCTTGTCTAGCTATGTGTAAATAAATAATAATAAATGTTACAGGCATATGCTGGGAGTGATGTTGGAATCTGGGAGTTTGGAACTACTGTTACCGTAGTAACTGTTATTGTTCCCATCCTGAATCTTGGTTTACAGACAACCACATGGGTAAGGATGGATAAACAAGAAACTTGTTGTTTACAGGAATATAAGCTATATCTAACTATTTCTAAACTTTCTAAATGGCTTATGTTAGATTAAGTACATGTACATGTATGTGTACATTTTCAAATATGAGCTCTTGCATACAGGGTGTCCCAAAGGTTTAGTGGGGCAATGTCCAGCAAGGAAAGCTGGAGATATTGACCAGAGGCTTGTGACATCACATAATTCATCACGATGGATTTCGTTTGTCTTGAAAGGATAAAGCAATTGAAAATTTAAATGTAATGTCGCTATCAATAAACCATAGAGCTTCTACTATAAATGTATGAGATGTTAAATTAGAGATTAGATGTTGAATAGAATGTCAGCTAAAGATTAAAACTAATGAGCTAAAAAGATATGATTAATGTGCCCCGCATACTGGTGTCATTGGTTGCACAACAGGGTTACCTTGAGAGAATAACATGTACACATGTACACCATTCTAAAGACAAGAGTGCAGGAACTTTTGGGACTACCTGTACTATTCTCAAGGTAATACCAACTCAAAATGCTAACTTTGGGGAGTGATCCCATTTCTAATTTGACTTTTGATATTTTAATGTCAATTAATTGAAAAGTTATTGGTTCTATGTGTGTTTTATGGGAGTAGTTAATTGTTGTTGCGATTGTCAGAATTTGATGTAAACAAATCGGTTACTAGGAAGTAGAGTTGAATGTAGGTCAACACACATGCGCAGAAGAACGCCATTTTCCATTCATTTCTTGATACAAGGAGAAAGAAGGTTGTTATCTGAGTGAATCTCGCCCGCCATCCCTCCCCCATTTACCACCCATGAATTATCCCCCAACTGGTAAGATAGTTATTGTTAGTGGTACATGAAGGTAAGCAACCAAAGTAATCACTATGGTATTGATCAGATGTACTATTCTATTTTTAGCTAATTAGAAAAAATAAACAAAAATGTGTAACAATAAAAACTACTCCCTAAGAAACCCACATGAGCCAAAAAGACAAATAAATGCTAAAAAATGCAAAAAGGACTAACAAGCTGCACAGTGGAGAATATGGGGAAATGTAAGATATGTGAATAATGAGTGTCTATGGGGATTATTGAATTACATGGACACATTCCTAATTGTTTTGGAGAGTATTACTAAAGGACAAGTCTCGGTTTGGAGAACAGTCTACTGGGCTAATAATTTATTTTTTGAAAAATATAGAAATATCACCCAAATATTCGATTATGAATATTCAAAAGAGGACTTTTAAATCTACAATTTGTAAAAATATCAAAATTGTCCAAAGCAGGTGTAACATGTAGTAGACTAATGGACTTTGTTCTCCAAACCGAGACTAGTCTTTTGAGTAAGATTATGAGGTAATTAATATAAACTGAGAATGATGTCTAATAATGAATGAATGTGTGCATGCTTATGAATGAATCATTTGTGCTGATTTGGTGATAAGGCAGGATGATGAATCATTTTAAGAGAACATAGATAGATTTAATTCATAATATTTGATTGCAATTATTTCACTACAAAACATGAAAAACATGTGTGTATAACTTGTGTTATAAGCTATTATAATTTCTGCTACTAACACATAATTTCTGCTGGATTGACTTATGTTCAACCTGAGCTGGAAAGATGGTGAAATATTGATCTCCTGATCCAAGCATTAACAGTGTGAAAGATTTGAACAATGCAGTTATTCACTTAAATCATTCATTGTTATAGTGTAATCTGAGGTGCAATGAAAAGTAAATGTAGACTCTGGTTGAAGTCTTATTGAACTTTGAATGTTGAAGGATGTCAACCTCATTTCTTGTGTTTTGTTTTCCAGAATGTTTTTACAACTGGGGCTTATCTATCAAGTATTGCAGCAATGTATGTGACGTTGATAACCTTCAGTATAGGGACTGTCACCACTAACCCTCCATCCAATCCCTACTGGGTTATGATGCGCTGTGTCACGTCACCCTTGCATTGGTTCACTATTCTACTAGTCATACCTGTCTGTCTCTTGCCAAGGTAAGTTATGCCTGACTTAACTCATCTCATCTGTGGTGTACATTTCATGATATGGCATGTATGGTCTGCTTGTATATATGGACTGCTTGCATGTATGGTCTGCTTGTATGTATGGACTGCTTGCATGTATGGTCTGCTTGCATGTATGGTCTGCTTGTATGTATGGACTGCTTGTATGTATGGACTGCTTGCATGTATGGTCTGCTTGTATGTATGGTCTGCTTGCATGTATGGTCTGCTTGCATGTATGGACTGCTTGCATGTATGGTATGCTTGCATGTATGGTCTGCTTGCATGTATGGTCTGCTTGTATGTATGGACTGCTTGCATGTATGGTCTGCTTGCAGGTATGGTCTGCTTGTATGTATGGTCTGCTTGTATGTATGGTCTGCTTGCATGAATGGTCTGCTTGCATGTATGGACTGCTTGCATGTATGGTATGCTTGCATGTATGGTCTGCTTGCATGTATGGTCTGCTTGTATGTATGGACTGCTTGCATGTATGGTCTGCTTGTATGTATGGTCTGCTTGCATGTATGGTCTGCTTGCATGTATGGTCTGCTTGCATGTATGGTCTGCTTGCATATATGGTCTGCTTACATGTATGGTCTGCTTGCATGTATGGTCTGCTTGCATGTATGGTCTGCTTGCATGTATGGACTGCTTGCATGTATGGACTGCTTGCATGTATGGTCTGCTTGCATGTATGGACTGCTTGCATGTATAGACTGCTTGCATGTATGGTCTGCTTGCATATATGGTCTGCTTGCATATATGGTCTGCTTGCATGTATGAACTGCTTGCATGTATGGTCTGCTTGCATGTATGGACTGCTTGCATATATGGTCTGCTTGCATATATGGTCTGCTTGCATGTATGGACTGCTTGCATATATGGACTGCTTGCATGTATGGTCTGCTTGCATGTATGGTATGCTTGCATGTATGGTATGCTTGCATGTATGGTATGCTTGCATGTATGGTCTGCTTGCATATATGGTCTGCTTGCATATATGGTCTGCTTGCATATATGGTCTGCTTGCATGTATGAACTGCTTGCATGTATGGTCTGCTTGCATGTATGGACTGCTTGCATGTATGGACTGCTTGCATGTATGGACTGCTTGCATGTATGGTCTGCTTGCATATATGGTCTGCTTACATGTATGGTCTGCTTGCATGTATGGACTGCTTGCATGTATGGACTGCTTGCATGTATGGTCTGCTTGCATGTATGGACTGCTTGCATGTATAGACTGCTTGCATGTATGGTCTGCTTGCATATATGGTCTGCTTGCATATATGGTCTGCTTGCATGTATGAACTGCTTGCATGTATGGTCTGCTTGCATGTATGGACTGCTTGCATATATGGACTGCTTGCATGTATGGACTGCTTGCATGTATGGTATGCTTGCATGTATGGTATGCTTGCATGTATGGACTGCTTGCATGTATGGACTGCTTGCATGTATGGTCTGCTTGCATGTATGGTATGCTTGCATGTATGGTATGCTTGCATGTATGGCCTGCTTGCATGTATGGTCTGCTTGCATGTATGGTCTGCTTGCATGTATGGTCTGCTTGCATGTATGGACTGCTTGCATGTATGGTATGCTTGCATGTATGGTCTGCTTGCATGTATGGTCTGCTTGCATGTATGGTCTGCTTGCATGTATGGTCTGCTTGCATGTATGGTCTGCTTGCATGTATGGTCTGCTTGCATGTATGGTCTGCTTGCATGTATGGTCTGCTTGCATGTATGGTCTGCTTGCATGTATGGTCTGCTTGCATGTATGATCTGCTTGCATGTATGGTCTGCTTGCATATATGGTCTGCTTGCATATATGGTCTGCTTGCATATATGGTCTGCTTGCATGTATGGACTGCTTGCATGTATGGTCTGCTTGCATGTATGGTCTGCTTGCATGTTGAATGGTTGCTTATTGTTGCTCTCAATGTTTTAGGAATTATATTGTGAGTGGGTTAGTGATGAATGAACATTTTGTTGATGCAAAAGTATGATCTCATATTTGAAAGATCACGAATAAAGAAAACATCAAATTACAAATGATAAGCTTATGTTTTAGGATTAGGACCAGATTTGTCAATCTTGTCAATGCAATAAGCAGTTTGTAATAACTTAATACTTGTAAAATATAATTTATGATGTGATTTCAGGTATGGGTGCCAAGCACTGTTAACAACATTGAAGAATATGAATCTAACACCCAGGACCATTGTCCAATCCACCGTGGAGTCAATTAGAGACCGCATCAAGACTAAACCACATGTATATGTAAATCATTCTAATGATGAGAGTATGCAAGATCAAGTCACTGGAGCATTATAAGGCATTATGGTCATCAGAGTCAGTGCGACTGTTTAAAAAACAAAAAACTTCCAAATTGCTACATTAGATAGATCCACAGTGGTGCATTAGAGTTGTCAGTATTGTGCACCACAGTGGTGCATGTCGTGACCCACAATGGTACATTAATGTGATCCAAACTCCACAGTGGTGCATAAGAATGGCTCATGTACTGCCAAAAATCCATTAATTTTAAGAGGAAGACATTCAGTTCTACAGTTTATTCCAAAGATTTACTACCGTAATTTAATAATAAATAGTACCATGGGTACTTGGCTCACATGGTGTTGCTGATTTCTACTATTTACAGTGGCATGGGTTTTACAATGCAGGATCAACTATCAACAGAGATGTTTAAATGTGGCATTATTGGTGACAAATGGACAAGTCAATGATACCTCAAATGTCAGACAATAAAATAGCAGATGTTTGCTGATTTTGTTTAAGGTCAGGGTGCATGTTGGGAAATTTTCTGCATTCCTCAATTCAGTCACATGTTATTTTTCAAACAAGAATCCCTCCTTCCCCACATTATCTACGTCTTCCAGTTTCGCACAAAGTGTGCATGTATGTACCTAGAAAAGACTTGTGAGAAGATTTCTTTTCTAAGCATTTAAGTGCACTATTTGTTCAAATCTGGAAGATGTAAGCCATGTGGGGAAGGAGTGATTCTTGTTTGAAAAATAACATATGACTCAATTGAGGAATGCAGAAAATTTCCCAACATGCACCCTGACCTTAAACAAAATCAGCAAACATCTGCTATTTTATTGACTGACATTTGAGGTATCATTGACTTGTCCATTTGTCACCAATAATGCCACAGTTATTTTATATAACTACTATTTACAATCACATGGGTTTTTACTATGCAGGACACTTGAAATTATTTATGAAGCTATTAAATGGTCCAAATGTGAATTTTCTGTGAATAAAATGGTGGCCATTTGAAAATAAGCAAGCTTTTGAGATGAGTTTTTTGAAATGTGCCACTATTCACAGCCTGGCGGACAGACAGATGGACAAGTGAGTGATTGCAAAAGCTCACCATGTGAGCTAAAATACTCAGTGCAATTGTGATTCAATGACAATGTCAATGTCAAACATCTGTTTAGATAACTTTGTGTGACATTCTATTCTATAAAAATTATGTCCAAAACATATATAGAATGAAAAATAGTATTCAGATTGGAAGGTTTTTGGATTGGCAAGGTGTTCAACTGTTCATATATTCAGATTTTCCTGTATATTACATTAAATTCACTGTATGTCAGTGATAAGGGTGAGTGTTTTTGACACCCTGTATATATCAGTACTGTTTTTGATGCATATACGTAGTACCAGATATGTTCATGTAATTTCCCTTGATACAAAATATTTGTACAATAATATAATGAAATGCTTGTTAAGATTGATTCCTAAAAATGGACTTTTAGTAAATTGTTAAATATACATTCTGGTAATATTATATATCTTTTTGTGCCTTTTGTAAAATTAAACATGCAGTATATGGTAGCAAATATACCATGGGTTTCCCACCCACACAATCAATGATGACCCATTGTTATTGCTCATATAATATCTCACATACCATGGATATATCTTGAGAATAATATATAAGGGTTATGTACTGGGAGGTTTTGGATATGGGGTTTATCCAGAGGGAGATATGCATATTTACCTGAGGGACCGTAGGGACCGAAGGTAGATGTGTATATCTCACGAGGGATGAACCCAATATCCAAATCGACCGCACATAACTGCTTTATCCTATACCAAGTAGAGTTTTCTAATTTTCTTTTAATTTTTTTTAATTTTTTAATTTTTTTCACAGTTTTCTAATTTTTTTCTAATTTTTCTATTTTTTCAAACTAATTTCTAAGCGGGAAGATATGTCCCGGAGCGGGAGATATGGCGGGAGATATGGAGGTTCAGGATATGGAAACCTCAAAATCAGGATACTGGATATATCTTACCAACTTATCTCCCTAAAACTCTACTTGGCATAGGATAAATGGGTATATATTGCTGAAATATTGAAACAGAACAACCAATCTCCAGAATTGAACACAATCAATTACTCAGCTAGCGAGGTAGTTCAACAAATTAAACCTAGTCTGGGCCTTATTTCTTATCTGACATTTCTTGTGGCCCGCCCTAGGTTTAACATCCGTGCCTATTCGGCCCTTCATGCAAAAAATTTTAATGATGGCCTATGGCAGCGCATGGAATTCCATGCGCGTTTTATTAATAACTGATTGTGAGAATTTGCAACCAATGAAAGCATAGCACGGAAGTTAAACCCAACCACGGCAACAAGAACACTCAGATTATAAATGAAAGCCGTGGTATTGGGTTTAACTTGTTGAACTACTAGCGAGGGGAACTTGTAGTGATCTAAAGCTAAACCAAGCTGTAGGAAGAGTTTATATTATATTATCATATAGAAGGGGTGCACTCTTCTGATTGGCCATGGTTGACATGCATGTTTGCAAACTAAGTACTGGTAATAAATTCATACTGATACCTGGTTGCTCCGTTTGTTCAATATCAGGCCTCCTAGACTTCCAACAACGCGAACATCAGTTGGGAAACTACGTTCCTTGCACTCGAACCACGATTCTTACACCGCGAACGTGAAATCTTTGACCGCGCACCACCATTTCCTTGTTTCCGAACATATTTCTTGACCCGTGCACAGAGATCCGTAAGGAGTTCCGCGAACCACAAACCTGGTCGAAAGAAAGTCCGTAATTTTTTATTCGTATTATTACGCATAACTAAATTTCAAACGAAGTGTTTTCATTTGGAATTCGGAAGAAATATTTTCCAAGTTGTTCATGCATGTGAATGAATATCCACTTATTGAAGATAATGGCATTTTGGAGCTCCAGAAAACACAACATATTGGAACTACCCTGTGATCCCGCGCATTGACATTTTCAGTGAAAGGGCTGGGTAATAACAACAAAAACAAAAACATGGCTCATTGTTGCAACAATTAAATGGCGATACAATAAAAGAAATTGTGACCAATAAGAGCCTTGTTGCAGTATGCGCAAAGAAATATTCGAGTTCAAAATCTATTAATGTAAAAAGTAACAAGACGACAGAGTAATATAAAACTAATTGTAGGATTTTTTGAGTTGATCACAACTGCATGGTATTGTTTTTCTTGATTCGTGCACCAGATTTCATTATAATTTTGAGATGGTTACATTACACTACATTAGATCTTAAATATAGTGCACTGTTTTTATGATTTGAGCCTTTAAGTCTACTAAATGGTCACCCAATGTTTAAATTGGTGGACATTCTCCAATGCCTGTCTTTAATATCTGCAAATATAGGGTATCTCAAGTGGATGATAAATATTACATTTGGATATATAGAGGATATCCTATTATTTTTGAGGAATATCATTTGATCCACGAGTGGATAAAAATAATAGCCAGAGAAAATCAAAGAATATCTTATTTATCCTATGGTTGCAGATTTGTAATTATCCAAATACTTTGGAAAGATGGTCATCACATTTACATGTAGCTTTTACCTTGGTTTAGAAATCAATTAAATTCTAGTTTTTTTCATTGTGTTCGGGTCCTAAACCGAATAAAGTGATTGCATGAAAACATTTAAATCACTTTAAAGTGTCTCACATATTCGATCAAAATTTGCCATGCAAACATGTTAGTCTACTTTACTGGCCCCCCTTGCTGTAACAAGGAACCCAAAACACATTAAAACGTAAACATAAACCAACTAGATAACGGCAACTCCGCGGAGTAGCAAATCCCAACGAACAAAATATCAATTACCGAATTCCAATCAATTATACTCATTACTTTGGTTAAAATTGAAAAATTTAGATTTTAGAATTGCGAATTCCTGCAAAGCAGCCATTTTGAATTTTCTAAGGTACAAATCTGAAAAATAATACCATAATTGTGATCTACTCCAAAATTCCTTCAATTTGAGTATAATATAGCCATACTTTGAAGGGATCGAAAAATTATTGCGAAATCATACATTAGGCGGCCATTTTGAATTTTACGAGGCTCGAATCAGAAAAAAGATACAATATTTGCAATCTACTCTTAATTGCCTTTAATTTGAGTATAATAAAGCTATACTTCAGAAAGATCTAAAAATAAGCGAAAATTTCTGTTTTCCTGACCCCCCATATACGGCCCCTGGGGGTCAGGATGAAAAACACGGAATATATGTGAAATAGATAGATGTTGCAAATATACTACTAAAATTTCAAACAATAATATTAATTACTTTGGTTTAGAATGAAAAATTTATGATTTTTGCGAAAAAGTCCCGTCATTTTTAAAGCGGCGGCCATCTTGAAAAAATTTTTTTTTGCGTAAAACTATTCACCAATATACATCTTTCCACTAAATATGAAGAAAATCCGTCAACTAATATTTGAGTTATCTTCCGGACGGACAGACGGACGGACGGACGGACTGACGGACGGACTGACTGACGGACGGAGGGCTTCACTATATCCCTACCGAACTTCGTTCGTTGGGATAATTAGTCACTTCACTATGAAAGTGGGGGTGTTAACAAATGTATATTAGGCCATAAGAAGTAGATTTTTTGTTTTGCGTCCTGGCAAAATCCAAATCATGCAAGGGTACAAGGAAAACAAACACAAACTCAAGAAAAAAACACAAACTTGTTTGCTGAGAAATATATACATTTTAGGGGCATAAAAAGGATGACATCCCAATTTGCAGTGATTACAAACACATATCTATACATTTTATACAATATATAAAAATATAGCTATTATTCAAGGGTAAAAAATAAGAAAAAACACAATGTATGTCAAATAATTATAACACTGTCAATTTTGACGCACATCAAATTATCCGCCATTTCATCTGATTCTGAAATGCGATGGTACTTTCAGACCCTTGTGATTGCTATTTGGATGTTTTTTTCTGATTTACTCAAAATCGTGCAAGCAAGGGGACGCAAAACAGAGGATCTACTTCTTATGGCCTTAGCAGAATACGCTGTGTGCATGGACTAACACAATATCAGTGGTCATTTACTGTGTCAACTTAGTAACCCTTGCATATCGTGCTCACTCAAGTATTGAATAATTTTTTATGATCTAAATGTTTTTGGTTTATAAAAAAAGTGATATATTTTAGTTAGAAATACATTAATTAATATATTCATTCAAACAGCACTATAATGCGGGAAGAAAGAGCAATCGTGACAAAATGTAGACAGAATTTTCCGTAAGGGTTTCAAACATTTCTGGACACAATCATACATGTATATAGTGTACTGTTATTTTTAGTGCTGTATTTATAGATATAATTTCACGTATTAAAATCATATTTTCCAGCAATGACTTCAAATCCGGAACCACACCCATATAGGCCAAGCAAATGGGCTCATAAAAGGCCCAAACATCCCCAAAATTGCAACAGTTTTTAAATTAGTCTTATATTATGTATTGATATCAGTTGAAAAACATATCAAAAATGTAGAAAAATGTATGCAGTGGACAAATATGAAATTTCACTTCCTAGGTACCCCCTACAACCCTACCCCAAAATTGAGTATTGGTAGGAAACAATTTTTCTTTCCCAAATGGAATACTTTATTTAAGTATTCAAGCATTATTATGATAGGTCACATATTAACAAATAATTAAAATATTATTTTAATCATTTTTGAGACCAGTAATTGGTCATTTGACCCCAAAGTATAACAAAATAGGCCACTAAACAGGCTTGTTATCACATATCTATTTAGATATTTTAGGATCAGTTTGTCAGAAAAGCATGAAAAAAATCATGATGTTACATATTTATATGAACTTCATATTTGGTGAGTGTCAGAAGTCTAACGTGTATACTTAGGAAGAAAAAAATTATTTCATTTTCATAGTTTTGCCCCGCCCACTATAGGGGAGACTATAGTTTTGATGACTAACTCCCACAATGCATCCCATTTGTATTAGAGTTGACATCTAAATCATTTATATAGGATTGTCATCATCTAAAATACAAGTTTTGTGACGGTTTATACCTTATTAGTATGAAAAATAGGAATTATTAGTTGCACCAGGTGAAATGTTAAGGTGACCTCACTTGTATTTGATGAATAATTACATATCACCACTCTGATATAAGGGTATTTGATAACTGCTCTATTCTAGGCTTATCTAAATAATGTAAGTTGTAGTTTCTGTGGAATTTAATATTGTTTAAATTATTAATTACAATCCGCAATTACAAAATTTTAATTCATCAGATAAATAAATCATTACATAAGAGTACATTACTTTGAAACTATTAATTGGATGTAATGCTGTAGAAACGAATTTATGGTTATTAAACGGAATTTAAACTGATAGGGCACATTTAAATCTCAGATATCTGGGGAGTCTTTCATTAATATAATTTCAGTGCGTAGGAATGATGGTAAATCTGTCTGTCAGGTTGGAAAACATTTCAAGTGTACATGTGCTACATTCAGAATCGGATGCAGATATTGTGATTGTGAAAACTGCAATGCAAAGTGTCCAAACCTCAAATACAGTACTCATACAGATCTACAGTACTTGTGCTTCTCATTTATCATGCACAAAACACAAACTTCAACATTCTCTTCAAACCTGAACCAAAAGCAGCAACCCAAGAATCAAAATGTTGGAATATAAATGAAATAAGATTGTCTTCGGGAAAAGTGGTCTGTGACAATATATTTTTTTTATCTTTTCTGGGGTGTGACAACGCATTCAGGTTATATATGGCATAGACAAGAAGCTATCATTGAGGCAGATAGAAAAGAGTGAATTATTGAGAAAACAAGCGGTTGTTTTCAAATTATCAAAGCACTGGTGATCCGATCAATTACGCTTGTTACCGAAACGGGTCGTTTCGGTAACAAAATGTCTAAACGTCGAAGGCACGATATTTCTTTTTTTCGCGCGTTGTAGGCAGAATCCCCACGATGTTTTTTTCTCACAATCGTGTATCAGTATCATATGTTTTAGAAAATGTACATGTTTGCGCAAAAATAGCTCAGAAGACAACAGAATTGTTGATTTAATTCCTTACTTAAGTTACATAAACGGTGGCAGTTCAAAGTGCAGATCTTAACTGTTTATCAAAATACCGTTTATGTTACTTAAGTGAGGAAGTAAATCGACGATTCTGTTGTCTTCTGAACTATTTGTTCGCAAATATGTGCATTTTTTAAACATATAATACTGATATATGTTTGTGATAATTCTGCGTACAACGTGTGAAATAAGGAAAAAAGAAAAATCATATCTTCGATGTTCCGACATTTTGTTACAACGTAATCAAGTGGAAAACCAGTGAAATGCAAGTAACTCTGTCATTGCAGAGGAACATGCTCTTTTGTCAATTTATGGTGGAAAAATGGTGAAGCCCTAAATGAACTTAGGCTTCAAAAATTCTATTAAACAAGAGCAGCAAGATCTGAATTATTGCAGCCCCGTGTTCTTCCTCCAACTTCTGATGCTGCGGAAAACAACAATTATAGAGTGTACCATCAGATCCGGGAGTGGGAGGGAAATAAACTGCTGGGAAATAAGCAACGAAACGTTTTTTCCCATTGCCTAAATGCAGCTCCCCTCTCTCAGAGATCATCCATTGTGTGTGTAAGGCATATTGTATACTTCTATGAAGTAGGTATGCAAAGGCATAATTTGTGCAAATACCTCCATAACTGATCATGAAAATAATGATGACTAAATAATGAACACTGGCGGATCTGAGGGGGGGGGGGGGGGCTGGGGGCCCCTTGGGTGGACCCAGAATAAAAATTGGGACCAAAAAAAACCTTACGGCCTTAAAAAGTGGGCCTTTTAAGGGCTTACTTTTTAATTTCAGGCCAAATTTGAAGAAAATGGGCCTCAATATTTCAAAATTCGGGCCTACTTTAGCGGTTTAGGGGCCCAACATTTTTTTCCGCGCAAGCGCAGAAATCTTTTTCTCTGACCTGAAATTTGCCCCCCCCCCTTGCTGGTTCCCAGATCCACCCCTGATGAAGACTGGTGATAGACAAGGTTGTAACTGATTGTTGTTACAACATAATAGTATTAAGCTCATTTAATCAGCATTCTTTTTTGCTCTTTATAAGTAAGACACATATATGAAGGTTAAGATTACAAAATTAAGGCAGCATTTTTGATAATGAACATAACATAATCGAGCCATGCCCTGTATAAAGACCAGGGATTTACACTAGTTAACTCAGTAGTATTTATTAACGTAGAAACCTTTTCCTCATTTTTTATTAAATTTCATCTTGAAATCCAACATTCTTCAGTTGAACTTCTTCATTTCATTTCTCAATATCACTGGTTAAGAACACCTTAGTTAAAAGTAACACTTTTTCCTTAATACAGGGCGAGCCAAAAACGTAACCCAAACAAATCTTAATAACCCAGTCCAGTCATCCTGCATGGATTTAGTGTCATATTTGGCAGAATTGAGCCTTGGTCAATGTATTATCAATCTACCCAGTCTCGGTGGTCTATCTCTAGTGGTCACGATTTTTATGGCCATTTTATACCATGCCATGAAATATGAGTGTCATGCCTGGAGGCCAACTTGAACGTATCGTACGTACACGGTAGTTGTTCAAATCAGGAGCATAAAAATTTTGTGTCATGGCTCTCATCTTCATTTTTATCTCTTGTTTTAATGTTTCAAGTGTTGTTAGTATAGAAAAAAGGTCCACAATAATAAAAAATGGTGGTATTGATGTCCAGTCAGTTAGGCACATTTCGATATTTTGAGCACATTTTGTAAATGGCCATAAAATCGTGACTATTAAGGATAGACCAATGACACAATGAACATTGAACAAGGTAATTGTGCCAAATATGATGTCACACCCATGCTGAATGACTGGGTTATTAACAAACATTTGGTTGGGTTACCTTTTTGGCTAATATTATTAATAAACTGATGTCAGGGACAGGGATATTTAACATTTTGTTGCCTTTTCAAGGATATTTTTAGACCACCGATTGTACTTAGTTTCTAACAAATCGTTCTCTCTTTTACCAGAAAAGGTATATTATATATCAAATTGAATTTAAAAGGAAAAAAACATTTGATAATTTAGCAGTTATCAACTAAAAGTAGGGCTTCTCCTATATTTCACCTGGCATTTGCTGTTTTTCTACTTTTTTTACATAATCCTTTCCTGAAAACATCAAAAAACTGTTTTCAGGATAAAATAAGCCTTTACGAATAATTTAGTTGTGCTATTGAGTTCAAATATGACATATCTTGGAAGTAATTAAACAAAAATAAGGTCACCCCAAAAGTGTGTGTGGTAAAATTTTGAAATTTCAAATATTATTTTCACCCTCAATATCCACTTAATGACCCTGATACTTATCAAATACAATGGTCAGGTGTATAATAACCTCCTTGATTTTTTTCATGCAATTCTGATGAATAGATACAGACATAAATACATTGTTATATTAAATTCGGGCTATTTGATGGCCTATTTTCATATATTTGGGGCTAGAAATGCCAATTATTGCACTCAAATAGTTGGTTAACAATTTTTAGTTGCTCTTATGTCAGTAAACTATCATAATATTACTCGTTTAGTTGAGAAGAGCATCCCATTTTGAAATACAAAAATATTTACAATCCCATACTCAAATTTTGAGGGGGGTACCTAGAATGTGACATTTCATATTTGTCCACTGCATATATTTTTCTACATTTTTGATATGTTTTTCAACTGGTATCAATATACAATATAAGCCTTATTTAAAAACTGTTGCAATTTTGGGGATGTTAAACTTCCATTTGCCTAGCCTAATATCACATTTTCTTCAATAACTCCAAACATGTGTAAACATTGACCATGTGCATATAAATTCAGATTTCACGAGCTCTTTCATATTCGAGTACCTCATACACCCCTGCATGGATTTGAGTTGGATTCGCCTTTTATACGTGAGCCGACACACTCGCAAACGCTGATTGGATAAAGATTGCGAGAATCTTTAATGTTTTATTTGGAACAATATTCTGGGAGTTCAGTCGCAAGGCTGCTATTTGTCAAACAATTTTCGGCGATAAATTCAAAACTAATGAAAAAATAGTATCCGTTGGATACGATTGGATATCACGTTATTTCAGTCGGATACGATTTTAATGGAGCATACCAAAATTATCTTGTGTCGTATATATATTATACGAATATAAATGATCGGGACAGCATCTTTTCCAATCAATCGAGATTGGGCCATGCAGCCGAAGGTAAGCCATACAACCGAAGGTAAGCCTTACAACCGAATTTTGCCAATTCAATCTGACGGAGAATGATCATCCCACCCTTCAACAAAATCCGTCATAATTAAGAACGCATTTATTCTGTTGGTTAGTTTCAAAAGTTAACATGATAGATTTTGAAATTTGCGCCATCTTCGAGATCCCCATTTTTACACTAGCAGTGTCATATCTGTAAACTACGGTAATGATTTAGAATCTTTTTTAATTACCCTACAAACCCACCGGTAAAACATCACACGAACTTCCAAGGGGTTCGAAACCCCCCTCCCCTTTGTAAAATCGTTATTAGTAAAGCTATGATGAAGAGGAGGGAAAACCCCATGATTCAATTGATGACATACGATTTCCTCCTTCGCGCACCTCCTTTTGTGGAAAACATGCCCTCCATATTGGTTTTCAAATTGACCTAGTTTTAAACCAATCAACGATCGACTCGCTAAACCAATCAGCGACGATGTCATCTCAATACAGATTTACATTATAAGCGTATGTCATCTTTGAACCCTGGGGTTTCTCCCCCTCTTGCTATGATGTTCACTCTTCGACCCCCAAATCGTATTCATTTCTTACGATAGGGGCCTATGGTTAACTTTAACAACTAAGATGATGTAAGATTGCGCAATCCTATCCTAAAGACAACACGTATGGTAAAATTAGTGATAGCTTTTTCCATTTTTGTCCATTGGAGCTGGTTTAGGTGAAGGTTTAGATAGAAACTTAACTTTAAAATATTGCCCCCCCCCCTTAGAGCTTGTATGATTAACATTTACATACAGGAAAATAACAATTGACCACCATTATGGTAAGGGCTAAGAGTAATTTATCTGTCTAATCTTTGACCGTCACAAAAAATGGACGTCGGGGACAGTTTCTGGCACCACAGCTATCACACACCACTGCATATCGGCATATTACTTGGAATCCTAAACACTCGGATGTATTATGTACAAATTGTTAGCAGTTACGGATCTCTGTGCGCGGGACAAGTAATATGTTCGGAAAAAAAAGAAATGGTGGTGCGCGGTCAGAGATTTCACGTTCGCGGTGTAAGAATCGTGGTTCGAGTGCAAGGAACGCAGTTCGCGGTATCAGAACTGATGTTCGCGTTGTTTAAGTCTAGGAGGCCTGATTACGGTACATACTAATAAAACAAAGTGAATTCAGTGAATATGCGTTTTGATTTTTGACAAGCGTCGGTTGTTGCTGTTTTAGAACTAAAATGTGTTTTAGTATCTTTAAGATTAGGTTACCAACATAAGTTTGCTGGGACCTAGTCGGGTAGGGGTTCATCTCCAAGATACCAATGAAATGTGGCGATGGACACCTGGACATTCGTTTGTCAAAAATCAGAGTAGCACTCTTACATTTGTACACTAGGCGCCAACGACATCTATTCTTATAAATAATGTCAAGTTGTTTTTGCAAATCGTTTGGAGTTGATGCACGATTGCACAATCAATCTGAATTCAAATTGAAATCCGGAATTGTTTAGATTTTTAAAAGAAAACCGTTGTTACAAATATTGTAATTGTTGTTGGTATCCTTTATGGTGCTTTTATGTCACCTAATAGTCTCTTTGTGCTGGTTTATTACTAGGTTGCTGTATATCTCTTCGTGCTGTATATTGGGGTTAATTAAGTTAAGTAAACTAAACTCCACGTTTACCAAAAACATAGAACACAACTACCAAATTAACTTTCAAATAGTAATGGCCTTGTGGGCGAGTATGACATTTATTCATCAGTCCATTTACATCAAGCAACTATACATCCCGTTCCATACAAAATCTCAACATCTGAATGTAACTCTGAGCAACATTTTTTGCTGACCGACAGCATCGTACATGAACAATGTCAATATCAAATTCTGTAATATTCGCTTTGCTCGGCAGTCAGGCTGGCCGACAGCGTTAAACTCCAAATCTGTAAATCATAATAATCATATCTGAGCAATACGTAAAGGCGTAGTAGCCTAGCTGACCGACAGCGTTACACTCTATGAAAACTTGTGAATCTCGATATTTGCTCTGAGCAACAAGTAAAGGCGTAGTAGCCAAGCTGACCGACAGCGTTATACTAAGCTGACCGACAGCGTAATTGTTCTTCTTCAAATCAGTTCTAACATAATATCTAAATGTTTTTTACAGCCTTACATTTACTCTAAAATGATTGGTAAGCTATTATCATTCCTGAACTTACGGTAAGCTCGTAACAATTCATATTAATAAAACAAATGTTATTCTTACATGAAATAAACGAGGTGAAATCGAAAATCTCTCAACTTCCGGTGACCCAACCTTAACCCCCTTTTTAAGGAGGGAGGAGGTACTCGACTTAAAGTCGGCCCCGTGATCCGAAATGAAGCAGAGTTACAAACGAGGACTTCGATAAACGATACACCTGTTCTTAACAATGCAATGTTTGGCATTTTGAAAAATTTAACAAATATGAAATATCTTAAAAACATTTGCCTGTGTAACTTTGTCATACCTCGCTTGCGTGTAAACCGAGAATGACCTTACATTACATACATAATTCACATGTCCAAATGAAATACTCCAAGCGTGAATACCCTACTCACTTACCACCTACGATCACCCTAATAAAAATGCTACGCAATAAACATTTCGCCTTCCGTAACACTCAAACGTTATTAGAAAATCTATTTCTACCCGGCAATTGCCGTATCGTCGTTCAAATGCAATATGATACGTCAATCGAGCCCATCGTCTCCATATATAAATCTTGCGGATTGTGTTTATTATAGTACTTTAAAGGGTGACGATTAGCATCCCGTATAAAAATAATATGGCGGCTCCAGGCGAATCAACTGGATCAGTCCATTTTTAAGAAATAAGGGGAGTTCTGTAAAATCCAGTTTATTGAAATTGTCTTTGAGATAAAGTAATCCGTTTATAATGATTTTGAAAACGGTATCCAAAGAGTGATTGCGTTCAAAGAATACATGTACAACAGCCAATATAAATCCTTGTATTAGAAACCGGTTTGTCTTGCTTTGTTTCATTTGTAGGATATTTCATATGCCAAGCTGTGTGCTATTACCGTTATGGGGAAATTTAGATGCCAATTTTTCCTTATTACACACAAACAGAAGATCCTGAAACTTCACCCATAAATGTGGAATTGATTTGTCAAAATAAAAATCACCCTTTTATAAATGTGTGACGATCTATAATATACTTATGCTATATAACAGTTAGAGGTGTTGACACAACGGCCTCGGACCTGTGAACCCTTGAGTATTATTCCGGGATCGGGCCTTTTATACTAAACGGTGAGCAACACCAGAAACGAGCGTTCGATTTGCTAAACGATATGCGTCACCCTTTAAAATTATTCTTTGTACAGTTTGTACATATTGTTATATTTTCCAAGTTTTTGCGGATTGTGTTTGGTGGTTGGTGCTTGGCAGTTGGTGGTCAATGTACATATTGTGATTAACCATGAACATATTGGTTGTCATACGAATAAACCAAGGTTTTAATGAATTTTAGCATTGCACCAATGGAGATTTGGCCCAAGTTTTTTTAATGTCATGGAAAGTGATTTAAATGGCATAACTGTTTAAATCAAAGCTATAATTGGAGAAAAGGATGTGTCTGGATATATGCCCTTTTGGTCCCTCGGTCAAATGTATGTGAAATATGGTTTTTATTACTGTCCTAGTTATATTTGATAAGTATATTTACTTTTTCATGAGTTTTGATGCATAATTAACCCCCTGCTGAGAGTCAGAATAAGTATCTTAACAAATAAAAAAGGGTCATTATCATAGAAAAAACACCAATGGCAACATGTATGACACACAAAGAAGAAATAACTTATAAGATCCATGACGAATTAAAAAGAAAATCATATTTTTGAAATATATTTAAGGATTAAATTTTTTTTCAAATTTTTGAATTTCCCGCCAGTTTAATTTGAAAGGGGAAAAACAAGATGGCTGCCATTTGATGTAAGAAATATCAGAAAAAGTTGCTTCACTTTTAGTTTTCACATTGAGCACAGTTTTCCGGTTTAGGTTTTCTGACTGATTCCGACTCTTCATCACCAGGGTCATGTATAGAGATTATAAAATTGAAACCAAAATGTTGTGCTCAGCATGAATTTGACTGAAATATGTGTAACTTCACCAACACAATTGAAGTGTCAAAACTGGATGCTCAGTACCTTTGAGTGACTATAATCCCTTGATTACCCAGATAAACACCAATTCACTTATCCAGAAATACCATTCAATGTCTATACAAAGAAAGTAAGCAATGTTTTGGAGGATATGTTTCACACTTCTTTGTATAAATAATTCATTTAATATTTGCCATTGATTTTTTTTTCAATTCTGACAAAGTGATATGCACTGTCTTTGATGCCAATATTCTTCATCAATTGTGATACAAATTGATATTTTTGTAATCTCATAAGAAGGATAAGATATTGAAGTTTGATAATATGTGTGATTGAGTTGGTTTTTCAGACATTACAATTTTCAATATTTTCTAAGTCGATACCCAGACTCATTCCCAGACTCATCCTTTGTCACTGAATCCAAATATGCTATCAAAAATAAAGAAAAGTAATTCATTAGAGGAAAAAAGTGCAAATCTCATGTAAAAACGAGAATTGGCGAGATTTCAAAGCTATTTAGGAACTCCTCTAATGAATTGTCCAAGTAATATTTGTTCCTATGTATCAATTTATAATATTTGAACCAAATCCGTCCACTGGTGTTTGGGTTGTTCTATCGCCCTCGGTCAATAGGATAATTTCCGTGGCCAATATCATATTTTCTCTCGGAATAAAATTCATGTTCTATCCCTCCCATTACATCCAGTGCGTTAAAAACTGTTTTAGGTAATATCGATCGATCATGTTTTGACTGAATGAATTCAATTGATCTGGCCTGGCCGTGAGCCAACCCACTCCATGCATGAACGCTTACAATCAGTATACCTATTAAAACCTATTTATAGGATAAATATTCATTTAAGTTTTAAAGCTGCTGGTGTTTTGTTGCAGAACATATTTTAAAAAATTACTTGGATTCCAAGGAAGCGTTGGTATGACTGATTACTCATTTTGTTCTAACATCGGTTCAGTTTTGCATATTTTTTGAAGAAAAGATAATTTCTAGAGTACACAATAATATAATCTTAAATGAAATTCACCATTCATGTCATTTTCAAACACTATCGGATTATGGGTTTGGCATGTGATTTATTACTCATTTAATTGATTTTACATAAACGCGCTAGATTTAAAATGACTCATTTTATTCATCTAGGATTTAAGAAATACATCTATTTATTTTAGTGTCCATTTTGATTCAATAATCAATATAGTTTTTGCACATATTCATCAATTGTTGCATTTGTACACTCACATCGAAACATTTAGGAAGGAGAGCACACAAGAAGGCTATAGCATCAAATAAAATTTATGAACATAATAATACACATATAGTCCTACATTTTAATTTCAAAACAAGCATGAATATGATATAACAAGTCCTATGTAACAAGTCACATGGATGATTTATGCAGTCTGCTACAGAGGTCAATGTGTAAGATATATTGGCCGGATTCGTTGATTGGATTTAGCATGTCGAATATTGATATAAATTAAATTCTATAGACTAGATAGTCTCCATGCACACGATCATCTTTTGTCAATTGAAGCAGTGTATGGCAAGTATATGAATTTAGATGCTGCAGACATGTACAGTAGCACAAATGTTCTCAAGTCCAAGGTAAGAGGAGTGAGCCTGAAAATAAAAAGGAAAACAATCAGCAATGATTTAATTTATGGATGCTCCATCTTTTAAGAGTACTATACTGTTTTTGATCTAATGAGATATTTTCAATTCGTTCTTCAATATGTAATAATTTTGTATAAATGAACATGAAATGCCCCTTGGTGTTTGGTATTGGATTGTGATGTTGGTTCTCGATTGAAGGGGAGGGAAAAGGGGATGTTAGACATTATTTCTTTTCACGATAGATCATGGTTTTGCGATTTATAACATGTATAGGCTCATTACAACTGGGCTCTACTGGAAATGGATTCTAGCATTTCTCTCCCACGTGAATCTACTTGTTTAGACTCGATCAACTTAAGTTATTTTGGGAACATGAGAATTTTAGCTAGGGCACCATTGCCTTAACATGGAGATGATCCATTTTCAATAATTGGAAAATGGGTTCTTAAACAGGATATTAAACCTTTAGTAAGACCTACAGGGTGTTCAAAAAAGCAGGACCGTAAGAAAGTTGAATAATTCAGTCAATTTTGTATATTTAGCTTTGAAATTCTAAAATTATTTAGTTCATTTAATGTGAATTTTATTTTTGAAGTTTGATGATAATCTGTCAATTGTGTCAAAAAATCAAACCTTACAAAACATGCTCAAAGTGGGCACTTCCCTTCTCTATGCACAAATGAATCCTATGAACAAAGTTGTTAATGACCCTGACCTATTCACATCAATGTGTATGGTAGAAATTGGGGTAGTTGTTGCCCTCTTAAGATTGTTAGGTATGGTGTTAAAACTGTATCAAAATTGGACATCTTATATTTATGTGATATCTCTAGCACATAGAATAGCGTTTAGCAGAATTTATACACAATCCGTGTGATTTCATACACGGTTTGTTCGAGTTTGCACACTTTATGTTTGTAAAATCACACTTGTATATGCGTATTTGTGTATACGGTATTGTTTAAAAATGACACCGAACAGGGTACACAAGTCGAACGAATGCTTATGCGGCTCGCACAAACGTTTTTCCCTTCACAAACCATGATGTGCCCATCACACACCTTGATGTACCGATCACACACCTTGATGTACCGATCACACACCTTGATGTAACATAAATTGCTTTCTAGAGATGTTCGATATTTTGTTCTAAATCTCGCGTTACTTTTGCACTGAACGAAATAACACATCAGCGCGGCAAAAAGATAAAAGGATATGAAGATAATTTGTATACTTTTTATAAACGATACCTACGAGCAAGGTGCCCAAATTAAGCTAAATTATATATTTTTAATTTAAAATTTACATTTTAAGCCTATACATTTCAACGGAGGGCGCCATATTGTAGAAACCAGGATGTAAATATCACGTGACTTCAAATCTCGCACCCTATGTGAAGTGCAACTTGTTTGTGACAGCCTATGCGAGCGGGAACCATCCTATGCGAGTTTGAACTCAATGCGTGTGTAAAATTGACATGTTCGTTCGAAATTTACGTTGATCCATGTGTAATTGTTTCAGTATTCTATGCAACTTATAACACAATCCGTGTGACATTTCAACATAGCTTTTGGATGTTTGGAAAGTGATTGGAGTTAGTGCTAACTCTTTGTGTGACACCTGATACAACCAGTGCGTGTGTGAATGAAAATAAGTTATGTAATAAAATTAACTGTTGGTATAACATGGATTAAAAATGGCATACGATGATGCGAGTTTCGCATATAATGATGCGTATTTTGCATAGTATGATGCGAGTTTCGAATCATATAGTTCGAGTATCGCATCATATAGTTCGATTTTTCCCATACATCATGTAATGTCCAATTTTGATACAAAATAAATTCCATAGTTAGGGGCCTGTCAGTATACACATTGGCTTTGAGAAATCCCCAATTCGCATGTTCGAAGTTATCTTGTGCTAGAAGCAATTAAAAAGATTAAAAAGGTATCAAATTTCGGCTGGCTAGGATTCTTTAACACAGTGGCGTGACCTTACATAACCTTTTAATGTTAATGCTGACAGCTTTATGTTCAATTTGGTAGATGCGTTTAATATGGAAGCTATAGGATGCTTCGATCAACCACATAGCTTGACTTAGATAAAAATCTGTAGGGTTTAGATCTGGCGAATGAACTCCTCAGTTGACCACAAAAGCATAACAATTTCAGCATATCATTTGCAGTGTTGGGGTGTATTGACTTGTTGAAACCATTGCCTTTCTCCTTAAATGCCCTTTCTGGTGCTAAATGACCTCCAAAGACTCAAGGAAAATTTGAATTTACCGGTCCTTGTGATGTGCATGTCTCCAGTTATCTTCAAACCAAAACGTATCAATGGTTCCATGTTTGTTCATTGCCACACAGGCGGTGCATTGTTCAGAATGCAATGGATGCTATAACACTTCATCAAGAGGATGTAGGTTCCATTAGAAGCTGTTTTTGGGATGAACTTGCCAATTCAAAAAGAAATGTGTGTAGGAGGATCATTAACAACTTTGTTCACCGGATTCGGGATTGAATTGTGCATGGAGAGGAGAGGTGAACATTTAGGGCATGTTTTGTAAGGGGCTGTAGTTTTTTACAACAATAGAATTAGAATCTCAACAATTTGAAAATGTGTCATTATGGAATAACAGTAATGAACCAGAGAGCAAAATCATCAAATGATAGAACTGATTATGTGTTACAGTACCTTTAACAAGATGGTATGAGATACAAATGCTGCAGATAAGTAACACAAATTGCAGATTCTCTGTGGTTTTTCTTTTGTGTTTCTTTTTGTTCTCTCCAAGGCAAGATGTATGTAGATACAAATGCTGCAGATGGGTAGCACAAATTGTAGATTCTCTGTGGTTTTCCCTTTGTGGTTCTTTTTGTTCTCTCGAAGGCAAGAAGACTGCACCTGAAAGTACATTTAAGGAAAAGATCAGCAATGGTTCAATTAAAAAGAAAGAAAACCCGAAACTAAGCCCACAATTTTAACATGAAAACCCAAAAGAAAAGACCCTTCAATCTACAACTGTAGCTAAAATTAACACAATACTTCAGACCTTCAAAAGTTAGATCTGGAGTAGTACTAAGTCAACTTTAAAATTGAATCATTACTGAGTAAGTATTGGTCAACGAAATACAATACAATACAAAACAATACAAAACTATACAATACAATACTAAGCACTAGATCCATGATATTGGTCGTCTGGTTCGTTGGTTGTCTGGTTCGTTGGTTGTTTGGTTCGTAGGATGGAGTGTTGGTTAGTTGGTTGATTAATTAGTTAGTTGGTTGGTTAGTTTTAACCTATTGGGTGGTCCGGTGGTTGTCTGGTTGGTTAGTTTGTTGGTTAGTTAGTAAGTTGGTTAAAAGATTAAGCCTATTGGGTCATTGGTTGGTCAGTTGGATGTCTGGTTGGTCGGTTGGATGTCCGGTTGGTCGGTTGGATGTCCGGTTGGATGTCCGGTTGGATGTCCGGTTGGATGTCCGGTTGGTTGGTTGGTTGTCTGGTTGTTCATACCCCCCCCCTAAGAAAAACTGGAATAGTACTGGGAGCAGCCCCCTGCTAATGGAATGCAACTGATTGCAAGAGATAAAACTGGTCAAAATGCGACATCTACGCTAAGTCCTGGAAAGTCAACCTAGTCCCCTAATGGAGACAAATGTGATTTCAACAGGACTGTCTTTCTGCAGGAAAACTGAAAAACTACTGGGAGTTCCCCCCCCTGCTAATGGGATGCAACTGATTGCAAGAGATAAAACTGGTCAAAATGCGACATCTACTGTAAGTCCTTGAAACTCAACCTAGTCCCCTAATGGAGACAAATGTGATTTCAACAGGACTGTCTTTCCGCAGGAACACTGGAATAGTACTGGGAGTCCCCCCCCCTGCTAATGGGATGCAATTGATTGCAAGAGATAAAAACTGGTCAGAGCGACATGTACGGTAGGTCCTTGAAACTCAACCTAGTCCCCTAATGGAGACAAATGTGATTTCAACAGGACCGTCCTTCCGCACGAAAACTGGAATAGTACTGGGAGTCCCCCCCCCTGCTAATGGGATGCAACTGATTGCAAGAGATGAAAACTGGTCAAAAGCGACTTCTACGGTAAGTCCTTGAAACTCAACCTAGTCCCCTAATGGAGACAAATGTGATTTCAACAGGACTGTCTTTCCGCAGGAAAACTGGAAGAGTACTTGGATCCCCCCCCCTGCTAATGGGATGCAATTGATTGCAAGAGATAAAAACTGGTCAGAGCGACATGTACGGTAGGTCCTTGAAACTCAACCTAGTCCCCTAATGGAGATAAATGTGATTTCAACAGGACTGTCATTCCGCAGGAAAACTGGAATAGTACTGGGAGTTCCCCCCCCCCTTCTAATGGGATGCAACTGATTGCAAGAGATAAAACTGGTCAAAATGCGACATCTACTGTAAGTCCTGGAAACTTGACCTAGTCCCCTCGTGGAAAAAATGTGATTCCAACAGGACCATCTTTTCGCAGGGACTTCACCATCTGTGCTACAAATAGACAAACCATGTTGTAGTAGTTGTTATTTTACATAAAACTTTACATAAAAACTTTAAATAAAACTTTACACTATACTTTACTCTACGCTACTAAAAATTTACAGAATATTACAAAAGATAAAATTTATTTCTCCCAATTTGATATAAACCAGTAGACTTCCATATTTTTGATTTTGAAACATGAACTCTATCCCCCCGGAAACCCAACCACCCCCCTCCCACTTTACCTTAGAGTCCAAGTTTCTCCACCAAAAATATGGGTCGGCCAACAAAAGTCCACAAGTAAATATCAAACTGGGAGGCGCCCCCCATCCCTATGCAAAACCAGGAAGGAATACTTAACTTAGGTAGCAGGAACGCAGGAACGCAGCTGTTGTCTCGGTTGTGTCGTTGGTCATCGGGCTCCTCATCTCCAAGCTGAAAGGGAACCTGAAAACAGAGGAACTAACCTGTTGTAATAATTGAATAGAAAAAAGTACTTACTTTGGTGCTTTGGTAACAGGAACACGAACACCTCTCGCCCATGATACTGTTTACGTGGACCGGACCTGATGGCTCAAAGTTGTCGAAAGACTGATCCAGCTGTCGCCCTAACTTGGTGTGTTTGCTGCATCTCTCTCATAGTTGTACCTGAAAGATACAAGATAAGAAAATGAAAAATACAAGGATGCAACTTGGTCGAGTCACTTCCAATACAAGCGGAGGAGGGAATGCAAAGACATTCCTTTCATTGACTCTAGTAAATCTGTCATAGCCTTATACCCCTCCTGGCTCAAGATTTATATCATCAAGTCAACTAACTGCTTGGGCAGATGTAACTCTGTAGGAAGAATGGAACAGTTGAGCATATGTATATTCTTTAAGAACACAGACCACATGTGAAAATACTGAAACATGGCTTCATGGTACATCTGTACATTAAGTGAAATCAAGGCAGTCCTCTTTTAGTGTATTTCTTAGAAACAATGTTTGCCAAACATAGATGTGCCAACAATGGGATTAGAATCCCAACAATTGAAAAATCTGTCGTTGTGGAATAACCGTACTGAACCAGAGAGCAAAATCATCAAATGATAGAACTGATTATGTGTTACAGTACCTTTAACAAGATGGTATGTAGATATAAATGCTGCAGATAGGTAGGACAAATTGCAGATTCTCTGTGGTTTTCCTTTTGTGTTTCTTTTTGTTCTCTCCAAGGCAAGAGGTATGTAGATCACATATGCTGCAGGTAGGTAGCACAAATTGTAGATTCTCTGTGGTTTTCCCTTTGTGGTTCTTTTTTTTCTCTAAAAGGCAAGAGGACTGCACCTGAAAGTACATTTAAGGAAAAGATCAGCGATGGTTCAATTAAAAAGAAAGCAACCCCGAAACTAAGCCCACAATTTTAACATGAAAACCCAAAAGAAAAGACCCTTCAATCTACAACTGTAGCTAAAATGAACACAAGACTTCAGACCTTCAAAATTTAGATCTGGAGTAGTACTTGAAGTCAACTTTAAAATTGAATCATTACTGAGTAAGTACTGGTCAAAGAAATACAATACAATACAAAACAAAACAATACAAAACTATACAATACAATACAATACAATACCAAACAATACAATACTAAGCACTAGATCCATGATCTTGGTCATCTGGTTCGTTGCTTGTCTGGTTCGTTGCTTGTCTGGTTCGTTGGTTGTTTGGTTCGTTGGATGGAGTGTTGATTAGTTTGTTGATTAATTAGTTAGTTGGTTGGTTAGTTTTAACCTATTGGGTGGTCTGGTGGTTGTCTGGTTGGTTAGTTGGTTGGTTAGTTGGTTGGTTAGTAAGTAAGTTAGTTAATAGATTAAGCCTATTGGGTCATTGGTTGGTCGGTTGGATGTTCGGTAAGTTGGTTGGTTGGTTGTCTGGTTGTTTGACTTCCCCCCAAGAAAAACTGGAATAGTACTGGGAGCAGCCCCCTGCTAATGGGATGCAACTGATTGCAAGAGATAAAAACTGGTCAAAAGCGACATCTACAGTAAGTCCTTGAAACTCAACCTAGTCCCCTAATGGAGACAAATGTGATTTCAACAGGACTGTCTTTCTGCAGGAAAACTGAAAAACTACTGGGAGTTCCCCCCCCCCCCTGCTAATGGGATGCAACTGATTGCAAGAGATAAAACTGGTCAAAATGCGACATCTACTGTAAGTCCTTGAAACTCAACCTAGTCCCCTAATGGAGACAAATGTGATTTCAACAGGACTGTCTTTCCGCAGGAACACTGGAAGAGTACTGGGAGTCCCCCCCCTGCTAATGGGATGCAATTGATTGCAAGAGATAAAAACTGGTCAGAGCAACATGTACGGTAGGTCCTTGAAACTCAACCTAGTCCCCTAATGGAGACAAATGTGATTTCAACAGGACCGTCCTTCCGCACGAAAACTGGAATAGTACTGGGAGTCCCCCCCTGCTAATGGGATGCAACTGATTGCAAGAGATGAAAACTGGTCAAAAGCGACATCTACGGTAAGTCCTTGAAACTCAACCTAGTCCCCTAATGGAGACAAATGTGATTTCAACAGGACTGTCTTTCCGCAGGAAAACTGGAAGAGTACTTGGATTCCCCCCCCCCCCTGCTAATGGGATGCAATTGATTGCAAGAGATAAAAACTGGTCAGAGCGACATGTACGGTAGGTCCTTGAAACTCAACCTAGTCCCCTAATGGAGATAAATGTGATTTCAACAGGACTGTCATTCCGCAGGAAAACTGGAATAGTACTGGGAGTTCCCCCCCCTTCTAATGGGATGCAACTGATTGCAAGAGATAAAACTGGTCAAAATGCGACATCTACTGTAAGTCATGGAAACTTGACCTAGTCCCCTCGTGGAAAAAATGTGATTCCAACAGGACCGTCTTTTCGCAGGGACTTCACCATCTGTGCTACAAATAGACAAACCATGTTGTAGTAGTTGTTATTTTACATAAAACTTTACATAAAAACTTTAAATAAAACTTTACACTATACTTTACTCTACGCTACTAAAAATTTACAGAATATTACAAAAGATACAATTTATTTCTCCCAATTTGATATAAACCAGTAGACTTCCATATTTTTGATTTTGAAACATGAACTCTATCCCCCCGGAAACCCAACCACCCCCCTCCCACTTTACCTTAGAGTCCAAGTTTCTCCACCAAAAATATGGGTCGGCCAACAAAAGACCACAAGTAAATATCAAACTGGGAGGCGCCCCCCATCCCTATGCAAAACCAGGAAGGAATACTTAACTTAGGTAGCAGGAACGCAGCTGTTGTCTCGGTTGTGTCGTTGGTCATCGGGCTCCTCATCTCCAAGCTGAAAGGGAACCTGAAAACAGAGGAACTAACCTGTTGTAATAATTGAATAGAAAAAAGTACTTACTTTGGTGCTTTGGTGACAGGAACACGAACACCTCTCGCCCATGATACTGTTTACGTGGACCGGACCTGATGGCTCAAAGTTGTCGAAAGACTGATCCAGCTGTCGCCCTAACTTGGTGTGTTTGCTGCATCTCTCTCATAGTTGTACCTGAAAGATACAAGATAAGAAAATGAAAAATACAAGGATGCAACTTGGTCGAGTCACTTCCAATACAAGCGGAGGAGGGAATGCAAAGACATTCCTTTCATTGACTCTAGTAAATCTGTCATAGCCTTATACCCCTCCTGGCTCAAGATTTATATCATCAAGTCAACTAACTGCTTGGGCAGATGTAACTCTGTAGGAAGAATGGAATAGTTGAGCATATGTATATTCTTTAAGAACACAGACCACATGTGAAAATAATGAAACATGGCTTCATGGTACATCTGTACATTAAGTGAAATCAAGGCAGTCCTCTTTTAGTGTATTTCTTAGAAACAATGTTTGCCAAACATACATGGGCCAACAATGGGATTAGAATCCCAACAATTGAAAAATCTGTCGTTGTGGAATAACCGTACTGAACCAGAGAGCAAAATTATCAAATGATAGAACTGATTATGTGTTACAGTACCTTTAACAAGATGGTATGTAGATATAAATGCTGCAGATAGGTAGGACAAATTGCAAATTCTCTGTGGTTTTCCTTTTGTGTTTCTTTTTGTTCTCTCCAAGGCAAGAGGTATGTAGATCACAAATGCTGCAGGTAGGTAGCACAAATTGTAGATTCTCTGTGGTTTTCCCTTTGTGGTTCTTTTTGTTCTCTAAAAGGCAAGAGGACTGCACCTGAAAGTACATTTAAGGAAAAGATCAGCGATGGTTCAATTAAAAAGAAAGCAACCCCGAAACTAAGCCCACAATTTTAACATGAAAACCCAAAAGAAAAGACCCTTCAATCTACAACTGTAGCTAAAATGAACACAAGACTTCAGACCTTCAAATTTAGATCTGGAGTAGTACTTGAAGTCAACTTTAAAATTGAATCATTACTGAGTAAGTACTGGTCAAAGAAATACAGTACAATACAAAACAATACAAAACTATACAATACAATACAATACAATACCAAACAATACAATACTAAGCACTAGATCCATGATCTTGGTCATCTGGTTCGTTGCTTGTCTGGTTCGTTGCTTGTCTGGTTCGTTGGTTGTTTGGTTCGTTGGATGGAGTGTTGATTAGTTTGTTGATTAATTAGTTAGTTGGTTGGTTAGTTTTAACCTATTGGGTGGTCTGGTGGTTGTCTGGTTGGTTAGTTGGTTGGTTAGTAAGTAAGTTAGTTAATAGATTAAGCCTATTGGGTCATTGGTTGGTCGGTTGGATGTTCGGTAAGTTGGTTGGTTGGTTGTCTGGTTGTTTGGCTTCCCCCCAAGAAAAACTGGAATAGTACTGGGAGCAGCCCCCTGCTAATGGGATGCAACTGATTGCAAGAGATAAAAACAGGTCAAAAGCGACATCTACAGTAAGTCCTTGAAACTCAACCTAGTCCCCTAATGGAGACAAATGTGATTTCAACAGGACTGTCTTTCTGCAGGAAAACTGAAAAACTACTGGGAGTCCCCCCCCCCCTGCTAATGGGATGCAACTGATTGCAAGAGATAAAACTGGTCAAAATGCGACATCTACTGTAAGTCCTTGAAACTCAACCTAGTCCCCTAATGGAGACAAATGTGATTTCAACAGGACTGTCTTTCCGCAGGAACACTGGAAGAGTACTGGGAGTCCCCCCCCCTGCTAATGGGATGCAATTGATTGCAAGAGATAAAAACTGGTCAGAGCGACATGTACGGTAGGTCCTTGAAACTCAACCTAGTCCCCTAATGGAGACAAATGTGATTTCAACAGGACCGTCCTTCCGCACGAAAACTGGAATAGTACTGGGAGTCCCCCCCCTGCTAATGGGATGCAACTGATTGCAAGAGATGAAAACTGGTCAAAAGCGACTTCTACGGTAAGTCCTTGAAACTCAACCTAGTCCCCTAATGGAGACAAATGTGATTTCAACAGGACTGTCTTTCCGCAGGAAAACTGGAAGAGTACTTGGATCCCCCCCCCCTGCTAATGGGATGCAATTGATTGCAAGAGATAAAAACTGGTCAGAGCGACATGTACGGTAGGTCCTTGAAACTCAACCTAGTCCCCTAATGGAGATAAATGTGATTTCAACAGGACTGTCATTCCGCAGGAAAACTGGAATAGTACTGGGAGTTCCCCCCCCTTCTAATGGGATGCAACTGATTGCAAGAGATAAAACTGGTCAAAATGCGACATCTACTGTAAGTCCTGGAAACTTGACCTAGTCCCCTCGTGGAAAAAATGTGATTCCAACAGGACCATCTTTTCGCAGGGACTTCACCATCTGTGCTACAAATAGACAAACCATGTTGTAGTAGTTGTTATTTTACATAAAACTTTACACTATACTTTACTCTACGCTACTAAAAATTTACAGAATATTACAAAAGATAAAATTTATTTCTCCCAATTTGATATAAACCAGTAGACTTCCATATTTTTGATTTTGAAACATGAACTCTATCCCCCCGGAAACCCAACCACCCCCCTCCCACTTTACCTTAGAGTCCAAGTTTCTCCACCAAAAATATGGGTCGGCCAACAAAAGTCCACAAGTAAATATCAAACTGGGAGGCGCCCCCCATCCCTATGCAAAACCAGGAAGGAATACTTAACTTAGGTAGCAGGAACGCAGGAACGCAGCTGTTGTCTCGGTTGTGTCGTTGGTCATCGGGCTCCTCATCTCCAAGCTGAAAGGGAACCTGAAAACAGAGGAACTAACCTGTTGTAATAATTGAATAGAAAAAAGTACTTACTTTGGTGCTTTGGTGACAGGAACACGAACACCTCTCGCCCATGATACTGTTTACGTGGACCGGACCTGATGGCTCAAAGTTGTCGAAAGACTGATCCAGCTGTCGCCCTAACTTGGTGTGTTTGCTGCATCTCTCTCATAGTTGTACCTGAAAGATACAAGATAAGAAAATGAAAAATACAAGGATGCAACTTGGTCGAGTCACTTCCAATACAAGCGGAGGAGGGAATTCAAAGACATTCCTTTCATTGACTCTAGTAAATCTGTCATAGCCTTATACCCCTCCTGGCTCAAGATTTATATCATCAAGTCAACTAACTGCTTGGGCAGATGTAACTCTGTAGGAAGAATGGAATAGTTGAGCATATGTATATTCTTTAAGAACACAGACCACATGTGAAAATAATGAAACATGGCTTCATGGTACATCTGTACATTAAGTGAAATCAAGGCAGTCCTCTTTTAGTGTATTTCTTAGAAACAATGTTTGCCAAACATACATTTGCCAACAATGGGATTAGAATCCCAACAATTGAAAAATCTGTCGTTGTGGAATAACCGTACTGAACCAGAGAGCAAAATCATCAAATGATAGAACTGATTATGTGTTACAGTACCTTTAACAAGATGGTATGTAGATATAAATGCTGCAGATAGGTAGGACAAATTGCAGATTCTCTGTGGTTTTCCTTTTGTGTTTCTTTTTGTTCTCTCCAAGGCAAGAGGTATGTAGATCACAAATGCTGCAGGTAGGTAGCACAAATTGTAGATTCTCTGTGGTTTTCCCTTTGTGGTTCTTTTTGTTCTCTAAAAGGCAAGAGGACTGCACCTGAAAGTACATTTAAGGAAAAGATCAGCGATGGTTCAATTAAAAAGAAAGCAACCCCGAAACTAAGCCCACAATTTTAACATGAAAACCCAAAAGAAAAGACCCTTCAATCTACAACTGTAGCTAAAATGAACACAAGACTTCAGACCTTCAAAATTTAGATCTGGAGTAGTACTTGAAGTCAACTTTAAAATTGAATCATTACTGAGTAAGTACTGGTCAAAGAAATACAATACAATACAAAACAATACAAAACTATACAATACAATACAATACCAAACAATACAATACTAAGCACTAGATCCATGATCTTGGTCATCTGGTTCGTTGCTTGTCTGGTTCGTTGCTTGTCTGGTTCGTTGGTTGTTTGGTTCGTTGGATGGAGTGTTGATTAGTTTGTTGATTAATTAGTTAGTTGGTTGGTTAGTTTTAACCTATTGGGTGGTCTGGTGGTTGTCTGGTTGGTTAGTTGGTTGGTTAGTAAGTAAGTTAGTTAATAGATTAAGCCTATTGGGTCATTGGTTGGTCGGTTGGATGTTCGGTAAGTTGGTTGGTTGGTTGTCTGGTTGTTTGACTTCCCCCCAAGAAAAACTGGAATAGTACTGGGAGCAGCCCCCTGCTAATGGGATGCAACTGATTGCAAGAGATAAAAACTGGTCAAAAGCGACATCTACAGTAAGTCCTTGAAACTCAACCTAGTCCCCTAATGGAGACAAATGTGATTTCAACAGGACTGTCTTTCTGCAGGAAAACTGAAAAACTACTGGGAGTCCCCCCCCCCTGCTAATGGGATGCAACTGATTGCAAGAGATAAAACTGGTCAAAATGCGACATCTACTGTAAGTCCTTGAAACTCAACCTAGTCCCCTAATGGAGACAAATGTGATTTCAACAGGACTGTCTTTCCGCAGGAACACTGGAAGAGTACTGGGAGTCCCACCCCCCCTGCTAATGGGATGCAATTGATTGCAAGAGATAAAAACTGGTCAGAGCGACATGTACGGTAGGTCCTTGAAACTCAACCTAGTCCCCTAATGGAGACAAATGTGATTTCAACAGGACCGTCCTTCCGCACGAAAACTGGAATAGTACTGGGAGTCCCCCCCCTGCTAATGGGATGCAACTGATTGCAAGAGATGAAAACTGGTCAAAAGCGACTTCTACGGTAAGTCCTTGAAACTCAACCTAGTCCCCTAATGGAGACAAATGTGATTTCAACAGGACTGTCTTTCCGCAGGAAAACTGGAAGAGTACTTGGAATCCCCCCCCCCTGCTAATGGGATGCAATTGATTGCAAGAGATAAAAACTGGTCAGAGCGACATGTACGGTAGGTCCTTGAAACTCAACCTAGTCCCCTAATGGAGATAAATGTGATTTCAACAGGACTGTCATTCCGCAGGAAAACTGGAATAGTACTGGGAGTTCCCCCCCCCCTTCTAATGGGATGCAACTGATTGCAAGAGATAAAACTGGTCAAAATGCGACATCTACTGTAAGTCCTGGAAACTTGACCTAGTCCCCTCGTGGAAAAAATGTGATTCCAACAGGACCATCTTTTCGCAGGGACTTCACCATCTGTGCTACAAATAGACAAACCATGTTGTAGTAGTTGTTATTTTACATAAAACTTTACATAAAAACTTTAAATAAAACTTTACACTATACTTTACTCTACGCTACTAAAAATTTACAGAATATTACAAAAGATAAAATTTATTTCTCCCAATTTGATATAAACCAGTAGACTTCCATATTTTTGATTTTGAAACATGAACTCTATCCCCCCGGAAACCCAACCACCCCCCTCCCACTTTACCTTAGAGTCCAAGTTTCTCCACCAAAAATATGGGTCGGCCAACAAAAGTCCACAAGTAAATATCAAACTGGGAGGCGCCCCCCATCCCTATGCAAAACCAGGAAGGAATACTTAACTTAGGTAGCAGGAACGCAGGAACGCAGCTGTTGTCTTGGTTGTGTCGTTGGTCATCGGGCTCCTCATCTCCAAGCTGAAAGGGAACCTGAAAACAGAGGAACTAACCTGTTGTAATAATTGAATAGAAAAAAGTACTTACTTTGGTGCTTTGGTGACAGGAACACGAACACCTCTCGCCCATGATACTGTTTACGTGGACCGGACCTGATGGCTCAAAGTTGTCGAAAGACTGATCCAGCTGTCGCCCTAACTTGGTGTGTTTGCTGCATCTCTCTCATAGTTGTACCTGAAAGATACAAGATAAGAAAATGAAAAATACAAGGATGCAACTTGGTCGAGTCACTTCCAATACAAGCGGAGGAGGGAATGCAAAGACATTCCTTTCATTGACTCTAGTAAATCTGTCATAGCCTTATACCCCTCCTGGCTCAAGATTTATATCATCAAGTCAACTAACTGCTTGGGCAGATGTAACTCTGTAGGAAGAATGGAATAGTTGAGCATATGTATATTCTTTAAGAACACAGACCACATGTGAAAATAATGAAACATGGCTTCATGGTACATCTGTACATTAAGTGAAATCAAGGCAGTCCTCTTTTAGTGTATTTCTTAGAAACAATGTTTGCCAAACATACATGTGCCAACAATGGGATTAGAATCCCAACAATTGAAAAATCTGTCGTTGTGGAATAACCGTACTGAACCAGAGAGCAAAATCATCAAATGATAGAACTGATTATGTGTTACAGTACCTTTAACAAGATGGTATGTAGATATAAATGCTGCAGATAGGTAGGACAAATTGCAGATTCTCTGTGGTTTTCCTTTTGTGTTTCTTTTTGTTCTCTCCAAGGCAAGAGGTATGTAGATCACAAATGCTGCAGGCAGGTAGCACAAATTGTAGATTCTCTGTGGTTTTCCCTTTGTGGTTCTTTTTGTTCTCTAAAAGGCAAGAGGACTGCACCTGAAAGTACATTTAAGGAAAAGATCAGCGATGGTTCAATTAAAAAGAAAGCAACCCCGAAACTAAGCCCACAATTTTAACATGAAAACCCAAAAGAAAAGACCCTTCAATCTACAACTGTAGCTAAAATGAACACAAGACTTCAGACCTTCAAAATTTAGATCTGGAGTAGTACTTGAAGTCAACTTTAAAATTGAATCATTACTGAGTAAGTACTGGTCAAAGAAATACAATACAATACAAAACAAAACAATACAAAACTATACAATACAATACAATACAATACCAAACAATACAATACTAAGCACTAGATCCATGATCTTGGTCATCTGGTTCGTTGCTTGTCTGGTTCGTTGGTTGTTTGGTTCGTTGGATGGAGTGTTGATTAGTTTGTTGATTAATTAGTTAGTTGGTTGGTTAGTTTTAACCTATTGGGTGGTCTGGTGGTTGTCTGGTTGGTTAGTTGGTTGGTTAGTAAGTAAGTTAGTTAATAGATTAAGCCTATTGGGTCATTGGTTGGTCGGTTGGATGTTCGGTAAGTTGGTTGGTTGGTTGTCTGGTTGTTTGGCTTCCCCCCAAGAAAAACTGGAATAGTACTGGGAGCAGCCCCCTGCTAATGGGATGCAACTGATTGCAAGAGATAAAAACTGGTCAAAAGCGACATCTACAGTAAGTCCTTGAAACTCAACCTAGTCCCCTAATGGAGACAAATGTGATTTCAACAGGACTGTCTTTCTGCAGGAAAACTGAAAAACTACTGGGAGTCCCCCCCCCCTGCTAATGGGATGCAACTGATTGCAAGAGATAAAACTGGTCAAAATGCGACATCTACTGTAAGTCCTTGAAACTCAACCTAGTCCCCTAATGGAGACAAATGTGATTTCAACAGGACTGTCTTTCCGCAGGAACACTGGAAGAGTACTGGGAGTCCCCCCCCCCTGCTAATGGGATGCAATTGATTGCAAGAGATAAAAACTGGTCAGAGCGACATGTACGGTAGGTCCTTGAAACTCAACCTAGTCCCCTAATGGAGACAAATGTGATTTCAACAGGACCGTCCTTCCGCACGAAAACTGGAATAGTACTGGGAGTCCCCCCCCTGCTAATGGGATGCAACTGATTGCAAGAGATGAAAACTGGTCAAAAGCGACTTCTACGGTAAGTCCTTGAAACTCAACCTAGTCCCCTAATGGAGACAAATGTGATTTCAACAGGACTGTCTTTCCGCAGGAAAACTGGAAGAGTACTTGGATCCCCCCCCTGCTAATGGGATGCAATTGATTGCAAGAGATAAAAACTGGTCAGAGCGACATGTACGGTAGGTCCTTGAAACTCAACCTAGTCCCCTAATGGAGATAAATGTGATTTCAACAGGACTGTCATTCCGCAGGAAAACTGGAATAGTACTGGGAGTTCCCCCCCCTTCTAATGGGATGCAACTGATTGCAAGAGATAAAACTGGTCAAAATGCGACATCTACTGTAAGTCCTGGAAACTTGACCTAGTCCCCTCGTGGAAAAAATGTGATTCCAACAGGACCATCTTTTCGCAGGGACTTCACCATCTGTGCTACAAATAGACAAACCATGTTGTAGTAGTTGTTATTTTACATAAAACTTTACATAAAAACTTTAAATAAAACTTTACACTATACTTTACTCTACGCTACTAAAAATTTACAGAATATTACAAAAGATAAAATTTATTTCTCCCAATTTGATATAAACCAGTAGACTTCCATATTTTTGATTTTGAAACATGAACTCTATCCCCCCGGAAACCCAACCACCCCCCTCCCACTTTACCTTAGAGTCCAAGTTTCTCCACCAAAAATATGGGTCGGCCAACAAAAGTCCACAAGTAAATATCAAACTGGGAGGCGCCCCCCATCCCTATGCAAAACCAGGAAGGAATACTTAACTTAGGTAGCAGGAACGCAGGAACGCAGCTGTTGTCTCGGTTGTGTCGTTGGTCATCGGGCTCCTCATCTCCAAGCTGAAAGGGAACCTGAAAACAGAGGAACTGTTGTAATAATTGAATAGAAAAAAGTACTTACTTTGGTGCTTTGGTGACAGGAACACGAACACCTCTCGCCCATGATACTGTTTACGTGGACCGGACCTGATGGCTCAAAGTTGTCGAAAGACTGATCCAGCTGTCGCCCTAACTTGGTGTGTTTGCTGCATCTCTCTCATAGTTGTACCTGAAAGATACAAGATAAGAAAATGAAAAACACAAGGATGCAACTTGGTCGAGTCACTTCCAATACAAGCGGAGGAGGGAATGCAAAGACATTCCTTTCATTGACTCTAGTAAATCTGTCATAGCCTTATACCCCTCCTGGCTCAAGATTTATATCATCAAGTCAACTAACTGCTTGGGCAGATGTAACTCTGTAGGAAGAATGGAATAGTTGAGCATATGTATATTCTTTAAGAACACAGACCACATGTGAAAATAATGAAACATGGCTTCATGGTACATCTGTACATTAAGTGAAATCAAGGCAGTCCTCTTTTAGTGTATTTCTTAGAAACAATGTTTGCCAAACATACATTTGCCAACAATGGGATTAGAATCCTAACAATTGAAAAATCTGTCGTTGTGGAATAACCGTACTGAACCAGAGAGCAAAATCATCAAATGATAGAACTGATTATGTGTTACAGTACCTTTAACAAGATGGTATGTAGATATAAATGCTGCAGATAGGTAGGACAAATTGCAGATTCTCTGTGGTTTTCCTTTTGTGTTTCTTTTTGTTCTCTCCAAGGCAAGAGGTATGTAGATCACAAATGCTGCAGGTAGGTAGCACAAATTGTAGATTCTCTGTGGTTTTCCCTTTGTGGTTCTTTTTGTTCTCTAAAAGGCAAGAGGACTGCACCTGAAAGTACATTTAAGGAAAAGATCAGCGATGGTTCAATTAAAAAGAAAGCAACCCCGAAACTAAGCCCACAATTTTAACATGAAAACCCAAAAGAAAAGACCCTTCAATCTACAACTGTAGCTAAAATGAACACAAGACTTCAGACCTTCAAAATTTAGATCTGGAGTAGTACTTGAAGTCAACTTTAAAATTGAATCATTACTGAGTAAGTACTGGTCAAAGAAATACAATACAATACAAAACAATACAAAACTATACAATACAATACAATACCAAACAATACAATACTAAGCACTAGATCCATGATCTTGGTCATCTGGTTCGTTGCTTGTCTGGTTCGTTGCTTGTCTGGTTCGTTGGTTGTTTGGTTCGTTGGATGGAGTGTTGATTAGTTTGTTGATTAATTAGTTAGTTGGTTGGTTAGTTTTAACCTATTGGGTGGTCTGGTGGTTGTCTGGTTGGTTAGTTGGTTGGTTAGTAAGTAAGTTAGTTAATAGATTAAGCCTATTGGGTCATTGGTTGGTCGGTTGGATGTTCGGTAAGTTGGTTGGTTGGTTGTCTGGTTGTTTGACTTCCCCCCAAGAAAAACTGGAATAGTACTGGGAGCAGCCCCCTGCTAATGGGATGCAACTGATTGCAAGAGATAAAAACTGGTCAAAAGCGACATCTACAGTAAGTCCTTGAAACTCAACCTAGTCCCCTAATGGAGACAAATGTGATTTCAACAGGACTGTCTTTCTGCAGGAAAACTGAAAAACTACTGGGAGTCCCCCCCCCCTGCTAATGGGATGCAACTGATTGCAAGAGATAAAACTGGTCAAAATGCGACATCTACTGTAAGTCCTTGAAACTCAACCTAGTCCCCTAATGGAGACAAATGTGATTTCAACAGGACTGTCTTTCCGCAGGAACACTGGAAGAGTACTGGGAGTCCCACCCCCCTGCTAATGGGATGCAATTGATTGCAAGAGATAAAAACTGGTCAGAGCGACATGTACGGTAGGTCCTTGAAACTCAACCTAGTCCCCTAATGGAGACAAATGTGATTTCAACAGGACCGTCCTTCCGCACGAAAACTGGAATAGTACTGGGAGTCCCCCCCTGCTAATGAGATGCAACTGATTGCAAGAGATGAAAACTGGTCAAAAGCGACTTCTACGGTAAGTCCTTGAAACTCAACCTAGTCCCCTAATGGAGACAAATGTGATTTCAACAGGACTGTCTTTCCGCAGGAAAACTGGAAGAGTACTTGGATTCCCCCCCCCCTGCTAATGGGATGCAATTGATTGCAAGAGATAAAAACTGGTCAGAGCGACATGTACGGTAGGTCCTTGAAACTCAACCTAGTCCCCTAATGGAGATAAATGTGATTTCAACAGGACTGTCATTCCGCAGGAAAACTGGAATAGTACTGGGAGTTCCCCCCCCCTTCTAATGGGATGCAACTGATTGCAAGAGATAAAACTGGTCAAAATGCGACATCTACTGTAAGTCCTGGAAACTTGACCTAGTCCCCTCGTGGAAAAAATGTGATTCCAACAGGACCATCTTTTCGCAGGGACTTCACCATCTGTGCTACAAATAGACAAACCATGTTGTAGTAGTTGTTATTTTACATAAAACTTTACATAAAAACTTTAAATAAAACTTTACACTATACTTTACTCTACGCTACTAAAAATTTACAGAATATTACAAAAGATAAAATTTATTTCTCCCAATTTGATATAAACCAGTAGACTTCCATATTTTTGATTTTGAAACATGAACTCTATCCCCCCGGAAACCCAACCACCCCCTCCCACTTTACCTTAGAGTCCAAGTTTCTCCACCAAAAATATGGGTCGGCCAACAAAAGTCCACAAGTAAATATCAAACTGGGAGGCGCCCCCCATCCCTATGCAAAACCAGGAAGGAATACTTAACTTAGGTAGCAGGAACGCAGGAACGCAGCTGTTGTCTCGGTTGTGTCGTTGGTCATCGGGCTCCTCATCTCCAAGCTGAAAGGGAACCTGAAAACAGAGGAACTAACCTGTTGTAATAATTGAATAGAAAAAAGTACTTACTTTGGTGCTTTGGTGACAGGAACACGAACACCTCGCCCATGATACTGTTTACGTGGACCGGACCTGATGGCTCAAAGTTGTCGAAAGACTGATCCAGCTGTCGCCCTAACTTGGTGTGTTTGCTGCATCTCTCTCATAGTTGTACCTGAAAGATACAAGATAAGAAAATGAAAAATACAAGGATGCAACTTGGTCGAGTCACTTCCAATACAAGCGGAGGAGGGAATGCAAAGACATTCATTTCATTGACTCTAGTAAATCTGTCATAGCCTTATACCCCTCCTGGCTCAAGATTTATATCATCAAGTCAACTAACTGCTTGGGCAGATGTAACTCTGTAGGAAGAATGGAATAGTTGAGCATATGTATATTCTTTAAGAACACAGACCACATGTGAAAATAATGAAACATGGCTTCATGGTACATCTGTACATTAAGTGAAATCAAGGCAGTCCTCTTTTAGTGTATTTCTTAGAAACAATGTTTGCCAAACATACATGTGCCAACAATGGGATTAGAATCCCAACAATTGAAAAATCTGTCGTTGTGGAATAACCGTACTGAACCAGAGAGCAAAATCATCAAATGATAGAACTGATTATGTGTTACAGTACCTTTAACAAGATGGTATGTAGATATAAATGCTGCAGATAGGTAGGACAAATTGCAAATTCTCTGTGGTTTTCCTTTTGTGTTTCTTTTTGTTCTCTCCAAGGCAAGAGGTATGTAGATCACAAATGCTGCAGGTAGGTAGCACAAATTGTAGATTCTCTGTGGTTTTCCCTTTGTGGTTCTTTTTGTTCTCTAAAAGGCAAGAGGACTGCACCTGAAAGTACATTTAAGGAAAAGATCAGCGATGGTTCAATTAAAAAGAAAGCAACCCCGAAACTAAGCCCACAATTTTAACATGAAAACCCAAAAGAAAAGACCCTTCAATCTACAACTGTAGCTAAAATGAACACAAGACTTCAGACCTTCAAAATTTAGATCTGGAGTAGTACTTGAAGTCAACTTTAAAATTGAATCATTACTGAGTAAGTACTGGTCAAAGAAATACAATACAATACAAAACAAAACAATACAAAACTATACAATACAATACAATACAATACCAAACAATACAATACTAAGCACTAGATCCATGATCTTGGTCATCTGGTTCGTTGCTTGTCTGGTTCGTTGCTTGTCTGGTTCGTTGGTTGTTTGGTTCGTTGGATGGAGTGTTGATTAGTTTGTTGATTAATTAGTTAGTTGGTTGGTTAGTTTTAACCTATTGGGTGGTCTGGTGGTTGTCTTGTTGGTTAGTTGGTTGGTTAGTAAGTAAGTTAGTTAATAGATTAAGCCTATTGGGTCATTGGTTGGTCGGTTGGATGTTCGGTAAGTTGGTTGGTTGGTTGTCTGGTTGTTTGACTTCCCCCCAAGAAAAACTGGAATAGTACTGGGAGCAGCCCCCTGCTAATGGGATGCAACTGATTGCAAGAGATAAAAACTGGTCAAAAGCGACATCTACAGTAAGTCCTTGAAACTCAACCTAGTCCCCTAATGGAGACAAATGTGATTTCAACTGGACTGTCTTTCTGCAGGAAAACTGAAAAACTACTGGGAGTCCCCCCCCCCCCTGCTAATGGGATGCAACTGATTGCAAGAGATAAAACTGGTCAAAATGCGACATCTACTGTAAGTCCTTGAAACTCAACCTAGTCCCCTAATGGAGACAAATGTGATTTCAACAGGACTGTCTTTCCGCAGGAACACTGGAAGAGTACTGGGAGTCCCCCCCCCCTGCTAATGGGATGCAATTGATTGCAAGAGATAAAAACTGGTCAGAGCGACATGTACGGTAGGTCCTTGAAACTCAACCTAGTCCCCTAATGGAGACAAATGTGATTTCAACAGGACCGTCCTTCCGCACGAAAACTGGAATAGTACTTGGAGTCCCCCCCTGCTAATGGGATGCAACTGATTGCAAGAGATGAAAACTGGTCAAAAGCGACATCTACGGTAAGTCCTTGAAACTCAACCTAGTCCCCTAATGGAGACAAATGTGATTTCAACAGGACTGTCTTTCCGCAGGAAAACTGGAAGAGTACTTGGATTCCCCCCCCCCTGCTAATGGGATGCAATTGATTGCAAGAGATAAAAACTGGTCAGAGCAACATGTACGGTAGGTCCTTGAAACTCAACCTAGTCCCCTAATGGAGATAAATGTGATTTCAACAGGACTGTCATTCCGTAGGAAAACTGGAATAGTACTGGGAGTTCCCCCCCCCCATTCTAATGGGATGCAACTGATTGCAAGAGATAAAACTGGTCAAAATGCGACATCTACTGTAAGTCCTGGAAACTTGACCTAGTCCCCTCGTGGAAAAAATGTGATTCCAACAGGACCGTCTTTTCGCAGGGACTTCACCATCTGTGCTACAAATAGACAAACCATGTTGTAGTAGTTGTTATTTTACATAAAACTTTACATAAAAACTTTAAATAAAACTTTACACTATACTTTACTCTACGCTACTAAAAATTTACAGAATATTACAAAAGATAAAATTTATTTCTCCCAATTTGATATAAACCAGTAGACTTCCATATTTTTGATTTTGAAACATGAACTCTATCCCCCCGGAAACCCAACCACCCCCCTCCCACTTTACCTTAGAGTCCAAGTTTCTCCACCAAAAATATGGGTCGGCCAACAAAAGTCCACAAGTAAATATCAAACTGGGAGGCGCCCCCCATCCCTATGCAAAACCAGGAAGGAATACTTAACTTAGGTAGCAGGAACGCAGCTGTTGTCTCGGTTGTGTCGTTGGTCATCGGGCTCCTCATCTCCAAGCTGAAAGGGAACCTGAAAACAGAGGAACTAACCTGTTGTAATAATTAAATAGAAAAAAGTACTTACTTTGGTGCTTTGGTGACAGGAACACGAACACCTCTCGCCCATGATACTGTTTACCTGATGGCTCAAAATTGTCGAAAGACTGATCCAGCTGTCGCCCTAACTTGGTGTGTTTGCTGCATCTCTCTCATAGTTGTACCTGAAAGATACAAGATAAGAAAATGAAAAATACAAGGATGCAACTTGGTCGAGTCACTTCCAATACAAGCGGAGGAGGGAATGCAAAGACATTCCTTTCATTGACTCTAGTAAATCTGTCATAGCCTTATGGAGACAAATGTGATTTCAACAGGACAGTCTTTCCGCAGGAAACCTGAAAGAGTACTGGGAGTCCCCCCCTGCTAATGGGATGCAATTGATTGCAAGAGATAAAAACTGGTCAGAGCGACATGTACGGTAGGTCCTTGAAACTCAACCTAGTCCCCTAATGGAGACAAATGTGATTTCAACAGGACCGTCCTTCCGCACGAAAACTGGAATAGTACTGGGAGTCCCCCCCCCCTGCTAATGGGATGCAACTGATTGCAAGAGATGAAAACTGGTCAAAAGCGACATCTACGGTAAGTCCTTGAAACTCAACCTAGTCCCCTAATGGAGATAAATGTGATTTCAACAGGACTGTCATTCCGCAGGAAAACTGGAATAGTACTGGGAGTCCCCCCCCCTTCTAATGGGATGCAACTGATTGCAAGAGATAAAACTGGTCAAAATGCGACATCTACTGTAAGTCCTGGAAACTTGACCTAGTCCCCTCGTGGAAAAAATGTGATTCCAACGGGACCGTCTTTTCGCAGGGACTTCACCATCTGTGCTACAAATAGATAAAACATGTTGTAGTAGTTGTTATTTTACATAAAACTTTACATAAAACTTTACACTATACTTTACACTACACTACTAAAAATTTACAGAATATTACAAAAGATAAAATTTATTTCTCCCAATTTGATATAAACCAGTAGACTTCCATATTTTTGATTTTGAAACATGAACTCTATCCCCCGGAAACCCAACCACCCCCCTCCCACTTTACCTTAGAGTCCAAGTTTCTCCACCAAAAATATGGGTCGGCCAACAAAAGTCCACAAGTAAATATCAAACTGGGAGGCGCCCCCCATCCCTATGCAAAACCAGGAAGGAATACTTAACTTAGGTAACAGGAACGCAGGAACGCAGCTGTTGTCTCGGTTGTGTCGTTGGTCATCGGGCTCCTCATCTCCAAGCTGAAAGGGAACCTGAAAACAGAGGAACTAACCTGTTGTAATAATTGAATAGAAAAAAGTACTTACTTTGGTGCTTTGGTGACAGGAACACAAACACCTCTCGCCCATGATACTGTTTACGTCGACCGGACCTGATGGCTCAAAGTTGGTGTGTTTGCTGCATCTCTCTCATAGTTGTACCTGAAAGATACAAGATAAGAAAATGAAAAATACAAGGATGCAACTTGGTCGAGTCACTTCCAATACAAGCGGAGGAGGGAATGCAAAGACATTCCTTTCATTGACTCTAGTAAATCTGTCATAGCCTTATACCCCTCCTGGCTCAAGATTTATATCATCAAGTCAACTAACTGCTTGGGCAGATGTAACTCTGTAGGAAGAATGGAATAGTTGAGCATATGTATATTCTTTAAGAACACAGACCACATGTGAAAATAATGAAACATGGCTTCATGGTACATCTGTACATTAAGTGAAATCAAGGCAGTCCTCTTTTAGTGTATTTCTTAGAAAAAATGTTTGCCAAACATACATGTGCCAACAATAGGATTACAATCCCAACAATTGAAAAATGTGTCGTTGTGGAATAACCGTACTGAACCAGAGAGCAAAATCATCAAATGATAGAACTAATTATGTGTTACAGTACCTTTAACAAGATGGTATGTAGATATAAATACTGCAGATAGGTAGCACAAATTGCAGATTCTCTGTGGTTTTCCTTTTGTGTTTCTTTTTGTTCTCTCCAAGGCAAGAGGTATGTAGATCACAAATGCTGCAGGTAGGTAGCACAAATTGTAGATTCTCTGTGGTTTTCCCTTTGTGGTTCTTTTTGTTCTCTCCAAGGCAAGAGGACTGCACCTGAAAGTACATTTAAGGAAAAGATCAGCGATGGTTCAATTAAAAAGAAAGAAACCCCGAAACTAAGCCCACAATTTTAACATGAAAACCCAAAAGAAAAGACCCTTCAATCTACAACTGTAGCTAAAATGAACACAAGACTTCAGACCTTCAAAATTTAGATCTGGAGTAGTACTTGAAGTCAACTTTAAAATTGAATCATTACTGAGTAAGTACTGGTCAACGAAGTACAATACAATACAAAACAAAACAATACAAAACTATACAATACAATACAATACAATTCTAAGCACTAGATCCATGATCTTGGTCATCTGGTTCGTTGCTTGTCTGGTTCGTTGCATGTCTGGTTCGTTGGTTGTTTGGTTCGTTGGATGGAGTGTTGATTAGTTGGTTGATTAATTAGTTAGTTGGTTGGTTAGTTTTAACCTATTGGGTGGTCTGGTGGTTGTCTGGTTGGTTAGTTGGTTGGTTAGTAAGTAAGTTAGTTAATAGATTAAGCCTATTGGGTCATTGGTTGGTCGGTTGGATGTTCGGTAAGTTGGTTGGTTGGTTGGTTGGGATGCAACTGATCGCAAGAGATAAAACTGGTCAAAATGCGACATCTACTGTAAGTCCTTGAAACTCAACCTAGTCCCCTAATGGAGACAAATGTGATTTCAACAGGACTGTCTTTCCGCAGGAAAACTGGAAGAGTACTGGGAGTCCCCCCCCCTGCTAATGGGATGCAATTGATTGCAAGAGAAAAAAACTGGTCAGAGCGACATGTACAGTAAGTCCTTGAAACTCAACCTAGTCCCCTAATGGAGACAAATGTGATTTCAACAGGACCGTCCTTCCGCACGAAAACTGGAATAGTACTGGGAGTTCCCCCCCCCTGCTAATGGGATAAAAGCGACATCTACGGTAAGTCCTTGAAACTCAACCTAGTCCACTAATGGAGACAAATGTGATTTCAACAGGACTGTCTTTCCGCAGGAAAACTGGAATAGTACTGGGAGTCCCCCCCCCCCTTCTAATGGGATGCAACTGATTGCAAGAGATAAAACTGGTAAAAATGCGACATCTTCTGTAAGTCCTGGAAACTTGACCTAGTCCCCTCGTGGAAAAAATGTGATTCCAACAGGACCGTCTTTTCGCAGGGACTTCACCATCTGTGCTACAAATAGATAAAACATGTTGTAGTAGTTGTTATTTTACATAAAACTTTACATAAAATCTTTAAATAAAACTTTACACTATACTTTACACCATAGAGCCCATGTTTACACTTCACTACTAAAAATTTACAGAATATTACAAAAGATAAAATTTATTTCCCCAATTTGATATAAACCAGTAGACTTCTACATTTTTGATTTTGAAACATGAACTCTATCCCCCCGGAAACCCAACCACCCCCCTCCCACTTTACCTTAGAGTCCAAGTTTCTCCACCAAAAATATGGGTTGGCCAACAAAAGTCCACAAGTAAATATCAAACTGGGAGGCGCCCCCCATCCCTATGCAAAACCAGGAAGGAATACTTAACTTAGGTAGCAGGAACGCAGGAACGCAGCTGTTGTCTCGGTTGTGTCGTTGGTCATCGGGCTCCTCATCTTCAAGCTGAAAGGGAACCTGAAAACAGAGGAACTAAACTGTTGTAATAATTGAATAGAAAAAAGTACTTACTTTGGTGCTTTGGTGACAGGAACACGAACACCTCTCGCCCATGATACTGTTTACGTGGACCGGACCTGATGGCTGAAAGTTGTCGAAAGACTGATCCAGCTGTCGCCCTAACTTGGTGTGTTTGCTGCATCTCTCTCATAGTTGTACCTGAAAGATACAAGATAAAATGAAAAAGGTTTCAGACAGTTTTTTAAAATTTCAAAGATTGTATCATTTAGAGCAATACCTTGAATACATTTTCTAAAAGGATCTGTTCAGTGACATTTCATGAGCATCTACTTTAAGGTCAGGGTGCATGATGGGAAATTTTCTGGATCCCTCAATTGAGTCACATGTTATTTTTCAAACAAGAATCACTCCTTCCCCACATTGTTTATACCTTCCGGTTTTGCACAAAGAGTGCACTTATGTGCCTAGAAAAGACTTGTGAGAAGAATGTTTTGATAAAGTGTATAAAAAACATGAAAATTCAGTGAAAAAATTTAGAAAATGTTCAATTATTTTACAGTGAAAAGGATCTTGTACACCTGCCATTATGATCTCCCCATGAACAAAATGAATCATTTTTAGGTGTAATATAAAGAATACAATGTTACATAATACTTTGGAAAATATTTAAGCGTTTGGCCCCACATGGGCTGAGGTTGGGGTCATTAAGTTCAGCAAGGGTGTATTGACTTGACAATGGATGTGTTCTATTGACTTAACATGTGGATACCATCAGATTCCAATGGGGGCCATTGGTTTCTATTGATTTTCACAAAAATACCTAAAATACACTATGACCTGAATCGATTGCAAATTAAATAATTTCACAATATGACACAAATGGTATTTCAGATCAGATGTGCAAATATAAAGTTTGCAATCGATTCAGGTCATACTTCAAATTAAAAGATTATTCATTTTTTTCATCATTTTTTTCCTACAAAATGGCTATAGAAAAATGCTTCAAAAGCAACTTTTACACTTATGAAATCCCATACAACTTTGTAAATCCAAAGATTATACTGTTATGATTCATTAATTAATAACATATTTTGATAAGATGTAGGGATGTGTAGGATGCAAATGGATTTTGACAGACACAAAAAGACTTCCTGGTTTGGCATCTCTACCCCTGTACACTTTATGATTGAATATTGCCCTAAAAAGTGGCCCATTCATCAATACAGTGCTGAATATAGGTCAACAAGATACTAGTGTACATATAAATGTAATAATAAAAGCAGTATATTTATTTTGAAAAATCAGATGAATTTATTTTTGTTCATGGGGAGATCATAATGGCAGGTGTACAAGATCCTTTACTGTATGATTTTTGTATCAGGAAATAACATGGACAGGTACAGTATTCTAGCATGTTTTCCAAAATGTTGTTTGGAAAGAATAACCTAACCATAGACAATATCCGTACCGTTGTCGTTGTGCTGCATGACACCACCATTCGTACTTTTGTAGTTTACCGATTCCTGGAACCACTGCATGCTTTTAGACACTTGTTATAGTTTAAAATTATGTCTACAGTTGGGGACAAAAATAAATGACAGGTCGATTTTCGATCACCATTTCCTAATTATGGTCGTCTGAAAGCCCATAATTTCCAATATTGTCTAGATACGTATCCCTTAAAATTTGTATATTTCACATTTTGTATAATCTCATCCACTGATGTATGGCCTCTTGAAAATTCTCTTATTTTTAACATGGGAAATTCTCACTTCAGCAAATCCACCTGTCTTTTTCCACTTCTTACAATGTGGCTATGGTTGTCCACTTATGAAATCATCCAGATCGAGCATATCCTGGCATAATAATCCGGGATCTGCTTATTCATTTTGTCTACAGCAACGGCAAATAACAACAATTTTCATGATATAATGTGTTATTTCGTGTTTATGTATCGGCATTTTTCAACTTCGAAAATTCCTTTGTTCTTATTTTTGTATAATGAATGCTCATAGGGAACTAACCACGTGATCAGACGAAAGGTGATCTGTTGAGATTGACCAATGAACACCACCGAGAAATTGCTGTAATCGAATGCAAGTTCGATGCATCAGTTTTAAGCGTCTGGTATCAGTTCCAAATATAGCTTATTTCCCAAATGGTTTCCTAATCACGTTCGAATTTCACGACGCTAGACATTTAATGCATGCTGGTGTATATAATATTGCGTTATATCTACCCATATAATTGATCGGTTGGAAAATGTTGCGTTTTTACACATTTCCTTTGATCATTTCCTCCCCTGTCGTCTAAAAGTGTCGAAGATTTTTATGAGAATATGTTTCTTTAAACAGCACAATTAAGGTCTGTTAAAATTTTTGGCTATAATTTTAAAAATCATAAGTGTATGTTGTCAACACGAATGTACGTTGTCTCATTGAACTTACTCAATTCACAGTTAACTCTAATGCAGACAACATATTTTTCATAACACTAACAGACTGACAGGGGGGTCAGATGCATTTAAAATTGAAACAGAACAATAACAGAATTACTTTAATTTCATTGAACTATTGAAACTTTCCAAATATATCATATAAATAAACGGGATTTTAAAAAGTCATATCCAATAAGATAGTATAGATAAGTAGATCTATCTATATGAATGTAGCTAACAAAACGTAAGATACATATGTTCGTTAAAGATCACTTGTTACTCATAAAAACCTTAATGAATTTTGAAATGAAATCATTACATTGTTTAATAATACGTATATCTCATGTATTTCAATTACAGGGACAACGTACATTCGAGTTGACAACGCATATTTTTGATTTTTTGAAATTACAATAAATACTTGAATATTTATTAATCTCCACCCGTCCTAAATTGTGTAGCATAGAGAAACATATTCTCATAAAAATAATCGACACTCTCAGGCAACAGAGGAAAAAAATGATCAAAGGAAATGTGAAAATCCCAACATTTTCCAACCGATCAATTTTCGTGGGTAGATTGACTACGAAAAAAACAGAACATTGTTCGAAAATCTTTTTACATTATTAGAAAGTTAAATGTCTTCCTAAACGAATACACACGAAATTAAACATGAAATCTTTCAAGTATTCCCAAGATTACTTTTTTTAAAACCTACATCACACCTGCATCATTGTCTTTGCTTCAAATCGGATAAATAGTGACATCGTACATCTAAATTGTACTACGGTATATTTTGTCACTGTACCTTGTCGATGGTTAGGCGTGACATAAAAATGCATCCATTTTTAAAAGTTAAAGTCCAATAAAATTACGTTTTAAGGCAAAGTAACGTGTTTCAAAAATGCCTTAGTCGCATACCAAAATGTAGAAATCTCTATTTACATTTTTGAGTGATTTTGTGTCAGAGCATGCCTCCACGGAAATTGCCATTGTGGTATAAATTAGCATTAGTTAGTATTCAGCTTAGACAGATGTATTGCCAGTGAAATGGTCGAGACAAGTTAAAATATCTTCAGTATTTTACTAGGCTAATAAATATCTTGCGTTATCAGAAATCAGTCAACAGTTGGAAGATCTTTTGGCCAGTAATGGGGGCCATTAGTGATGAATCTTTGCTGCCAAACCCTAATTTTACTGTGAATTCCTGATCCCCTGAATTAGACAGATAAGACATAAAGGGTGGATAACTTTTAAAGATTGATTTTTGGGAATACGAGGGGTGATTAATAAGTAATGGACGCTTTTTTACACAGATGTTTTTTATAGACCAATCCCTTTAATTTTATCATCAGTGATACATCATTCAATAATCTATTAACTCTGAAGATTTGAAAGCAAAACATGTAATATATTTTGATATATCTTTATTTCCGTGAAGGAGGTATGGGTACCCAGGGACTGACATAATGTCACACATTCTGAAGCTATTTTAGCTTGTTTAACATGTAACGCAGTTGAATGCAGGCTGAACAAAACAAACCATTATGGTCATCAATTACCCCATTTTGTTATGCCATAGTTGGTTTTGAATATTTTATCATCACTACTAGTAAGTCACATGTGGGCAGATCTGGACAGTATGGTGAAGTGGCCAAGGGCTCAATTTTGAGGTCCAGGGATATTGTTTTCTGAACATTTTGAGATCTGTGGACAGGTGCATTGTCCTTGTCCATATGGAATAGGTTGCTCCCTTCTCTCACCAACCCCTTCCTCCACAATGCTTTAACTCAAATTGACCTGCAAATCCCGACCATACAACACTCTGACATCACAATACTTCCTGTTTATGTGTTACCAGTCAGCAAAGTATTTCAAACAATACAACACCTGTTGCATATGAAAAAGTTCAAATCTAATTGAAAGTTGCTGAACTGGCTAAAAACTGAATATGTGACATAAATGTCGGTCCCGGGGTACCTGTACCTCCTTCACGGAAATAAGGATTTATCAACATGTATTATATATTTTGTCTTCAAATCTTCAGAATTGATAGATAATTGAATGATGTATCACTGGTAGGAAAATCAATGGAATTGGTCTATAAAAAGGCTTCCTAGTCGACTCGTACCCAAGACAACTGGTACCCACGACAGCTCGTACCCAAGATTATTTTCAGTATTATGGGTGCATACTAGTATTAGGGAAAAAATTGAGTTTGTAATGCTTTCATGTTATAATGTGAATCAAATAAGCCTCAATATCTTTTTAAATTTAGAAGACATTTTTTCTCAATGGATCAGTAAAGCATTTTTTTTATTAAATAAAAGAAGTGCTTGAAGCGCTTGTTCTAAAGATTATTTTGTCAAACATATATGTACATAAATATAATTACATTAGATCTGACACTTGTTCCAAACACTCATAAACATACAATATTTTGAAAAATGATATTATGAATATGTGGAATAAACATAATGTCTCTTCACTCAAACATCCTGAATCTGTGACCATTCAAAATGTCACAAAATTAAATCAATTTCTTCCGAAAATTCTTCTTGAAACTTTAAACTATTCTGAACAGTATGTTACAATTATAATATGTATATCTATTCACATTCCCAGTCTAAAGCTTGATTCAAAACAAAATATATACTTGGGTATGAGTTGTCTTGGGTACGAGTTGTCTTGGGTACGAGTTGACCAGTTACCATAAAAAGTATCTGTGTAAAAAAGCGTCCATTACTTATTGATCACCATAGTACATGACATTTAGGAAAATGCACTTACAATATCTTGCTTTTTGATAGGAATCTCTATCTTTAAATTTCTATTTGAAAACTAGACATGGAAAAATGTCACCTGGGTGCAATTCCAAAAGTGTAATTTATTACTGACAGTGACACTAATGTCAGTTACACTAATGTCAGTTACAAGTTGTTGGCATAAAATAACACAAGAGAAAACAAAAATAACATATTATTGTATAAAAATATTATTATTTTCATCTTATATTTTCGAATAGAAAATACTGTACAACTTAAAGTATGATTTGTACAAAAGAACTCTACAAGTAACCATGGAAACTGAAATATTTTGTTCTTCATACATTCAGATTGGCATTACACGTGTATTATCCAACATTTCATGTCTATTCAAGTTATTAATACATTTTCAGCCAGACAAATAGTCAATCAGTTTGCACATTTCACTACATGTTCAATATTTACACGTTTTATACATTTCTAATGCTACAATTAATCAATATGGCTAGCTACATTTCAAATTAAGATATATTTTATATATAAAATTCATAAATAATACAGTAATGGCAGCCATATGCATATAGTTGGACCAAGTTGGAGTAAGCTATGATCTCATAATAAACAATAATAATATATTAAATACAGACCAGAACTCATCACTATTACAGATTCATCTCATAATAATACAATGACAAACATTATCCGTTAGTTTCAGTTATTATTATTTTGAATGAGAAATCTCACACCAGCTATGCTCTAATGAACTATTCCCAAAAACATTAAGACAAGCATCTTGTGAAAATAATACATTTCACTTCAACTTGATGCTCGTCATAGTGTGCCACTCGTGTTTAGAAATCTCAAATGAACAAATTGAGGATGTCAACAATGTACTATTTTTCTATGTGTTTTTCACAGCACTCCAATATTACCAAAACAATAGTTTTTGGGACTAGGATGAGATCAATATAATGGAATCAAATGGACTCCATGGAACATGGTTAACAAAAACCAGTAACAAGTCAGTTAACATATTCATTGAAGCAAGCTATTTATTAGAGTGTGACAGCTTTCAAACCACAATTCACCATTTGCAAGAGATCATTGTTAATCCAATCTTGCAGATTCTAACCCATTGCTATGTTATATATTATCTTGCCCACCTAAACTCTCTTCTCCCTCTACCTCTACATTGA